>CM066049.1:123498957-124098957 GCA_033557465.1 Ichthyophis bannanicus
ACTCCGGTACCGACATCCAGGCAGCTATGGCGTCCATGGGCGCTACTCGTTAGCAGTCCTCATGCAGAAGGCCGTCATGGCTTTCATTAAAGCTGCAACCCCACAGGTTCCGCTTTCAGCGGTTCCGGGCCCGATACCGGTATCCGTCCCGCCATGCCAGGTATCGAGGCCGTCCACGCTCTAAACGCAAGTCGGTTACCGTATGGGCTTTCCGCTCCATACCGGTTCCATACCCGATACGCCCGATATCGATAACGGCGGTGGGATCCGGGTACGCGTATCGATGCGTTCGAGGAAAGCAAGAACCGACTTCCGTCTGAGGATTTTCCACTCCTATGATTATGTCTGCTGAGTTGTCACTCAACTTACCTGAGGAGCCCGCTTCTCCTACAAGGAGAATGTCCCCCCCTCCAGAGGATTTGTCCTGCCAGGACTTTGTTTTAGATATGGCTACAGCCCTTTCTATTACCACTCCTCATGAAAATTGGAACCCAGATCCAAAAAACTGGATATTTTGGGAATTACTCAAAGCGCAACTAAGGAGCCGCAGTTGAACCCTGCCTATCAATGTAATCCTTCAAGAACAAACTGTATGGATTTCTGGGAAAAATCCTTTGACTTTGATCTCCTTATTCCCGTAGGTTGGACACCCATGTATAGGGGCGCTCCTTCTCCTGGTTTCCTAAAGACTCAATTGCCCCACCCCTCTATTGTGGGGAAGTGTGCATTGACGCAGATTAGGAGTACCAATAGGCACTCTCCACAGCCCCTCCAGGACGGGAATGTAGACTTTGGGACTCTTTTGGTAGGAAAATTTGATCCAGGATAGTATGCTTATAGCCAGGATTAATTCCTACAGTCCTCTATATGGGCATGTTCCTGTGAGGAACTTGCCCAAAAGGTGGGTTTTTTTTGGGTGGGGGGGCATTTTTTTGCCCCCCTTTATCCCTGAGTGCAAAAAGCAGGGATGTCCTTTCCCTAGGTGAAACAACTCTTAAGGTTTGCTAAGGGTCTCTAATAGGGCAGCAATATGATGTCCTTTTGAGGGGATGAGCCAGTAGGGCTTCCGGGCATTGCTATTGCAGCCCGACGTCTTGCCTTGGGCTCCAGTCCCTCTGATCTGGAACCTTGGGTTCTAGATGGCTTACGGAATCTGCCCCTGTAACAGGTGAGAAGCTATTTGGGGAAGAGTGGCAACTCAAAGCCCAAAAAAAAAAAAAAAAAAAAAACCCAGAGGATGCTGAAAATGCCACCTTGGAAAGACTTTCAAAGTCCACTTCAATTCCTACTCAAGGAAAACGTCTTTTTAAAAGGCCTTGTTACTATAAGAAGGCCAGAGGTGCTTCAAATACTGGCCAGCAGTCTTCTCAACCTCGCCTATACTGCTAAGCGTAGCAATCCAAACAAAGCACGAGCTAAGCCTGCAGCAGCTACTGTAGCTCAGCAGGCTCCAACCCCTCAGGGGTTTTTGACTTGCTCCTAGGGAACCTTGCGCACTTCTGGTTCTAACACAACCAGAACCTCTCACCATACCGCGGCAGGTTTGGTTCACTTTGACCCCCAGATGGGAACAAATCACAACAGAACAAATGGACCCTCTCTATCATTTCGAGAGGGTTACAAACTTCATTTCTTCTCCAGCCTCCCTCCCCATCATATGGTGAGACCATTCAATTCTCCCCCCATCTCTCCTAACCCTGTTGGGTCAAGAGGGTTCCTCTCTTGCTTGCCCAAGGGGCCATAGAAGAGGGTTCCTCTTCCTCAACAAGGGTCCTGTTTTTCTACTTCCCCTTATTTCTCTTCATTCCACAGAAGACAGGGGGGATTCAGACCAATCCTAGATCTGAGAGAATTGAACAAATTTCTCTTCAAGGAGAAATTCAAAATGCTGTCTCTCGGCATTCTCCTTCCTTACCTCCAGGGTCAGGACTGGCTTTGTCTCTAGAACCTACAGGGATGCGTATACACATATACTCATCCATCCATCCCACAGAAAGTATCTTCGCTTTCTGTTTCAGGGAAAAACATTTCCAATACAGAGTACTCCCCTTCGGTCTAGCCTCTGCTCCAAGAGTATTTACAACATGCATGGCAGTCGTAGACGCATTTCTAAGTGTCATGGTAATAATTGTCTTCCCATATATGGACGACTGGCTGATACTAGCTCAATCTCAGTCACAGGACCAGATTTCCCTGGACCACAAAAGGAGCATTTTGCAGTATCTGGGAATGGTAGTATACTTCCCTAGTACCAAATCATCCCTACTCAATATCTAGAATTCATAGGGGCCCAGTAGGACACCAACACTGCAAGGGCCTACATTCCACATGTTCGAGGCCAGCGCCTCCTGAGTTTGGACTCCCAAGCTCAGTCCAGCACTCACTTGACAGCCAGGGAAATGCTACGCCTACTGGGTCATATGGCCTCCACAGTGCATGTGGTGCCCTATGCTCGTCTTCATATGAGAGCAGCTCAATGGACCCTGGCCACTCAGTGGACTCAGGCGTAAGGAGCGCTCTCAGACCAAATACAAACCTCCGATCGTCTGTTTTGGTCCCTCCACTGGTGGACTTCCACCAAGAATCTGTTGTTGGGGGCTCCATTTCAACCATTGCTACCCCAAGCAACCCTCACAACAGATGCCTCCCAAACAGGGTGGGGAGCCCATCTGCAAACTCTCTCCACTCAGGGCACTTGGTCTCTACAGGAGACCACCCTTCATATCAATCTTCTGGAACTGCGAGCAATTTACCTTGCTCTCAAGGTCTTCCACTCCCTCCTAGCCAACCTCACTGTCCTAGTTCAGACGGACAATCAGGTGGCCATGTTTTACATAAACAAACAAGGAGGGACGGGCTCTCTGTCGCTTTGCAACGAAGCTCTAAGACTATGGGCCTTCGCCAGAGAGCAATCAGATTCAATGCTAGCAGTGTATCTCCCAGGAGTTCAAAACTCTCGGGCAGACAGGCTCAGTCGAGTTCTGCTGCCACACGAATGGTCCCTACATTTGGACCAAATAAACCGAATCTTTCAGGAATGGGGGACCCCGGACATAGACCTCTTTGCAAGTCCGTGGAATGCCAAACTTCCCCGGTTCTGTTCCAGAACTCCGTGTCAGGGAGCTCAGGCTACGGACGCCTTTCTCCTGAATTGGAATCAGGCATTCCTATATGCCTTTCCACCCATTACTTTGATTCACTAGTCTCTGTTCAAACTACAGAGTGATCATGGAACTATGATCCTCATAGCTCCTCGCTGGCAAAGCCAAGTGTGGTTCCCTCTACTTCTTCAGCTATCCCAGGGTTCCTACTTGGATCTGGGAGATGCGCCAGTCCTCCTGTCTCATGAGGAGTGGTCTTTGTTGCACCCAAACCCCAAATCCCTTCACCTCAGTGCTTGGTTACTGAAGGCTTAAGCCTTCAAGACTTTCATCTTTCCCAACCAGTGAAAGATATCCTTTCTGCCTCTAGGAAACCCTCTACCAGGCGTTCCTAGGCTTTCAAATGGAAACGTTTTTCCATTTGGTGTGCTCAGCAGGGTCTTGACCCTCTGGCACTTCCTTTGAATTCTCTTCTTGATTATCTCCTGCATCGAGCCAATGCAGGCCTCAAGACGAATTCGGGAAGAGTCCAGTTAAGTCCTATTTCAGCATCCCTGAAACATTTAAATGGACAACCTATCTCCACTCACCCTCGAGTTGCAAGATTCATGAGAGTCCTGACCCTCACTAAACCTCCACTCATACCCCCCCCGGTCGCAAGGTATATGAATATATTGATCGGACAACTTATGAATCCCCCTTTTGATCCAATTTATTCCACTCCTTGAAATTTGTTTCCTGGAAGGTCATCTTCCTCATTGCAGTCACTTCGGCTCGCCGCACAGTGAGCTGCAGGCTTTAGTGGCTAATCCACCTTACACAAGATTTCATCATGATAAGGGTGGTCCTTAGGACGAATCCGCCACTTTATGCCTAAAGTGGTCTCGCCTTTTTCATCTTAATCAAGAGGTATATCTACCTGTCTTTTTTTCCAGCTCCTCATGCATCCAATGCAGAGAGGAACCTTCATACTTGGATTGTAAACGAGCTCGCGCTTTTTACCTTAATAGGACTCAGCCACATCGAAAGTCTTCTCAACTTTTTGTGGCCTTTGATCCTTCCCATTTGGGACTTCCAGTCTCCAAGCGTACACTTTCCAATTGGATGGCTCAGTGTATTTCTTTTGCTTACCAGAGCAAAAACATTTCTCTGGAAGGCCATGTCACTGCTCACAATGTGAGGGCCATGGCAACTTCTATGGCTCATCTGCACTCTGTTTCCATAGATCAGATCTGTCGAGCCGCTACCTGGGCCTCGGTTCATACCTTCACAGCCCATTACTGTTTGGACAAGGACTCCCGCCGGGATGCCTTGTTTGGCCAGGCTGTCCTCAAGCACCTGTTCCAGTCCTAAACAACTCCTGCCCACCTTCCCAGAAGGGATGCCTGAGATCCATACGAAGATGGCGAACCATTACAGGGGATCCCATGCATCTAAGCAAGGGAGTCCCCAAATGTGAGGACTTATCCTGCTTGTTCCTGGAGATAGCACAGTTACTTACTGTAACAGGTGATCTCTGGGAACAGCAGGAATTAGTCCTCACAACCCACCCACCTCCCCTAGGAGTTGTATCTTTTATCTATCTATCTCCTGTCCTCTCTCTGTTGACTCAGCTATAAACTCGAAAACTGAGGAGAGCTGTTCAGGAAGGCGGGAAGGCAGTGCGCATGTGCAGTGGGAGGTCCCCAAAAGCTTCTATTCTAAGAAGCTGGGGAGCTTTCCCGCACGGGCTCCGTCGGTACCGACGTACCCATATGTGAGGACTAATTCCTGCTGTTCCCAGAGATCACCTGTTACAGGTAAGTAACTGTGCTTTCTCTCTCTCTGACTGAAACAACCTCACCCTTGTTACTGCCGTGCTGTCTCCTCTCTTCCCCATACTCTTCTTCTCCTTCTCTTTTCCAGAGATATCAACCCCAACCCTGGTCCCCTAGACTTTTTTCACACTCTCAGAACAGATCCTCATGCAGTAACTCAAATCTTATTCATGTCCCTCTTCTTTCCTCTCTCCCCTTCTCATGTGCCTTGTGGAACACACACTCCATCTCAAATGACTCCCTGACAAGTGCACCTCAACCTTTCTCTGACTGTGACTCATGGCTTTCCTCCTTTATGGATTCTTCTTCCCCCTCCCTTATTCTCAGGGGTTTTAACATTCATGTTGATAATCCCTCTGACCCTTATGCTTTAAAGCTCCTTTCCCTTACTTCATCATTCAACCTCTAGCTTTGCTCTGCTGCCCCCACTCACCAGCAAGGCCACTGCCTTAACCTTGTATTCTTCTGTAATTGCTTACCCTCAAACTTCTGTACCTCACTTCTTCCCTTATCAGATTATCACCTGCTAAGCTTTACTCTTCATCACCCACCACCTCAACTTCATCCTTTCTCCTCCAACCTCTTTAGAAATCTTCATGCTATTGACCCGTTGGCTCTCTCCTCCACTGTCTTATCACCTCTTTCCTCCACTATGTCATCTGAGTGTGTTGAAGATGCAGTAACTTCCTAAAACACTGCATTCTCCTCTACTCTGGATGCTCTTGCTCTGCCCATACCACGTCTTGTGAGGCATACTGTACCTCAACCCTGGCTGTTTTCCATTACCTGCTAGCTGTGTTCCTGTGCCTGCTCAGCTGACCATGCTTGGCTCAAATCCTGCACCCTTGCAGACTTTCTACACTTCAAATTCATGCTTGTCTCTTTCCAGTCAGCCATAGCACTTGCCAAACAAGACTATTATGTCCATCTGACTAACTCTTGCCTCTGACCTTTGCTGTCTACTTACTACTCTTAACTCTCTCCTCAAGGTGCCTCCACCTCTGACCCCTCCCTCCCTTTCTGCCTAAACATGGGCTGACTACTTTTATAACAAAATCCACAGTATCACACTCCAATTACTCGTGCGGTCAGCTACTTCCTCTCCTCCCCCTCTTCACTCCCAACTTCCTCCTCCCTCCACCTCTGCTATCCTTTCTTCCTTTTCTATGATCTTTGGGGAGCAAACCACTCACCTTCCTTCGTCATCCAAACTCACTACCTGCTCCACTGATCCTATTCCCATCTGTCTCCTTAGCTCCATCTCCTCCATGTAGTCCCTTCCATCTCTCATATTCTCAACCTATCGCTTTCCATTGCAACTTTTCCTGCAGCCTTCAAGCATGCTGTGGCCACTCCTCTCCTCAAGAAACCCTCACTAGACCTGACCTGTTCTTCAACTATCGACCCATTTCCCTCCTCCCCTTTTTTGATAAACTACTTGAACGTGTGGTTCACTGCTGTTGCCTCAACTTTCCTTCCTCTCAAGCCCTTCTGAATCCTCTACAATCTGGCTTTCATCCTTTACATTCTACCAAACCTGTTCTGTCAAAACTGTTCCTGGCAAAATCCAAGGGCCTTTACTCATTCCTCATACATCTTGATCTTTCTGCTACTTATGACACTGTTCACCACAACTTTCTCCTTGATACCTTGTCCTTGCTTGGTTTTAAGGGCTCTGCGCTATCCTGGTTCTCTTCTTATTTCTCCCATCACTCCTTCGGTGTTTGTTCTGGGGGGTCCTCCTTTACTGCTATCCTGCTCTCAGTTGGTGTACCCCAAAGGTCTGTCTTGGGTCCACTCCTTTTCTCTCTCTATACCCAGTCCCTTGGTGCACTCATCTCTTCCCATGACTTTTGGTACCATCTTTACTTGATGACTCCCAGATCTACCGCTCTACACCTAAAATCTCTCCGGCAATCCAGGCCCGGATCTCTGCCTGACTATCTGACATTTTGGATCTTGATTCACCTAATCTCCTTTGTGTTTCCTTACCATTCCCCCTAGATGTATCCCATGTCTACAGCTACTGTCTTGACTAGATTGTAAGCTCTGTTGTAAGCTTGGCTGTCTCACCACCGCTTGAAATTGAACATGGCCAGAACTGAGCTGCTTATTTTTCCCCCTAAATCCTCCTCTCCCCTGCCTCCTATCTGTCTCTATGGATAACTCTCTACTCCTCCCTGTTTCCTCAGCTTGCAACCTTGGGGTCGTCTTTGACTTTTCTCTCTCCTTATTATTATTTATTTTATTTTATTTTATTTACATTCTCTTATATACCGTGCTGTTCTGCATCAGTGCGGTTTACATTGAACAAACTGAAATTACATTGAACAGGGCATTATAACTTGGAGATAACTATTTTACAGGGAACATGGGCAATGGAGAGTTAAGTGGCTTGCCCAAGACCACAAGGAGCACCTGTGGGACTAGAAACCCCAGTCCTTCCGGTCCAAGGTTGCTGTCCTCTTCTCCACACACATCCATCTGATAGCTAAAACCTGTTGTTTCTTTCTCTATAACCACCAAAGGTATGAACACACTACTAAAACACTTATCCACTCTTTAATCACCTCCCATCTTGACTATTGTTACCTTCTCCTTGCTTGTCTCGTTCTGAATCATCTCTCTCCTTCTCAAATCTGTTCAACACTCTGCTACACTGCTAATTTTCCACCAACCTTATCACTTCTAAACATTCTGAGCTATATTTTAAAAAGGATATAGCGGAATTAGCAAAAATACAGAGAAGAGCCACCACAATGGTAAAGGGGGTGGAAGGGATACCCCTATGAGGAAAGACTAAAAAGGGCTCTTCAACTTGGAAAAGAGACGGCTGAGGGGAGATATGATAGAGGTCTATTAATTAATGAATGCAGTAGAACGGATAAACGTAGATCAATTGTTTGTGCCATCAAAAAGTAGAAAAACTAGGGGACATGCAATGAAGCTACAGTGTAACCCAGAGGTAC
This sequence comes from Ichthyophis bannanicus, assembly GCA_033557465.1. Taxonomy (NCBI): domain Eukaryota; kingdom Metazoa; phylum Chordata; class Amphibia; order Gymnophiona; family Ichthyophiidae; genus Ichthyophis; species Ichthyophis bannanicus. The sequence continues at coordinate 123,506,845 of CM066049.1, forward strand.
TCAAATCCAGTCCTGGAGGGCTGCAAACCAGTCAGGTTTTTGGGATATCCCTAATGAATATGCATGAGATATATTTGCATGCACTGCCTCCATTGTATTTGAATCTATCTCATGCATATTCATTAGGGATATCCCAAAAACCTGACTAGTTTGCGGCCCTCCAGGGCTGGATTTGAGTACCTCTGGTGTAACCCCTTGAAGGCTAATAAGAGAAAATATTTTTTCACTCAACGTTTAAGCAAACTCTGGACTTCGTTACTGGAGGACGTAGTAAAAGCTGTCAGTGTAGCTGTGTTTAAAAACATTTTGGACAAGTTCCTGGAGGAGGAAAGGTCCGTAAGCTGCCATTAAAGAAGACCTGGAAAATACACTGCTTGCCCTGGGATAAGCATTGCGGAACCTGTGTGCCTTTTTGGGAACCTGCCAGGTACTTGTGACCTGGATTGGCTACTGTTGGAAAGAGAATGCTGGGCTTAATAGACAGGCAGTTCTGTGTTCTTATATTACCCCTCTTCTCACATTTATTTATTGTATTTATTTATTTAACTGTTTTTTATATCCCGCTTTTCACCGGGTCAAAGCGGTTTGACATAAAAAGGGGGGGGGGGGAAATCAAGTTGATAGAGTGAGGGAGGGGGGTCGTCACCAGGGGGATGATCAAGTTGACAAAGGGCGGGAGGGGGGCCGTCACCAGGGGTTAACATAGTTGATCTTTACAGAGAGTAACAGTACTAGACAGTTGACCTTTTACGGAAGTCTCTTAGATGGTTGCTGGGGGTAGGTCAGAGGATTTGGGTGGACGGTTATTGAGAGCTGTCTGTTTCTGGTCCAAGATATTTATGAAACAGGATGTTTTTTAACTGTTTACGAAATGCGGAGAGGTCTTTGGTGCTTCGGATCTGGCTCGGCAGGGAGTTCCAGAGGGAGGGTGCGTATAGTTCAAATGCTCTGTTGCATGTTTGCTGATTGAATTTAGTTCGTTCATGGGGGATAGTGAGAGTGTTGTTGGTGGTTTGACGGGTTGATTTGTTGATATTATTTCATTGGCTCCCTATCTATTTCCACATCCACTTCAAACTTCTCTTGCTGACTTATAAGTGCGTTCACTCTGCAGCTCCTCACTACTTTTCCTCTCTTATCTCTCCCTACATCCCTCCTCTGGAACTCCACTCTTCTGGCAGATAGCGCCTATCTATGCCCTTCTCTTCTACTGCTAATTCTATACTTAGCTCCTTTCACCTTGTTGTTCCTTATGTCTGGAACAAACTACCTGAGTCTGTACGTCTGGCTTCAGCTTTGGTCCTTGTCAAATCTGGGCTGAAAGCTCACCTCTTCGCTGATGCTTTTGGATCTTGATTCACCTAATCTCCTTTGTGTTTCCTTACCATTCCCCCTAGATGTATCCCATGTCTACAGCTACTGTCTTGACTAGATTGTAAGCTCTGTTGAGCAGGGACTGTCATTTACATGTGTCTGTACAGCATTATACAAATGTTCAGTAGTAGGTTTTGTGAATAAATCAAGTGATTTGCAGTTTCCCGTGCAGGCTGCTCTTACCAGTGCAAAGTACATACATAAGAAACAATTTTTCATTTTCAGGTCAACATCAGACTTTAATGTTGTCTTCAGAATTAAGAAGATCAGATAAAAACAGGAGCAGTGTAATGGGGGTGGGTGGGGGGGGGGAGGTTTTTTTTTCGTTTAGGTGTAGATATACAGCCTGCTCCCTGATGAGAATAGAGGGTCTAGGAGGTGGAGGTCTATATTAGGGATTTTGTTATTTACTAATGCATATGTTATGTTGTGGGGTTGTATTTTTCTATTGTATAAGATGTGAACCTTGGCTCCCCTGTTAAGGACGAGAAAGAGAGTATTAAGAATACAAAAAAGCCACTGGTAGCGTCACTGTGTCAAGTCAGGGCATGAATTCAGTAAACAATGCAGTATGGGAATCTCATGCATCACTCCCTCCCTCAAACTCCTGACCCCCAGCTTACCATCCTGTGCTGTGAAATGTCGGCCACAGCTATTCTAACTTGAACATGCCAACACACAGCTGTAGATAACATGAAGTGTGGTCTTTTAATATGATGGAGTGAGTGGTCCAGTCCTGCTGTAATTCAGAGGGGTAGAAAGCTTGCTGGAAGGAAGGTTCGCAGGTCACAGGCAGGCCACCATCTACAGTACAGGTTATGGAAATTTTCTGTTGGATCCAGCAGTTTCTTCCTTCTCTTTGTACTTGTAGATAAGAGACCCAAAGCTGGGTTCTGGCACCATGAGCCTTCATTCAGAATTATCCATGAGTTTCCTCTGTTTTTGATATCTCACCTAGTCTGGTCATTACAAGAAGGCCCTTCAATCATGAGCCCTGAAATCAGCCAGTAGGTGTCTCCTGTTAAACAATGACCACAATGCCCTCTGTCCATGGTGTTATGAATGTACAGTAACCCTGGCTACCCTAAGGAGCGGAAAGCTCTAACATGGGGATGGAATAAGGAACCTGTTGCATGGAAATGCAGACTGCTTACCACCTGAGTCATCAAGCTCCCCAGCAGGTCATGTTTCTATGATGAATCACCTTGACGTGCAGGTTTACCACCAACTAAACTGTGCTTTTTACATGTGGCATTCAACTGTCTTCACAATATGTCTGAGGACTGACAGACAGTCACTTGAACGTGGGATGGGAAGAACCATACAGAAGTGATAACTTGGCCACGCAGCTTCCATTAAACATGTATCTGTTCACTAGCTTGGGAATCTGCAGAATTATTCGTTTTTAATTACTGTCTCTGACTTTGATTTTTCCTGATTTTTAAATTGAAAAAGTAGAAAGAAAAAAGGCCAAGACTGTTTTTAACTAAAGCAGAAGGTCAAAATGCATTCAAAAACAGGCTCTATTCTGCAGGTTTCCCAGGATCTAATGCTACCATTGACAGTGTGAAATAAAAATAGGCTACATTTTTTTCTACAGATGGCAGAGGCCAATTATTATAATTTCAGTAGCACTTTGCTCCTCTGTATACTGGAGAGCGCATGATGGTGAACCTTTTGTTAACTGTGCACTAGTAACTTTTGTTGAAGGGTTTTTTTTTCTTTTGCATTAATGAGACAAGGTGGAAAAATACAGTTTCCCATTAGTCACAAATGGAAAAGCTTTGTAACAGAGTGCACAGCACAGACAGAAGTTCAAGGATGATATGTCCATCCTCCAAGCAGCAGAGGGAAAATAAATCCCATTTTTTAATATGTTCTCCTTCACCCTTCAGGTATTTTAATGAGGAAAAACAAAATAAACTAGGAAATATTTTAAATTACAAGTTACTGCAGGACCTAAAACAAGTGATCACTAATAAGACCTAAGGAACAAACCTTCTGAAAACTCTCCATTTTGGGGGAAAGAAAATAAGAACATAAGTGTCATACTGCCAAAAGTAGGTTTTCAGGATAGCCGCAATATGCGTGAGATAGATCTGCTTACAATGGAAGCAGTGCATGCAAATCTATCTCATGCATATTCATTGTGGATATCCTGAAACCTGACTGGCCTGGGGGCTCCAGAGGACTGGGTTGAGAACCACTGATGTAGAGCCACCCATTCCAGAAAGAAAGAAGCCTGCTCTGTCTCTATCTCATCCATGCAGAGCTTTACTGCCACAGGAAGTCCTGCGATTTTGGGTACAGATATAGGACAGAACGTGCCTTCATTCCTCCAGCTCATTGTATTGTGACGGTTTATAATGGCGAGCACACTTCCAAGCAATGCTCAGCTTTCTGCTGCCTCAGAGACAACTGCACACACTAAGAAGAAGAATGATGATAGATATTCACACCCCAGATGGGCACTGATACTATAAAATGCTCATTTCCCCTTCCTGAATCGAAAATCTGTTGATAGAGATCATCATATTTTATACCGCGGTTTCCGAGCAGAAAATATAACTGGGTATTATATTTTCCCAAGTGAAATCTTAAAATTGTTGTTTCGAATGGACTGTTTTGTTTATTGTTGGTATGCATGGACACCCACACCCACAGCATGGGGACATAGCTTCTAAGGCTGTGTTCCGACACGCCGGATAAATCTGACTGGAGTCGTTCTGATCAGCTAGTGCAAAACATCTGCACTCCTGGGCTAAAGACTTAAACAGGGCTATAACTCGTTTGGATGTTCCCTTCTTAGGGGCCCAAATAATAGGATGCTGCATGGTCCTTGAATTTTGGTGAAGTAATTGGAGTAGAAAAATAAGTGATCAGCTTGAAATACAGACATCTCCAGCCACCTTCATTAGGAAAACTATTCCCGGTTAACATTTAACTAATTGAAAGATAGTCTAAATGTGAGCTTAAAGAGGGATTACGTTACTGCTGTCAGCAAAATATAACTGGGAGCTTGAGCCTGGACTGAGTTAACGAAATAGATTTGTGCAGTATTCATGTCAGACGGATGGAAAGGACAGCTCCTACCGAGTGGAGGTGTTGAGCATCATGGTTCGAGGTCATTTTTGAAAGTGTCAAAAGCTGGCATCCATGTGTAAATGGACGTACCCATGGAAATAATCATTTTAGAAAATAGGCTACTTCCAAGTGTGTATTTGCATTCTACACAGCTTTCAAGGGGACATGTTCTGCATATAGTTTGTGCAGACTTTAAGGGTACATGGACTTTTATATCCCAAGCACGTGCTTTGGTGAGGGTTATTGTAGTTATTAATGTCTGTATGTAGCCTCATACATGCATCTTGGATATCATCTAAAATATCAACCAGTGTAAAAGTGCACACGCTGCTTGATGCACATGGGTGGAGCACACAAGTATGCAGGTAGATTATAAAATTGCTATCGTTTACATGCCTTCTTGCAAACATCTAGGTGTGGGCATGTACCCTAGTTCTAGGGTTGGTGTAGATATCTGCGTCTTAACTTATGGCATGTTTCTACCACTTATGTTAGTACCAGGGCCAGCGCTACTATTAGGTGAACTAGGTAGTGACCTAGAGCACCAGTGATGCGAGGGTGGCCCATTGCCACCACTGCCGCCCGTCTCCAGGACCAGTGGCGGTGGCAGCGCAAGTGCTTTAGTGCTGTTTCAAGTCATTGCTACCACTGCAGTACCTGGAGAGGGGCGGCAGGTGCAGAGGGGGACCTGGAATGAGGTTTGCCTAGGGTATCTGATCTCCTTGCAGTGGCCCTTTAAGTGTTCATTTGGGCTATACCTTGGAGGAATTTTAGCTATTTCTTTGCTATTGAAGACTATCTCAAAAATAGTTTGGGAGTTTGCTTCCTTAGTATGTGCAGTTTTGTAAAATCACCATTTCTGGGTGTCGATGACAGAAGGTAGTGGTGCTTACAGGTTTAGGTTGCAAAATCCACTACTTAACACATACAAAGCCTCAAGTGATATTCTCTTTTTAAATAAAACGGATGTTTCTACTGTACGTACTACCAAAATACAGTTTCACTGTGATCTTTTGTGTGTTTAAAAAATGTTCCACATTCCATAAGACTTTTGTAAAATAGGCTGCTAATTGAGAACCTTTCCAACCTAGACAGTCTTTATAAAATTGGGCTTAAATCTGCAAGTGATATTGGCTATTGGGTCTGTGGATCAGGGCCCACCTATTAGGCATACTAAGCACATGTCTAGGGCCGCACCGGCATGTGGCATGGTATGCCCCACGCTCCCCTAAACAGGAAGTGCAGAGGGGTCAGGGTGTGGTCTGTCTTGACCATGTGCATAGAGTTGGCATGATGGACGGTGCAAGTGGTGATGGCGGGGGCAGCAATAGCCAGGGCACAGCTTGGGTAAGAACCAAAGAGGATATGCTGTACATCTCAAAGGGGAAGAGGAAGGTAGTTTCCAATTCAAGCTGCTGCTTCTGACCTCTAAATGCATTCACTCTTCTGCTCCTCTCTCCCTACACCCCTCCTCATGAACTCCACTCTTCCACTGGCTCGCTTCTCTCTACGCCCTTTTCTTCCTCTGCCAACTGCAGACTTCAGTGCTTTCATCTTCTGGCTCCTTATGCCTGGAACAGGTTCCCTGAGTCTGTCAGGTTTCATCTCAGCCCCTCTTCAAGCCCATGCTGAAGGCTCGCCTCTTTGAAGCTGCTTTTGGATCCTGGCCCCTTATTGCTTATATCTTCTCACCCTTCACTTTTTCCCTTGTTCTTATCTCTTGTCTTGCATGTTTTTATTAGATTGTAAGCTCTAACAAGCAGGGACTGATATCGTCTATCTGTCTGCTATGCCTTTTAGTGCTTTATAAAGGTTTAATAGTAGTAGTAGTTTCTGGATTCCTGAAGGGGGGGAGGGGAGATGTTCCACACCTAGTGTGGGGGTAGAATTGAAAAGAGGATACGCTGGATAGTGAGGGGGGAGGGGATAAGGAAGGGAAGGGGTTATGGAAGATGTTGGACTATGGGTGAGAACGTATGGCTTTGAGCTACCCTGGGGGGAAGCATGTAGGACCTTGAGCCAGGGCTGCATGTCTGAAGGTTCATCTAGGGCATTAAATATCCTAGGACCAGTCCTGAGCTTATATTGTTGTATTATTCAACGGGTCATAATGTAAGAAGGTGATATGTGCTGTTATGATCTGTTTAAGACAAGGTAAAAAGTAAATGTTGCCTGACAAATTCCCATTTATACTAATTGGCCTCTGCATATTTTCAAGGAGAAAATACAGGACTAATTTGCAGAAATATTTCTTTACGGAAAGAGTGGTAGATGCATGGAATAGTCTCCCACTGGAGGTAATAGAGACGAGGACTATATCTAAATTCAAGAAAGCATAGGTCAAACCGCAGAAGATCTCTAAAGGAAAAAAAGGGTTTGTAGAGCTTAGTAGTTGGTTTGGAAGGGCAGACTGGATAGGGCCGTATAGTCTTTATCTGCCATCATGTTTCTGTTTTCTATAGAATTGGGCGATGTCGCTCCAGATCTGCATGGTATATGATTCCTAACAGAGGTTCTGTTTTAAAGGCACATTACCAAATGGATTCCTGGTTATTTATTTTTTTTAGAATGACTTATTACTCTCTTTGCATGTTCTTCAGAAGTCTCACCTTTTCAGTGCTAGTATGTTTTATTTATCTTTGCATCACAGTTTTGTAATATAAGACGTACTCTGTTCAGATTGTCTTTTAGGAGCTCACTCTTCCCTGTAGTAATTTGCTAGATTTTTAGTGTGCTGAGGTCTACTGGTAAAATTATGTACATGTTAAAATGAATGCACTGTTTTACAGCCATCTTGGAGAGGTAAGTAGACATATTTAGAAGTTCAGTTGTTCACCTTGCTCTAAGAGATCAATAACCCAGTGAGGTGTTATAGTGGGCAGCTAGGTCCCTGCTAGTGATGGGATATAGCTATTACTGTGATTACGTCAACCTGGTATCACTAGATGATAAATTACCTTTTAATAGAATATTAACATTTAATCTATAGGAGTTTAGTGGTGCAAGTGTGAGTTAGTATGCTTGATTAAAACTGGCAGCCCATGCTGCAGCCTATTACGTTCATACGCTTCACTCACTCATCCCCGGCTTCGACTAAAGCGAGGCGAACCGGTGCCCATATTTGTCTCGGCTTCTGTACAACAGAAGGCTTGCTTTATCTTCCGTTCTCTAAACTCATCAGATTTACATGTTATCATATTATTTCTGAATGATTAACAAAGGATCTGTTCTCTTTCTGTTAATTATACGCGTGCTGATAATCTTTGGCATTTTCTTTGTTCCGAGCTTTCTGAGGGAAGTAACAATACAATTCAACAATTAGAACTGACATTGAACAGGATTAAGACTGTCTAAAATGAGACATCTATCGGAGCCTGCAGCAGCAGGAATGTCTGGCGTTTGCAAAATGTAATCATCAAAATTTGCACCCCAGCGTGTTAATGTCTCCGGCAAACTGACTGTACGTTTGGAAGCACCACGCCATGGCTTGTAGGGGTTTTTAATCACTTGAAGGTCTTAGAGGCTAAACTGAAAACTCACTTATTTCATTGCCTTCCATTAACCCTTCTGTGGTCTAATCTTCACTTTTACTACATGTAGGTACACTTACTGGATTAGAATCCCAAATAAATAAAACTCCCCCTACACACCTCCCCTTCCCCTTAGAATAGCTGTTATATTACGTAAATAGCCAGGGAGCTGTTTGCTTGCTGAAGCCGAGGGTTCCATTTCTCCCTAGGTACATGAGAAAGAGAGCATCATGTTTAAAAGACGATAGACTTGTTAGATTTATGTTTATTGCTTTTCTGAATGCAAGCTGTTTTTAAATTTGTTTTATCTCCCAGGAGCCTGTAATTGGATAAAGAGTTAAGGCTGTAGCAAAATGGTAAACAGTGGTAAGGGAGAAAGGGAAGGGATGGACTAGCTGCCTGCACAGATTGTCACCACTAGTATTAGCTCAGTTCGATTGGTTCCAAAAGTCCATCTGAAAGCTAATCATAGATGCAAAGAAAGAGGAAGCAGAAAAAGTCCGTACGGCCCATTCCGTCTGTCTGTCCACAACTGCTCTGCTCTCCTCTCTTCTCTCCGCTGCTCTTCTTCCATGCCTTCTCGAATTCCAGTGGTGTCCCTCTCTCTACCACCTCCACTGGGAGGTTTCTCCATGAATCCACTTTCCGATTTCCATATGTAGCAGGGCTTCCCAATTGTCCCTCTATTTTTCAAACGGGGGAAATTTTGGAACCGCCTCCTCGCTTGGAAGTTGTATTTAAAGCGACATAATGGAAGATGGGCCTGGGTGTCTCCATCACTGCACTTAGGGGGCTGGAAGCTTTTTAATGGGAGAAGTTGCCCACCATGGAAGAGTGCTCGGGGAGCCCATTAATTTTCATACCTGCCAAGTAGCAGCAGGAAGCTACTGAATTCAAAGCTGGCTAGGTCTTGTAGAGAGAGCAGAGCTTCCAGTAGAAAGAGCTGAAGGAAATGCGCACCTAAGGGAGGTCTAGTGGTGGTGTCCAATTCGTGAGTACTACTTCTTATTTGTATAGCGCTACACGGTGAACACAGCACTGTACAGAAATATGTAAGAGACAGTCCCTGCTCATAAGAGCTTACAGTCTAGTCAAGACAGCTAATACAAGTGGGCACTAAGATATATCTAGGGGAATGATAAGGAAATACATAGGTGAACAGGAGACTAGGGGATCAGGATCCAAAAGTAATCTCAAAGAAGTGAGTTTTTAGCCTGGACTTAAACAGAGCCACAGATGGAGCCTGATATACTGACTTGAGTAGTTTGTTACAGGCATAAGGAGCAGCAAGGTAGAATTATCAAGTCTGGAGTTGACAGTGGAAGAGAAGGGCACAGATAGAAGGGATCTGCCAGAAGAGCAGAGTTCCTGAGGAGGGGGGTGTAGGGCGACATAAAAGATGAAAGCTAGTGAGGAGCAGCCAAATGAAGACACTTATAGGTTAGTAGGAGAAGTTTGAACTGGATGTGGAAGTGGATAGGGAGCCAATGAAGTGACTTGAGGAGAGGGGTGACATGAGCATAGCGACAATGGTTGAAGATTAGCCGTGCAGCTGAGTTTTGAACAGATTGATGTGGAAAGAGATGATTCCGAAGAAGACCAGCGAAGAGAAGGTTGCAGTAGTCTAGACCAGGGATCTCTAACTCCAGTCCTGGAGGGCCGCAAACTAATTTGATTTTCAGGATATCCCTAATGAATATGCATAAGATAAATTTCAATACATTGGGGGCAGTAAATGCAAATCTATCTCATGCATATTCATTAGGGACATCCTGAAACGTTGACTGATTTGAGGCCCTCCAGGGCTGGATTTGGAGACCCCTGGTCTAGATAGGAGGTGACGAGAATAGATAAGGGTTTTAGTGTGTTCAAAAAGGAAGTTTTTTAGCTATCTGTTGGATATATGTGGAGAAGGCAGGGCTGGCCCACACCGTCCTCCCCCTGCGCCACGCTGCTGCCGATGCCATCTTGGGAGAGGAGCAGGATGGTGGCAGTATCTTAAAAGTGGCAGCTTTGTGCTGCCGCTTTGTTGCCCGCAGCAGGCCATGTGCTTCAGCACACATGGCCTGCTGCTTTTGACCCCCCCCTCCCGACTCTTAAGTTGCATTGGAGGGGGATCAGAAGCGGCAGGTCATGTGTGCCGAAGCACATGGCCTGTTGCAGGCAACAAAGTAGCAGCACAAAGCTGCCCACCCAGATCATCAAGCCTAGGCAGCCACCTAGCTTGCCTAGTGCACAGGCCTGCCCTGGGAGAAGTCAAAGATGACTGTAAGTGTTATCCACAGAAATAGAGAAAGGAAGAAGGGGGAGGTAGGCTTAGGGGGAAAGATAAGGAGCTCAGTGTTGACCATGTTCAATTTCAGATGGCAGTAAAACACCCAGGCACTAATATCAGACAATAGGCAGAGATACGGGCCTGCATTCCCAGAGAGATTTCAGGTGCACAGAGGTAGATCTGGGACTGACTATCACGAGTTCCCTTTTAAATTTATAACACTATTATTATTTTTAATTGTTGGTTATTTAAATTAATTGTTTATTCATGTTATGTGCTTTTGAGACTTTTGACCCCCTGATGAAAGGAAAGTCAAAACGCGTAGGAGCACCTCAACAATTATGGCTTTTAGACACCAACTACTGCTGCATCTCACTCCTTTTGTTGTTCCCTGAAAGTCCGCAAGGGTGCAGGATTTGAGCCAAAGAGGCTCAGCTGAGCGGACACAGGAATGTAGGTAGCGGGTTTTAGAGGACGGCAAGGGCTGAGGTATAGTACGCCTCACAGAACATGAAGTGGGAGGAGCTAGAGCATCCAGAGCAGAGGAGAGTGTAGTGTTATAGGAAGATGTGGCCTCTTCAACAGACTTAGCTGCATAGTGGAGGAAGAGATGGTGAGACAGCAGTGGAGAGAGTGCAAAGATTCATAAAGATGTTGGAAGAGATTGGGCGAGAGTGAGGTGGAAAGTGATGAAGAGTGAAACTTAGCAGGTCTGGTCAGATAAGGGAAGAACCGAGCTGCAGAAATTTGAGGGCAAGCAATTGGCGAAGAAGACAAGGTCAAGGAATCTTGAAGAAGCCGTGGAGATCTGAAGTATTGCTTTGTGCATGCTTTGAGAGATTAGTGGGACCTAGAGGGTATATCCCACTTATCAGCTTGAGAAGTCCCAACCAACCACAGTGCATCTTAAGCATACAGTAAGGAGAGAATGGTATTTTTCCTGTTTTATCGTTGGGGATGTGATTGTAGCTTCCCCTGTTGTCTGTCCCTGGTGGCAGCTAATTTACCATTTACATTTTTTGGGAGGATTTTCTGGTAGAAGGCTCATGGCAAAGAGACCAAGTGCTTGAACCAAGTACTTGAGAAACACTGTTTCGTGGATTGTATTTTGCAAATGTCTTTTGAAAAAAAGAGTCGTCTGAGGTATGCAGCTTGGGACCGTCCCTGAGGAAGTGCTCTGGGAGAATCCACGTGGTGGTTTAACTACAGAACTTGAGCAGAATTTTTTCCTTTGAAAAGAAACTTGGAAAAAGACTTTGAGTTACTGAGCATTAATTTTCTTCCAGTGCTCTTGTCTGTGTATCTTGTGTATAATTTGAAAATAGGGATTTCATTTAAATGTTCGTCTGTCCCTATATGATTTATAATGAAAACCACTGACTATTTTAGAAGCTGCCTTCTGGACCAACTCTAATTTATATCCTTTTGAAACTGCAATCATTTCTTTTTGTTTATTAACATTTTATATACAACAATTTTGGCTAGCAGTTGAAGAGGTTGGCAGGATTAAAATAACACACATTCATTAACATTAAAATCCTAACTCATTCGCAGGGGCGGCCCAAGGGGGGTGCGGGGCCATGTGCAGAGACTCGGTGCGGGGCCTCATTTGCATAAGTGGCCTTATTTGCATAAATATTTGCATAATGTTACCATACACTAACTTTTAGTAAACATGTCTCTTAATGAGTGTATGGATAAGAAAGACTAAAAGATTTCTACATTACTGTAATCCAGTGCCAACCGCCAGGCACATTAGGAACTACTACAAAACGCTGCCCATTTAGAAACCCATAGCAAACCCGCCGTATCCTGACAGCACTACCAGGACTCACAAAGCACCATACCCTACCTATCAAAAGGCAACACTGCAAATATTAAACCAATACATTTCAGAGAATACTGGGGAAAGAGAACAAGTGGCAATGTCAAATAGGAATTACATAATAGAATACCTCAGCTCAGTTACACATGCAGAACATAGACCATCACCAAACAAGGAATCACAATTTAGAAACAGGAAGGCGATAATTAAACTGGGAACCCCAAAAGCCAAACTTGGAATGTACAACAACACTGTAGAAATAAAACTATAAATTAATTTCCTCTTGTACCAAACAAAGCGCAGACGTTAATGATGCACATTTCCCAGAGCTTTCATATTCCAGTTAATAAATTCAAAATAAAGAGAGATCTTTCTACCTTTTGTGCATTTTTTCAGTTGCAATTGCTCCAGCCACTGTCTTCTTCTGGTTTTCTTCATGTTTTTCTGCTAACTGTCCATCGTCTGCTGTCCATTTGTTCTTTCTTCTCTCTTCTAGGTTTTTTTTCCATTCTCTCTCTCTACATCTGCTTTGACATACTAATCTTTCTCCATTTGCTCTTTCCTCATTCCTCTTTCATCCACACAAATTTTACCCCTCCATCCTCAATCCCCCACTTCTCTCCAAATACCCGGCCAATTGTAGATTTTTCATCCCTCCCACACAAAATATTTTTCCCCTCTCCAATTTACTCTCCCAGCCCCATCCCATTCTAATCCTCCCCCAACATCAGCTCCCTTCTAGTTCCATTCTCACCCAGCATCCATTCCCTTCCAGTCCCTGCATCAGCCCATTTCCAGTCCTAGCCCCCCATCAACCCATTTCCAGTCCTAGTTCCCCCATCCATTTTCAGTCTGTCCCTTCATCAGCTCATTTCCAATCCTAGCCCCATCAGCCCATTTCTAGTCATTTCCTAGCCCCACCATCAGCCCATGTCAAATTCTAGCTCCCCTCCACTCAGCCCAATTCCAGTCCAAGCCCCCCATGAGCCTACTTCCAGTTCTAGCCCCTCCATGAGTACATTTCAATTCAAGCCCCCACCACAGCCCATTTCCAATCTTAGCTCCCCCCAACAGCCCATTTCCAGTCCTATCCTAGCTGCTCCATCAGCCCATTTTCAGTCCTAGCTCCCTTCCCTCACAGCCCATTTCCATTCCAAGCTCCCTTCCCATCAGCTATTTGCAGTTCAAGCCTCCCCTTCCACTCAGCCCATTTCCAGTCATAGCAACCCCCCAACCAATTACCAGTCCTAGCCCCCCATCAACCCACTTCCAGTCCTAACCCCCATCACCCCATTTTCAGTTTAAGCCCCCCCTATAACCCATTACCAGTCCTAACCCCCCATCAGCCCACTTCCAGTCTTAACCCCATCAGCCCACTTCCAGTCAGCCCCCCATAGCTCATTGCCAGTCCTAACCCCCCCCCTCCATCAGCCCACAGCCCATTACCAGTCCTAACCACATCAGCCCTCCTCAAGTCCTAACCCCTCCCCATCAGCCCATTTCCTGCCCTAGCTCCCCACAGCCCATTATCAGTCCTAACCCCCCCCATAGCCCATTAGCAGTCCTAACCCCCCATCACCCCATTTCCAGACAGCCCCCATCAGCCCACAGCCCATTACCAGTCTTAACACCCCCCCTATAGCCCATTACCAGTCCTAACCCCCCCCAACAGCCCACTACCAGTCCTAACCCCCCAACAGCCCACAGCCCATTACCAGTCCTAACCCCTCCCATCAGCCCATTTCCTGTCCTAGCCCCCCCCCCTAGCCCATTATCAGTCCTAACCCCCCATAGCCCATTAGCAGTCCTAACCCCCCATCACCTCATTTCCAGACAGCCCTCATCAGCCCACAGCCCATTACCAGTCTTAACCCCCCCCATAGCCCATTACCAGTCCTAACCCCCCCAACAGCCCACAGCCCATTACCAGTACTAACCCCTCCCCATCAGCCCATTTCCTGTCCTAGTCCCCCCATAGCCCATTATCAGTCCTAAACCCCCCCATAGCCCATTACCAGTCCTAACCCCCGCATAGCCCATTACCAGTCCTAACCCCCCATCACCCCATTTCCAGACAGCCCCCATCAGCCCACAGCCCATTACCAGTCTTAACACCCCCCCCATAGCCCATTACCAGTCCTAACCCCCCCAACAGCCCACTACCAGTCCTAACCCCCCCCAACAGCCCACAGCCCATTACCAGTCCTAACCCCTCCCCATCAGCCCATTTCATGTCCAAGCCCCCCCCCATAGGCCATTATCAGTCCTAACCCCCCCATAGCCCATTACCAGTCCTAACCCCCCATCGCCCCATTTCCATATAGCCCCCACAAGCCCACACCCCTTTGCCAGTCTTATGCCCCCCCCCCCCAATTACCCGTCCTAACCCCCCCCCCCCATCGGCTTATGGCAAAATTTAAAAAAAAAAAAAAAAGCTGGCTCTGGCTGCTGCTGCTGCCGCCATCGCGGCAGCGGCAGAATGAAGTGTCCCGCGGGGCCTCCTCTGCTCGCTGAGCCCCTCTGCAAGGGCTTTCAGATTCACGAAGGGAGAGTGTCTCCCTCGTGTCTCTGTTAAGCCCGCAGGGGCTAATGGGAAATTTCCCATCTGCCCCTTTAGACGCGAGGGGCTGATGGGAAATTTCCCATTAGCCCCTGCGGGCTTAACAGAGACGCGAGAGAGACACTCTCCCTAAGCGAATCTGAAAGCCCTTGCAGAGGGGCTCAGCGAGCAGAGGAGGCCCCGCGGGACACTTCATTCTGCCGCGGCAGCGGCAGCAGCCAGAGCCAGCTTTTTTTTTTTAATGTAATTTTAAAAAAAGCAGAATGTTCTTTGCGCGGGGCCCTGTGCAAAAAACATTCTTGCTCAATGGACGGGCCGGCCCTGCTCATTCGTAACCCAATATGCAAAAAACACCAAACCAGCAAAATAAGGATAAAACAACATAAGATAAAATATGAGGGATTGGGGAAAGAGCAAGGCCTTAATTCTTTATAGAGCGTCAACATGTGACCCATTCCAGGCCTTTAGTGCAATCATCAAAAACACCCTGTGCCTCCACTTTACCAAGCACATAAAACCATAGGAAGGAATGATTAGAAACCCTTGAGCTGAACGCAAGGATCGGTTGGGAACATAATGATGCAGGTGCTCAGACAGTAATTTTGGTCTCTAAAAATTCAAAGCTTTCAAAGTTAAGACTAACCACCTGAATCTAATTAATTCTTGTATAGGCAACAAGTGTAAGCTTGCTGGACAAACTCTCGCTTTCTTTTCTTTCTTCTTTATTACAGCAGTCTGTCCAGTAGAATTGTTTGGGCAGAAGCTGTGACTTTCCCCTTGTCTTTGTTTTTCAACAATCCTCAAGCATTTTGAGCGTGATCAAGTCCTCAGCCCACCTAGATATCAGCAGTGTTGTCCTTCTTTCTCCAACCAGTCTAAGACCCCTGATATATAACCAGGGAGTCCATCTATAGGCACAGCTATTCCAGCTGTGACATGTGGTGTGTTTTACTTGGGATTGTACCTGCTGCGTGGTGCAGGTTACTTTTCCCGTGGTTTCTTACATGGTCATTTCATATCTGTTCCATTCTTAGTTACCATCGCTTTAGGGATCCACTTGCTTCCAACACTTCTTTCAGGAGAGCATTCCAGGCAGAGCTGAGTCCCCACTAAATTTTGAGTGTGTATCAACAGTGCCATGTCATTAGCACACTCGGGGGGGGGGGGGGTCGTTTACTATTGCTCACTTTGCACTGTGCCCCCCCCCCCCCCAGTACAGCTTAGTAAAAAGGTCCCTTAAATGATACAGAGAAAATTACTGCAGTTCTATCTGTGGTCAGTTATTTAATTTAATCTTTGTCGTGAATTACCAGCAAAACACTGAACATAGTATGAAATGCAGCGAGTGTGGGAGAATTTGTTCCCATTCTGCATGTGCAGCGTTTAAAGCTGAAGGAGGGAGTACTTATAGATTTCCCTGGCAGCCAGGCCCACACATGTTGCTCTTTCGCGTTTCCCTGTTTAATTCATGCAGGAGAGCATTCAAGCTCTTTGACCTTTTGGAAATTTTAATTTGCACACTGAAGTAAAATGTCATAAAAATTAGATGGTATTATATATGCAAGGTGGAATATATCCTTGCTCTTTGGGGTAGATTTTTTTATGTACCTTTATTTAGAATCCAAGCCAGTGTTTTTGCAAAAGATATTTACTTAACAGCAAATGTTTTATTTGCATATTGAAAATAGGGAGCTATAACCTGATTGTATTAATAAAGTGTATGTTTGAGCCTGGAGACTGGGAGCTGTAAGGACAGTTATTAGCCCACCAAAAAGATCTCAGATTTTCTAAGCCGGCATAATGATTATGATGGTGTTCATATAAACTCCTGGTGACCCAGCAGCCTCTGGGATTTCTTGGCAAGGTATGACCAGAAATATTGCCAGGCCTTTTCCTCAGAGGCAGTAGAAGGTAAAGTGACTTGCCCAAGACCACAAGGCGCGCAAATGGGAATCAAACCCAGATCTCCTGGGTGCTAGGCTGTTGCTCTAACCCCAAGGCTGCTCCTCCACTCAACTGCTCAAATAGCCTGCAGATTTTGTACCTGGAAGGAAATAGTGCTAGCAAATTATGTTTTAGTTCATTTATTTATAACACTTGCATACTGCAATATCAGAACTCTTCAATGCAAGCACAAAACAGCAGTACATGAAAAGAATTAAATAAAAATAAAGACAATACAATGGCAATACACTGTGCAATGGCACGTTAAGCGTTAATTTGCCATTGCACAATGCTAACAAACGCTTCTCTTCCTGTCCCTCCCAATGAGTATGTTGTCAACAGCTTAATAATTAACAGGCCGATGCAGAAAACCGGTGCTAGACGCGCACTGAAGACAACTTTAATGTGGCCCGACAACGCATATTTTTTAACGCCGGATGCAGCAAAGATAGGGCATGCAAATGACCCCCGCATTAACCATGCGCATGCAAATCAGCCATCGCAGCGTTAAACTGGGAGAGCAAGTCAAACATATGTGCACAAGACGTCTGCGCTAAATTGGCTTGCTCTCTGGGCACCGTGTGGCTAATTTTCATAGCAGCCCCGACAGTATTTTGATGGCATTGGGGGACGATCGCGGCATTGGGAAAAGCCCCCAATGCCATCAAAATACTGTCGGGAGCCATGCCCCACAATAAAATGATCCCTGGTGGTCTAGTGGCCCCTGCCCCCCATTAAATAAAAAAAGAACCTGGTGGTCTAGTGGCCTCTTTCACCCCCCCCAACCCCCATTAAATAAAAAACAAAACTTGTTGGTCTGGAATCCCATAAATGCACCTTAAGTGGGAGCACTGTCTATATGCTTCCGCTCTACGTGGGCCATCTTGCAAAATGGCGGTGTCTGGCCCCACGCAATGCATTCTGGGATACACCAGGTGAGGTCAGATTGCCAATATAAGGTCGGGCTACCCTATATGGCAGTCTGACCTCACCTGGTGCATCCCAGTATGCACCTTGCGGGGCCAGACACCACCATTTTGCACATGGATCTCTTTTCAAAAGACATCCATTTTTTCTATATTTCTATGAGCTGTCAGGATGTTCATGCCTATAGGTCACAGGTTCTCCTCTTTTCCTGCTAGGGGAAGAGGTCTGACCACTATTAAATGGTAGTTCCTGTGCCAGCATGTATTTTTCCTTTCTATAGACTTACTACTTGGTAAGTCTTCTTCAGCTCCATTCTCTTCACCCTCTTACCAAGCTTTTTCCTCTGTAAGAGTGGAATTAATTGCAGAGGGCCTTTTTATTCAGCCTCTGTTTCAGTCTAACTTTGGGGCAGCTTATCAGACATGTCCAGAGTTTCTACTCCTGTTCTGTCTGTTCTTTCTGTTTTTCAACAGTAAGATTCTTTCTGCTTTCTTGCTAGCAGCTGCCTATGCAGGAGCTTTAATGTTTCGACCACTGGTTCTTGTCCACAAACAACCAGATTTGTCCTCCACTAACATTCTGTCCAGTCTTAGTAGTGGCTCCAAGTCAGTGCTTCCATCTACCTTGGAGATTACTCCACTACAAGCTTTCTAGATGGTCTTCTATTTCTGCCATCTCCATTCTCCTGGGTTTGGCAGTATAGTTGGCAGAGATACTGGCTCTCTAGCAGCCAGTTCTATCTCCTCATTCTCCTGCATTATGCTCTCTGCAATTCTACAGAGAAGCTTTCCACTATGGGCCCTTGCTAGAGAGCATGGGGTTTTTTTCTCCAACAGCTATCCTAGATGGTTGGAAAAGGCTTTTCAGTCATGTCTCCCATGACTAGAAGGTTCTCCCTTTTTTTACTATCTCCTTTTGATATAAAGGACATAGGCCTTCTCTTACGTAAGGGCTTAAGGAGTTGCCAATTCCCTGCTTTGGTCCATAGCATTCCCAATCGGGGATATGCTCTTTCTCCTTGCAGCCCGTCCTCATGGTAAGAACGCATGATACTTTTTGCCCTTAAGCAGGTCAACATGGTATCTCATCTCTGTGTCTTCTGTCTACTTACCATGCTAGAGTCTTGGAAGCCTCGGGACTTGCTGGCTACAGATTGATATTATCCTCTGTTTTTCATGTAACCATCCTGGTTATTTCACTAGCTAGCATCCTGGCAGATCATAACCAGGGGGAATAGATTCTCTATATATCTTCTCAAGTAGGTTCCACCTCCTTGTTGTTAGATGAATATTTCCTCTCCACATATCCTATGTGAATACCATGCTGTAGGCATATCTCTGTCTGTTTCATTGCAGACGCCCATATTTAGGCCTACATATTCATATTTATCGTTTGTGTGTATTTTATGCCCTTCCATATCTCACTATATTCTTATATGTCTATCTATATGTGTATGTATATATATATATATATATATATATATATATTTAATATATATATATATGTATCTGTCGAGATATTTCATTATAGATAGATATGTCTCCACATACTTATCTATCTGACTGTCTATGCTCATATAGCTATATGTTTCTGACAGAGGGGCTTTACCCATACCTATGCTATCCAGCAGGTTTGGGATTCTACGCACACAACCACTCCTGTGGTAGTCAACAATTTTTATACCATAACCTCAGGGTTTAAGTACTTTTGAAGCTCTCCGTGCCTAATATCTCTCCTAGCTTACCCCAGTTAGGAGAGACATTGTGGATCGTCAGTTAATCACAGGCTTAACGCCTCAGGCATTTGTCCTCTTTTTTTGGGACAACAAACATTTAATGTCACTTCCCAGAGCTGTATAACCCAACAGGTAAACGATATAGAAAAATCAGCTCTACTTCTTCAACAAGAGATGATGTGAATCTTATTCCATAATATAATCTCCTCTTTTAGTAAATTTTTTCATGCAACTGGGTCTCAGAACCAGAATGGAGCGACTTATTGCACACATATATTCAAGTGAAACTGCGCTCTAAACTTCACATCAATGACCCAAAAAGACGTTGCTTTTTTCTTATTATGTGTAAAAACAGAGATTATCTTTAACTCTTATTGCAAATATATATTCAAAGATGCTTATCTGAAAAATAGATGAGGCTCTTCTCGAATGTGAATCATTTCTGAGGTTTTTCTCCCAACGCCTATATGATAGCGCCGTAGCGTTTCACAATCCAACGTTTCGTCAGGGGATAGCCATCATTAATATTCGAGCGTAGCATCTACCTCCATAGTTTATGACTTCCGTGCCGGCCGTCTGTATGAATGAATTGAACGGCCGGCACGGAAGTCATAAACTATGGAGGTAGATGCTACGCTCGAATATTAATGATGGCTATCCCCTGACGAAACGTTGGATTGTGAAACGCTACGGCGCTATCATATAGGCGTTGGGAGAAAAACCTCAGAAATGATTCACATTCGAGAAGAGCCTCATCTATTTTTCAGATAAGCATCTTTGAATATATATTTGCAATAAGAGTTAAAAATAATCTCTGTTTTTACACATAATAAGAAAAAAGCAACGTCTTTTTGGGTCATTGATGTGAAGTTTAGAGCGCAGTTTCACTTGAATATATGTGTGCAATAAGTCGCTCCATTCTGGTTCTGAGACCCAGTTGCATGAAAAAATTTACTAAAAGAGGAGATTATATTATGGAATAAGATTCACATCATCTCTTGTTGAAGAAGTAGAGCTGATCTCTCTTTTTGGGATACAAGGGGTTCCCATACCCTTTCTCCCCACAAGGACTGTGCCTGTTTGTCCAAATCGGTTAGCCTTTCTCTTTTTGCTCCTAAGAGTTAGCCACTCTGCCGCCAAAAGAGTTAGGTTTTTGTCATACAGCCTTCCGCTGAAGGCCCACCGTTTTTGTACTACCCCAGTTTTTCCTACTGGGGTTACCTGTTACCTTTCAGAATTCTGACCTCCACTGTTTTCCTACAGGTTTATTACCTCCACTTTACAGTGAGGTCCTCTTCACGGTTCCTCTACTGGGTTCCCCAGTAGATCCCATGAACCTCCATACTTCTGTGAAATCCTGTCAGGGGAGGTCCATATTGCAATATTATTGATGACCATCATCATCCACACATGGACTCCTTCTCTGCAGTCCTATGCTAGGTTAGCTGTTCCACAGCACCTTCTTCAACTCCTACCCTCCATCCTCAGGATGCCTGGTGTTATGAGGTATAGCATGTTCCAACCTATGACATGCTGGGACTCCAGGCATCTCAGCTTGGGAGTCCCCATATGTGAAGACTCATTCCTGCTTGTTCCTGGAGATAGCACAGTTACTTACCTGTAGCAGGTGATCTCTGGGAACAGCAGGAATAAGTCTTCACAACCCACCCACCTCCCCAGGAGTTGTATCTCTATCTTTCCTTTCCTCTCTCTCTCTCTTTGTCTCAGCTTTAAAACTTAACTGAGGAGAGGCAGTTGGGAAAGGCGGGAAGGCAGCGCGCAGGTGTGCTGGGATGCTTCCAAAAGCTCTTGATTGGACGCTGGGAAGCGTTCCCGCGCAGACTCCATCGGTACCGATGTACCCATATGTGAAGACTTATTCCTGCTGTTCCCAGAGAATCACCTGTTACAGGTAAGTAACTGTGCTATGGGGAAAGCACCCGGTGCCATCAAAATACTGTTGGAGGCATGCATCAGAGATTTACTATTATTCAGACCCTGAAGTAAAACTTTTGCCACTGACTGGTTACAAAATCCTCTACGCTTGTTTTTACCTATCCCTGCATACCAGTCCGGCTGATTATAATAGATTTAAATAATTGAAGTTCATTTAAATACACGTGTGTGTTGGGTGCTAGTTTTTCCACCGGCATTTACATCTCTTTCCTGCATTTGCAGGATCATTAAAAGTGCTTAAACATGGTGTTAAGCTTTCTGCATCGGCCTGTAAGGTCCTGATCGAGGTTTTTTTTTTTTTCCCCATAGAAAATGGGGAAATAGTAAATCTGGCCCTAAAAACAGAGCAGTGATACACCTTGGCGGGGGGGGGGGGGGAAGGTAATGCAACCTAGGTCTCTGTGGCCAGCTCATAGATTCTGAGAAAATTTGTCATGGTCTGCAATAACCTACAACCCAGAAAATGCCAAACTGAAGAGATGAGCCTTTAATCACCAGCAAAACATCAACAGATCATTTTCTTTTCTAAATGCTGGGGGTATACTGTTCTGCAAATCTATCCCTACTATGAAAAAAGAACTCCTAAGACTGGAATCTTTCAGTCGCACCCGATGAACAGGAGAATCCAAAGGCCTTACTTCAATCGCGCACTGCATTAAGAAGTGTAATTTCAATAAAGAGCATAAATCAGAAGATTTTTCCAAGTTCAGCACTTTAAAAAGCCCAAGTAGGCATTTTAAAGTTAACCAATGAAGGCCAAGAAAAAGTGGAGTAATATGGTCCCGAGATCTACTGTTAAATAATATTCTTGCGATAGAGTTCTGGAGTATTTGTAATGTTCATGAAGTAATAGCAGCAAACCTACATAGAATGAATTGCAATAGTCTAAAAAAATAAAAAGACATCACCACCTGCATTGTAGTATGAAAATCAGAAGGCTTCAAAAATAGCCTGAGTCTACATTTAATGGCAACATTTTTATTTTGATGCTAGTCAACTTAATTTTGTAAGTATCGGCGAGTCTAAAAATGCACTGATGCTAGAATCTTGACCAGTACTTGATCAAGCCTTTCGGACAAAGACACCAAATGGGTTAGATTTGTAACCTACCATGACAAAAATGAACTTTATTCCTAAGCCCGAGTATGTGTGAGATGATCTCAGCCTCTCAAATTTACTGCCAGTGTGCGCCATACTGCTTGCATCATGCCAAACAGAGCCACCTCCTGGAGTTTATAGGATGTAACATCTGTAGGCAACTTGTCAAGGTGTGCTTGGAAATTGCTTTTAATCAGTTCAATGTATTTCTGTGTCTGTCTTCCATGTTTTCCTGGTACTTTTATTTTATTTATTTATTTACATTCTCTTATATACCGCGCTATTCTGCATCAGTGCGGTTTACATTGAACAAACTGAAATTACTTGAGGATATTCTTTCTTTCCACCTAATTCACACAACAATTGCTTGACCCTGACTTCTTATTATCAATGCCAATCTGGTGTTTGTCTTATTTACCAGTATGTCCAGTTTCCTTGCATCCAGCTTTCTCTCTTCTTTTAATTTCCCTTAGGATCATGATCCCAGTGCTTTACTGGTACAGAAATCGTATAGTGCTTACATTTCCAGTGGATAAGATGAACCACCTTATTGTGCCTTTCTATATGCACATTTTCTTCCATCATAACTTTGTAGCCAGCTACAACATGAGAAAGTGTTTCTAGCACTTTCTTTACAAAATGTATATTTGCCTGTTCTACCAATTTTTTTCCTATATTTTCTATGAACCATTTCTTCCATAATCTCTTAACCTGAGCTACAACCATCAATCTCTCATCCTTAAACATTCACGTGTCTGGTTTTGACCACTGAATGAATGGTTGCAAGAGTTTGATTTTGTATTTCCTATTGTATTTGTGCATTTACCACTTGTTTTCCCTTGTTTGCTGATATAATTCTTGAAGATCTTTTTTCTCTGGTTTTGCATATACTGTTGCTTCCTTATCTATGTATACCAGAAGACTCTCACTCATCTATGTATACCAGAAGACTCTCGCTCATCTATGTATACCAGAAGACTCTCGCTCATCTATGTATACCAGAAGACTCTCGCTCATCTATGTATACCAGAAGACTCTCGCTCATCTATGTATACCAGAAGACTCTCGCTCGTCCCTTCTACTACTCATAACACAGGTCTGCAAAAAAACAATTTTCGAGAGCTGTTTTGGTTATTCCACGTAATCTTTATGGTTTTTGGTGTGCTGAATCCAAAAATGACCTCCATTTTGTCATAGGACATCACGTTTCCTGACAATTTAGGTAACTATGTTAAATAAGGCAATATCTCAAAATAAATGGAAATAGACTTATAAAATTAAAGTTTTATTACAATATTTTCATGAAAATCTTTTTTTGAACTGAAATGATCTCACCTACACACACTAAACTCGATTCTTCTTCCTCCTCTTGGTGCATTTACGCTTATGAGTAGCATCTGGAATGTCTCTCTGAAGCATCCAACAGTAGTCTGCCATCATTGTATTGCTCCATTTTCCCTGGTATCTCCTTTCCATCTCTTTAATGTCTTGGTGGAATCGTTCACCTTGTTCCTCACTCAAAGCTCCCAAATTTTCAGGAAAGTAGTCAAGGTGGGACTGGAGGAAATGCACTTTCAAACTCATCAGGCAACTTAAAGCTTGAAATGCTTTCAGCATTCGTCCGACGATCTTTTTGTAGTGAGGATCTGGCCTAAAAATTTCTGTACGACTTCTTTAAATGCAATCCACCCTTCTTTTTGAGGATCCGTCATGGTATTGACAAACTCTTGATCAACTATAAGCCTTGTAATGTCTGGTCTGACGAACACACCTTCCTTCAATTTTGCCTCCGACAGGCCTGGAAACTTGGTGACCAAGTATTTGAAGCATTCTCTATCTCTTGGAAGTGATTTTACGAATTGCTTCATCAATCCCAATTTTATGTGGAGAGGTGGTAGAAGAACTTTATGGGAAGGTACCAAAGTTTCTCGGAGGACATTTTTTTCACCGACTGTTAGCACCCTCTTCTTGGTCCAGTGATTTTGTTGGTCTCGACTGTCCCATAGACACAGAAAACAAGAATATTTGGTATACCCAGCTTGTTGCCCGAGCAGCATGCACAAGACCTTTAAGTCCCCACACACTTGCCAACCATGGTCTTCATATTTAAGTTTACGAAGAACCAATTCCAAGTTCTCGTAGGTTTCCTTCAAGTGTACAGAATGACCTACAGGTATGGAAGCGTAAAAAAACCGTTGTGGAGTAAAACTGCTTTGAGACTTCTTTTTGAAGAATCTATAAAAAGACACCATTGCTCTGAATCATATTGGATTTTAAATTGACCCATCAGACCTTCGACATCGATGCAATAAACCAACTTGTCTTCCTGGGCGAAGTAAGGAACGAACTCCTTTTCACGATGTCTGAACCATGAAGATGACACTCCTGGCAACAATAAAGTCCTGCTTTTCAGCCTTGATCCGAGTAACTCAGCGGCATCTTTGGGAAGATTCAAGTCTCTTACCAAATCATTCATCTCCTCCTGAGAAAACAATTTTGGTCTTGTATAATCTTCAAAGTCAGAACTTGATTCGTCATCTGGTTCAGGTATGACTTCACCTTCATCGGAGCTAGGTATCTCTTCCAAGGTAGCAGGGGGCTTAGGTACTGGTATATCTGTGCCATGGAGGATGGGACGAATTGCCGAGTGAAGATTGGGGTATGAAATGGAATGCTTCCATTTGAAATTAAACCCTTTCACATCGCATGAACAAAAGTAACAGTCATCACTATATGGTTCTTTTGCTCTCGCCATACCATAGGAATCCCATAATGGAAAGATTTTTTCTTACCCTTGAACCAGTTTCGGAGGTCCTCAACACACCGTTTGCACACTTTATGAGGCGCCCAGACTTTATCTTGATCTCCAATTTTTAGTCCAAAGTATGCAAAGTATACTTTTTTCACAAAGTCTGTAATATTCTGCTGTTGCTTCAACACTGTATATTCACCACAGATGAAACAGAAACTGTCTGGCGAATTAATAAACTTTCGCGGAGCCAAAACATAACGGTTGAAGAATGACGAGCTAACACGAATTGCCATGAAAAAGTGTGAACAGCCTAGAACCAAGAACCTGATGATGATGCGTGCACAAGTGTGGCATGCAGGAGAGAGCAACTCTGTGTCTTTACAGGAGACGTCACAGTGCTGGCCACGCCCCCCTGCACTGACCAGAGCTGCTGCTATCTGCCCTGTGTCTCCCTGCCACTGGATTCTTCAGGAAAGATTAACCCCTTCTACCATTAGAAGCACGGACTTAAAACTTGCTTAGCTTATGTATATATTGCTGACCATCAGATTTACAGTGCTATATATATATTTTTTTTTTTACATAACTCGGACAACCCCTTTAAGGTTTTTTTGGCATTTTATATCTTAAATGCACTTATGTGAATTAATTAATAGTAATTTGAATGAATTAATAGTAATTTGAAAAAAATTTGATAAATTTGAAGACAATTTTGCATGTTGTGGCAAATCATGATGTCTAGGAGTTTTTTCAATATTTTATTTGTTTTCAGCACACCAAAATACATGGAAATTAGATGAAAATAATCAAACAGCTTTTTAGTCGCAAATCTTCTCAAAGTTAAATGGGGTGGGGGGGTAGGGTTCTGGATATTTACTTCCACATTTCAACACTTCTAGTATATTTGGATCTGATGATGCTGTTAGAATCTTTTTCTATAATGCCCATTCCTCCTTTGGACACAGTTTTCTTGTTCATACATCCAGTCTGCAAGAGCTTTAAGAGGTCATTCTGTAATTTCGGAGCTGTTAGAAGAGTATGAGAGCTGCCAGCTGATTTATGGCTTTTATCTTATTCTATCGTGTTTTAAGCGCTTTTCAGTATCCATTTTAATCTGCTGTAATAATCTTTACTGATCTTGTCCCTCCTTCCTCTGCTTCTAGATATTTGTATTGGGATCTTCTGTGTACTAGGCTGAAAGTGCTGCTTGACAGATGTTTAGACCAGGGGTTCCCAAACCTGTCCTGGGGCCTTCCTAGCCCGTCAGTTTTTACGGATATCTACGATGACTATGCATGAGAGAGATTTGCATATAATGGAGGCGGTGCATGCAAATCTCCCTCATACATATTCATTGTGGATATCCTGAAAACGTGACTGGCTGGGAGGAAGGTTTGGGCACCCCTGGTCTAGAAGGTCTGTTTGCCAGTAAGCATAAAAACGTCAGAAAACCATCATGGTGCCTCTTGTGACCCTCAAATTTAGGGAGACGTCAAAGCTAGCACGAGATGAGTAGGTGGAACTGAGAAGGTCTATAGCCTTTTTGCTTTCTATTTTATGATATGTTTGGAGCACAGGGAATATGCATTAGATGCTCCTAGAGTTCTGGTAGATGTTTAATAATTACATGGTTCAGTAGGCTACATTCAATTTAATTATTACCGATAGACATTTTTTACATGAAGAAATTGATATAAAGCTTTTTCTCAAAGTTCTTTAGTTATAGTACCAAGCAACCCAAGGATATTTTCTGCCCCGCTCCCTAAGGAAGCACAGCATGATTAATGAAAAATCAGGATTAATTGAATAAAATGGTAATGTAGATCCTAATGGAAGTAATTTGTCTCATTTTTCAAGTGTTTGCTTATTAAAATTGCAGAATTTTCTAAATACATGCATGCCTATATAGAGAAATGAAAAACCCTTAAAGGCATGCTAGGATGTTGAAAATACGTGCGTTTGAATCAGGAATGGAGGACACCTCTCTAGGCCTTGCTCCCAAGCCTATTTCAAAGCTTTTATTAACCCTGGTTATCATAACAATTTGTTAAGACACACCAGCTTCTATTTGGCAAAATTCAGAGACGTGTCCACAAGAACATCTCTGAACCAAACTATAAAGAGCCATGAAGTCATTTTTCTGTAAGCTTGCAATATAACAGAATGTTCCTATTTAAATAAAATAAATCAAATTAAATATCTGTTGTGCAATATGAGCGTTAAGAGTCATATTCTTGCCCATTTTATACAGCTCAGGACCTGAGACCAGGGAACATAAATATTTAACATAAGTATGCTTAAGAAGCACATATAATTAGAATATATTGTAGTACCTTTTTATTCAAATTGAATGCTGTATACTTTAATCATAATGCTTTTACACAATGTAAGAGCATGCAGCTCACCTCCCTGACCATTAGACCCTGACTCCTCCCACTGTTCCAGCTAGTATGCCATGTCTCCTACCTAATCTCCAGGAACAAGCAAGAATGTAGTCTTCACATATGGGTATCGTCGGTACCGACGGAGCCTGCGCGGGAACGCTCCCAGCGTCCAATAGTAACACTTTTGGGAGCATCCCTCAGCACATGCGCGCTGCCTTCCCGCCTTTCCAACTTCCCTCTTCAGTTCTTCATTTTCCACAGAGCCGACAGGATCTATTCCCTGTCACCGCAGAAAATTCCGTCTTTAAATTTGTTTTCTTGTGGTCGCGTTTGCCTACCGCATGACGTTTACCAGTACCGACGGGTTTTTCTTTTCTTTTAAAAAAAAAACAAAACAAAAAAACTTATGCTTTAAACTGTTTCTCTTCAGAAACTTTTCTCTTTTGATGCTGAGCGCCATTTTGTGCACTAGGCCCATATGCCTAAAACATGGAAAAACCAACTAGTGGTTTTAAAAAATGTACTAAGTGTGGCGGTACCATTTCCATCACTGATGCCCATGAGTGGTGTCTTAAATCTTTAGGGCCTGAACATTCTCCAACTGAATGTCTCTCCTGTATGGGGATGACTAAAAAGAAAGACAGAACTGGACTGCAAAGCTCGGTACCTTCTTTTCTTCAGATGCCAGATCCATTGCATCGACATCATCAAGGGCCTCTTCTTCCTCCCATGGATCTCAGGTAACTAAACATAAAAGCCGGTTCTCAAAGGGTAGCTTTCCTGCTAAGCATCGAGAGGCCATTGGCATTACCCTTGAGGGAACCACACTGGCAAAACAGCCCCGGCGGGAGGCTTCAGGTTCCAAAGCATCGATGGGGCTTCAGGATGATCTCGAGGCCCCAACCTCGCAAGAACTACCTGTGCCATGCTCAGGGGTTCTGGCCATTTTTACTGGTACCGACACCCAGGCATTAGCAGCGTTGATAGACCAGAGGTTCCTTGCTATCGAACGCATCGCAGCTCTTCTCTCAGCTGCGGTACCATTGGTCCAACGGGCACCAGTACCGACATTGACACCGATGCCGGTACTGATACTGGTACAGACAGCAGTACCGGTACCTACGATACAGGTACCAACAGTACCGGCCCCGGTGTGAATTCTTCCCATGCCATCTCTGGCTGTAATCGACAGATCGGTATCGGGTCAACTTGGTACCGACTTCGATCGATACCGGGACCGTGCTTTGCAGGAGCATCGGGGTCAGGAATACTTTGATTCCTCCGATTCCGAAGACTCTGACAATTCTGCTGGTACTAGAGGGTTTCTCCCAGAAGATCCCTCTTCTCTCCAACGCAGAATGTCACCTCCAGAGGACATGTCTTTTCAGGATTTTATCCGTGATATGGCCAAAGGTCTTTCACTCACAGTAGCTCCTGAAGAGGAATCCAGAGCAAAGGAATTGGAAATTCTCCAATATCCTAAAGCTCCTAAGGAGGCAGCCACTCTGCCTATCCATGAAATTCTGCATAACTTGATGCTCAGAATGTGGGCGACACCTCTGACTACTTCTCACTCTAGGAGACTTGATACTATTTATCGAGTTCCGCCATGTCCTGGATTTCAGAAAACTCAGCTGCCACACCATTCAATGGTAGTGGAGTCAGCCATGCGTAGGATGGAAAGTGCAAAGAGGCATGCATCCAGTCCTCCAGGTCGTGAATGCAGAACTCTGGATGCTTTTGGGCGCCGAACCTTTCAAGCTTCCATGCTTTCAGCTACGATCAGTTCATATATTCTATATATGGGAATGTTCCTCAAGGAAGTCACAGGAGACTTGGAACTTATGAGCCCATTTCTCCCAGATGACAAGAGACAAGATTTTCTGGCTCTAGTTAAGCATGCTCAAGATGTCTCCAGGTTTGTTAATTGTGCAGCCTTTGACAGCTTCTAATGCATCAGCAGAACCTCTGCTATTGCCATTGGTGCACGACAGATTGCCTGGCTACAGTCATCAGACTTGGAGACTTGGGTACAGGACAAGTTAGGCAACATTCAGTATCTGATTTTTACCTATCCTTGCAGTGTAAATAGCTTATGTATATAGTTAACCCTGTTGTCCAAGTTTGTTCTCCTGTTCGATGTAAAACCAGACAGCTTGTTGTTATGGTCGTTGTGTTGTGATGTAAACCGCGCTGATACCGAATAGCGCGGTATATAAGAAACTATAATAAATAAATAAATAAACATTCCTTGCATGGGGGAGAGTCTCTTCGGCAAGAACTGGCAAGAAAAGGCTAACGAGTTAGATGCTGACAATACTACTCTATATAAAATGTCAAAATCTACAGCCACTCCAGCCAAAAAGAAGCCTGTTAAAAATCCCTCTTTCAGCAAAAAGAGGAAATTTTATCCTTCCTATACCCAGCAGAGTCAAACTCAGTCAGGTTGCCCAAAAGGTACAAACTAGACAGCAAAAGAAGCCAAAAGGCCCGAGAGCCCAACCAGCTCTCCAGGTTCAGCCCCCTCAAGGGCTTTGACTCCTTCCTAGAGAGCTTAGCCTTCCTGCCTCTGAGAGGTCCCCAACCCCCCAATATCCCGGGCAGGTTATGCCACTTTGCCAAAAGATGGCATCAGATAACAGCAGAAGATTGGACTTTGTCCATTGTAGGAGAAGGGTACAAGCTTCATTTTCACAGCATGCCCCCTCCTACAATCCTAAAGCAATTCATTTCTCAAACCTCCGCAGACAATCTGCTAGATCACGAGGTCTCGACACTTCTTGCCCAAGGGGTAATAGAGGAGGTACTCATTCTTCAACGGGGTGCAGGGTTTTACTCCCCCTATTTTCTTATTCCAAAGAAAACAGGAGGACAGAGACCCATGCTGGACCTCAGAGAATTCAACAAATATCTGTTTCGAGAGAAGTTCAAGATGATTTCACTAGGAACTCTTCTGCCATACCTTCAAAGCCAGGATTGGCTTTGCTCTCTAGACTTAAAGGATGCATACACTCACATTCTCATCCATCCAGATCACAGGAAATTCTTAGGTTTCCTTTTCAAGAAAAAATATTTCCAGTACAGGGTTCTTCCCTTTGGTCTGGCTTCAGCACCAAGGGTATTCACAAAATGCATGGCAGTAGTAGCTGCATTTCTACGAACCCTGGGGATATTTGTCTTCCCTTTAAACTTAGACGACTGGCTCATTCGAGCCCCTACAGTTGCAGAGGCCGGCACTGCACTGTCCCATACAGTGTGAATTCTCCAATACTTGGGATTGGTAATAAACTTCTCAAAATCCCATCTTGTTCCTTCCCAATGCCTGGAATTCATAGGAGCCTGTCTAGATACCAGACAGGCAAAGGCTTTTCTTCCACAGGCCTGGTGTCTTTGCATAATGCATCTAGCTTCTCAAGCAGCAGGGAATTCCTCCCTCCCTGCTCGAGAGCTACTACAGTTACTGGGACATATGGCATCCACAGTTCATGTAGTCCCATATGCTCGCCTCCACATGCGAGCAGCTCAGTGGACCCTATCCACACAGTGGACACAGGCCACAGGTCATTTGTCGGACAAAATAATAAACTCTCAATGACTAATTTTGTCCCTCCAATGGTGGCAATTACTAGAAAACCGGACAGTGGGGTCTCCTTTTCATCAACCCCTTTTTCAGGCCACCCTAACAGATGCATCACAGGTGGGTTGGGGAGCACACCTGAATCATCTCTCTACCCAGGGAACCTGGACTCCACAGGAGGTTGGTTTACACATAAACCTCCTGGAATTAACAGCAATCTATTTAGCTCTTCGAGTATTCCATGCCCAGCTCAGCTACAAGACAGTCCTAGTCCAGACGGACAATCAAGTAGCCATGTTCTATGTGAACAAGCAGGGCGGAACGGGCTCTCTGTCGTTATGCAATGAAGCTTTATGACTGTGGGCCCTCACCAGAGAGTATCAAATTCACCTTCTAGTGGTATATCTTCCAGGCATTCAAAACCTTTGGGCAGACAGACTCAGTCGAGTACTGCTGCCTCTCACGAGTGGTCCCTCCAACTAAACCAGGTGGCAAAGATATTTCATCTCTGGGGCACTCCAGACATAGACCTCTTTGCAAGTCCACTGAATGACAAACGTCCCCGGTTCTGTTCCAGGATTCCGGCTCACAATTGTCTGGCAAGGGATGCCTTCCTCCTTCACTGGGGTCAGGACTTCCTTTATGCCTTCCCACCATTTCTCCTCATCCCCAACACACTCTTCAAGCTTCAGAGAGACAGGGGTCACATGATTCTCATAGCACCACGATGGCCACACCAAACGTGGTATCCCCTGCTTCTACATCTCTCTCAAGCAGCACCTCTGGAGTTAGGGCATGCTCCAAATCTCCTTTCTCAAGAGAACGGGATGCTATGGCACCCGAATCCCCAGTCCCTGCACCTCACGGCCTGGTTGCTGAAGGCTTAGACCTCCAGGATCTCAACCTGTCCCAACAGGTAAAGGATATCCTTCAGGCTTCTAGGGAATTTTCCATAAGAAGATCTTATGCCTTCAAGTGGAAACATTTTACTATATGGTGCTCCAAGAAGGGATTAAACCCCCTTAGAATTGATAGTAGAGTATCTCCTTCACTTATCAAATTCTGGTCTAAAGACCAATTCAGTAAGCGTCCATCTTAGTGCAATGGCAGCTTCTTATAAGCCTCTGAATGGATAACCAATTTCCTCTCATCCACTCATATCAGGATTTATGAAAGGCCTTCTATTAACCAAACCTCCCATCAAGCCACCACCGGTGGCATGGGATCTAAATCTAGTTCTCGGGCAGCTTATGAAGCCGCCTTTTGAGCCTTTAGCCACTACAGCCCTTAAGTTTTTGACCTGGAAGGTCATCTTCCTAATTGCAATCACCTCTGCACGTCGCATTAGTGAATTGCAAGCTTTAGTGGCTGATCCTCCTTATACTAGGTTTTATCATGATAAGGTTGTTCTTAGAACTCATC
This sequence comes from Ichthyophis bannanicus, assembly GCA_033557465.1. NCBI lineage: Eukaryota > Metazoa > Chordata > Amphibia > Gymnophiona > Ichthyophiidae > Ichthyophis > Ichthyophis bannanicus. The sequence continues at coordinate 123,539,288 of CM066049.1, forward strand.
CACACTTTATGCCAAAGGTGGTTTCGCCTTTTCATTTAAATCAATCAATTTATCTTCCTGTATTTTTTCCAAGGCCTCATGCCTCTAATGCAGAAAGAAACCCCTTCATACTTTGGATTGTAAATGGGCCTTAGCCTTTTACATACAAAGAACACAGCAACATAGAAAGTCCTCGCAACTTTTTATAGCTTTTGACCCTAGTCATTTGGGACTTCCAGTCTCCAAAAGAACTTTATCTAAATGGATTGCCCAATGCATATCCTTTGCTTATGAGAGTAAGGGTCTTCCTCTTCAGGACCATGTCACAGCTCATAATGTGAGAGCCATGATTACTTCCACGGCTAATCTCCACTCTGTGTCTATCAATGACATTTGTCGAGCAGCCACATGGGCTTCGGTACACACCTTCACAGCCCACTACTGCCTGGATAAAGCCTCCCGTCAGGATGCCTTCTTTGGCCAAGCTGTTTTTCTAAATCTCTTTCAGATCTAATTCAACTCCAACCCACCAACCCTGGTGGAATGCCAGAGATCCATGGGAGGAAGGATGCCTATATTTCTGGGTTGGCACCTTCCTGGGGCTAGCTCCCTGGCATCTTCAGCTAGGGAGTCCCCATATGTGAAGACTACATTCCTGCTTGTTCCTGGAGATAGCGTAGTTACTCACCTGTAACAGGTGATCTCCAGGAACAGCAGGAATTTAGTCTTCACAACCCACCCACCTCCCCTAGGAGTTGTCTCTCTATCTCTCTGTCTCTTTCCTCTTTCCTCTCTCCCTCTATCCTTTCACTCAGCTGGAAACTTAACTGAAGAGGGACAGTTGGAAAGGTGGGAAGGCAGCGCGCATGTGCTGAAGTGTGCTCCCAAACGCGTTCCTATTGGATGCTGGGGAGCGTTCCCGCGCAGGCTCCGTCGGTACCGACGATACCCATATGTGAAGACTAAATTCCTGCTGTCCCCGGAGATCACCTGTTACAGGTGAGTAACTACGCTTAGTGTGCACTATAATCATAGAATTGCATTTGTTCATTCATACTGGTATATTATTGTGGCAAAGCTATGGTACTCGATCTAAATACACAAAGTTAAAAGATGTTCCTTAGCGGGAATACGTGAAATCGTCCAACCTGACTAAATCGGTAATTTAATTTAATAGCATTTATAGTCTGCTAATACCAACCAAGAATTCAAGGGATAGTAGAATTGATAACTAACAATAAAAATCCAAATCTAAATAAATCATACAAAAGAAGCTTTAGATATGGTTCAAATAGGTACGTTTTCAGCAAGCGGTGGAATGCAATGGGACATGTTTACTGGAGCGCAGTAACTGTTTGTTAAAACCCATTGCTTCTTTCTCTATAACATCAGCCAAATTTGTCCCTTCCTTTCTCAACACACTTCAAAGACCCTTATCCACTCCTGTCTTGACCATTGTAAGTTCTCGTCGCTGGTCTCCCTCTGAATCATCTCTCTCCTCTTCAATCTGTTTAAAACTCGGCTGCGCAGCTAATAATGAACACTGTGTGCATGTCACCCCTCTTCTCAAATCACTTTACTGGCTCCGTATCCATTTCTGCATCCAGTTCAAAGTTCTTCTACTTACCTACAAGTGCATTCATTCTGCGGCTCCTCACTACCTTTCGCCTCTTATCTCACTCTACACCCCTCCTCGGGAACTCTGCTCCTCTGGCAAACTGCCAACTCCAGACTTCGTTCTTTCCACCATATGCCTGGAACAAACTACCTGATCAGTACATCGGGCTCCATCTCTGGCCCTATTCAAATCCAAATACTATAGTAGAATCACCTCAAGCTAGTAAAAAACTCAAAACTCAGAAAAGTAGCTCTCAAATGAACAGCCAAACTCACAAATCAGTAGACATTCAGATATTGTAACAATCACCTGGAGGAAAAAAAGACCTCGGTGGTAGATGAAAACGAATGCCGACACAATGGCTTACATATAATGCATTTGACAGCTGCTGTTCGTTATGACATGACTCAACTCTGCTGTCCACATCCAACATCATAGGTCATAAAGAAAATCCCTCCAGTTTAATAAATGTGTGTTTTAATTTCAATAGTCAATCATCAAATAAATTGATATACGTATGAAACAGGAAACCTTTCAAAAAGCAGCTGCTTAGCTTGAACCAGTAAACAGCATGATCAGAACAGCCTTCTACCAACAATGTCACCACTCCTACATCAGACGTTTCGCCAAAGCTGCATCAGGGAGACGGACAATCGGGCTCCATGCTCCAAACGCTGTACAAATATATTTAGAAGATGAACCAGTTAAGCACACTCAAAACAATTAGCCTACTTAAAAACATAGACCACAAGCCACGTTCAACCATTCCTACTCAAACGGCTCTCTTTGTAAATAAGTTACAAAACAGCCCTTCAGGATAAAACAACTCAGTAATGCATACAAAACCTCACATGTCTAATACTCGCAATGCTCCGATGAATAAAAGCATGGCCAGTTTACTGGAGTAGCAAAAGAGATGCCAGGCATGTGTATTTATAGCCACAGGCATGCTGACATCATTCCCCACACCTGGGAAACTCTTATGGCCATGACAAGAGAGAATTTGAAAAACCGCCCACACCATCCCACATATTGTACTATAACCAAACCAACAGCATGATCGCACTATTAGCAGGCTCGTCAGTCAATGTATTCATTCAAACCACCAGGTTTTAAAGTACCCAAACGGAAAATCCACTGCTGTTCTCATCTAACAAGACAATGGTCCCGATCTCCTGCAAGACTAAAAAGGGGGACATAATCCGGTGCAAAACATTTTAGGTTGCAATTTTAGCACAGTGAGGTGCTTTCCATCATGCTAACTTCATAGGATTTTCCAGGCACGCCCTCTTCAGTTACTGCAGGTTGGTCATACATCCCATGCTAATTTCTGGCACTAAATGCACACTATGGTTCCGATTCTTAGCATGGTTTGTAAACATGCCGTATAATTTGGTTCAGTTCTCATCTTCTCAGTTAAGGCGTTCTAGACTTGCACTGTACAACAACAAAAAACTTGAATACAATTTAATTTTTGGCAATAATGCCTTGGGTACAAAAACTGCAGCCTATCAAATCTAGAGGATCTTGCAGGTCTATCCACGGGATTTAAGGTTAAGGCAAATAACCATATAGAATCTTGAAGGCTGGGCAAAGCAGTCTGTCTTCTAATTTCTAGCCTGAATCAGAAGCCAATGAAACACAAGGAGGGATGAGGCAGCATGTTCCCGCACCCCCACAAACGTACCTTTCAGAACTAACTCGGCTGCAGTATTCTATAATACTTGCAGTCTTTGTATCAACTCACCCAGTATTCTCAGAGACATATTATTACAGTAGCCAAAATGAGATAATACAATAGCTCAGACGAGCACAATGAAATGCTCTTCAGATATAAATAACCTTATCTGAAGTGCTACATGAGCACCTTGCGCTTGAAAGGATGTGGCTGAATCATTAGTCTTTAATGAAGATACAAGAGGGAGAGAGAAACTGACAATGTTTGGATATGTGTCCCCAACATTTTTATACCCAACAATAATTGACCTAGCATAACAAATATTCAAGAAGTTGCGTATTAGATGGAATAGGGAGGAGAAAACATTCAACACATGTAACCCATCCAATAAAGAACCAAATTCACTTGAAATATATGAAGTAGAACAGGCAATAGCGGTAAACCTCACGGAATACCACAGGTTAAAGAACAGTCCTTAAAAACATTATTCTTCCAGTGGACAGCACATTTTCTATTTCTTAAATTCAAAAAACCAATTTAGAGCAAGACCTGATATTCCAATAGAACTCAACCTAGTCAGTAACAAATCATCCTCTTACATAATTCAGGTTGGATAAATTAGTATAGGAATGTATATTCATTAGCACACATTCAGTTTCTTAGCATGTCTTAATATTTTAGTGCACACTAATGTTTTATGTATGTTAACCTATGAATTAACATGCAAATGATTGATTTGCATGTGTGAAAGTAATAATATACTTTAATACATATATATTACAAGTGTAATACCTTTCTTATCGGACTAAATTTGGGGCTAGTGGACGTTAGTGTGTGCTAAGCGCTGCATGGATGATGGGAATAAAATGCGCTGTTGTGGCAGACTTCATGCGCTAATGTATTTAGAACTCACTAAGCTTTAGTAAACATGGCCCTTGGGGTCATTGCTAATTATATCAGTTGACATTACAAGTGATTAGAATGCATCGAGAACTAAGGTTCCTGCTCAGATTTGCAGTCCTTCTTAACACGAGGTGCCGTCATGTCCCAGGATTTTGGGTCTCATCAACTTACAAGTTGCCTGAACTTGAACAAACTGAGAATCCGCACATCAAAGTGGTGACGACAGCTTAAAAATCTCCCTGCTCCTGTACTAGAACTTCCATTTCGGTCACAGCCTTTGGGTATTTTCTTTTTAAATCCTCCCCCATTCCTTTTAGCTTTGTGTTAAAATTGATCTCTTGGCTTTCTGCGATCCTCCACAGCTTTTCACCTTCATTTACCTCTTTCTTCCTTGGCAAGAATCTCACTTGGCTATCAGTAAGCAGATGAATCTGAGCGGTGGTGATGGGCAGGGTAGCAGCCTAATAATGGAGTTAGAGATGACAATAATGGGCTGCTTCTTCTCTCCATATAACACATTTCAATAGATATAATGCTGACAGGGAATAGCACATATGATACAGAAACGAAATCCCTAGAGCACTACAGCAAAGAGGCACTAAATCAGCAAAGTGATAGTGTCTGGTGCAGCTAAAATGCTTTGTTTTTTTTTTTGTTTTGCTTTGTGTTTTGTTTTTCAGAAAAAGGAAGAAGCAGTATTTTTATAAGGAGTTTGCAAGTTTAAAAAAAACATTAAACTAAGGCTTAATGCAACAAAGAGAGAATTTTAAAAGGCATGTCTGTGGTTACATGAGCTTGTAGGTGTTCCCTGAGACAGAGTTTGGGCAGGATTATAATTGCATACCTGAATATAACTCACCTTGACCTACCACTGGAAAGACATGAGCTAAATGCTAATAAAAAAGAAAAGAAAAGAAATAAAGATGCTCAAATATTATAAACTCATTAAAAATTATTGAAACATTATGTGAAAGTCTTTCAGATTGAACAGAGAGCTTTTATTGGAACAAAATTATTGAATATGTAGCTAATCATGGTTTAATGACAGAAAGCCAACATGGATTTAGCCAGGGAAAGTCTCATCTCACTAATCTTACATTTTTTTGAAGGTGTAACTAAACAGGTAGATAGAGGTGATCCGATTTATATAGTGTATATGGATTTTCAGAAAGCCTTTATACGGTCCCTTATAGTGGAAATTAAAAAGTCATGGGATAAGAGGCACTGTACTATTGTTGATTAGGAACTGGTTTAAAGATAGAAAACAGAGAGTAGGGCTATATGGCCAATTTTCTAAATGAAGAAAGGTGAATAGTGGAATGCCCCAGGGATCTGTGCTGGGTCCTCTGCTTTTTAACATATTCATAAATGAACTGTAAGTGGGAATAATTAGTGAGGTGATCAGATTTGCAGATGACACATAATTATTCAATGTTGTTAAACCACAAGAGGGTTGTGAAAAATTGCAAGAGGACCTTAAAAAATTGGGAGACTGGGTATCCAAATGGCAAATGAAATTTAATGTGGACAAGTGCAAAGCTATACACTTAGGAAAGAAGAACCCAAACTATAGTTACACAATGCAAGGTTCCACATTAGGAACCACCACCCACAAAAAGGATTTAGGCGTCATCGTGGATTGTTGAAAACCTCTGCCCAGTGTGCAGCAGCGGCGAAGAAAACAAATGGAATTCTAGGATTCATAACGAAAGGAATGGAGAATAAAACTAAGGATGATATAATATCTCTGTGTGACTGCACCTTGAATATTGTGTACAATTCTGGTCACCCATATCTTAAAAAGGATAGAGCAGAATTAGAAAAGATACAGAGAAGAGAAGGCTGGGTACTTTATTAGCTGCTTGGGTAATACCAAACTCTACAAAAGCTCTACACAACTATTGATGAACAGCCTGAAGCTTACCAACCACCTAAACGAGTACAAGAAGTGCCGGCAGAAGAAAAAAAGAGGTAGCCCATCTATCTGGTCTAGAGGCTACTAACCCCCCCTTCCCCCCACCTTGAAAGATACAATTACTTAAATTTCTCAGATTACCTGCTATAAAATGTTAAGATATAATTTATTTGACATTGCCTGGTCATACCTGTTGGTTCCTTTATTGCATCTCAGTCATTCTGAGTTGTGGATCCTTATTCCCAATGCTCTGAGGCTGCTCACGTGACTTCAATCCATCCATGTCTGATGTCTCTAATATTTTAATATTTTATACTTCATAGTCTGCTTAAGATAAGGCTTGTCTGTCTACTGTTTTCACTCACTATTATTTGATTATTTCCTCTGCTAATAAGTTTACCCTCTGCTAATAAGTATCCCCTCTGCTAATAAGTATCCCTATCAGATAATCTCAATGTCTTTTAAGACTTTTACTTATCTATATCTTCCTCTATTTTATTTATTTTATCTTTATTCCCTTACTCCCTTTTATCCCTCTTCTTGTAGCTTTACTTGCCTACTTTGCCGTTTCTTATGACTCTGCATCATTCTTTGCTCCTTTTTCTGATACTCTAACCTTCTTCCCTCACTCCATCAACCTAATACCCCTCCTCTTTCTCACCCTCTCTCTATCCTCCCTATTTCCTCCCCCATCTTATTCTCCACCCTTTCCTTGGCTCTTTTCACCGTCTCCTTCCTCCCTCTCCTTCCTCTCTAAAACAATCCCATCCTCATTTCTGACGTGCTGTCTCCTTTCTCCCTCACACTCTTCTTCTCCTTCTCCTTCTGTCCTCTGGTGACATTAATCCCAACCCTGGCCTCCTTTCACTTCTCTCTCACTCCCATATTAGCTCCTCTTTCCACCCCCCTAATCTGATCCACATCTCTCTCCTTTTCCCCCTTCTCATGTGCTTTATAGAATGCTCATTCCATTTCTAATAAACTTCCCTCTACCCATCATCTCTTTATCTCTTACGCTTTCCATCTTCTCGCTCTTACTGAAACCTGGCTCCTCCCTGATGAAACTGCTTTAATTGTTGCCTTCTGCCACGATAGCTATCACTTCTCCCACTCTCCTTGTTCCAATGGCCATGGCAGTGGTGTTGGGGTTCTACTTTCTCCATCTCCAGGAACAAGCAGGAATGAGTCTTCACATATGTGGTACGTCGGTACCGACGGAGCCTGCGCGGGAACGCTCTCCAGCGTCCAATAAGAAAGCTTTTGGGAGCATCCCACAGCGACTGTGTGCTGCCTTTCCCGCCTTTCCCAACTGCCTCTCCTCAGTTTTCGTTTTTCCGCGGAGCCGGCAGGACGTCCTCCTGTCACCGCAGAAAATTTTGTTTTATTTCTTTATTTTTCATGTGGTCGCGGCTGTCTTCCCCGACGCCACCGGTACCGTCGGTGTTTTCTTTTCTTTTCTGTGAGATTTTCCTTTTCCAAGGACTATTTTTTCTTCACGGTTTCTCAGGCCTTTAGGCCTTTCCTGTTTCCTTCATGGAACCGCCAGCCACTTCCTCCAGGAAATATTCAGACTGTGGCGGTACAACTTTATTCTTAGACCCTCAAAGTCGGTGTCTAACCTGTTTGGGGCCTGACCTTTTTCCTCCGGAGCCTTTCGGCAACAGTGTGGTGAGAAGAGGAGTTCAACATCGAGGTTTCCTCGATACCCGGTTCCCCTCCAACTTCAGGGCACCGTCCCATTCTTCTTCTACACAGGATCAGGTAACCCACAGTCAGTCTGTTAAGACTAGCCAGTCCTCGAGTGGTAGGTCTCATGCACAGCATGCAGACGGCTCCGGCCTTGTCCTCGAGGGCCCACTGGCTTCAAAACCCTGGCGGGAGTCTTCGGTCTCCAAAGCGTATGAGGGGTTTCAGGTTGTTCCTGGGGTTCACCTCCCACAGAACATACCTGAGCCGTGTCCGGTGGTGGCATCCGCTTCGAGCGGTACCGATACCCCGGTTCCGGCACTGGTGTTGGATGAAACACTCCTCACCAGGGATTGTCATCTGGCGTCCTCGGTACCTTTGGGTCCGGGGGATATTCCCCAGACTGACTTTCCGGTATCGGTACCGACACCGATACGACCACCGACGTCGGTACCCTCCAGACGTGCATCGATAGACTCGCTTCCTTTGATGCCGAGTCTGGAATCGATTTCCAGTCTGGAGGATTGGGTACCGACTCACCTTGGTACCGGTTCCCCTTGGTACCAAAGGCTCGGTTCCGATGATTCGGATCCGCAACTCTCGGTTCCTCTGATGCCGTTTGAGTTGCCATCGGTTGGCCTTCTTCCACTGGTATCAGACACGGTACCGAAGTCGGTACCGATGTCCACATTACCTTTACGGTCGGTGCCTGCTGCTAGTCTGGAAGACTGGGTACCGGCACGCCTTGGTACTGACACCGATCGGTACCGCAGGCCTGGTATCAAGGATGGCTGCCGGAGGTTTTCGGTTACCTCGGTACCGATTGAGCTGTCACCAATGGCTACTCCGATGTCTGTATTCGCTTCGGCTCTGACATCGGTACTGGTGTCGGCACCGGCACTGGTATCCACGGTAGCATCGTGGCCAGCTCCTGCCATGCTTCTTTCAACAGGATCGCTCCCTTCTATACCAGACTTGGAGTCGATACCTGGCATGGACGATGAAGTACTGACGGATGCTGCTCCTGACAGCCAGTACCAGCAACCATCCTTTAGGGATACCACCCTGCACCATGCAGGATCCTCTATTCCTATATATTTGGATAGATCCTTCGGTGCTCAGGCTAGTTCTTCTGATCTAACCTGTCCAAAGGAGATTCCCATTGGAGATCCCTCTTTTCAGAGTTTTCTCCTGGAAATAGCAAGATCACTTGTCATTCCTATCCCTGGACAGGACCCCTGCACAAGGCTCTGTTCCTACCAAAGCAAAGGAGAACATAATGCTTCCTTTACATCATTCCTTGCAGGATCTCCTTCTAGGTCTGTGGGAAGCACCCTTAAGGGTGCCCCCACTTTCCAGAGCAACTGATCTCCTATATCAGGTGCCCCCCTCTCCAGGGTTTCAAAAGACTCAACTCCCTCATCATTCCATAGTAGTGGAATTAGCAATGAGGCGAGTAAAGAGTAAGAAAAAGCACTCTTCTTATCCGCCAGGTCGTGAGTCTAGGACACTAGATGCCTTTGGTCATCAAACCTTCCAGACATCTATGCTTCCTGCAAGAATTCTCTCATATATTTTTATATGAGTCTATCTCTTGAGGAGGTCACAAAGAAATTACATCTTTTGACTCCTTTACTTCCAGAGTTCAAGAGTGCAGACTATTCCTCACTGCTTAAGCATAACCAGAATATCTCTTGGTTTCTTTCCCTAGACTCTTTTGAGTCTGTTAGCAGGACTTCTGCTATAGCCATAGGGGCACGACATAGAGCCTGGCTCCAAGCTTCAGACTTGGACAAATGGGCACAGCAAAGACTGGGACATACTCCTTGCACTGGAGAAAATCTCTTCAACAAGGAGTCTTTACGTTAGGTTACTCAGTGGTCCACTGATTTACCTGTTCCTAGGGGTTGTTCTACCCCTTCTTCTGTCCCAGTAGGTAGGAAAGGTCCTACCAAACTTTCTTCCCATAGGAGAAGAAGGTTTTATTCATCACCTGCCCATCATACAGATGTTCCCAAACAAGGGAAGTATTATCCTGGTCTGAAGAACCCAACCTCTCACCAGGCTCAGCAAACCCAGCAACTGCAGGGTTTCTGATCAATCATCATCAGATGCTTGTGACTCTTGGGGTTTAGAATCTGCAGTTTGCTTCTTCCCAATAGAGGCAATCCACTACTTCATTCTAACCCCTAGACATGGATCTCTTTCCAAAAGACATCCATTTTTTTTTATATTTCTATGAGCTGTCAGGATGTTCATGCCTATAGGTCACAGGTTTCTCCTCTTCTTCCTGCTAGGGAAAGAGGTCTAACCACTATCAAATGATAATTCCTGGGCCAGCATGTACTTTTTCCTTTCTATAGACTTACTACTTGGTAAGTCTTTTTCAGCTCCATTCTCTTCACCTTCTTATCAGGTCTTTCCTCTGTAAGAGGGATATTACTCCACTGGAGGGCTTTTTCTTCAGCCTCTCTAGTTTTGTCACTTTCCAGTGTGGAGTTTTCCTCTCTGAGTTAACTCCTCTTTTTCCATTTTGCTTGGGGCAGCTTATCAGACATGTCCTGGGTTTTCTACTCCTGTTCTGTCTGTCCTTTCTGTTTTTGAACAGTAAGATTCTTTCTGCTGTCTTGCTAGCAGCTGCCTATGCAGGAGCCTTAAGGTTTGGACCACTGGTTCTTGTCCACAAACAACCAGATTTGTCCTCCACTAACATTCTGCCTAGTCTTAGTAGTGGCTCCAAGTCAGTGCTTTCATCTATCTTGGAGATTATCTCACTACAGGCTTTCTAAATTCTCTTCTATTTCTGCCATCTCCATTCTCCTGGGTTTGGCAGTATAGTTGGCAGAGATACTGGCTCTCCAGCAGCCAGTGTTATCTCCTCATTCTCCTGCATCATGCTCTCTGCAATCCTACAGAGAAGCTTTCCACTATGGGCCCTTGCTAGAGAGCATGGGTTTTTTTTCTCCAACAGCTATCCTAGATGGTTGGAAAAGGCTTTTCAGCCATGTATCCCATGACTAGAAGGGTTCTCCCTTCTTTTACTATCTCCTTTTTGACATAAAGGACATAGGCCTTCTCTTACGTGAAAGCTTAAGGAGTTGCCAATTCCCTGCTTTGGTCCATAGTATTCCCAATCATGGATATGCTCTTTCTCCTTGCAGCCCGTTCTCATGGTAAGAACGCATGATACCTTTTGCCCTTAAGCAGGTCAACAGGGTATCTCATCTCTATGCGTCTTCTGTCCACTTACCATGCTAGAGTTCTGGAAGACTCGGGACTTGTTGGCTGCAGACTGATATTATCCTCTGTTTTTCACGTAACCGTCCTGGTTATTTCACTAGCTAGCATCCTGGCAGATCAAAACCAGGAGGAATAGATTCTCTATATATCTTCTCAAGTAGGTTCCACCCCCTTGTTATTAGATGAATCTTTCCTCTCCACATATCCTATGTGAATACCCTGCTGTAGGCATATCTCTGTCTGCTTAATTGCAGACACCCATATATAGGCCTACATATTCATATCTATCTTTTGTGTGTATTTTATGCCCTTCCATATCTCACTATAGATATATTCTTATATGTCTGTCTATATATCTATATGTATGTATATATATATATATATATATGTATCTGTCGAGATATTTTATTATAGATAGATATGTATCCAGATACTTATCTATCTGACTGTCTCTGCTCATATAGCTATATGATTCTGACAGATGGGCTTTACCCATACCTATGCTATCCAGCAGGTTTGGGGTTCTACACACACAACCACTCCTGTGGTAGTCAACAACTTTTATACCATAACCTTAGGGTTTAGGTACCTCTGAAACTCTCCATGCTCCAATATCTCTCCTAGCTACCCCAGTTAGGAGAGACATTGCAGATCTTCAGTTAATCACAGGCTTTAGCGTCTCAGGCATTTGTCCTCTCTTTTTGGGATACAAGGGGTTCCCATACCCTTTCTCCCCTCAAGGACTGTGCCTGTTTGTCCAAATCGGTTAGCCTTTCTCTTTTTGCTCCTAAGAGTGAGCCACTCTGCCGCCAAAAGAGTTCAGCTTTTGTCATAAAACCTTTCGCTGAAGGCCCACCGTTTTTGTACTACCCCAGTTTTCTTACTGGGGTTACCTGTTGCCTTTCAGGATTCTGACCTCCACTGTTTTTCCTACAGATTTATTACCTCCACTTTACAGTGAGGTCCTCTTCGAGGTTCCTCTACTGGGTTCCCCAGTAGATCCCATGAACCTCCATACTTCTGTGAAATCCTGTTAGGGGAGGTCCATATTGCAATATTTCATTTCAATATCATTGATGACAATTATCATCCACACATGGACTCCTTGTCTGCAGTCCTATGCTAGGTTAAGCTGTTTTCCACAGCACCTTTCTCTTTCAACTCCTACCCTCCATCCTTAGGATGCCTGGTGTTATTAGGTATAGCATGTTCCAATCTATGACATGCTGGGACTCCATGCATCTTAGCTTGGGAGTCCCCATATGTGAAGACTCATTCCTGCTTGTTCCTGGAGATAGCACAGTTACTTACCTGTAACAGGTGATCTCTGGGAACAGCAGGAATAAGTCTTCACAACCCACCCACCTCCCCTAGGAGTTGTATCTCTATATCTCTACTTTCCCTTCTCTCTCTCTCTCTTTGTCTCAGCTTTGAAAGTCAACTGAGGAGAGGCAGTTGGGAAAGGCAGGAAGGCAGCACGCAGGCGCTGTGGGATGCTCCCAAAAGCTTTCTTATTGGACGCTGGGGAGTGTTCCCGCGCAGGCTCCGTCGGTACCGACATACCCCATATGTGAAGACTTATTCCTGCTGTTCCCAGAGATCACCTGTTACAGGTAAGTAACTGTGCTTTCTTGCCAATTTCAACCCCTCCTTTTCCGTCAATCTCATTCCTTTCCCTCAATCTCTTTCCTTTCCCTCATTTGAAGTCCATTCCATCTATCTTTTTAATCGTCTACCCTTCTGGATCGCTGTCATCTATAGACTCCCTGACACGTCCTCTTCTACCTTCCTAACTGATTTTGACTCTTGGCTCTCCTTATTCCTGGATTCTTCTTCCCCCTCCCTTATTCTTGGCGACTATAATTTTTATATTGATAACCCCTCTGACCCGTATGCATCCAAGCTCCTTCCTGTTACCACCTCTTTCAATCTCCAGCTTTTCTCTTGCCCCCACTCATCAGCTTGGTCACTGCCTTGACCTCAATTCTACTCTAATTGTTTGTATTCCAATTTTCATACCTCTGCTCTTCCCTTATCTGACCATCACCTGTTAAATTTCACTCTTCATTACTCCTCCCCCCCTCATTCTCGCCCAATCTCCTATCTTTTTAGGAATCTTCATGCTATCGATCCACTGACTCTATCCACTACTGTCTCATCTCGTCTCTCTCCCATTTGGTCCTCTGTTGATAAAGTCATAGCTTCCTATAATACTGCTCTCCACTCTGGATACCACTCATTCCACGTCCTGTGAGGCACACCTCAGCTCAGCCCTGGCTGTCTTCAACCACCTGCTACCTGCATTCCTGTGCCCAATCAACTGAGTGCACCTGGCTCATATCCCACTCCCTCTGACTGACTTCACTTCAAATTCATGCTTTCTTCTTTGCAGTCCATCATTGTACTCGCTAAGCAAAACTATTTTCTCCATCTAAGTGTCTAGTTTCTAACCCTTGCCATCTCTTTTCTACTCTCATTTCTCTTCTTAAGGCTCTTCCATCTGCAATCCATCCTTCTCTCTCTGCCCAAACCCCAGCAGACTATTTCCATGACAAAGTGTACAAGATTACTTTTCAGTTTCCCACTAAATATTCTTTGCCCCCTCTTCCCCTCTCCATTACCAACTTTTCCTCTCAATCTCTTTTAATATTTTCTAAAATCTCTGTTGAGGAAACCTCTCTTCTTTTCTCCTCCTCTAACCTTCTACCTGTTCCTCTGATCCTACCCCCACCCATCTCCTCCTCTATCATCGCTTTTATCTCACATAGTCTCAACCTTTCACTTTCCACTGCAACCTTCCCAGCAGCCTTTAAGCATCCTGTAATCACTTTTCTCCTCAAAAATCCCTCACGTGACCGTACATGCCTTTCTAATTATTGGCCCATCTCCCTTCTCTCATTCATTTCCAAAATTCTTGAATGTGCAGCTCTCTGCTGCTGTCTCAAATTTCTCTCCTCTCAAGCCCTCCTTGATCCACTTCAATCTAGTTTTTGTTCATTTCATTCTACTGTAACTGCTCTTGCCAAAGTCTCCAGTGATCTATCCCTTTCTAAGTCCAAAGGCCTTTACTCAGTTCTCCTTCTTGATCTTTCTACTGCTTTTGATACTGTTGACCACCTGCTCCTCCTTGACACTTTCCTTCTCCACACATATTCAACATATAGCTAAAACCTGTTGTTTCTTTCTCTACAGCATTAACAAAATTCATCCGCTCCTCTCTGAACACACTACTAAGGCTCTTGTTCAGTCTTTGGTCTCCTCCCACCTTGACTATTGCAACCTCCTTCTTGCTGGTCTCCCTCAGTATCATCTTTCTCCTCTTCAATATATCCAGAACTCTGCTGTGTGGCTAATATTCCACCAGCCCCGATACGCTCATATAACCCCTCTTCTAAAATCACTTTACTGGCTCCCCTTCCGTATCTGTATCCAATTTAAACTTCTCCTCCTAACATATAAATGCATGCACTCTATAGCCCCTCATTAACTTTCCTTTTTTCTCTCTCTCTACACCCCTCCTCATGAACTCAGCTCCTCCTCTGGCTTTCTTCTCTCCGTGCCCTTTTCTTCTGCAGACTTCGATCTTTTCACCTTGCTACTCCTTATGCATGGAACAAACGTCCTCTATCTTTGTCAAGTCTCTTCTCTCCACCTCTTCAAATCCATGCTAAAGGCTTATCTCTTTGAGGCTGCATTTGGATCCTAATCCTTTGTTCTCCTTGTGTCTCCTTCCCTATTTGACACGTTCCCCCCCCCCCCCCCGTTTATCTTGTATTCTGTCTATCTCGATTAAATTGTAAGCTCTAAGAGCAGGGATTGTCTTTATATGTTTGTGCAGCACTGCATACGCCTTGTAGCACTATATAAAAGATTAATAGTAGTAGTAGAAGAGTGACCAAAATGGTAAAAGGGATAGAAGGCTACCCCTAAAAGGAAAGGCTTAAAAGGTAAGAGCTCTTCAACTTGGGAAAAAGACGGCGGAGAGGAGATATGACAGAGGTCTGTAAATTAATGAATGGAGTGGAATGAGTAAATGTAGATCAGTTGCTTAGCCCTTCAAAAAGTAGAGGGGACACACAATAAAGCTAAAATGTAGTTCATTTAAGATGAATTGGAGAAAATCTTTTTTTACTCAAGAAGTAATCGGACTCTGCAGTTGGCTGGGAGGGTAAGTCCATAAACCATTATTAAAGAGGACCAGGGAAATGCTCTGCTTACCCTGGGATAAGAAACATGGAATCTATGTATCTTTTTGGAAACCTAACAGGTACTGATGACCTGGATGGGCCACTGTTGGAAATAGGATGCTGGCTTGATGGACCCTAGTATGGCATATCTTATGTTCTTACAGGAGAAATCAACATCCAGGTTTCTCCAAGATATCATTGGTCCATACCATATGCAGTTCACACACAAAATCTTTCAGAAATACTCAAACATACCTCAATTTATGTTTAAAAAAATAAATTCATGTAAAACCCACAACCAAATATTGATAAATTAATCCATATAGTCACATATCTTCAATAAAGCGATCTGACATGATTAATCTTCCTACATTAGGGATCCGCTCTGCAACTGCATGGCTCACATCTCTTCAGCACTTAAAACTTAGCTGATCATTAACAGTATGCCATTGGTGTCTTAAAGTCAGTTGATATGTCAATAACCTGTTAAAAGACAGATAAAATTAGAGACAATCACCATATTTCAGCATTAAGGCCAGTCAGTGCTAATGAGTTAACCATTGTTGTTCATTATAATCCAGCAACTGCTCATAATTGCCGCCTTTCCAATTCATTTCAATTTTATCAATGACACACCTGCGTATTTCCAAAACATCATGTTTAGATGCTAACCAGTGCTTATACTAAAGGCAGTTCTCTTTCCAGGTATGGTTGTAGTCTCCACTAAATGATCTTAGATAGAATCTTGCAGGTGTGTGGGATCAGAGCAATTGGGTGATAATTTTCACAGTCTGTTGTTTTACCTTTCTTCAGTACTGGTATGAACACCGGATGTTTTCCAATCAGTCGGCCATGATGTTATCTTCTTAATTTCCTGGCAGAGCCTTGTAAGTATTGTAGCAACTGCATCTGATGGATGACATTCTCATTGAAGTATTATAGCAATGCCCAGTGCTTTGTTCTTTCACATTGTTTTCAATGCTGTTTCAACTCCTTTCATCACCAATAGTTCCTAACTGTAAAGTACAGTTTGAAATGGTTGTTGATGCAGTTGATCTTTATTCAGTTCATTAGTTTTATCTTTTCTTGATCTTAGCATCATTCAACATGATGGATCCTTGAGCATTTTTTAGCATTCCAGTTTGAGACTGGAATTTTCCCTTAATTCTCGTAGGTTTGTAATGTAATGTGTGCCTTCGAGTCAGTCCTGACTCCTGGCGACCCAGAAGCTCCTGGGTTTTCTTGGCAGTATCACCGGAAGTAGATTGCCAGGCCTTTCTTCCGAGGCAATGGAGGGTTAAGTGACTTGCCCAAGGCCACAAGGAGTGCCAGTGGGAATTGAACCCTGGTTGCTTGTTTACCAAGCCAGTGTTCTAACCACTAGGCTACTCCTCCACTCCTCTCGTAGGTTTAGGAAAGTCAATTTAGTTGTTCTTCTAATAGTCTCTGATTCTGTTTAGTAATTCTCTCTCGTCTTGATAAATGTTAAGTTTTGTGATTACCTCTTTCTCCTCTGGCTTTAGCTTCTCTGAGTTTTTTCAAACATCCATTTTGACAGTTTTTGCTTTTTCATTTTTTCAGAGACTTTTCACTTTCTTTAAGCACAACTTTCTTGCTGTCCTCCCACCATTCTTGTAGTTCTCTGTTAGTTATTTCCAAAGCAGTGAATCAGTTTTGCAGGCAGTGGTATATTTTCAAGATCAGATTTTGGTACATTCATGAGTGACTCACTCTTTTTCAGCTTTAGCTTGAGTTTGCATAATAGTAGCTGGTGCTCTATAGCACCATCAGCTACAAGTTTGATGTTGAGCTTTTCTATCTTTGACTTCCACAGATGTAGTCAATTAGATTTTTGTACCATCCATTGGGCAAAGTCCATGTGTACAGCCAGTCACGGCTTGTGTTGCAGAAAGAAGGTGTTCAAGACATATAAATTGTTGGTCTTCCAGAATTCTATTAGTCTTTCTCCATCTTCTTTTCTGTTGCTAAGTCCATATTTTTCAATCACTTTGCCACCTTCTTTGTTTACAACATTTGTGTTCCAGTCACCCATGACTATTAGAACATACAAACAAGAGATACTGTGAATTTCAGCTCGTACTTATTCGTAAACGTGATCAGTTGCATCCTCTTCTGCGTTTGTTGTTGGCACATATACCTGAATTATAGTTGTATTGATTGGTATTCCTCGTTGACAAACAGAAATTAAGAATTCACTGTCAACATTGTGTTTTATTACAGTTCTGGCAGACTTTTTCTTATAAATACAACACATTTCTTCTCTTTAATTTCCGGTGTGGTATACCATATGATCATCAGATTCAAAGTGTCCAATGCCAGTCCATTTCAGTTGGCTGACATTTAACAGATCAAGTTGTGCATGTTCCATTTTGTTCTTGACCAGCTGTAACTTCCCTTGGTTCAAGCTTTGTAAGTTCCATGTCCCAATATGTAAGACCTCTTTGCAGCTTCTGACTCTCTTCATGTGTAGCTGCATTTATTTATTTTATATACCGCTATATCTAGGTAATCAGAACAGTTTCAAATGCTGCTCAGGGCAGTTTACAGTGAACAGTTTACAAATAACAAGATTGTTGGAACTATGTACAAGGAACACTTCAACTATGTACAATAAACATTTTACCTAGGACTATATACAGCAGAGTGATAATATGTTGGTGTTAGATCATGAGTTAGTATTCAGTGGGGTGTTTGATCTTGAATGCTTATGTGGTCAATTGTGGGTTGCTCGCGTTGGTAGTAGTCTGTAAATAGGAATGTCTTAAGGTGCTTTCTTAACAGTGTTAGGTCCTTGATTTCCCTTAGAAGATTGGGCAGACTATTCCATAGGGCCAGGGCGAAGAATAAAAATGCCCTGTTAGCTGTGGTTTGGTTTGCTTTTCTGGCTCTCTTTGGTGTGATTAGAATGTTTTTCAGGTTTTCTCCTCTTATTCTGTGTTTTGTTGCATCTTTATCAGTGTGTTAAGGTATGTTGGTGCTATATTGTTTGTTAGCAGTTGTTATGGTCTTATGTTTATCAGGATATCCATATGCCATACTAGGTCAAACCAAGGTCCATCAAGCCCAGTATCCTGTTTCCAACAATAGCCAATCCAGGTTACAAGTACCTAGTAGGTTACCAAAAAGAAAATATTTTCTCTTATTAGTCTTAAATGGCTTCATTGCATGTCCTCTAGTCTTTCCACTCCATTCATTAATTTATAGACCTCTATCATATCTCCCCTCAGCTGTATCTTTTCCAGGTTAGCAAGCCCTAATCTTTTAAGCCTCTCCTCATAAGGGTTCCTTCCATCCCCTTTACCATTTTGGTGGCTCTTCTCTGTACCTTTTCTAATAACGCTACATCCTTTTTAAGATATGGCGACCAGAATTGCACACAATATTCAAGGTGCATTTGCACCATGGAACGATAGAGTCATTATAATGTCGCAATTCTCCATTCCTTTCTTTATGATTCCTAGCATTCTATTTGCCGCCTTGGTGCTGCTGCACACTGGGCGGAGGGTTTCAGGGTGTTAGCCACGAGGACGCCTAAATCTTTTTCCTGGGTGGTGGTTCCTAATGTTTCCTGATTTAGGTGCCAAGTTCCTGATGTTTTCCTTTGCCCTATATCTGCCCTTTGAGCTGCTCAATATTTAAATGTCCTAGTGAAAATACGTTGCCAAATTTAGCAATTCAGGCCTCATTAATATGGCAGAGCAGAAATGTTATCTCCAGTTCAAAATGAATGCCTGATATTACTAAACACTATTGTAAGTATTCTGTTATTTTGTGATATGGCACTAGCCTCTTTGCTGAGGTTATGCATCAGCAACATTGATGGTGGCTAAATCTAATTACGATGACGATACCACCAAGGAGAAAATATTAGTGACTATATAGCAAAGATCTGCTTTAAATTTCAGAATGCTCTGGGAAAAATTAGAGCCAGGTGTCCATTGCATTGTCTGGTCACCCTCAGGGCTGGTTGGTCCAAGAGTTTCTGCTACCCCAGGCAGAAGCCCAAGCCATGCTGCCCCCTCTGCTGAGCTAAGCCAAGCCAAGCCACTGCCCCCACTGATGCCAATCCCATTGGGGGGGGGGGAAGATTTAGCTTGGTGCAGTGTCAGCCTCCTGAAGGAAGAAAGGAGGTGATAGTGCCTCTGTATAAGTCTTTGGTGCAACCTCATTTGGAGTATAGTGTGCAATTCTGGAGACCGCACCTTCAAAAGGATATAAACAGGATGGAGTCGGTACAGAGGGTGGCTATTAAAATGGTTAGTGGTCTTTGTTATAAAGCATATGAGGACAGACTTAATATATATAGTTTAGAGGAAAGGCAGTATAGAAGTGATATGAATGAGACATTTAAATACCTCTGTGGCATAAATGCACAGGAGGAGAACCTCTTTCGATTGAAAGCAAGTTCTGCTACGAGGGGACATGGGATGAGGGTGAAAGGGGATAGATTCAGGTGTGATATGCGGAAATATGTTTTTACGAAAAGAGTGGTAGGTCCATGGAATAGTCTCCCAGTGGAGGTGGTAGAGATGAGGACAGTATCTGAATTCAAAAAAGCATGGGACAAACACAGAGGCTCCCTAAAGGAAAAAAGGGGGGACTGTTGTAGTGATTGATATGGAAGGACAGACTAGACAAGCCATGTGGTCTTTTTCTGCAGTCATGTTTCTATGTGCTTCAGCACATGGCCTGTGGCTTCTGACCCCCTCCTCTGACACAACTTCCTGTTGGAGGGGGGGGGGGTCAGAAGCCGCAGGCCATGTGTGATGAAGCACATGGCCTGCCGCAAGCGTCATGCTGCCCACAGAGGTCTGCCACCCTAAGCGGCCACCTAGCCCAGCTAGTGGATGGGCCGGCCCTGGTAAGTCACAGAAAGAAGCAGAGATGATGCGCTGGTGGGTCTGCTAATGTTCTAGAGAAGAGGTCGGCAACTTTGTTCCAAACATGCCATCACTAGTAGTGCTTTGAAGATATCTATACTCAATATGAATTTGCATGCCTCCACTATATGTAAATACTTCTCTTGCATATTCCTAGTGGAAATTCTGAAAACGTAACTGGCTTTCAGCACTCAAGGACTGGCGTTTCCTGCCCTTTACTAATGTGCTGTTCCTCCTAGGCATCTCTCCCTTGCTATCAGTTTGTTCCACACAGCATGAATAATGATTTCTCTTGTTTGTAGTTTATAAACAGATGGCTTAATTTGAATGTGACTGCCTCTCACTAAAAAGAATTAGGAAAACAAAGCACCAGTCATTCTCCATTAAGTTTAGCCTTACTGCGCTTATTAAAGAGTTTTAATGAGGAAACCTGGCAATTTCTGAAGAACCAGAAATCAAAATCACCACTGTACTGCACTGAGAATTTCTTCAGTGGTTACAGCTCTGCTACGTTTTTTCAATGACTTTGGTAATTTATTTTTTATGTTTCTTTTTTGCTTGCTTTTTTCTATACTGTTTTTTTTTCTTTTTGTTTAAATCTAAATTACTGTCCTAGATCTTTCTCGAACAGTCATAGTAAAGGATACCAGGTACCCCCAGCTGCCTAAAGGCTAGATGAGAGCTCTCTTTCAAGACTCGGCCCTCTTGCTGCAATGCATTCAACAAGCCCTCTACTGTTTGCTTCAGAGGTAGGCGAGCCCTTTGGACCCTATATGAATAACTGCTGTGACATGGATCTTGACATAAAACCAGCAAAGAGGCAGAGCAGTGTTTTTCTATTTACATCTATAGCAAGTGGAACACACAGGCCAACCAAAGCACTTTAGAAGCTATCTGAAGAGAGAGATAACAGGAAAAAAATTAAAATAGGTTTTATTTTTACATTTTCATACTTTAAAAAAAAAAACAAAAAAAAAAACCAGCAGCAGCCCATCACCAGCCTTGTTAAATGACCTAGGCACCTGTTAGGGGCACTTAACTCAGGTCATGGTAACTTAACCTTCAGTTGCCTGGACGATTTCCTAATGATAATTCACAAATACATTTGTCATGTTAGTGACTCAGGATCCCCTCCCACAACTGGTGGATGAAATCAGACATACTGTTTGACTTCGGAAGCGCATGCCTTTGGTCTGCTGTTCTCGCTCCTGGAATTCACCTCCTCTCCAGGGGTTCAGATGCTATACTTTTTCTATCCTCGGTGCTGACAACCAGTCCCATACTCCAGGATTACTTTTAACCAGCTTACAAACAAGGGGGCTAAGCCAAGAGAGAAAAACTGCACATGCTCAGTTTAATCACTGGAGAACCTATACCTTTTTGGTTAGCATGTATGTCACACCATGCATGTACTGTTGAGAGGAGGATTTTTAGCACACCTACTAAATGATTTAGTGCAAGTGACGTTTTAGAATAGGTATTAAATTTTCAAATGGATATACGCTAGCCTATTTTTAGCATGTGTTTTAGTGCATGGGCGCATGTGAGCAGATCCCATCCTGCACAGAGCCACCGGTGTACCTGGTTAATATGTGACGCATGCCTTCTAGAGAAATGCTTCCGTATTGCTTATGCAGTAGACAAAACTGCAATGATTTATTTCATGTAATACAGTATTGACAATATGGGACCTTGTCCAAAGTATCTCATAAAATTCCATTTGCACTTCTGAAACTGCTGTGCTTTGCTACTGCTGTAAATAATATATATCGTACTGTAAGTGACTGAAAGATATATACAGTACTGTGTATACATTTTGAAAGATCTGTAGAGTCTTAGATCTGAAAGTCAGGGACAAGACAAAGATGAACCGAAGATGGCGCCTGAGTATATTTGGTATCTTTTTTTTAATCTAGTTTGGTCTTTTAATGCAATCTCTTCCCAAAAAAGATCAGCAAAATAAGCTACTGCATAAGTAACACTAAATGCATGCAGAAGGGAAAGCCGGCCCTGAAGAGGAGAGGGCAAGAATTAAGTGAACAAGGAGAAAGCAGAACATGTTGCCAGTAACAAAAACTAACTAAGAGATGCAGTAATCAACCCAAATTTCATTGCACTTGGTTTGCAACGATGAGGAGATCCCTTATTATATAATATGCGAAGACCAATTTAAGTTGTGGGGAGAGTAGCTGATGTCCAGGTGGGGATGTGGAAATTACAAAGGTTCTGCTAAACACAGAGGTCTTGTAAAATATATGGAAGCATGTGGAGAACTCAACATCTGCCTCGTCACATCCAGCAGGAGCAATAATTTTAAAAAGCTGAACGTATGGGTGGGTATGGGTAGGAAGCATCCTTTTTGAAATCACTGCTCTTGACAGCATCCATTCCTCTCACCCTTCTAACACCACTCCTGATGTGATTCTATCCCCACCCCAACTCCCACTCCGCAACTTTCTCCCTTGATTCTATCCCTGGCTCTTTCCAGAGTCTCTGGTAGTCTAGTGCGAACAGGAACATTCTCCAGTCACTCCTGATCATAACAGCTTCAGCTTCAAAATGCAACCATGAACCTTTGCAATATTATCACTAGGAGTCAGGGGTACCATTTTAAACCCAGAGCCATCAAGAGCAATTGGAGATCATTGCTGCTCCCATTATGCTACCAGGTTACCCTGGTAGGAGCTGAGGATGGAAGGGAGAGGGTGTCTGCCAGGGAGGGACAACAGGGGAGGAGAGGTTCAGGGAGTTGGGGACTTCAGCAAGGGGGGGTGGGTATTGGCCACAGCATTTGCACCTATCCCTTCAAGCAGGCAATTATTATTCCCCTTATAAAATGGAAGAAAATGCATGGCATTCCTCTGAACCGTTCCCTACCTGCCCTAACCACGTCTCCTTGCAATCTCTCTGGAGTGTGGCTCAGCAGGCATAAACTGCAGCTGTCTAAAATTGCTTTTTGCACAAGTAGGTGATCTGCATGTCTAGACACCACTGTTTACACTTGGGGATGCTTCTAAACTAGCCCCCAGTGCTCCCTAAGAAGCTCTATTAAAACCTTACATTGCAAAAAATACCTTTCACTGATCAGTCTGCCAAAAATTACAACCAGCATCTTGAAATTTTAATAGGAACTTATAGGGAAACCTTAAAAAAAAGACATACCATCTTAAGAAACAGCTAGAGCAAGAAATGTTTGACTTCTAATTTGAGAGACATCTGGAAATATAGATGGTTTAAGCCCAAGAAACAAGACTTTTTAAAGGAAATCTTAGTTCATTTCCTATGCAAATAAGATGAATAATGTTAGATGCATTCTGTGCTTTGTTGGTTATATGTAGCATTTGGGGAAAAGCTAGGTCTGGTGCAAGGTCCTAGGCAATGCTCCCCACTCCTGAGATTTTGATAAATGCAGAAATCATGATCTGACCATCACCCTTCCAACAACAATACTGTAAATATATATAACTGGACATCACACTCTTAAATCTTAAACTCTGCTTTGTATGTGTGTGTGTGCGCGCCGCTCTCCCTGCAGGTAACGGACTGTGCTGACGGCTCTTAGAGTTTGTCTGGCTGTCAGGATCTAGTGTTTTTCTTTGACTGCTGCTACTCCCTAGACTCTGCTGCGCTAGGCAACAGTCTGGACTTGCCTGATGGTCAGGCCAGCCCTGGAGACATCCAAGCTCTATTATTTAATTGGTCGGCATTTCAAAAGCATCTCCCTAGAGGACATTACATCATCTTTGGTACCTTGTTGCTGGCAAATGGGTTTTCGAAAATAACTTTGGGCTTTATCATCAGAATGAACAGTTTTTGTTACTTGTTATAAATATCCTTAGTAACCTTTACTCTTCAGCAGAGAATAAGCAAAGCAGAAGCTTATTATAATGTTCCCTTTATAATGAAAATTTTCTTCCATCGCTCTCCCTTCCTGTGCAGCTCGATGGAGGAAAGTAACCCTATTACAGTGAAGAACTCTCCGGTTACACTGGGCCATCAATGGATAGCTCTTCAGCAATTCAGACAGAAATATTTTAATTTAAGCTTGTACTCTCTATTCTGCCCTCTTAATTACAAAAACACTAACCTACAACACATGGTATCTGTGGTAAAATGTGCTTGAATGTGGCTTATTAAATGTGCCTGTGATTTCAGGCATAGATTTGAAGGGAGGGAGGGAGGGAGGCCTGAAATACCTCCTCTGATACAGTGAATTTGTTGATTCAGAGATTTTGCCCTCAGATGATTTCAGCATATTATAGGAGAAAACTGGGTAAAGTGACCCAAGAGTCGCATTCAGCCCATGGTGATGAGTGTCACAGAACTGTAGCAGTTACATTTCATCTGCATCAGCCGGTCAGGGGAAGACTCGGCAGCTGAAGAACTCTCCAGAGGATCCCCTCCCACTCTGCCCGAGATTCAGGGACTCCCTCCTCCCTTACCTTCTTCACGGGTCTGACGGTGAAGTTTAATGCAGTCCGCAACTGATGATGATGTACAGTTGTCCATCACTGGTGGAATTTCGTCATCGTATTGGTTTTGGCATCCATATTTGATGGGGACTTTGGTTACTTGGACAGTAACATTTCAACCTTGTAGATTCTATTAGTCATGTCTCACCTTTGATAGTTACATCAGCTTTCGTATATTTGGTTGCAAGAGACAGACAAAAACAAGAAATGGAACAGAAAACGTAACCAAAGACTACAAGGTCAGCATCAAAGGACTTCAAATAAAAGTACAAAATGGGTTTGTTTGTTGCAAATTCCGCTGGTGTGCTTGCTAAATATGACTCTGTTGTGTCCAGTACTGGGAGGCTATGGGCCATGTGTCATTTGTTACATTTCCATTCAAATGAAAGACATGGTTGCAAAAATTTTCAAATTTGTATTCTTAAGCACCTATAAGCAGTTGGATATTGCAAATTCCATTCATTTTCTTCCAGTAAATTTGTGGTGGGAAGTGTTCTTTTCTTTTCCCCATACAGTTGCAAAGCTACAAGACCGGCTTCTGTTTGTAATTATGCAGTTCAAGATCATTTCTATCATTTTTCATGATTAGATTAGGTTGGAGTGGGAATTATGAGAGAGCATTTACTGAAATGCAATATTCCTGCCTTCCTTTCAAATCAGTGGGGATCACACTTGGCCTGATCTTCAAAGACCATATTACACCTTTAGCAATTCATAGACAAAATGTTTCAGTTGTATTTCCCATATCCTGTCAGATCCACTGACTTTGGGCTTGTCTGATGATTTCACAGTGCCTTGAGGGTGAAGACAGAGGTTCAAGGCCGTGGAACTTAAATCTTTGCGCACCTTTCAGTGTTGTCTGATCTGTTTCTACTTCATGAAATGCTGTCCTCCAGACTTACAGGAGTGTTCCAGGACTTAGATGTTTAGAAGTCCAAGTTAAACATAATAAGATTTTAATCTAAGATAAAAAAATAGTTTTTTTTCACTTGTCTGGATTGGTTTATATGAACCAAAAATAATCATGTCCACACAAGATTTATGCGGAACCATAGCCATTACATTGTTGTCAAGCAAATTGCAGCCGAGTTAATACTAGCAATCGAAGCCAAAATATAGCAGGAGTATCTTATTTATTTATTTAGACAGTTTTGTATACCGCCTTATCCTTCAATCAAAGCGGTCACAACACAATTGGGGGATACATTTAACACGCGGGGATATGAGACACATACACTAATACTTACAGGGAACATGGGCAATGGAGGGTTAAGTGGCTTGCCCAAGACCACAAGGAGCATCTGTGGGACTAGAAACCCCAGTCCTTCCGGCCCAAGGTTGCTGTCCTCTAGTGGGATTTGAACCCCCGACCTTCCGGCCTGAAGTACCTTGCCCCAACCACTAGGCTACTCCTCCCTTAGTAGGGTTAATAAAGACCAGACACCAAAGAACCCCTGCATTAATGTTCTAGAATGCTGTGAACTTGTTTCATTGTTCAGGATAAAGAAGGTCCATCATTGTTCTCCTTTAGTCCTTAAGCACTATTGTTGTTCTGATTATATTAATAAAACTGAGGCAAGTCAACAGATGACACTACATTGTAAGCCATACATAGAGATTTAAGGAGTAAAGAAAGATGATGATGGGGGATATCTAGCAGTCCTCAGTGATCTATCAGAAAGTAGCAGTTTGCATAGAACAATATGAAACTGAAGGTGAAGAAGCAGGAAAAAACACGAGACTGCTTTCACGGTATACTGTACCTGGAACAGACTTCCATCAGAATTTAAGCATGCAGGCACAAAGAGGCTCATATTCGGAAAATGTTACATGGGTAAAAACAGTCTATAGCAGAGGTATGTTTATTTCATTTGCTTGACCACCCTTCAGTAATAATCAGAGCGGTTTACATAACAAACTTCAATAAAGGAAGGCACAGGGCCAGAAAATGAAAAGGAAGTTACAATGTCTGATAGGACAGAGAGAGGAGAGCTAGCAGAAGACCGTAAACACAGGGAAGAGGCTAAGGGGAGGAGGAGGGGAGGTCAAAAGCCAGGGAGAAGAGGTGAGTTTTCAATGCCTGTTTGAAGGAGGAGTGGTGGGTTTCTAAACGGAGGGTAGTGGGTCAGGAATTCCAGAGAGCAGGACCAATGAAGAAAAGGGCTGAAGAACGGGTGGATTGAAGGTGGGCCTGGGAGGGAGAAGGTAGTGTGAGGCGATTGAGATGGAAGGATCGAGGGGTGTGCCTAGGGGTATGGAAGTGAAGTAGGTTTCCCAGATATTGCGGGGTAGAGGTGTGCAGTGCTTTGTGAACAAGTGTGAATAGTTTAAACTGGATACGAAAAGACACGGGGAGCCAGTGAAGATGGATAAGAAGGGGAGTGATGTGATCTTTGGGGGAGGAGCAAGTCACAAGTCTGGCGGCAGTGTTCTGGATTCTTTGTAGGCGGGTTAGTTGAAATTTGGTAATGCCGATAAGTACTGAGTTGGAAAAGTCAAGACGGGAGATGACCAATTATAGCAGCAGAGTCGTAAGGGCAGAGGGAGAGAGGAAGGGGCGAATCGCACGAATTTGACGAAGGTAGAAGAAGGAGGTCTTGGTGATATGGAAAACATGAGCAGAGAAAGAAAGATCAGAATCAAAGAGCACACCAAGATAGCGAAAGGTGGAAACCAAGGAAATGGGGATACCAGAGAAAGAGGGAGCCAGAGAAGGGGACTGGTGGCTGTGAGGAAACCAAATTGCAGTAATTTTTGCGAGGTTGAGATGTAGACAGTTTTGGGTCATCCAGTTAGTGACAGCAGTGAGACAGGAGTTAAGCGGGGTAAGATCAGGGGACACAGGAGAGGTGTGGTAAAGGAGAAGAATATTATCAGCATAATAAAAGGCTGAAATCCCAAACTGTTGAATTAGCAAGGTAAGAGGAGTCAGAAAGAGATTAAAAAGCAAAGGGGCGAGAACGGAACCTTGGGGAACCCCACAGGAGAGGGGAAAAGAGTCAGAAGGGGGGACAGATGGGGAGGAAGAGAGAACGGCAGCAGAACGGGAGGAGAGAAAGGAGTGAAACCACCGACAAACCGTGCTGCAAAGACCTGCTTCCCGCAACCGGGATAAGAGAAGGGAGTGATCAACCAAGTCGAAGGCAGCAGAAAGATCAAGGGCTACCACCACCGAAATGTCACCACGATCATACGCTACATGCAAGGAATTAGTAAAGGCCAGAAGAACAGTTTCGGCACTGTGTCCAGGACGGAAACCAGATTGACGGGGGTGAAGGAAGTTGACTGAGTCCAAGTGATGGGATAGCTGAGCAAAAATGATCTTTTCAAGAAGTTTAGAGAGAAAAGGAAGATTGGAAACTGGACGATAGTTGGCAGGGTCTAAAGGGTCCAGGGAGGGGTTTTTGAGAATTGGACGAATTAGGGCATGTTTCCAGGAAGAGGGAAAGGTTCCTGTGGAAAGGCTAGAGTTTAGCATGGATTGGAGAAGGGGAAGGAGAGACAGGGAGGGAGTAAGCAACCAAGAGGAAGGGATGGGGTCGAGAGACGAGAAGGTCTTGTTAGTGGAGGAAATAAGGTGGTGGAGCTCATCTGTGGTAGTCAAGGAAAAGGAAGACCAGGTATGTGTTAAACTGGAGATAGGGGGAGGGGAAGCGACTGGAGGGGGAGAGAGAATAGGAGGGGGTGGGAGGGCAGGGAGGCCCTCAGAGTGGAGATTTTGGCACTGAAGGCTGTGGCTAGAAGAGAAGGGGCGGGGGTCGGATGACTAGGTGTGGCGGGAGTGGTAGGATGAAGAGAGGTGAGATATCTAAGAGTAGAATAAAGATGGCGAGTCTGGTTGGGAGCATTGGTAATAGCATTGGAGATGTAAGTAGACTTGGCAAGGTGGACTTGAGATCGATAGGGGGAGTGGCGAGCCTTGAAAAAAGATAAGGTAGCAGTTGAAGGGGATTTGCGCCATTGGCGTTCAGCCCTACGAAGAGGAGACCGGCATGATACCAGGGTTGTGAAGGTCGATGAGCAGCAGTGCATGGACGAAGAGGGGCGACATGATCAAGGGCAGCAGAAAGGGAGGAGAACCAGACAGATGCTTGCAGGTATGCAGATAAGTACCTTTTGGATCCACCCCACCTGCTTATCATGCTGCCATCTTACATAATATGTGGCTTCCCCTTCTCCTTTCTACGTCATTGAGGTCTCTTTGGTACCTAGGGATAACTGGATGAATCTGTCCTAGTAGAAGTGAGCTGAATATCTGGATACATCTGAGTTTCCTTGCTATGCAAATCAAGCCAGATAGTGCCATATGGAACACTCTCTGGATACATTTGTTACTTGTACCGTTGCCATATCTGTAACCTGGCCTGTTTATCTCGGTAACTTTGTCTACACAGCAATTGGATATTTTATAAGGAAAGATTTATGCAGATACATTTCTATTACATGCTGATTTGTAAATGGCTACAGTATACACACACTGGAATTTTTTTACTCTTACAAGATTGCAGGTGGCCCAGAACAGACCTTAAAAATGAATAATTGGGGTTATGGAATCGCACTTGTAGAAGAGATTGGGGAAAATCAGAATCTTTCATGCAGTTATCCTGACATTTTTGGGAAGCAAGAAGCTACATAGAATGAAATGCTTCCTAATCTCAGCTCCCTGTTATAGTGTAGCATAACACTAGTAAAATGAGAGAGAGCAGCAACACATTTTATTACAGCAAAATTGCCTTATGCTGTGCAGTTGTATGTGACCAAAAAATAAATTTCCTCTTATCCTTCATGCAAGTCTCATATCCTCTTCGCCTACCCCATCAATCACGCGTATAGTGACGCCTTAGTGCACTGAGCTGTGCCAAGCCCACCACGCCACACTTGCAGTAAGATCTTGTGATTAGCTCACTGTCTCAGGGCAGACGCTGAAGAGGGGGGTAGAAGGGGCTTCGCTGTACCTCAGCAGTGCTTCAGTGATTCTGTGTTGTAACTTGTCTGCAGAGACCAGCTTTTTTTCTCTGAATTGCCTTTTTTCAAACTTTGATTAATCTGATATTTGAAAGTTTTACAGGGTGTCACTTGGCTTATGTTTAGCTTTCAGAAATTCTGATATTTCATCCTTTTTTCCAACAAACAAAAAAGAACAGGGTTTACGTGGTTAAATATCTATTGAGGTTACCTAGCTGCTTTTTTCCCCTTTAATCGAGTATTTGATGCAGTTTTCAAAATAAGCGTGAGATAAGCATCACTGAACAAGTTTATACCGTATTAGAAAATAATGCATTTACTTTAACAACCAGTGTAAATGATAGATCTGAAGCTCTGATGTTTTTCTGAAATCCTAATTACCAGTACTGCATCCTGTGGGTGTTAGATTCCTGTAGTCTTCCATAGGCTTCAAACTGGTCAAATCCATAGAGATTTTGGCTCAGGAAACAGAGTTGCTGCTTTCTTGTTGGCTTATTACATATCAAAGACAGAATCAATTACGGATTAGAGAAACTGACTGACCAGGCATGTCTGTTTCAGTCTAGTTGAAATACAATAAATCACCCTATGTTGTAAAAATAAATGAATAATTAAAATGATTCCTTCATGCATGATTATATTAGTAGTAGTAATAAGCTGAATTACTTCTTACTGTGCATTTTCTATTTAGATTTCAATATTTGTCTAGTTTAATTCACTATACCAACAATAATAGTTTGGTGTATGTGTATATAGCTGTGTATACCCATATATGTCATGGCTGCCATATATAGACACTTTTGTAGGACACGACTCACAACTCTTGAGTCTGTCTCCATCGGATGGCTAAGGAGCATAATCCATACTCCTGTTTACCACCCTTGTGTGTTACAACCATTTCCTCTGACTTTACCTTGGTCCCCTATTTGTTGTGTTTCTCTTGAATAGGTTGTAAGCTCTATAGTTATTTATGTATATATGTGCAGCACTGTGTATGCCTTGTATCGCTATAGAAATGTTAAGTAGTATATAATAGGAGACTACTGATCCTTGAGAATGATTTTATAAACCTTGGGCGACTAGTCTGTGAGTGGAGCGAGGGTGGGTACCATCTTAGGCCGCATAAATCAAAATTTGGTCCAGATATTCAGTGGCCGTCATGATCCGGATACTGCCGCGGACTATCTGAATAATGTGGCACTGCCATGGTCATCGGACAGCCCATTGAATATTGGACTTTTTGAAATTGGCCTCTACGTGTTTTATCTCTATTTTGCACAATCCATCTATTTCTATTTCTCTGGTGGTGTACCGCGTATAGAATCTGACTTTTTGGGGTTTCAGTTTAATTTTTGTCTATATATTTCGATTTTTAAATTTGTGGTCACTTATTACTTGGTCGGGGACTGTCTGCGTCTTGTGTGTGTGACTGAGGCCAAGTGTTCTCTTGGCATGGACCCTATGTAGGGATCTATATTGTAGTAATCCGGCTTCTTCAGTTTAACGAATAGGTGTATGGATGTTCTACAGCCTACTATAATACTTATGGTGCTGTTCTTTTCTGAGTAGGTTCCTTGTGTGAGTTTTGTAAGTTAATAATGATATGGTATTAGTAGATTTTCTTTATAGGTCCTGAATGACTTTTGTAAATTTTTGTATTACTTCACAATATGCCCTTTGCTCATGATGGTTTATGTAACTGTTACTAAGAGGACATCAGTATCAGAAATTATATTTGCTATGTTGTCTTATGTGGGGAAATGTCCTATTTCTGTAGTGCACCCACTGTTGGGAGAAGCGGTTGTCTGGATGCAGATGTGTGTTCAAAAAGAAAAACAGAAAAACACATTACAAATCATAACATCAATATAGAATTAGTTCTATTAATTTTATTTTGGATTTTGGTGTTATAAACTGCACTGTGATTCTGGCTTTTAATTTTTGCTCCTTGGTATGTGATCACCTTGCATCTTCTTTGTTTTCTGCAGAATATATATTTACATTTAATACCGTGCTGGTCCAGTGCTGTCGGTCTCTGCGATTGAGCTGTAGACCTTCTTCCACCTTACCTCCAGCTGTTCCTCTCCTTTCCCTTTCACTTGCCCTTTTAAACTGCCGCTCCCTTAGGAATAAAACCCATTTAATACACGATCTCCTCACCCAGAATTCCTTGAATGCCCTCTTCCTCACAGAGACATGGCTCCGGGAGGGTGAAGACGCTATTCTTCATCATTGTCTTCCGCCTGGCTATTCCGCCTTCTGTCGACCCTGCTGCTACCGCAGCGGCGGAGGCGTAGCGGTCATTTATAAGTCTACTCTCCCCTTCAGTATTGCCACTTCCCTTCCGTCTTACCCTGAGGCTCTTCTTGCTCATTACGGGGCCTCCCCCTCTACTTCTTTTCTTCTCGTCTATGCTCCCCCATCTATGCGCCCGGATCTCTGGGAAATTTTTCTCAATTCACTCTCCGAGGCTTCTTTCCTATCCTCACAGCTTGTCATTCTTGGTGACTTTAACGTCTACTTCGAATCCCCCTCTCGTCTAAAGGATCACGCTCTTCTATCCCTCTTGGACGATCTTTCGTTCGTCCAGCATGTCTCATGTCCCACGCACTCTGCTGGGCATTCCTTGGATCTAATCTTTACATCAGCAGCCTCCCCCATCTCCCCTGTTGATATTTCATCGCTTGCCTTACCCTGGTCAGACCATTTTTGTCTCTCCTTCTCCATTGTTCCTCCACCTCTTCCCACCTCCTCTTCTTGCCCCCTTCCCCCCCCTCCTAAACTCAAGCGCCACCTCACTCTTCTGACTCGCCAAAATTTCCCCCCCGCTGATTCCCTTTTTCCCTCCTCCTTTTCTCTGCTCTCAGTAGATGAACAAATAGATCTCTGGACCTCCAACCTCTCTACTACACTTGATTAACTTGCTCCACTTCGTGCCTTACTTTTGTCCCGCTCTCAGTCCCATCATCCCTGGTTTCACCCTGGCCTTTACCTCCAGCGGACACATCTTCGCCGTGCAGAGCGCGCATGGCGCAAATAGCCTTCCCCCTGTTCCCTCGCCTCCTTCCACGCTACTCAATCTCTATATCGTGAATTTATCACCAAGGCAAAATGCTCATACTACTCTGACCGTATTTCTGCAGCCTCTAATTCCTCACAACAATTATTCAAAGTTCTCCATTCTATTTCAACTCCTTCAACCTCCCCCATCATCTCTATGTCTCCCTCCAATGCACCCGATTCTGACTCCCTTGCTTCCTTCTTCTCTGGAAAAATTTCTTCTCATCGCGCTACTTTCCAATCTTGCCCTTCACCACTGTCCCCTCCTCCTCCACCTCATTCTTCTGTATCTGAATTTACCTCCCCCCTCCTCCTGACAAGGTTTTCTCCCATACTTGGAGTACGTTTCGACTCGTCACTTCAACGGAGCTTTCCAAGGCTATTACCTCCTCTCACAAAACTACTGGTCCTTTTGATCCTGTACCTTCCTCTTGGCTGTCTGACCCTTCTCTCATGTTTCTCCCATACATCCTTCACATTTTTAATAATAGCCTTTCCTCTGGCATCTTCCCCTCAGCCTGGAAGCACGCCCTTATCCGGCCATTACTAAAGAATCCTTCCCTTGACCCCTCAGTACCTGCTAACTGGCATCCTGTCTCGAACCTGCCTTTTCTTTCTAAAATTCTGGAAAAACTTGTGTTCTCTCAGCTTTCTGCTCATCTAGACTCTACTATCTCTTCACCCACGTCAATCTGGGTTCCGCACAGGTCATAGCACAGAGATTATCATTACTTCCCTCTTGAGTGAAATCCATCAGGCCCACGATCGGGGTGATCTTTCTCTTGTGGTGACCTTGGACCTTTCTGCTGCCTTTGTTATTGTGGATCACAGTACTCTTCTAACTCGGCTTACTGACCTTGGGATCCGTGGGTCTGTTCTTGCTTGGTTTCGTTCTTATAAGAACATGAGAACATGAGATATGCCATACTGGGTCAGACCAAGGTACATCAAGCCCAGTATTCTTTTTCCAACAGTGGCCAATCTAGGTCATATGTACCTAGCAGTTTCCCCAAGAGAGACAAGTTCCACAATGCTTGTACTGGGTCAAGCATTGATATCTTCGGTCACTTCTTAATAATGGTTTATGGACCTTTCCTCCAGGAACTTGTCCAAACCTTTTTTAAACCCAGCTACACTAACAGCCTTTACTACTTCCTCCGGTAACAAATTCCAGAGTTTGATTACACGTTGAGTGAAAAAATATTTTCTTTTATTAGTCTTAAATAGTTTACCCTGTAGCTTTATTGCATGTCCCCTAGTCTTTCTATATTCTGATAACGTAAACAATCGATCTACGTTTACCCGTTCCACTCCGTTCATTAATTTATAGACTTCTATCATATCTCCCCTCAGCCGTCTCTTTTCCAGGTTAAAGAGCCCTAACCTTTTATATCCTTTCTTCATAGGAGTATCCTTCCATCCCCTTTACCATTTTGGTGGCTCTTCTCTGAACCTTTTCTAAAATCGCTATATCCTTTTTAAGATACGGCGACCAGAATTGCACACAATATTCAAGGTGCGGGCTCACCATGGAACGATATAGAGGCATTATAATATCTTTTGTTTTATTTTCCATTCCTTTCCTTATCATACCTAGCATTCTATTTGCTCTCTTGGCCGCCGCTGCACACTGGGCCGAGGGTTTTAACTTGGTATCCACAATGACGCCTAAATCTTTTTCCTGGGTGGTGGTTCCTAATGTGGAACCTTGCATCGTGTAACCATAGTTTGGGTTGTTCTTCCCTAGGTGCATAACCTTGCATTTGTCCACATTAAATTTCATCTGCCATTTTGATGCCCAGTCTTCCAATTTATCAAGATCCTCTTGCAATTTTTCACAATCCTCTTGGGTTTTAACAACTTTAAATAGTTTTGTGTCATCTGCAAATTTGATAACCTCACTCGTTATTCCACTTTCCAGGTCATTTATGAATATGTCAAAAAGCAGCGGACCCAGCACAGATCCCTGGGGTACACCACTATTCACCTTTCTCCATTGGGAAAATTGGCCATTTAGCCCTACCCTCTGCTTTCTATCTTTTAACCAGTTCCTGATCCACAATAGTACACTGCCTCCTATCCCATGACTCTTTAGTTTTGCCAAAAGTCTCTGATGAGGGACCTTGTCAAAGGCTTTCTGAAAGTCCAGATACACAATATCAACCGACTCACCTTTGTCCACCTGTTTATTCACTCCTTCAAAAAAACATAACAGATTAGTAAGACAAGATCTTCCTTGTCTAAAGCCATGTTGGCTGTCTCTCATTAGGTTGTGACTATCTACATGCTGAGTAATTTTATTCTTTATGATGGTTTCTACCATTTTTCCTGGTACTGACGTCAGGCTCACCGGTCTGTAGTTTCCCGGATCACCCCTGGAACCCTTTTTAAAAATTGGTGTTACATTGGCGATCCTCCAATCTTCAGGTATTAGAGATGATTTTAATGATAGTTCACAGATTACTGATAGCAGTTCTGCAATCTCATATTTCAGTTCTTTCAACACCCTTGGATGTATACCATCCGGCCCAGGTGATTTGCTACTCTTCAGTTTATCTAATAGTTGTAATACATCTTCGCGATGTATCGATATTTCCTTCAATTCTTCTGCACCTTTAAATACCACTTCAGTCATGGGTAACATCCCTACATCTTCCTCAGTAAAGACCGAAGCAAAGAATTCATTCAGTCTCTCCGCTATCGCCTTGTCGCCTCTTAGTGCTCCTTTAACCCCTTTATCATCTAATGGACCAACTGACTCTCTCACAGGTTTTTTGCTACGAATGTACTTGAAAAGGTCTTTATTTCGCGTTTTTGCTTCCGCAGCAAGCTT
This sequence comes from Ichthyophis bannanicus, assembly GCA_033557465.1. Lineage (NCBI taxonomy): Eukaryota > Metazoa > Chordata > Amphibia > Gymnophiona > Ichthyophiidae > Ichthyophis > Ichthyophis bannanicus. The sequence continues at coordinate 123,574,725 of CM066049.1, forward strand.
CTCAAATTCTCTCTTTGCCTGCCTTATCAATGCCTTGCATTTGACTTGCCAGTGTTTGTGCTGTTTCCAGGTTTCGTCGTTTGGCTCTTTTTTCCATTTCCTGAAAGATGCTTTTTTGGCAACAACAGCCTCTCTGACCTCACCTTTAAACCATGCTGGCAGTTTTTTGGACTTTCTTCCACTTCTTTTAAAGCGTGGGATACAGCTGGTCTGGGCTTCCAAGATAGTATTTTTCAACAACACCCAAGCTTGATGTACGTCTTTAACCTTCGCAACTGCTCCTTTTAGTTTTTTCTTAACTGTTTTCCTCATTTTATCATAGTCTCCCTTTCGAAAGTTAAAAGGTAGTACTGTGGATTTCCTTACTATCCCTCCTCCACTAATTAAATCAAAGGCGATCATGCTATGATCACTATTGCCAAGTGGCGCCAACACCCTTATCTCTTGCACTAGATCTGGTGTTCCACTAAGGACTAGGTCTAATATGGCTTCCCCTCTGGTTGGTTCATGAACCAGCTGCTCCAAGAAGCAGTCATTTATTTCATCTAGGAACTTTATCTCCCTAGCATGTCCTGACGTGACACTGACCCAGTCGATACCGGGGTAATTGAAATCACCCATTATTATTACTGTGCTGTAACGTTTGTTAGCTTCCTTGATTTCTTTGAGCATTTCATCATCCATTTGGTCATTCTGGCCAGGTGCTCGATAGTACACCCCCACTGCCATTGACTTCCCCCTTTTATATGGAATTTCAATCCATATAGATTCTACAGCAGATTTTGTTTCCTGCAAAACTTTAATCCTTTCTGAGTCAATGCCCTCTCTAACATAGAGCGCAACCCCTCCACCAATTTGATCAGCTCTATCATTACGATATAGTTTGTACCCAGGTATCACAGTGTCCCACTGGTTGTCCTCCTTCCACCATGTCTCTGATATTCCAGTCATATCTAACCTTTCATTTAGTGCTATATATTCTAACTCTCCCATCTTATTCTTTAGACTTCTAGCATTTGCATACAAGCATTTTAGAGAATGTATTTTATTCATGTTAATTTGGCTATTGCTAGACATGGGTAAATTGGGATCTTTAAGCTCTGTCTGCTCCATACTTGAGGGCATTTGGGCTACTTTACTCTTTTGTGGAACCTCTCTGCTTTTGGTAGTATCCTTCAAGGATACATTCTTCCGAACCATCCGCTCTTGGGCGACTGTCGGCTTTCCCCTAATATCTAGTTTAAAAGCTGCTCTATCTCCTTTTTAAAGGTTAATGCCAGCAGCCTGGTTCCATCCCGGTTAAGGTGAACCCCATCCCTTCGGAAGAGCCCCTCCTTTCCCCAGAATGTTCCCCAGTTCCTAACAAATCCAAAACCCTCATCTCTGTACCATTGTCTCATCCACGCATTGAGACTCCGGAGCTCTGCCTGCCTTTTGGGTCCTGCGCGTGGAACAGGAAGCATTTCGGAGAATGCTACCCTGGAAGTTCTGGATTTCAACTTCCTACCTAAAAGCCTAAATTTTGCCTCCAGAACCTCCCTACCACATTTTCCTATGTCATTGGTACCGACATGTACCAAGACAGCAGACTCCTCCCCAGCACTATCTAAGACCTTATCTAGGTGGCGTGTGAGGTCCGCTACCTTCGCACCAGGCAGGCATGTTACCAAGCGATCCTCATGTCCACCAGCCACCCAGCTATCTACATGCCTAATGATAGAATCACCAACTATAAAGGCTGTCCTAGCCCTTCCCTCATGGGCACATGGCCCTGGAGAAACTTTCCTCGGTGCGAGAGGGTTTTACATCACCTGGAGGACAGGTCCTAGTTACAGGATCATTTCCTGCCACACCAGGGTGATGCTCTCCTGTCACGTGACCTCTCTCCTCCATGGCAACAGGGGTGCTGCCAGACTGGAGGTGGGACTTCAGGACTATATCCCTGTAGGTCTCGTCTATGTACCTTTCTGTCTGTCTTATGTTTTCCAAGTCTGCTACTTTAGCCTCTAGAGAACGGACTTGTTCCCTGAGAGCAAAGAGCTCCTTGCACCTAGTGCACACGTAAGACCTCTCACCAACTGGGAGAAAATCATACATGTGACACTCAATGCAAAAGACTGGAAAGCCCCCATCCCGCTGCTGGACTGCTGTCTGCATCTTAGTTTTAAGTTTGTGTCTAGATCTTTACGTTCTTATTTACTAGGGATTGCTATGGTTATTTATACCAATAAAACTGTACCTAATACGTTTAATATACCTTGTTCACCTGAAGCTTAATTAATCTCAGGTCCTTAGTGTATGACTGATTTGGGTAATGAGCTTCACCTGAAAGCACCTCCTGTCTTTTAAGATGTGTAAGTACCTATAAAGCTATGATTATCCCAGGGGAGGGTGGGTGTGGGGAGGGAGGGAGGGAAATAACACTTATTAAAAGAGGGCTGCTACACAGTACCTTGTCTTGTGCTGCTGAGGTAAGCTAAATTCTGATTTGATTTAAATTATAGCTCTTAGCTGCTGCTAGGCTCTAACTTCTTATGAAATTTAAACTACAAACTCTCTGCTGGGTACTAAATTTAACCAGAAAGCTCTCTTCTGTGTGTTAAATTTAAACTAAAAGTACTTTGCTGTTACTTGGCCCTGAGTGACTATTAAATTCAAAACTACAAGCTCTCTGCTGGGTATGAAATGTAACCAGAAAGCTCTCCTCTGTGTTTTAAATGCAAACTTTAATTGATGTTACTAGGCCCTAACTGATCCAACAAAAAACAGTGGGTTCACAGATTAAGTAGCTTTAATACAAAGAATTCTTTTTAGAAAATTACCAGAAGTATATACTCACAGTTGCAGATTTCTCTCCAGAAGTAACAGGCCCCCTTTCTGGTCCTTCCTTTCTTTCCTTACGCACCTTCTCTGTAAAGACTAGCTCTTCCACCTCCTCTCCTTCACCCCTTCCCTGCGGTGTTCCTCAGGGTTCTGTCCTTGCTCCCCTTCCCTTCAGTATTTTTCTTGCCCCCTTAGCACTCATTGTCCAACAGTCAGGGATTTCTGGATATTTTTATGCCGATGACATCCTTCTTGTTCACCACACCAGTTCTCTCTCACCAGACCTGTCTACCCTAAACCTCTGTCTTACCAGAGTCGCCACGTGGATAAACTCTAACTTCCTCCATGTTAACCCCTCTAAATCAGCTGCACTTTGGTTCTCATTTAGCACGCCCCCACCTACTTGCTCTCCTCTTTTTCTCTCAACTCCTATACCTCTAGTCTCTTCCCTTCGCTATCTTGGCGTCACCTTAGATGCCTCTCTCTCTTTCCACCATCACATCTCCTTACTTATCCGTCGTTCTTTGTTTTTCCTACGCCAAATTCACACTGTTCGCCCTTATCTCCCTTCCTCCTTTCTCACCTCGCTAGTCATTTCCTTAGTACTTTCAAGGTTAGATTACTGTAACGTCATTCTCGCATGTCTCCCACAATATCAGCTTCGACGTCTTCAACTAGTCCAAAATACAGCCGCACGTTTGCTCACTTACTCCTCTCCCCACGATCATATTACCCCCCTCCTTCTTTGTTTACACTGGCTCCCAATCAATTTCCGTTTTCAATACAAAATCCTCACAGTCACCCACAGAGCATTGCACACGGGCTCCCCTCAGTATCTAGCGGATTTTATCCGTCTTCAACCTTCTCCCCGTCTTCTCCGTTCAGCACACGGCTACCGCCTCTACCTTCCTGCCCCATCCTCTGCAGACCTGGAAACGACACGCCACTCCGCTTTCTATTTCCTGGCCCCTGCCCTCTGGAACTCACTCCCGTTTGCCATTCACACACAGTTATCCTTTCAAAAATTCAAATGCTTACTTTAAGACTCATCTGTTTCAGCAGGCCTTTGAACTCCCAGACCCTTAAAACCGGTATCTCCACAAGTACCTTTCTTAACTTATTTTTCTTGCTCTTATCTTTTCTGTCTCTCTCTGTCCTGTCCAAAATGATGGCGTTCCTTTCCTCTCTTCCTGTTTGTATTTGATTGATTGTATTGTACACCGCTCTGACGCACACGCTTGGGTGGTATATCAAGTGACAAATAAAGATAAAGATAGTGTTAGGAACTAGCATGGTTTATATTAGATTCTCAGACTACATAATTAAATTGCGACAATTTTTGCTTCACACAAACAACATTGCAAAGTTTTTGTTTTTAATAATTACAAAGCCTGGGAATATGTTGCTTTCTTTTTTCTCTTGGGGCAACCACCTGACCAATGTTCTAAGCGAGAAGATGCCCCAACTCCCTGGCTAGAGCTCTGGAGAGGCCCCTCCATTTTGAGTGTGGGGGAGGGGTCAGTTCATCTCACTTTAGGCAGCAGATTATCTAAGTAGTATTGGGAGCACCTTTGCTCATCCCTGGAAATCAGCTATAAGAAACAGATCTAATTTTCGGGATTGGCTGGGTGCCTTTGACCCAAACTAGCCACCATCAAAAGACAGGATGCTGGACTCGACGGACCTTTGTCTGACCTAGCATGGTTTTTCTTAGGTTCTTATCCCTGAAGCAGTGCCTTTAGTGAAGACTGTCGCTGCAGTTATTAGCCAAAGGGAATTGGGGGGATATAAAACAGGTGTAAGGCCCCCACATAGTTGTAAATGAAGGCATCATTTTAGAAGCTGGGTCTGTGAGTGTCCGCAGCATAAAGATGCCCAAGTCTGAACAGGGACGTGACAGAGGTGTGGCCAGGGCTTTCCTGAGAACCTAGACACCCCTGTGTGATCTCAGAAACACCCTGGACATCCTGAATTGTATCTAAAGTTACACCTGCTCCAGGTACGAACAGGCATCTGAAAAGTGCTTGTATTGTCAGGGAAATGTCTGAAAGGTTTGGAGAAGGAGTGACACTAATACCCCCTGTATTTTACACTATGGGCCTGATTCTGGGTTGCCGTGGGACGTGCAGCCCCGCAAGCTGTCCGGGCCCGATTTCCCCCTCCAGCTCTCCCTGTACATCCATGCAGAATGTATAGATCACGGCTTCAAAAGTGGAATAAGCAGCAAAAACTTGGCAATCGGGCCCAGGGATCCCCAACCCAAACATCCCTAATGGGGATGTCTATGTGGCTGCCCTGAGACGTACGTGATTTTAACTTGGACGTCCTTTCTAAAAGTCCCCTCTTAGTGTCAGATTCCAGTTGTGGTTTCTAATAAGCTAAAAGGCCAACAGAATAGACACTACCAGCTCCAAAAAAAGGTATCCACTAATATTTGCTCTGTCAGCATAGTCAAAAAACAAAATCTTAAACTATACTAGTTTATTCTGATCTGCTGGTTTTAGTCATGTTAACTTTATTGAGGATGATATTCATCTCATTCCATTTATTAAGTTTATAACGCACTTGAACATTACAAAAATTCTTAAGTGGTGCGGCATGGCTTCATCTCTGGCCCTTTTCAAGACCAGGCTGAAAACTCACCTCTTTGGGTCTGCTTTTGGATCCTGATCTGCTTGACTTCCTATGTGTTCCCTTGCCACTCCCCTAAATGTATCCTTGTCCTGTCTTGACTAGAATGTAAGCTCTAATGAGCAGGGACCGTCTTTACACGTGTCTGCACAGCACAGCGTGTATCTTCTAGTGCTATACAAATGACTAGTAGTAATAGTGTATCTTTATGTGGATATTCAGCAGTGATAGTTATCTGAATATAGACATACAGATAAGATGCTACTTCTGCAGTCTGACTTACATGGATTCTGATTGATAGAAATACATCAATGCTAGCTGTTCTCACAAAAAAGACGTTCCAAATCCTCTTGATAAATTTACAATATTGTGCAGTCAAATATTCCTTTTATTTATTGAAAGGAGTTGAAGAAATGTGTAGGCGTGTGCACGTATAAAGAGGAAAACGGCATTGGTGAAGTAATTGAAGTGTTGACTCTTAATGAGCAACAAGCTTTAAAAGGTATCGAAGAGAGCCCAGGACTCCCAAGGTCAATGATGCCAGGCAACCTGCAGCAAAATGGGTCACAATGATTTTCTGATTATAAGTGATTTCACAGTGTTTTTCAATAGTTTTGAATGCCGATGAGGAACAGAAGCGGCAGTAGACGTTCCTGTTTTCTTAGTGATGATGGGTATTCCTCTGAACCCCAAATCCATACCTGCTTCTACAGCTACTCAAGATAGTGCATTCATCTATTTATTTATTTGGCTGAACTTTTATATTGCTTTTCATGAAGGTCAAAGCAGTGTACATAGAACTTTAAACAGGTTAAACAACATTTACATGGAGCAGTAACTTTATACAATAATGATTTAAAGAACAAAGAATTATTGCCATCTGTTTAGGCAGGGGCCTGTTGCCTTTAACTATATACAGTATGTTCTTCATAGTGGGGGAGGTCATAAAGTGGGGGGGGGGGGAGGTTAAGTGGAGGTGTCTGAAGTGGAGGGTCAACAGGTGGGTTTTGAGGAGTTTGCGGAAGGTGCTGAGGTCCTTGGTGTGTCTTATGGAGTCGGGGAGAGAGTTCCAAGATGTGGGAGCATAAAGGTCAAAGGATCTGGCGCATGCATGCCGGGTGCTTTTTGTTATTGATGGGAGGTGGCTAGAGTGTTCCTTGTGGGGGATATTCATCGTCTGTTTCTCTGTGGAGGGGCTATGAGGGTTTGACAGTAGGGGGATGATTGGTGGTTGAGGGTTTTTGTATATCATTAGGAGGATTTTGTATTGGATTCTGCTCTGCAGTGGGAGCCAGTGAAGTGTTTGAGGATAGTAACATAGTAAATGACAGCAGATAAAGACCAGCATGGTCCATCCAGTCTGCCCAGCAATACGGCAAGAGTAGGTGCACCTGTCGCTCTGTGCAGGCCACCCCTCCCCATGTCCCTATATAGGGGTGGACCCACCACTCCATGTAGGACACCCCTATTTGTTGAGAAGTTAGATGGTTCAGTTTATTTTGTTTTTATCCGCTGTGCTTGTCCCATGCAGTTTTGAATTCCGTCACCGTGTTTGCCCCCACCACTTCCATTGGGAGAGCATTCCAAGCATCCACCACCCTTTCAGTGAAAAAATATATCTCCAGGAACAAGCAGGAATGTAGTCCTCACATATGGGTATCGGCAGTACCGACGGAGCCTGCACGGGAATGCTCCCCAGCGTCCAATTAGGAAGCTTTTGGGAGCATCCCACAGCGCCTGCGTGCTGCCTTCCTGCCTTTCCCAACTGCCTCTCTCCAGTTCTTCGTTTTCCGTGGAGCCAGCAGGTTGTGTTCCTGTCACCAGAGAAAATTATTTTTCCTTATTCTTCTTTTTTGTGGTTGCATCTGCCTTCCTCGACGCTACACCGGTACCGCCGGTTCTTCTTTCTTTCCTTTTCAAAAAAGAAAATATATTCTTTTTCCAAACTTTTCTTTTCAGGTGCATGCGCCATTTTGGGCGTTAGGCCCAAAATTTCCTCCACCATGGAAAAACCCGCCTCGGGTTTTAAAAAATGCACCAAGTGTCGCGGTACCATCTCCATCTCCGTCACCGACACCCACGAGTGGTGTCTTAAATGTTTAGGTCCTGACCACTCCATCTCCGAGTGCATGACTTGCACCATGATGTCCAAAAGGGGTCGACAGAACCGAGCTGCCAAGCTCAGTGCCCTTTTTCTCTCCGATGCAGCTTCAGTGGCATCGACGTCTTCTAGGGCTTCGTCTTCCTCCCATGGATCTCAGGTAATTAAACATAAGTCCAGCCAGTCCTCAAAGGGTAGATCTCCTTCCAAGCATCGAGATGCCTCTGGCGTTGTCCTTGAGGGTTCCATGCCGGCAAAGTTTCCCCGGCGGGAGGCTTCGGCTTCCAAAGCATTATCGGGGATCCAGGATGATCTCGAGGCCTCGACCTCGGCAGCACTATTGGTGCCATGCTCTGGGGTACCGGCTCTTTCCGGTACCAACACCCAGGCATCGGTAGCATCGATAGACCAGAGGTTCCTGGCTATTGAACACAGTCTGGCGGCTCTCCTTGCGGCATTGACGCCCTCGGAACCGCGTCAGATGATTCAACCGGTACTGGCCCCGATGCCGGCACTGGTGTCGGTACCAGTACCGATAGCATCGACATCAGTATCGGCTTTGCCGGCACCCAGTCATGTGATGCCTTCTGGTGCCGATACACCGGTACTGATTACCCCCGGTACCGACTTCGGTCGGTATGGGTATCAGGCTCTTCAAGAGCATCCGGACAGACGATACTTCAAATCCTCGGAGGACTCCGAGGATTCTTATAGATCTGCTGGTACCGGGATACTTCTCCCGGAGGAGCCTTCCTCTCCTAAACGTAGGATGTCTCCTCCAGAAGATATCTCTTTTCAAGATTTCATCAGGGAGGTGGCTCGTGGGTTGTCCATTACTGTGACTCCTGAGACAGAGCCTAGAGCTAAGGAGTTGGAGATTTTACAATATCCCAAAGCTCCTAAGGAGGCAGCTACCTTGCCTATCCATGAGATCTTACATGATCTCATGTTGAGAATGTGGGAGACACCTCTCACCACCACTCCTCACTCTCGCAGACTGGATACCATGTATCGAGTCCCCCCTTGTCCTGGATTCCAGAAAACTCAGCTTCGTCACCACTCTATTGTAGTGGAATCAGCTATGAGAAGGATCAGAAGTGCAAAGAGGCATGCCTCTAATCCTCCAGGACGTGAGTGTAGAACTTTGGATGCCTTTGGACGTCGTACTTTCCAGGCTTCCATGCTTTCTGCCAGGATCAGTTCCTATATTTTATATATGGGAATGTTCCTTAAAGAAGTTACAGGTGATTTAGAGGTTTTGAGCCCTGTTCTTCCTAAGGATAGAAGGCAGGATTTTCTCACACTGGTCAGACATGCCCAGGATGTGTCTGTTTGTCAATCGTGCAGCTTTTGACTGTTTTGAGTGCATAAGCAGAACCTCTACCATTGCCATAGGTGCATGTAGAACTGCCTGGCTCCAGGCATCCGATTTGGAGCTCTGGGTGGAGGACAAACTGGGCAATATCCCTTGTACAGGTGAGAATCTATTTGGCAAAAATTGGCAAGAATAAGCCAATGAATTAGATGCTGACAACTCCACTTTGGATAGGCTTTCCTAAGGCACAGCTGATCCTGCGAGAAAAATCTTTGAAGAAGCCTTTCTTCTCAAAGAAGAAGAGGTTTTATCCCTCTTATTCCCAGCAGGGACGTTCTGCAGGTCAGCCTGCCCGGAAAAGTCAGCAACCACCTAAACAAAGGAAAGCAAAGACTGCTAAGCCTCCACCGTCTCAGCAGTCTCAGCCTCCACAAAGCCTTTGACTTTCATCTAGAGAACTTAGCCTTCCTGGCCCTCAATGGACCAGAGCCTTCCACCATTCCAGGAAGGTTATGTCACTTTGCCCCCAGTTGGGAGCAGATAACAGCAGAGCACTGGACACTCCATTATAAGAGAGGGGTACAAGTTGCACTTTCTGTGCATGCCCCCTCCCACAATGGTAAGACAGTTCAATTCTCAGACCTCTCTCATCAACCTGTTAGATCAAGAGGTCGCTATGCTTCTTGCCCAAGGGGCAATAGAGGAAGTACCCATTCATCAACAGGGTACAGGGTTTTATTCCCCCTATTTCCTTATCCCAAAGAAAACAGGGGGGATACAGACCTATCTTGGACCTCAGAGAATTGAACAAATTCCTGTTCAAAGAGAAATTCAAGATGATTTCTTTAGGAACTCTGCTGCCATACCTTCAGGGTCAGGATTGGCTTTGTTCTCTAGATCTCAAGGATGCGTACACCCATGTTCTCATCCATCCAACTCACAGAAAGTTCCTTCGGTTCCTTTTTCAAGGAAAGCACTACCAATACAGGGTGCTTCGTTTTGGCCTGGCCTCAGCACCAAGGGTGTTCACGAAATGCATAGCTGTGGTAGCAGCATTTCTCCGCACTCTAGGGATATTCATCTTCCCTTACTTAGACAACTGGCTCATTCGAGCCCCATCAGAGTCAGAGGCCAGGACTTCTCTATCTTGCACAATGCGTATCCTTCAGTATTTGGGTCTGGTCATAAACATCCCAAAATCCAATCTAACTCCCACTCAGTCTCTAGAGTTCATAGGAGCTTTGCTGGATACCAGAAAAGCAAGGGCCTATCTTCCCCAGGCCCGTTGCCTTCACATGGTGCAGTTAGCTTCTCAAGCAGTGCTGAAGCCCCATCTCACTGCCCGAGAAATGCTACAACTACTAGGCCACATGGCATCTACCGTGCATGTGGTTCCTTATGCTCACCTCTATATGAGAGCAGCCCAGTGGACTTTATCCACTCAGTGGACCCAGGCATCAGGGTGCCTGTCAGACAAAATAGCAAACACAAATCGCCTTATTTTGTCCCTTCAATGGTGGAGGTCCACTCAGAACCTGTTGCTGGGGTCCCCATTTCAACAACCCTTCCCCAGGCAACCCTCACAACAGATGCTTCACCAATGGTTGGGGAGCTCATCTGCAAAACCTCTCCACCCAAGGCACCTGGACTCTGCAGGAGACTCATCTACATATCAATCTCTTGGAGCTCAGAGCAATCTTCCTTGCTCTTCGAGTGTTCCACACCCTGTTCAGCTACAAGACAGTCCTCATTCATACGGACAATCAAGTAGCCATGTTCTATGTGAACAAGCAGGGGGAAACATGCTCTCTGTCGCTTTGCAACGAAGCTTTGCGACTATGGGCCCTCACAAGAGAGCATCAGATTCATCTCCTGGCAGTGTATCTTCCAGGCATACAAAACTCTTGGGCAGACAGACTCAGTCAAGTTCTGCTTCCACATGAATGGTCTCTACATGCAGACCAGGTGGCCAAGATTTTTCAAATTTGGGGAACCCCGGACATAGACCTCTTTGCAAGTCCATTGAATACCAAACTTCCCCGGTTCTGTTCCAGAATTCCGGCTCAGGGCTCTCAGGCCAAGGATGCTTTCCTCCTTCATTGGGGTCAAGACTTCCTCTATGCCTTTCCACCCATTCCCCTGATTCCCAAAACCCTATTCAAGCTTCAGAGAGACAGAGGCCATATGATTCTCATAGCTCCACATTGGCCACGGTAAGTGTGGAACCCTCTGCTTCTACATCTCTCTCAAGCTCCAGATCTCCTGGAGCTTCTACATTTCTCTCAAGCTCCAGATCTCCTGCTCCAGATCTTCTGTCCCAGGAGAACGGAATTTTATGGCATCCCAATCCCCAGTCTCTGCATCTCTTGGCTTGGTTGCTGAAGGCCTAGATCTTCATGACCTTAACCTCCCTCAGCAAGTAAAGGATATCCTTTATGCTTCCAGGAAGCCTTCCACAAGACGCTCATATGCTTTCAAGTGGAAAAGGTTTACCATATGGTACTCACAAAAGGGTCTCAATCCCCTTGCGATACCTCTGGAATCATTACAGGAGTATCTCCTTCATTTATCCAATGCAGGACTTAAGACTAACTCAGTAAGAGTCCATTTGAGTGCTATTGCAGCTTCTTTCAAGCCTCTAAATGGACACCTATTTCCTCCCATCCTCTTGTAGCAAGATTTATGAGATGCCTTCTAACTAAGCCTCCCATTAGGCCACCACCTGTGGCATGGGACTTAAACCTGGTACTTGGTGAGCTTATGAAGCCACCTTTCAAACCCTTAGCTACTACCTCATTGAAATTTCTTTCTTGGAAAGTTATCTTTCTCATTGCAATCACATCAGCACGTCGCATCAGTGAATTGCAGGCACTAGTAGCTGATCCACCTTATACAAGGTTCCATCATGACAAGGTAGTCCTTAGGACTCATCCACACTTTATGCCAAAGGTGGTCTCGTCTTTTCATCTAAACCAGGCGGTCTACCTGCCTGTGTTTTTTCCAAAGTCTCATGCATCTAATGCTGAAAGAAATCTTCATACTTTTGACTGTAAAAGAGCTTTAGCTTTTTACTTACAAAGAACACAGCAACATAGAAAGTCCTCTCAAATCTTTGTTGCTTTTGATCCTTCTCATTTGGGGCTTCCAGTCTCCAAGAGAACACTGTCTAACTGGATTGCTCAGTGTATTTCCTTTGCCTATCAGAGTAAGAATCTTTCTCTGGAGGGCCATGTCACAGCTCAGAATGTGAGAGCCATGGCAGCTTCAGTGGCTCATCTGCACTGTCTCTATCGACGACATCTGTCGAGCAGCCACCTGGACCTCGGTTCATACCTTCACAGCCCATTACTTCTTGGACAAGGACTCCGGGATGCCTTGTTTGGTCAGGCTGTTCTCCAACACCTGTTCCATACCTAATCAACTCCTACCTACCATCCCTGGCTCGATGCCAGAGATCCATGGGGGGAAGTGGAGCCCCTTCACAGGGCACACAACTTCTGGGGTCTCTCCCTGGCATCTAAAGATAGGGAGTCCCCATATGTGAGGACTACATTCCTGCTTGTTCCTGGAGATAGCATAGTTACTCACCTGTAACAGGTGATCTCCGGGAACAGCAGGAATTTAGTCCTCACAATCCACCCACCTCTCCTAGGAGTTGTATCTCTCTTTCTCTTTCCCTCTCTCTATCTTTTTGTCTCAGCTTTAAACTCAACTGGAGAGAGGCAGTTGGGAAAGGTGGTAAGGCAGCACGCAGGCGCTGTGGGATGCTCCCAAAAGCTTCCTAATTGGATGCTGGGGAGCGTTCCCAAGCAGGCTCTGTCGGTACCGATGATACCCATATGTGAGGACTAAATTCCTGCTGTTCCCGGAGATCACCTGTTACAGGTGAGTAACTATGATTTCCTGACATTGCCTTTCAATTTTCCACCTTGCAGCTTCATGTTATGCCCTCTAGTTTTGCAGCTTCCCCATCTTTGGAAGAGGTTTGTTTGTTCATCGTTCCTCTTTAAGTATTTAAAGGTCTGAATCATATCTCCCCTATCCCTCCTCTCCTCCAAAGTGTACATATTTAGGTCTGCAAGTCTCTTCTCATAAGGTTTCTTACGCAGGCTCCAAATCATTTTGTTCGCCTTCCTCTGAACAGTTACCAGTCTTTTTACATCTTTTGCAAGATATAGTCTCCAAAACTGAACACAATATTCCAAGTGAGGCCTCACCAGCGACCTGTACAGTGGCATAAGTACCTCCTCCTTTCTGCTGGGAATCCCTCTTTGTATGCAGCCCAACATCCTCCTCGCTTTTGCCACCACCTTGTTGCACTGTTTTGCCACCTTGAGATCATCATTGATAATCACACCAAGGTCTTTCTCCTGAACCATGCACACCAACATCTCGCCCCCTATCGTGTACTTTTCCTTTGGATTTCTGCTACCTAAGTGCATGACACTGCACTTTTTCACATTAAATCGTAATTGCCAAGCATTAGACCATTCTTCCAGCTTTTGTAGATCTTTCCTCATGTTATCCACTCTGTTGCAAATTTGTGTCATCTGCAAAAAGACAGACTTTTCCATTCAGTCCTTCAGCAATATCACTCACAAATACATGGAACAGTGCCGGGCCCAGGACCGAACCCTGGGGCACCCCGCTAATCACCTTCCTTTCATCCGAGTGAGCTCCATGTACCATCACCTTCTGTCGTCTGTCAGTCAACCAATTTCTAATCCAGTTTACCATCTTGGGACCCATCCCCAAGCTACTGAGTTTGACAAGCCTCCTATGAGGAACAGTATCAGAGGCTTTGCTGAAATCCAGGTAGATGACATCCATCGCATGCCCCTGATCTAGTTCCTTGGTCACCCCGTCAAAGAACTCAATCAGATTTGTTTGGCAAGACCGTCCTTCAGTAAAACCATGTTGTCTTGGATTTTGCAACCTGTTGGTTTTGAGAAAGTTCACTATTCGCTCTTTCAGGAGCGTCTCCATTACTTTTCTTGCCACTGAGGTAAGGCTCACGGGTCTGTAGTTTGACACTTCTTCCCTGTCACCACTTTTGTGTATAGGTACGACATCAGCCATTCTCCAGTCCTGAGGAACCTCTCCTGTTTCCAAGGATCTGTTGAATACATCCTTTAACAGCCCTGCAAGAATCTCTCTGAGCTCTTTCAGTATCCTGGGATGTATCCCATCCGGTCCCATGGCTTTGTCCACTTTCAGTTTAGCAAGTTGTTCCAACACCTCATCTTCTGTGAATGGTGTGGTATCTACTTCATTCCCATTTTTATATTTGGGAGTCACGGTTGGTCCATCTCCAGGATTTCCTTTAGTAAAAACAGAGCAAAAGTATTTGTTTAGTAATTTCGCTTTTTCTATGTCACTTTCCATGAGTCCTTTCCCAGCACTTCTGAGTCCTGCAATTCCATATCTGATCATCTTCCTTTCCCGAATATACCTGAAGAAAGATTTGTCGCCACCCTTAATATCTTTAGCCATCTTTTCCTCTGCCTTTGATGGGAGGTGATGGACTCGTGTCTGGAAGCGCCTTGGATTATCCGAGCAGTCATGTGGAGGGCTGTTTGCAGAGGAATGAGCGATGATTTGGGGTATTTTTGGGTTTACAACTTGGCGAAGGCATTTATCATATATGAATAGATAAGAGTTGAGTCATTTAAATACATTCCACTTACTCATACTGTGGATAAGAAAATGCCAAATCCCCGCCTCTTTGAAAAAAAAATGAGTATCATAATTGCAGAGGTGGGAGGCAGAGATAAGAGGAGATGTTAGAAAGCCAGACCTTCGAGATGACGCAGAGAGAGATGGTTATTTACTGCAAGCCCGGCAATAGCAAGAGGTGAACAGCAAGAAAAGTGCGCTTTATCACAAGAAACCAGGAGGCATTTGTTCTTTTTTCAGGTTTTAGAGTAAATAGTAATTAAATCATGTTCACTGTGACAGCAAAATTACTAAAAATTATTCCTCCCACTATAATTGCTTAGATACCCCCATTTGTATAAATACTGGGTAACTTTAACCGTCCTTTTGAGCTGGAATATATGACACTCGCTGGTTGTGCCTGATAATTTACTGTAGCAGTAGACAACATTTCTACCAGCACACAGATACATAAACCGTCCTAATGTGCTTTTAATAAATATTCAATCTGGAAAACCTTCCTTGACGGTACAGCTAAAGTGTTCTCAACACTGAGCTCATTAAGGGAGATACTATCAAGTCTGTGAACTAATTAATGCGCAGTTGCATTGCTGCAGAGCGCTTGGTGCAGTTTTGCAACGCACACTTTTTAGTCTGATGTTTTCAAGCTGTTTAATTTGGACAAAATAAGATAAAAACGTCAAGCCTGGCCAATCTGAAAGACTTCACACGTTTTTATTTGTTGCAGGTGCAGGGTGCACAGAGGGGTAAGGAAAGAAAAATGTCACTGTAAATACTTTCCCTCTCGTACATCATTTGATCACTTCTCAAGGTAGCAATTCATATTCGGCACATAAAATTAGCATTATGTCGCTCAACTTTATCTCCCAAGGTATTTCTTCCATTTGCTAATAAACTGTGTCCTGCCCACATGTAGCTAGAGCAGGGAGGCAGGTGGTCAGATCCCACTGATGCTCCTGGAGGTCTTGGGGCAAGTCACTTAACCCTCCATTGTCTCAGGGCCTGCTTAGTCCCTCTGAACCCAATCTCGATAGTGCTGCAGCGGACCGTGGGTGAAGCTGGGAGCAGTCAGTACTTTTCCAGATAGCAGAGATTATCTTATAACTTAGGATTGTGCATTGGATATCCAGATAGCCATAGGCACTGACCTGAATATACAGTCCATTTCGCCCACGGCAGCTGCTATGTAAAGTAACTGGTGACCACTCTGGGTTGAGTATCAGTCCATTAGAGTGTAAGTCTTCTGGGGACAGTAAAATACTTGCTGTATCTGAATGTAACTTGCTTTGAACTGCCTCTGGAGAAAGGTGAACTAAATACAAATTAAATAAAATGAAGGGGGGCTTTGGTTCATTACGGAAAAGGCAATAGGTGAGCATCTGTGTTCTTCTTCCAGCCACACTTCTCTCTTCATTTGCTGGCCACTGTGTATATATTTTAAAGCAGAATTTTCAGGAAGTGAGGAAGCTAAACTTGAACTATTATTTCAAGATCATGATGGGAAGAAAGGAGATGCAAGCTTACACCAGATGTATTAGTCGTGTCTAGTTTGCAAAGGAGAGTAAAAATAAATGGCCATTCTGTTGGACAGTTCCTCCAAATGCCTGCCCACTGGTCATTGTCTTTGGAGGCTGTGAAGGGATCCGCATAATTATTCCAGCTGTACACTATCTGCATTTAATTGCATTTGCTGTCAGTAATATATAATTAGCTTTCAGGGTCTGTACATATTTCCTGCCTATTCCCTAATTGCAGGCTTGAAAATCTTCATTACTATCCAGTAGATGAAATGCTTTCTCAAGTCACTTTTGTTCCTATATTTATATATATTAATCTCAAATAGACAAGCCCTTTACTACCTTCGCCTTCCACTATTAAAAAAAATAAAGTGAAGTGATTAGTAGGATGCCAATGCTTGAAAGACCCTTTCATAATAACCATTGCCCCCTCGGTTCTAATGAATCATAGGGTAAGGGTTGGTCCAGATAGGTATGAAAGCAAGGGAAAGGATGTTTGATATTTCCAAATCCAAAATCATTTAATATGCATCTCTTCCAAATCTGAGCTCAAGGTGGGTTACAGTCAGATGCATGACCTATTATAAGACTATTTGAGCAGTCATTTGCCCATCTTTACATGGAGTGTCCATGGGAGAAGCCCGATTTGAGTCCTGGCTTCCCACAGCAGTTCTAAACACTAGGCTGCTACTGTAGTTGTATGTGTTTCTTTCAAACTCCCCCCCCCCCCAATCCTAGATGTAATTTAATATATGCAATACAGCACATTTGGTTGGAATGAGTGAGGGGGGAGACTTTGTACGTACCCACACTGTAGTTGGTAGACACTACTGATTTGTAGGTGTTAGAAAAAGAGAAATGTACTTTTGCAGGGGTAAGAAGCAACTGTGTTTTAGATCTATTGAAATTTTATCAAATATTCTTTAAAACAAAGTCTGTTCTACAAGGAGTTCCCTAGAGGATAAACTATAGTAGTCTGCTTGAGCAACTGAAGGAACAGTTAAATCATTTCCTTGATGTTTCTCAGAGATTACAGAATGTGCTAGAGAAAATGAAAGGTCTGAATCTCACCACTGGCTGCTTTCTTATCTGGTTCCAGCCTTCACACATCTCTCTTCTTGCTTTTCTCCTCTTCTAGTGAAATTCAGTGGCTGTAGCAGGTCCATGGCAGTTTGGTACAAAACCAGCAACCTCGACTACAAGGTGAAGGCAGACGGCACAGTGTTTGCTGCTCGCAAGTTGCAGATCCCTTCAAAGCACGACACCTTTGTGGTGGCTGCATGGGACAATCAAACTCCTGACAAGTGGGAAACCACAGTGAGATTACTGGTGGATAAAAATGAGTCAAAGCACAGAGAACTCAAGGTAAACGACTTACTGCTGCATATTTCTTCATTTAGTTGCTGCAATATGGGTCTGTTAATACTGGGGGCATATTTGAAAGGATGAACACGATTAACAGACCTGCTAACGACATTAATCCTGGTGAGTAGGATATTCAGCGACACATAGAGCCATTTTGTGCTGTTGAGTATCCCCTCCTAACACCACTGCACACCCCGATGTTCACCACACAGCATCGTGGTGTTGTAGGGTTGGTGCTCGCGTTAACCAGTCAGTAATAATATTCAGCCGCTAGCCGGTTAACATAAACCGACTATGGTTATGCACATAAAAGACAAATCTAACTCTAGCCACTGAATATCGCTGCTGCCTGCTTAGCTAAACTTCTAATGGGGCAAACCGGGTATTCAATACCGGTTGGTGGTTATGACTCCGGCATTGAATCTAAACTGCTATGGCCGGCCGCTGTACTAGGACTGGCTACCACTGTTTCTTAATTTTTCCAAAGGCCAATTATAAATAGCGAATGGGGTAAAGCAGCTTAAAATGATCTTTCCTCATTCATGAGCAATAAACCTATATGATGTAATATGCAAATGGTGGTATATTAAGATCCATAAATAAAAAATATAATCAGACTTCCTAATTATTATTATTAATATTTTTTTAATTGCAGCATGCTTTTCATCCCAGCAGGATCCATTACATAAAATGAAATAATAACAGATTGTAATCTTGCACAAGCCCCAAACATAAGTCCATAAGGTGCTGCTTCGTTTCTTCATAACATTAAAATGAGGTTTCCATTATTGAGTGTGTTCCAGGGGAGCACTGGCTCTTTCTCTGGTCACTTCATTCCCACAGCTCCCAAGCTTTAGTGGGTTTAAGATCCAACCAACACTCAACAAAGCTAGGATCAAAGCAAGGATCAAAGCATAAGCATGTTATCCAAGTTGTTTTCTCCTGTTCTATGTGAAGCCAAACAGTTTGTTATGGTCATTTTGTTGTATGTAAACCGCGCTGACAATAGTGCGGTATATAAGAAATTGTAATAAATAAATAAATAATAATAATAAA
This sequence comes from Ichthyophis bannanicus, assembly GCA_033557465.1. Classification (NCBI taxonomy): domain Eukaryota; kingdom Metazoa; phylum Chordata; class Amphibia; order Gymnophiona; family Ichthyophiidae; genus Ichthyophis; species Ichthyophis bannanicus. The sequence goes on from CM066049.1 coordinate 123,593,209, forward strand.
TAAATAATAAATAAGGAAGCCTTTGAGGAGGAGTTCACAAAATGAGTACAGTAAAGAAGTTGCACAAAGGAGACCATCCTTTATTTCACAGCTGGTGTAACAGAAACTTTAATTCTCCCTTCATAATTCTGTAGAAACATACCTCCTTGCATTTTTCCCAGCCCCCCCATCTCCCTTAACTTGTGGCCAAATTATGTGCAGAATGTTACCAGAAATGTGATTCACTTTGCACCAAGGATAATGAGTTAAAGGCTTAAGCTTGTGTCTGATATGTCCAGAACAGAAAATGTTTTAACTGAGAGCCTGAATAATGTCATGAACACAGAGAGATGACTCTTGATGCAGGGGAAAATAAAAACATTTGGGGGATATATTCAGCGGCAGTGGCCAGAACACTTAAAGTGGCTGGCAGTCGCCATTTTAATTTCGACCTGGATAGTCAATGCCGGGACCATAACCGGCCATCAGAATTGAATATCCGGGTTGCCTGGTTAGCCAGTTAGCTAACTGGTCAGCGGTGATATTCAGCTCCTGGCTGGATAGCTAAACCAGCTAAAGTTAGGCGAGTCTTTTTTGGTTTAACTTTAGTCAATTGTAGCTATCTGGCCAGCAGTTCAGTACTGGGAGTTTGCACCCAGTGACCCGTCTCTCCTATGAAATTCTCATCAAGAAATGAAATCATTTGATGTCGGCAGGCTTCATAGGAGAACTCCAGCTTATGGGGTATTTGATAAAGGGTTTTTGATGTGCATTAATGGGTTTTATGTAAACGTTTTTGTGCAGTGACAAGAAGGCGTGCACTTTAATATAGCGCACATGTAGATGGGTTCAGGAATGGAGCGTGGGCAGAGCCAGAATTTGCGCAAGTTTATGGCTTAGTTTATAATATGATATACCGCCTTTAATCAGTGGCAGCAAAGCGGTTTACAAAATATAAACTAATAAAGAAAAGCAATGAAAATGTAAAAATAAAAGGGAAAGTTACACAATAAATAGAGAACTGGGGAGACAAAAACAGAAGGCAGAGGAATAGAGGAGAGGCGCGTTGCAGATCATCAGCCCGGTTCCACATACAGAAGCTTGTTCATAGAATGTGTGTGCACACTTTGCATGGTAGCACTTAGATCTGCTCCCAAACAGGCATAAATGTCTGCCGCTTCAATTAACCTGTGAGGTGTGCTGCTTCACTCCTAGGTTTCAATGAAGAGGGCCAATGTGTCTTCATAACACACAATTAAAGTAGTACCTACTCTGCACAGGTGACCTGTAAAAATGGCCCTTCACATAGATATGAGAAAAAAATCTTGAGAAATTCCAGCATTTCCAGACGGCATAGAGTAAATACCAGCTGAATTACCACAGCCCCACAAAAATTCTGTCAAAGCTTTTCTCGCATTCTGCCTGCGGGATTGTTTTTTGTTTCTGAAGGCCTTACGTTTCTCCCACAGTTCTGCAGATTTTATGATATGGCTAAAAGGACAGTCACCTCCACTTCTCAGGAGGCACAAAGAGGTTTAATTTCATGGCCGACTGTAGTAGATGATTAAATAAGAATTGTACTGATTTGTCTATTTGGCATATCCTGAAAACCAAACTTCTCTTCTGCTGCTGAGTACCAGAGCTAGGGCGATCTCAGTTGAAAACAGAAATTAGGTGATTAAAATTAATGGATGAATTTCTAGTATTGTGAAAATGTAGTAATCCAAATCTAGTGTAAAACAGAAGCGACAATCAAATACTGCCACTACTGATCATTTGCATAAAGCTACAATGTGTACGCAGCTCTGTACAGACACACGTAAAAGACTGTCCCTGTTCATCAGACCTTACAGTCTGGTCAAGACCGACAATAAAACAGCTGAGGACAAGGATATATCTAGGGGACTGGTAAGGAAACACATAGGAGACTAAACAGATCAGTATCCAAAAGCAGCCTCGAGGAAGTAACTTTTCAGCCTGGATTTGAAAAGGGCCAGAGATGAAGCCTGACTCACAGACTTCGGTAGTTTGTTCCAGGCATAAGGAGCAGCAAGGTGAAAGGACTGAAGTCTGGAGTTGGCAGTAGAATAGAAGGGCACAGATAGAAGGGATCTGCCAGAAGAGCAGAGGTTCCCGAAGAGGGGTGTAGGGAGAGATAAGAGGAAAGGTAGTGAGGAGCTGCAGCGTGAATTCACTTATAGGTCAGTAGAAGTTTGAACTGGATACAGAAATGAATAGGGAGCCAGTGAAGTGACGAGGGGTTATATGAGCATATCGAGGCTGGCGGAAGGTTAGCTGAGCAGCTGAGTTTTGAACAGATTGAAGGGGAGAGAGATGATTTAGAGGAAGACCAGCAAGGAGGAGGTTGCAATAGTCTAGACAGGAGGTGACTAGTCAGTGGATAAGGGTCTTAGTAATGTGTGTAAAAAGGAAGGGATGAATTTTTCTGATGTTATAGAGAGAGAAGTGACAGGTTTTAGCTATCTGTTGGATGTGTGTAGAGAAAGAGAGAGTAGAGTCAAAGATGACACCAAGCTTGCGAGCTGAGGAAACGGAGAGGAGTGTAGTGTTAGCCACAGAAATAGAGAAGGGAAGAAGTGGGAGGTGAGTTTAGGGGGAAAGATAAAGAGTTCAGTTTTGCCCATGTTCCGTTTCAGATGGTGGTGAGACATCCAGGCAGCAATGTCTGATAAGCAGGCGGAGATCTGGGCCTGAATTACTGAAAACCATGGGAGGAAATAAGTGCACCAAGGAACTTGGAGAAAGAAAAGGAGAGATCCTAAGAGAACTATGAGGTACACCAACTGAAAGTGGGATGACAGAAGAGGAAGAACCACCAGAACATACACTAAATGTGCAATGGGAGAGATAAGAAGAAAACCAGGACAGAAGAGAATCCTAAATCCAAGCGAGGACAGGGTATCGAGGAGAAGGTGGTGATCAAAGTGTCAAAGGCAGCAGAAAGGTCAAGAAGGTTGAGAATCGAGATGACGTCTTTGGATTTGGTGAAGAACAAGTCGCCGGAGACTTTGGCAAGAGCTGTTTCTGTGGAACGTAGAGAACAAAAGACAGATTTCAGTGGGTCCAGAGCACCTTGAGGAAAGAAAGTAAAGACAATGGTGGTGAGCCACTTGTTTAAATAATTTTGAAGCAAAGAGGAGGAGAGAGAGAGGTCAATAACTGGAAGGACAGGTAGGATCTAGTGAAGGCTTTTTGAGGAGATGTGTAACCACAGCATGTTTAAAGGCCACAGGAACAGTTGCAGTGGAAAGTGATAGCTTAAGGATATGACAGATGGAAGGGATGATGGCAGGAGAGATCTTAGTAGATGGGTGGGAATGGGATCAGAGGAGCAGGTAGTCAGTCAGTTTGGAGGAGGAAAGAAGATTTGATTTGCAGTTTCCTCCTCAGTGATTTCAGAAAAGGAAGAAAGGATGACCAAAGGTGAGGGAAGTATTGGGGATTGAAGAGGGGGAAGATGAGTTGGAGATGATCCTGCAGAGAATTCAAAGATAATCTTCTGGACTTTGTCATGGAAGTAAGTCAGCCAAGGTCTGGGCAGACAGTGAAGAAAGTATTGTGGGAGAAAGGACCTTGAGGAGAGAGTTGAGCATAGGAAAGAGATGGCGAGGGTCAGAGGCAAGAGAGTTAGTCAGATGGATATAGTACGCTTGCTTGACGAATGGTATGACTGACTGGAAAGAGGTTAGCATGAATTTGAAATGTAGGTAGTCAGCAAGGGTACGTGATTTAAATTACTGTCTTGGAAGTCGACTAGATGTATTCCACACCCTAAAAGAAAAGTCAGAAGGAAGGTCTTGGTTAAAAAGGGAGGTGAAAGAGGCACAAGAACATATTTCAAGAAATGGAAAGTGGATACCAATGAATAAAATAGGAAAAAACATAAGCACTGGCAAGATAAGCACAACGTGTTTGAAAAGAACCTTTCAGTAGAAGCAAAAACACATAATGAAACTCTTTTCAGTTATCTTCAATATATGATCAAAGGCAGTAAGGATCACTTAGGATGAACAAGGCTAAAACAGACTAAAAAGTATGTTTACTAGCATGCGCTACCAGAGAAGCATGGAGTTAGCACGCGTTATTGGCACTGCACTAAAAAGTAGCACAGGACCCTGCACCCTTGTAGCATGTGATGACTCAGCAACTGGGTGGGATGGGGGCTCCTACAGCCTGTTTGCCATGTACTAGTACCTCAGCGCATACCCATATTACCATGTTGCATGCAAAAAAGATGATATTTAATGGCAATTATTTGGAGGAAAATGTAATAGAGTACATTTATTTATTTATTTTATTTATTTACATTCTCTTATATACCGCGCTATTCTGCATCAGTGCGGTTTACATTGAACAAACTGAAATTACATTGAACAGGGCATTATAATTTGGAGATAACTATTTTACAGGGAACATGGGCTATGGAGGGTTAAGTGGCTTGCCCAAGACCACAAGGAGCACCTGTGGGACTAGAAACCCCAGTCCTTCCGGCCCAAGGTTGCTGTCCTCTAGTGGGATTTGAACCCCTGACCTTCCGGCCGGAAGTACCTTGCCCCAACCACTAGGCCACTCCTCCACTACATTAACAAAGAGTAGCAAATTACCTGGACTGGATGATATATATCCTAGAAGTCTGAAAGGCTTCAAAATTAAAATTGAAGACCTACTATTAGTAATTTGTAACCCATCATTAAAATAGTCTGTGGTACCTGAAGACTGGAGGGTGGCCAATTTAACATTAGTTGTTAAAAAGGGCAACTATAAGCTAATGAGTGCCAGGCGGAATTGTAGAAACTATTCTAAAGACCAAAGTTGACTGACTGTATAGCTAGAACAGGTTTAATGGGACAGAGCAACATGTATTTAGCCAAGGGAAGTCTTTCCTCACCAATCTGCTACATTTTTTAAGGCAGTAAACACTGAGATAAAGGTGAGGCAGTAAATGCAGTGTTTGAGGATTTTCAGAAAGCATTTGACAAATCCTTCATGAGAAATAAGTCATGGGAAGGAAACGGTGTCCTATTGTGGATTACGAACTGGTTAGACAATATTAAACATTAAACAGTCAGTCATCGTGAGAGTGGGCAGTATCTTCCATCGTCTTCATTCTTATTGACAGTGCATGCGTGGCAGTCTTACTTTGTTTGCAGTTCCTAGATACGACAGCTGGTCTTCCAGTGATTACTGTTATTTACTTGCTACTGCTTATTGATTTTAATACTTTACTGTTTAATATTGCATTGATCAAACTACATTGTGACCCCTGATGCAGGCACAGTTGTCAAAACCTGACCAAGTTGGGTCTTCAATAAAGTGTGTTGATAGAAGAATCCTTTTGTGTGGCAATGGTTCTTCTCTTGGTGTATACTAGCCCCCACCAAAAGAACTCTGATGATTAAAAAACAAAAAATACATGAGTGTTAGACTAAAAAGATTTAATTGAATTAGTGTCCCCATTTGTCTATCAAGCCACTAGAAGCAGCTGTGACAATCACACAGAAAGGGGGGGTAGTTACAATACATTGGTGGGGAACGCATCAGATGGGACAGAATTCAGGTATAAACCTTTCTCTTTATGAAATTCCATTTAATATATTTCTCCCTTATCCTGTTCCCTTCCCCACCCTACACTGTAAATAGCTCCGCCTCAGCATCCGCTATTCTGCTGTATATGTGAACAGCTGATTTGTAAATAATACATTATAATATAGTTTGATATGTTCTATATTCTTTGTAAACCACCCCTGATTACTGGAAGAGGCGGTATATAAAAACGTTTAAATAAATAAATAAAATAAATATATATTCTTGGGTAAAGTGTTCTACCGCCGGTCAGATTATATGTATTTATTTAGCCAGTTTTATATACCGCTTTTCAATACATCAAGGCGGTTTACTTACATCGAACAGTAACTAGTTTACATAGAACAATAGTGAACAGATCATACATAGAACCATAATAAACATCGAACCTTCATATCAACATGAGCACAGATAACTAGATACATTAGTGCGTGCTAGCAATTTTTACATGAGATGCGTGGCATACTGGGGAATTGGCTGGTGAGAAGGCTGGGGGCAAGAAGAGATGGGTGTATGAGTAGGAAGTAGGGCTAGAAGGGAAGGGCATAGTGGATAGTGCAGTTAGTGAAAGAGTTGTTTAGTAGGCATAGATAGCCAGAACCAAGGAAAAGTGCCAGAGGCACTTTGTAGACATAGTTAGTCTAGTGCCATGGAAAAATGCTTGAGGAACAGGTAAGTTTTTGTTTTCTTTTGGAAATCTTGAGATCCTTTAATGCTCAAATATCGGCTGGTAGGGCGTTCCAGAGCTTCGGGATGAACAGGGAGAAAGCCCAGCCTGAGGTTCGAGCATTATATTTCTTGTTGTCTGCAGGAATAGCAATAGTGGTTTGTGTGCGGGTCCTTCTGGGTCGATTGTCTGCCAGTCTTTTTATAAGGGTTTCTAGATAAACTGGTGATAGATGGTGGATTGTCTTGAAGATAGTGACCAATGCTTTATATTTAACATGGGCTCTTAAAGGAAGCAAATGGAGGTTACTGAGTATCAGGATAATATATGCTCTCATTTGAGGGGGACAGTTGGCCATGAATACCGCCACAAGAGTGCTATCTGCAGCAGGTGGATTGATGAGGCTGGTAGACCATGGAAGAATATGTTACAAAAATCAAGATGAGGTAGAGTCAAGGCTTGGGAAACTGGAAATGGGTTTGGTCAAGGAATGATCTGAGAGCCTTGACAGTTCTCATTTTCTCATAGGAAACTTACACCAGTGTTGATTTAGCGTGCGACCCTGGTCCAGGATAATGCCAAGCTATCTTACATTAGATTTAGTGTGGATCTTTTCTCCACCCATGACTACTTATGGTGGAGATGTGAAGCAGGGATCTTTGGTAACATGTATTAACCTTAACCTAAATTACCAAAAGACAGAGTTATGTGCTTTAAGCCATTGTGAGACAGCGTTGAAGCAGTCTATCAGAGGGGTGTATACCGGGTTACGGGTCGTCTGCATATCAGTGATACAGGACATTGTGGGAGAAGATGATATTGCAGATGGGTTGAATGAATAGGTTAAACAGAAGCGCAGACGGTGCTGATCCTTGTGGTACCCCCTAGGTTATGTCAGAAGGAGTGGTAACTATCCCATTTATGCATACCTGTTGTGACTTGAGGTTAGATATGAGGAGAGCCATCTGAGGGTAGTGTTGCATAGGCCAATCGCTTGAAATTGGAGTAGTAATGCTTTATGCAGCACTGAGTCAAAGGCTGCTTTTACGTCCAGGAATATAAGGGCAAATCCTTGACTGGGTTTATCGGTGCCCAGCTTAAGTTTGTCCATGAGTATGGTGATAAGATATTCAACACCTTGGTTGGTTCTAAATTCGTGCTGCTGTCTCGACATGTCCTGCAGCTGCAACTGGACTTCTTTCTTGATTATATTGGCTAGGAAGGGTAGGCTAGAGATGGCTCTGTACCAGCTTGGGGGGGTCTAGGGTTTTCTTGAGGATTGGGCATATGGATGCCTGCTTAAGATGCTTTGGTAGGTAGCCTTGTGCGAGGGAGAAATTTATGATATTTCAAATTATTGGGGTCAGCTCTATGCAGGTTGATTTGATCTATCCTACTGGTCATGGATCAAGCTTGGAAGTCGTTGTATTGAGTCCTGTTATGATGTGTTTGAGCTGGTCTTGCAATATGGGACTAAATTCGTTCCAGAGGTGAGGGGAAGGACTCTTGCAAGTTGTTAGGAGTGTAGTGGGCACTGGGTCCTTAGTTTGGAAGTGATTTGTGAATGCTTGAGAAGTGGGGGGAGTCGGCATTGATTCCTGTTGTAGGGTTCCTCAGCATTGTGTGGTCTGACCAGGGAACTCTATGCATGGTTGGTAGAGGAAGCTGGTGGGAATGTGTGTATTGATTGTTGGTGAAAATGATGTCCAGTGTCCCTCCTTTTTCATGCGTGGGCCCAGCAGCAATTTGGTGGTAATCAAGGGCATCCATCACTTCTATGAAGGTATCTTGTGTTCCACGCCGTGCTGATGGTAGATTGAAGTCACCAAGGAGAATAGCGTATTTATTGAAGGTGGATATAATGTAGGCGGACTGACGTATGGTGGGCAGTTGATCTCTCACTGGGGTGGGTGATCTATATGTTAGGCAGATGGTCAGGAGTTTATTAGACAATAAGTAGAGATCCAAGTCATGTTCTGCATTTTCAGTATCCTTGCAGAGTTGTAGGTGGTGTTTAACTAGGAGCAAGACTCCCCCTCCTTTGCGGTCAGCTCTGTGGGAGTGGAATAAATCGCTCTACAGTAGTTGGTTCATCAGTACGGATAGCCATGTCTCTGTGATGCATATGAGGTCTAAGTCATTATCATGGAAGTGGTCAGATAAGATTGGAATCTTATTCCTCACAGAATGAGCGTAGCTAAGAGCAGGTAGGTAGGTGTGGTAGGTTGTCTGTAAGGTTATGGGGTAGAGAGGTCTGTTGGTTTGATTCAAATTAGAGATTTTGTGTGTTTAAGCCTTGGGTAATTGTGGGGCGATTGTCATTATGTTGGAGGAGCTACGTCGAATGATCATGATGGGATGTCCATTGTAGGTCAGAGTTACTGAGCGATAGACTAGTAGTGGCAGAAATAGGAGAAGGATTAGGCTGGAGGCTGCAAACATGATTTTTGGTATTAGTGGCCCCTTGGGTGAGCACTGTTTTCTCTATTCCTAGGATCTCACTGGGATATCGGGCACAGGTTATAGCCAGTCTGGGTGGAGTAGAGAAAATGTTGGCGGCTTTATACTGTCCTTCGTGTTGTGAGGTGCTAAGGTAGACTTGGATGCGGTAAACTGGTGGTCAACAGGAGGTAAGAAGACAGCGCCTGGCTTGGGAGTTGCGGAAGTCCGCCTTTGACCTTGGACTCCGGGCTAGGGTCCCAGCAAAGGCCACTATTTATGTTCTACTCACTTGTAGTATGGTGGCACACTCTGTAATGCCTGTAGGATGAGGCATATTTATGACTGCAGCATGCACGGACAAGCCTAGGAATATATTCTGTGCAGAGCAGAATCAGAGTAAATGCATAGGGAATATGTATGCATCAAGGCAGGTGTAAGTTGGTGACTGAGTAATTATAGACTATTTGGACTTTTATGACGTATAGCTAATCAGAACATCAAAATATCAGTGAGCCACTCATGGAGAATCTCTACACAGTGAAACTATTAAGCCTATCATCCTCGGAACATAAGATTAACATGATTCAATCTTCTATACTAGCAACGCAATGCAGGGAATGTTAGCTAAATGAGTGACAATGCCTAGAATGTTTTAAACTGCACCTCTGTTTAAATTTACAGGACTGCGAGGGTCAATCAGTTAGGTTAGTTTGGCGTGGAGCTATGTTAGCTGGTCCCCACCAAAGGGCCCTCTGGCAAGGCCCTCTGGCAAGGCCCTCAGACATGGGCCTGCCAGGCGCGGGTGTGCACCCGATTTTATGACTCCTCTTTCCTAGTACAAAATCATGAGTTTAATTTATCAAGTCCTTAACTGTCCATGGGAATATTTAGAGCTGTGAAAATGTATTTCATATCAAATAAATCTATTGTAAGCGTCACACAGGATTCACAAGATATTGTTTTATTCCTTGCAGATGATAAAAGTAGCAGATATTTTTTGGAGAGAGCTTGCCATACAAACAGGTGATTGGCTGGGAAGGAACTGTGTGCAGTTTTGCAGGAAACCTGATAGTAATTAAATCAGAGAATGCAAACAAGGTCATTTTGCTCATAAAGGAACTGCACTATTATGGAGAATTCTGTGAGATATCTTGTTGTATTTGAATTTGTCAGTGGCTTTTGGGTACAATTTTTGAAAAAGGGGTATTTACGTTAACCAGGTGGTCTTGGAAAGCCAAGCTGATCTGGAATAATAGTTTGAAACACATAGCCAGGTCACTAGTTTCCCTATAGTGGTGGTGGTGGTGATGTTAAGTGCCATCAAATCAGTATCGACTCATGGTGACTCTCTGGATAGTTGTCTTAAATTGTGTTTGTTCTGCAGTCAGGCAGCTCATTGTTGACAGACTGGCACCCTTAGCTGCTGTTGTATTGATCCATCTCATTGCCAAGCATAATGTCTTTTTCTAATGATATCTCTCTTCGCATGATGTGTCCAAAGTATGAAAGTTGAAGTCTTGTCATCTGAGCTTCTAAAGAAAGCTTAGGTTTGATCTTCTCTAGTACTGACTGGTTTGTTTCTTCGGACAGTCCATGATATTCACAGTATTCGTCACCAGCACCATAATTCAGAGACATCAATTTTCTTCCTGTCTATCTTTTTCACTGTCCAACTTTCACATCATGGGAGCACTGTAGAAGAAGTAGGAAGATGTCCTGGATAGTTTGATAGAACTTGCCCATGACAGATTCTAAAACCATGCGGCTTTGCAAAGTCACCAGTTATCAACAGAAGGATTTGCTATTTTTATTTTGTCTTGCTGTGTTTCATCAAGCTGCCATCATCTCCAGGAACAAGCAGGAATGAGTCTTCACATATGGGTATCGTCGGTACCGACGGAGCCTGCGCGGGAACGCTCCCCAGCGTCCAGAAAGAAAGCTTTTGGGAGCATCCCACCGCGCCAGCGCGCTGCCTTCCCGCCTTTCCCAACCGCCTCTCTCCAGTTCTTCTTTTCCGCGGAGCCAGCAGGTCGTCTCCCTGTCACCGCTGAAGAAGTTCTTTCTTTTTTTTTTCTAATTTCTTTGGTCGCGTCTGCCTTCTTCGAAGTCCGACCGGTACCGCCGGTCTTTTCTTTCTTTCTTTTCAAAAAAAAACAAAAAACTACCATTCCCCACTTCTGTGCAATTTTTCTTTTTCGGCCTTAGGCCTAGGAAAATTTTCCTCATGGAAAAGCCCGCTTCCGGGTTTAAAAAGTGCACGAAGTGCAGCGGTACTATTTCTGTCACCGACACCCATGACTGGTGTCTAAAATGTTTGGGTCCTGACCATTCCATCACGGATTGTGCGTCCTGTTCCATGATGTCTAAAAGAGGTCGACAGAACCGAGCAGCTAAGCTCAGTACCCTGTTTCCCTCTGATGCAGCTTCGATAGCATCAACGTCTTCCAGGGCTGTTTCTTCCTCCTATGGATCTCAGGTAACCAAGCATAAGTCCAGCCGGTCCTCGAAGGGTAGATCTCCCTCTAAGCATCGAGATACCTCTGGGCTTGTCCTCGCGGATTCCACACCGGCAAAATTACCCCGGCGGGAAGCCCTGGCTTCTAAAGCTTTATCTATGCGGTCACAGGTTGACATCGATGGCTCGGCCTCGACCGATCACCTGTTGCCATGTTCTGGGGTACCGGTGGTTCCAACTGGTACCGACATCCAGACATTGGTGGCGTCGATGGATCAGAATATTCTGACCATGCAGCATGCCATTACAGCATTCATACAAGCTGCAACGCCTCCGGTACCGCAACAAACCCCATTGTCGGTACCGGTTCCGACACCGGCACCGATATCGGTTCCGGTACCGGCACCGATTGCATCGACATCGGCTTCGGTGTTGACTGCAGCCGTACCCTGTTCTATGATGCCCATCGGTACCGAACCGGTACCGATCACTCCCAATGTCGATACCACTCGGTACACGTATCGGGCTCTGCAGGAGCATCCAGACAGGCGATACTTCGATTCCTCCGAAGACTCTGATGAATCAGAGGCGTCTGTCGAAGCATCGGTACTGCTTCCTCAGGAGCCGCCTTCTCCAAAAAGAAGAATGTCTCCTCCAGAAGACTTGTCTTTCCAAGACTTCATTAGGGAAGTGGCCAGGGGCCTCTCCATCTCAGTGGCCCCTGAGTCAGAGCCTAGAGCCAAGCAATTGGATATTCTACAATATCCTAAGGCTCCTAAAGAGGCAGCTACTTTACCAATTCATGAGATCCTTTATGATCACATGTTGGGCATATGGGAGACTCCTCTCACCACCTCCCCTCATTCTCGTAGGTTGGACACCATGTACCGTGTTCCTCCTTGTCCTGGCTTTCATAAGACTCAGCTTCCTCACCACTCTATTGTGGTGGAGTCTGCCATGAAGAAGATAAAGAGTGCAAAAAGGCACTCATCTAATCCTCCAGGAAGAGAATGTAGAACCTTAGATGCTTTTGGCCGGAGGATTTTCCAGGCCAATATGCTTGCTGCCAGAATCAACTCCTATAGTCTCTATATAGGGATGTTTCTAAAAGAAGTTACAGATCACATGCAGACTTTAGCCCCTTTTATGTCAGAAGATAAAAGGGAGGAGTTTCTCACCTGGCTTATACATGCCCAGGATGTTTCCAAATTTTCCAACCGTGCAGCCTTTGACTCTTTTGAGTGTGCCAGCAGAGCCTCGGCTATTGCCATAGGGGCACACAGAGTTGCTTGGTTACAAGCTTCTGATTTGGAACCCTGAGTCCAAGATGGATTAGGAAATCTTCCTTGTACAGGTGAAAACCTTTTTGGCAAGGACTGGCAAGCAAAGGCCACTCAGATGGATGCTGAAAATTCTGCTTTAGATAGACTTTCAAAGTTTACTTCTGCTCCTGTTAAGAAAAAGTTGTTCAAAAAGGCATTTTTTCCCAAAAAGGGGAGATATTATCCTGTTTATGGTCAGCAGGCATCTTCTGCAGGTCGTTTTGCTGCAAAGCGTCAGCAACAACCTAAACAGGCCAAGCCTAAGGCTGCAAGGACTGCTATGGCCCAACAGCCTCAGCCTCCTCAGGGCCTTTGACTTACAGCTAGAGAACTTAGCCTTTCTGGCTCTAGAAGAACCAGAGCCTCTCACCATTCCAGGAAGGTTAGCTCACTTTGCTCCCAGATGGGAACAAATCACAGAAGAGCAATGGACCCTCTCCATCATAAAGGAGGGGTACAAGCTTCATTTCTTAAACCTTCCTCCTCACAGCATAGTGAGACAGTTCAATTCTCCAACATCTCTCCTCGACCTTCTGGGTCAGGAGATTGCTACCCTTCTTGCCCAAAAGGCAATAGAAGAAGTACCCCTTCTTCAACAGGGCTCAGGGTTCTACTCCCCCTATTTTCTTATCCCAAAGAAAACAGGGGGCTACAGACCCATTTTAGATCTCAGAGAATTGAACAAGTTTCTTTGCAAGGAGAAATTCAAGATGATTTCTCTCGGTACTCTCCTTCCATACCTTCAGAGTCAGGATTGGCTTTGTTCTCTAGATCTCAAGCATGCGTACACCCATGTCCTCATCCATCCAACACACAGAAGGTTCCTTCGGTTCCTTTACCAAGGAAAGCACTACCAATACAGAGTGCTTCCTTTTGGTCTGGTCTCTGCACCACTAGTGTTCACAAAATGTATGGCAGTAGTAGCTGCGTTTCTACGCACTCTGTGATAAGGAAGTTTATCATAGCTCAGGAAGGAGCTATAGAAAAGGTGAAGTGACTCTGAACAAGCAACCTGTCAGTTCTGGTAGAAATAAGAAAACAGAATTTTCCCATAAAAGACTACCAGTCCCAGAATGCACCAGGTTTCCAACAGCCATTAGAGGAGCTGAAGTGGGGAAACGTGTGTTCAATCAGGAGGGCTATGAGGTAATCCCTAAGCACTTATCTCAAAGGGCAGGGCCTGATTCAGCACAGCTGCGCTGTATTAGGGGGGAGCACTCATCTAGGCAGAATAAAGGTAGAGTTTATTCTACAGAGAATTATCCTCATTATCCTGAGAATCAGCTTGAGCTTGATCATCAGTTTCATCTGAAGGATCATCAGAAGCAGAAGCCAAACCGGACGGACAGAGAGGGAAAGAAACCCTTTGGAAGAAGGAAGAGAAAAGCCTTTGAGAGGTCTAGAAGAGTCCAGAGCAGTACGTATACTGGGAGGCATTTCAAGGGCCAGCATACACCATTGGACTGGGGAAAGCCAGAGGAATGGTGCTGCAGAGCTAGGAATCTCCAGACGCTACCTGTGAGGGAGACGGCTGCACGTGGAAGGGACCCTAAGACCTGTGCCAGAAGGTATGTGAAGAGAGATCCAGTGTCCAGGGATCTGGATTAGAAGGCTGGACATAAGAACTGGACTACATACTGGCCAGGCTATATAGAGAGGAACTCTAACAGCAATGGAAGCTCAGGTATGAACACTGATCTATGCTCTAGCTTTAACCTTGAAAGACAGCAGGGAAACAAGTATTCTCCTGAAAGTGCTCCATTGAGAGATTCATCTGTGCCAATCCATGATATTGAACCCATGCTTGTTGAAGAAGGGGGAATGATTGCAGATGAAGAATGTGTTTATATGGACTGCTCTCTGTCCAAACTCCTTTGGTGATTTTCTGTTATAAAGTACAGCAACCATCACAAAGAAATACAAACTTGTTCTTTAATCTACTCAGAAAGGCTCCTGAAGCAGGATTTGACCCACACAGTAGAAAGCAAGCCAGCTAAGGGGTTTCAGCTGGATAATTGCTAGCAATTGAGCCTTACCTAATTGCTTGTGAGCTAGGAGAGAATCACTTCTGAATCTATGTGGGAAGTTATCAGAAGTTAACCTGAAAAGAACAGTTTTTTTCTTTCTTTGTGGCTTTTCGTTTGTTTGTTGTTATATGCTAAGAAAACATTAGCTAATGCCTGACAAGTTTGAATGTTGTTTTCCTGATTTTGATTTTGTTTTTCCAAGTTAAACACTGGAAGCAAGTAACCTGATTTATGTGCTACCGAGCATATCTGTGTTGGGAGAAATAACCCCATAAATAAATATCTTATTGGCTTTAACACTTGAGCACAACTAAATTATTGTCAGCAGCTGTGTCTGGTGTGAATGAACTGCATTGCCCACAATCCCTTGCAAATCGTATAGATATATGCACTTGCCAAGACTGTGAAGATTCTCACCCAGGCAGCCGTCTGACAACTCTAGGAATATTCGTATTCCCATATCTGGACGACTGGCTCATCCGAGCTCCATCCCAGACAGAGGCCCAAACTTCTCTAGCCTGCACAAGACGTGTTCTTCAGTATCTGGGACTTGTAATAAACATCCCAAAATCCCATCTCACCCCTACTCAGTCACTAGAGTTCATAGGGGCCTTGCTGGATACCACGACTGCAAGGGCCTATCTTCCCTAGGCCCGTTGCCTACGCTTGGTGCAGTTAGCCTCCCAGATTCAGTTAAAATCCCATTTAACTGCTCGAGAGATGTTACAACTATTAGGCCACATGGCATCCACCGTGCATGTGGTTCCTTATGCTCGCCTTCACATGAGGGCAGCTCAATGGACTTTATCCACCCAATGGACCCAGGCATCAGGGTGCCTATCAGACAAAATAGCAACCTCCAGTCGCCTCTTTTGGTCTCTCCAGTGGTGGAAGTCCACTCAAAATCTGTTGCTGGGGTCCCCCTTTCAACAATTGTTACCCCAAGCAACTCTTACAACAGATGCCTCTCCAAGGGGTTGGGGAGCTGATCTACAAGATCTCTCCACCCAGGGCATCTGGTCTCCACAGGAGACTTCTCTACATATCAACCTCTTGGAGCTCAGAGCAATTTTTCTAGCTCTCAGGGTCTTCCACACCCTGCTCAGCTACAAGACAGTCTTCATCCATACGGACAACCAAGTAGCCATGTTCTACGTGAACAAGCAGGGCGGGACTGGCTCTCTGTCGCTTTGCAACGAAGCTTTGAGATTGTGGGCCTTCGCCAGAGAGCATCAAATTCATCTTCTGGCAGTATATCTTCCAGGCGTTCAAAACTCTTGGGCAGACGAACTCAGTCGAGTTCTGCTTCCACACGAGTGGTCCCTCCATATGGACCAGGTAGCCAGGATCTTTCGAATTTGGGGAACCCCGAACATAGACCTCTTTGCAAGTCCGTGGAATGCCAAACTTCCCCGGTTCTGTTCCAGAATTCCGTGTCAGGGATTTCAGGCCAAGGATGCCTTCCTCCTTCACTGGGGTCAAGGCTTCCTTTGCGCCTTTCCACCCATTCCTCTAATTCCCAAAACTCTTTTCAAGCTTCAGAGAGATCGAGGGTCTATGATCCTCATAGCACCACGTTGGCCACGCCAAGTGTGGTACCCTCTACTTCTGCATCTCTCTCAAGCTCCCTCCCTGGACTTGGGATCTGCTCCAGACCTCCTGTCCCAGGAGGAGGGAACGTTATGGCACCCAAATCCCCAGTCTCTTCATCTCAGGGCCTGGTTGCTGAAGGCCTAGACCTTCAAGATTTACATCTTTCTCAGCAGGTGAAGGATATCCTTCATGCTTCCAGAAAGCCTTCCACTATGCTTTCAAATGGAAAAGATTCCTATGCTTTCAAATGGAAGAGATTCACCATTTGGTGTGCAGATAAGAGTCTTAACCCCCTTGCAATACCTCTGAATTCTTTACTAGAGTATTTGCTGCATTTATCCCCTGCAGGCCTTAAAACAAATTCAGTAAGAGTCCATTTGAGTGCTATTGCAACATCCCTCAAGCCTCTCAATGGACAGCCTATTTCCTCTCATCCTCTTATTGCAAGATTCATGAGAGGCCTTCTTTTAACTAAACCTCCCATTAGACCACCTCCAGTGGCATGGGACTTGAATCTAGTTCTTGGTCAGCTTATGAAGCCACCCTTTGAACCCTTAGCCACTACCTCCTTGAAATTCCTTTCCTGGAAGGTTATTTTTCTTATTGCAGTCTCCTCAGCTCGCCGTATTAGTGAGCTGCAAGCCTTGGTGGCTAATCCTCCTTATACAAGGTTCCATCATGACAAGGTAGTCCTCAGGACCAATCCACACTTTATGCCTAAAGTGGTCTCACCTTTTCATCTGAACCAGGAGGTGTATTTACCTGTCTTTTTTCCAGGACCTCATGCATCAAGTGCAGAGAGGAATCTCCATACCCTGGATTGTAAGAGAGCGCTCGCTTTTTACTTATAAAGGACACAGCAACATAGAAAGTCCTCTCAACTCTTTGTTGCTTTTGATCCCTCTCATTTAGGACTTCGTCTCTAAGAGAACACTGTCAAATTGGATTGCTCAGTGTATTTCTTTTGCCTACCCGAGTAAGAACCTTTCTCTGGAGGGCCATGTCACAGCTCACAATGTGAGGGCCATGGCAGCCTCTATGGCTCATCTAAACTCTGTGTCCATCGACCAAATCTGTCGAGCGGCCACCTGGGCCTCGGTTCATACCTTTACAGCCCATTACTGCTTGGACAAGGACTCACGCCGGGATGCCTTGTTTGGTCAGGCTGTTCTCAAACACTTGTTCCATACCTAATCAACTCCTACCCCCCATCCCTGGTTGGATGCCCGAGATCCATGGGGGAAGGTAGAGCCCTTCTCAGGGACTCACAACCTTGTGGATCTCCCTGGCATCTCTAGCTGGGGAGTCCCCATATGTGAAGACTCATTCCTGCTTGTTCCTGGAGATAGCACAGTTACTTACCTGTAACAGGTGATCTCTGGGAACAGCAGGAATAAGTCTTCACAACCCACCCACCTCCCCTAGGAGTTGTCTCTCTCTATCTATCTTTCCTTTCCTCTCTCTCTCTCTTTGTCTCAGCTTTAAAACTCAAACTGGAGAGAGGCGGTTGGGAAAGGCGGGAAGGCAGCGCACAGGCATGGTGTGATGCTCCCAAAAGCTTTCTTTCTGGACGCTGGGGAGTGTTCCCGCGCAGGCTCCGTCGGTACCGACGATACCCATATGTGAAGACTTATTCCTGCTGTTCCCAGAGATCACCTGTTACAGGTAAGTAACTGTGCTTTCTGCGCCTCAAATTCTCATGCTGACTAGAACCTATTGTTTAACTGACTTACAAACCCAGCCAATGCCACCTAAGCTTGTAAAAGACATGGACTGCGGTTCTCTCTGGACCTCAACACAAGTGCACTCTTAAGTAGGGCTGGCCCAACAGGCAAACTTGGCAGTCGCCTAGGGCAGCAGCTTCTGGGGCCTGGCAAAGAGTAACATAGTATATGACGGCAGAGAAAGACCAGTATGGTCCATCTAGTCTGCCCAGTAGGTGCATCTGCCACTCCGTGCAGGTCACCCCTCCCTATGCCTTTGTTTAGGTGTGTATCCTGTGCATCCAAAGATAAGCAATGGGTTCAGACAACCAGGGAGGCATAAGGTTTAAGTCTGTTCAAGGTTCTGGCACCTAGGCTAACTCTTCTGCTGGTCCTGCTCTTAAGCCAACCAATCAGTGAGTGTTAAGGCTTTAATCCCCTGCCTCCTGAAGGATCTCAGCACACTTGATGTTTCATCCCAGTGAATAAGGCTGTAAACTGAACCTGAGTTAGTGAGAATTTGCAGTGCAATAAAGAGTCTACTAATCTGCTGTTGATGATTGGGTTTGCAGACATGGATAAATAGTCTCAGACTTAGAGGATCATTTTAAAAGGTTTAGTTGCGATTTGGATGTCTGAAGACGTGCACATGGACGTTGAAATCTCGGAGATGTCTCCATAGTCATTCCACAAATGATGTTTATAAATGTCTCTGGTAGGGGAACATCCAATTAGGCAAGGGGGTGTGGCAGAGGCATGTCTGGGGAGGGGCAATGGACTTACATGTCCCTGTTCAACCTCAGAAATGTCAGACATCTGCTGGCACGTCCATATTTATACCTGTTCCAGGCACGAATAGGCATCAGGAAAGTGCTTGTTTTCACCTTAAATATTCAGTGGGTGTAGAGAAGATGGAGAATTAAGTGACTAGCCTTAGATCACGAAGGCCCACACTGGCATTTGAACCCTGGCCACCCTGCTATCCTGAGGACATCTATATAGACATCTGATAGGTCCATATCGGGCACATCCACATGCCTGAACTTGCATGTGCCTGGTCGTCCCCCCCCCCCCCCCCCCCGATGTTCTGGCTTTGACGTCCCAGATTGCATGTGGACGTCCCATTGTGAAATGTGTCTCTTAATGTATAAATAGTGTCCTATGGGATTTTTACGTAGTATAAAACTGAACATTTATTTGGCAGAAGGTTACCTTATTAGGGCTTCTGATATTCATTATACCCTGATAATCCAGCTAGCATGGGGGTGTTCCGTGGGGGGAGCAGAGGTGGCACCCAGTGATAACCAGGCAATGATGATATTCAGCAGCTGCCCAGTTAGCTTTTGCGGTGAAAGATAGGCCACCATTTTTGATGCCTAACTTTCGCCGCATAGCGATAACTTGGCAAGGGCTTGATATCGCCACAGCCCAGTTATTGCTGGGTGCGGTCTCCGCTCCGCCCATGGGATGCCCCGATGCATCATGGCATGCAGATACAGCACTTGCGGATATTCAGCGATACTAATTGCATTAGTAACATAGTACATGATGGCAGATAAAGACCAGTATGGCCCATCAGGTGGCCAGAGTCATTGTACCCAGCGCTCCATGCAGGTGACCCCCTCTATTTATTGAAGTATAAAAAATATTTACATTTATTTTTAATTTATCCTCTTGTTTTAGAGAGATCCACTGTCTCACGCCATTTTGAAGTCCGTCACTGTATTTGCCCCGACCACTTCCATCGGGGGGCATTCCAAGCATCCACCACCCTTTCAGTGACAAAGTATTTCCTGATGTTGCTTTTAAGTTTACCCTTTTGCAGCGTCATGTTATGTCCTCTAGTTTTACAGCTTCCCCATCTTTGAAAAAGGTTTGTTTGTTCATTAATACCCTTTAAGTATTTAAAAGTCTGTATCATATCTCCCCTGTTCCTCCTCTTCTTTAGAGTACATATTTAGGTCTCAAGTCTCTTCTCATAAGTCTTCTGGTGCAGGCTCCAAATCATTTTGGTCGCCTTCCTCTGAAGTGTCTCAAGTCTTTGCGAGATATGATCTCCAAAACTGAGCACAGTACTCCAAGTGAGGCCTCACCAATGACTTGTACAGGAGCATTAATGCTGTCTCCTTTCTGCTGGTTATTCCTCTCTGGATGCAGCTCAGTATCCTTCTGGCTTTAGCTACCTGTCTTGTATTGTTTCACCGTCTTGAAATCCGCTGACTGTCCCAGTGATCGCGATTTACGTGGTTAGCAGGTCGATTAATTGTATTGAATATCCCCCCAAAGTTTCCATGATCAAAAAGTAAAGGGACTGATAATATTTAAATAGCACAGCAGTTAGCCGCAGCGCCTACAAGTCAGCTGTAGTATCCAGATTGGAGCTGCCACTGGGCCACCACTTATCCAGTTAGCCTGTCTTCAGCCTCTGAAGCAATCCTTGTTGCCCGTAGATGTCCCAGCTGAATATTGGGCTAACTGGATATGTACAGGCACGTATTTGGTTAGTGCCGAAATTCCTTCTCTCTGCCCACAGACTGTCTTATACTAACCAGATAGGGCCAGGGCGGTCTGTGGTTATATATCCAGATCGTGCCGCTCAATAGCACATTCGGTATTCTCAACCAGCTGGTCTCCCATTGACCAACCAGCGAAAGGTTCCGAGTTTGACTCCAAAGTGTTCGGCTTAAAGGGATGTGCAGGGAGTTGCCAAGTCACCTCCCATCTCTAGTCTCCTTCGAGGTTTCAACAATCATGAAACATTTGAAGAGAAAAACTGAAGCTTTTTTACATGCCTTGAATAATTTCATGAGAAGGCTTCATGCAAGAATAAAGTTGTTGTTGTTATGATACCTAGAAGGAATCCTAGCAGGATGAAGATCTTTAGTCTACAGCAGTGGTTTTCAGCCCTGTCTTGGAGTCAGAACGTGTTTTTCAAGATATCCGAAATGGATGTTTTTGAGCAATTTTTATTCATTGGGTTTCCAATGTATGCAAATATCTCATGCATATGCTTTATGGACACCTGAAAACCAGTCCGATATGTGCCTCCAGAACAAGTCTGAGGACCTTTGGCCCACAACAGGACCATATCAAGCTATCATTGCGCCCTGTGCGACTGGAAAACCTGCCCCCCCCCTCAACTACATGCACAAACTTGCTTTTGTCAGACTTCCTGAAAGCCCAGTGATGACACAAGGACATAAGCATCCCCCCCTTCTGTACTGGCATGCTGTGTGGCTACCCCAGTCACAGAGCCCTTCATACAGCCTTGGCCACAATGATTATGCATCTTGGACCCCATAAAGGAGCCTGTGCACTAAACCCATGCTAAAATGAATTAGTGTGCACTTTCAAGTGGGTCATTGCTGGGAATACACGAAATACTTCAGGTTGCCTGTTAAAAATCTGCCATCATAGCAAGTACAGAAAGACAATTTGTGCATTACCCCTAAGAGTATAGCATGTATGTTAGCTGCATTGTAAAATCCCTTCCATAAGCCCCAGAGTGAAAGAGCTAGTTACTGCAAGAGATTTCCTTCCATCCCCTGCCTCCCCACCCACCCAAGTCAATCTCTTTTCATATGTTCAGCATTTCTGGTGCGTATTTTCTTTTCTGTGGGAGAGAGTCCCAACTTCTCGGTGCACTATTGCTAGAAATGATATCTGCGTAATACCATTTTTTCTAATATCGACCATTTTATGCAACCCTGTGTTTAACTGACAACTGTCTTATAAAGTGACACATATTAGCCTGACTACAATATTTAATCAGAAAAGTTTGAGATTGGAATGTATTGTTTGTGTTGAAAAGGGAAGAAAGCTCATGAGATCACCATGTGTGTGTATTTTTGTGTGCATTTCCCAATATTTTTTTTGTTTCCTGCCCTCTGCATTTGATATCAGGAGATCCTAGGGGATCTGGGAGGGATTTATTTATTTATTTTATTTATTTATTTACATTCTCTTATATACCGGGCTTTTCTGCATCAGTGCGGTTTACATTGAACAAACTGAAATTACATTGAACAGGGCATTTATAACTTGGAGATAACTATTTTACAGGGAACATGGGCTATGGAGGGTTAAGTGGCTTGCCCAAGACCACAAGGAGCACCTGTGGGACTAGAAACCCCAGTCCTTCCAGCCCAAGGTTGCTGTCCTCTAGTGGGATTTGAACCCCCGACCTTCCGGCCTGAAGTACCTTGCCCCAACCATTACAGACATGAAGACATGCCCTTGCATATATTCTGTATGCAGGCTTCACAAGGATTAACTAATTAAACAGAGCATTCTGGTCCTTGTATCGTCTAGTTAGATAAACCCCTATCTAGCTAACTTCAACAGGTTCTTCACGTTGAATTGGTTCATTCTATGGCAACTGGGTTGGCATGAGTAGTTGAATCCCTCCATCCTTAGTTTTGAATTAATGGTGTTTTCCTTTTTTCATCATGATGGTGGTTATTTTTGGCTGCTCTTCTGAATTTGTACACCACTCATTATCCGTTAAATACAAGTTCACTCCCTTAATGGTTTCGCATTGTTGATTAGTGGAGTCCATGCAGACGTATTCATTTCTTGCCCTGACGAAATGCCTTGTGTAGGAAAATCTTGTCATCCATGTGCCAGCTTTCTTCTTTAGTGCTGTGACACAAATTGTTTGTGAAGAACAATTTGCTCTTTCATACTAATTGGACATGATATAAAATTCAGCCACTGAAAGAACACCTAAAAATATCCCCGGCTACATTACTCCCATTTTCTAGTGAAGTACTTGCTATAAGTACTTTGTAAATACAACACAGTAAACAGATGATTTGGCTATTGTTTATGCTGTCGTTTAATATTTTAATATTCATTGCTTTTCTGTTTTATATTTAGGGAATTATTTTAAAATCATTATTCATGCTTTGGACATCTTCAGACCAGCTCACAGACTTCTCCAGAGGTGTCTTAGAAGCCAGCTCTGGAGATGCCCAAACCATGAAGGGGGTGTGGTAGAGGTGTGTCTGGGGCGTTCCCAAAAACCCTGGACATCCTTACCCAATTTCAGAAGTGCCCATGCATGTCTCAAGCCGCATCAAAGGTTATACCTGCTGCAGGCACGAATAGACATTGGAAACCTGCTGGTTTTTGCCAGCCAAACAGCTGGAATGGGTGGAGGAGGTACATTCATATCCCCTGTACAATCCATGTTGACAGTGAACACTAACAGGGAATGAAAGCTCTTGCTTTCATTTTGCCATGCCGATAGACATCCCTGCCCCAAGGTCTTGTAGTGGGGACATCTATGTGGATGTGAGCATGAGTGTCCACATTGGAGACATTCTGTTTGTTTCGATAATCAGGCTGAAACATAGATATCCCTGGTAGTTTTTCTCTATGATTTGCCCTGTGCATCCCAGATTACACTTGGACGCCCTTTCTAAAATGCCACTTCACATGACACTCAGTAGTACAGGTGAACACTGAAATTTCTTTGGTTTGATTTTCATATCATGACTTTCTAGCCCTGCACTGTCTCTTTCCTATTAAGAAGTATTTTGTTTCGGGTATTCTCTTTTTGTTATTAGTGTGTACTCTTCTTAGCATGCACATTGAAAAATGCTGTACATGCATTTTGAAAGAATGACACTTGCTATTAATGACACCGCAAAAAATAGTAATTTAGGCTTTTCTCTTTTGTTCAATGTTGAAAATGATATGAAACGTGTCTTATCATTTCAAATGTTTTAGGAAAAATTATCCCATTAGTGTCCACTTTCATTCCCACAAATTATATTCTGTTTAAAATCAATTTATTGGCATTTTGTATGGGATTTTGACTGAATCGACACCTTTGTTTTGGAATTTTTGATGATATAGTTTCAAATGTTTGGCTTGCTGCCCGTGGGAAGAGGGTTGAATTAGCAGCTCCCTTTCTGTGCTTTTTTTCAGTAGGGCATTTTGTGTGAAATTTTCAAAAGCATGTAATAGTGTGTGTGTGTGTGTGTGTGTGTTCGGCAGAAAAGATGGAATTATATTTTCAGAAGGCCGTTTTGTGTCTGCATGCCATTTCTAAATGTCTAGTTGTAAGAGATACATCCAATGCAAATGATGCATCTCAGTGGCTTTCAGACCTTTCCATTTAGACATCTAATTTTGTATGGTAACTTTAACTGTAACCAACTAAATTTTCAGCATTAATTGTCAGCACCCCATAGTATAGAAGTGTTTTTGAAATCAGAGTCAGCAAAGGTTCTACAGAGTTAATGCACTACATCTGCGACTAATGTCTGAGAGATGCCCCCTTCTTGTCACCAATCACAGTAAATCTCAGCTTTGGAAATTAGCTCCTCTCAGACGGCAGATTCAGTCAACCATTCCTCGATGTGATCAAGCAGCTATCAAACTTCCGTCTGCCGTTTTAATTAGGCAGACCTGATGAAGGGAGCAGATCTCTCAAAAGCAAGTCACAGATGTCTTGCATTAGCCCAGTAAAAAGGTCACGAGTGCAACCTGTTGAATTGCTTTTAAACAGTCAAACATAGCTGAGACAATAGCTTGATCTGGAAGAAAGAAACTCAATCTGTTTTCAGAGAAATTTTTTTTTTTTTATAATCGGTATGTGCCAGAAAAATGTCATTTTGCCTGCTAGAGAAAAAGTAATAATTTACAGGAGCATGCATCTTCCTGGTACAGGATAAAACATGATATTAATATTAAATCGCATTTTCAAAAAGGATGTTTAGAACTTTACAATACAGAGAGGCGAGGATAAATAAGCCCGGTCTTATAGACAAGAGAAAAAGATCATTGAGCCACTTGTTGGTACACTCAGCGCAATTATTTCAGAAAGAGTCAGCGCAAGAGTGTGTCCTTCAAATGTACGAATCTGTGTAGCAATGTTCTCTCATACTCGCATGGATCTATCTTGTATGGGTGAGCACTGAGCCTTTTATAAAACATGTATAGTATCTCTATGTGGCAGGTTCTATAAATGTGCATGCACAAAAGCTGTGAAGGAAGCCTTCCCTCTGGAAGTTAAGCTTTGTCTCAGGGGAGCTGGATTTGAGACTTGGAGGTGAGCAAATCTCAATCATCACACACTCCTCCAAACCCCTGGTCACCAAAAGGCAAATTAGTCAGGTGGAAATACCTGGATGTATGTGTATCATCTATAATATGCAGAATGCACATGTAAGTCTGCTTTTTACACATGTGAAAGCACTTACGTTTTCTAAAATTACCTCCCTAACGACATGTAACATTGCGATTATTTAAAAACGTACTTACATGCTTCTTCCAATGTTCTCTATTTCTTTATATGGAATCTAAACATCTTTACGCATTCTGGTCTTCAAAGTTATGTTCTCGGACATCTTTTCATGGATTTGATCCCACAGCAAGAAAAAAATGAACCATCCTAATAACTGCATTGATTCAAAGTTAGACACAACGAGCTAATTTTCTAAAGCATAATCTGCGTTCAAAAAAAATCAGCTACTCTAACATTGTGAGGGGGATATATGCGGTTTCAAAGCAAGCACATAGACCGCGCCTATTTTGATGTGGGACATGCATAGGCATTCACAACGGCGTCATTTGGGCAGAGCTTAATGGATGCTCAGGTATGTCGTCAACTGTCAGTAGGTCAATGCAGCCTGTGCTACATGTCTGTCATTTCTATACTCCCTGCCTTTCTCCCTGTCTTTCCTATACAATTTGTAGTTCTTTTCCAATTCTTCCTATTTAAAAAAATTGTTCTAAATTGCCCTGCTGTTCACTCAAAGGGCGGTATATTAAGAAACAATAAACCATACTTTGTTAAATATGTGCAGACACGCGTAGATACATATACATATCCGTATCCCTTGGAAGAGCTGTAAATTTATGCAAAAGCTTTGTGCACTACTGGAGAAAGTTCTTTGAGCCCATTTTATAAAGGCACATAGGCGTCTATGTTGCCTTTATAAAGTAACAGCATTTAAGGGAATTATTATAGGTGTCCTATTATAAATTTACCCCTCCCCCCACCCCACACATTAAGATTTTAGAGTAACATTTTTTAAAAAGCAGCTAAAGAATGTCAGAGTTTTAGGTTTTATATGAAGTAACATAGTACAGGCAGAGTAAATATTATTTCACTGTTGCATCTGGCAGTGTAATTATTGCCAATGATAATACAACCATTAAATATATAATAGAGTATTAAACACATCATGGTGCATCCCTAGAATTACAAAAGACTGAAAATCTTCCCCAACTTATCCCACATATCTCCCCTCCCCCCATAAGAGGACTGAGAAATACATACCCTTCATTCCCCATCAATATTCTCCATATTAGGTGCTTAGTAAATCAAAACATCAGAAGAATTGGAAGGGTGCAAATACCTAAAAAAAACAAATAGGCACAGAGCTATAGATGAACACAAGCAACCATCTCAAAATAACATGTAACAGATTTTCTCCTTCACTTATTGATTTTATATCTAACCCAGGGACTGCCTTTTCTGCCTTGCAGTTGCTCAAAACCTACAGGAGCCAAGCTCCGAGACACCTTCAGGAGGCTGGAGATTTTTGTTGCATATATATGCATTCCAGCTCCAGGAAAATTTACAGGGTTCAAAGATTTTGTATCGGATGCGGTGAGCTTGGGTAACTCTAAATTAAATTGTAAATACTGAGCTCTGTGGTGTAATGTACTGTGTTCAGAAAAAAGCACACAGAAAAATACTTGAAACAAACCTTTTCTTTTATTCTCATGAACAAGAAATAGCTTACAAATACAGATATTTACCAAAGCAAACCAAGAAAGAAAAAGAATTCTTAAATAACAATATCTTTCAAAATAAGCAATTAAGGTAAACTGGTAGAATATGTAAATAAAAACATTTGACTACTATGGTTGGGTAAAAAAAAACCCACAAACAGCCTTGGTTTCTGCTGTCAGCCAGTACTGTAATTTGATAATTGAAACCTAATGACTTTTGGGAATGTTGAACTAGTACTATAAATTCTGTTTGAATCTGGATACAAACCCAGTTCTATCCAAAGCCATTATGCCCAGAGGTAGATGGAATTTAAAGGTCCCTGGACCCCGCCGGAGAGTAGGGTGCCCCGAGCGCGCCTGCCCAGTCCTTGGGAGCACAGTCTCCTGCACACGCCGACGGACCAGCAGCAACAGTCCTCGAGCAGATCTCAGCTCTCACTCCTTTCAGCGTCTCTCTGTTACTCCGAAGAGCCACTCAGAGGTAGATGGAATTTAAAGGTCCCTGGACCCCGCCGGAGAGTAGGGTGCCCCGAGCGCGCCTGCCCAGTCCTTGGGAGCACAGTCTCCTGCACACGCCGACGGACCAGCAGCAACAGTCCTCGAGCAGATCTCAGCTCTCACTCCTTTCAGCGTCTCTCTGTTACTCTGAAGAGCCACTCAGAGGTAGATGGAATTTAAAGGTCCCTGGACCCCGCCGGAGAGTAGGGTGCCCCGAGCGCGCCTGCCCAGTCCTTGGGAGCACAGTCTCCTGCACACGCCGACGGACCAGCAGCAACAGTCCTCGAGCAGATCTCAGCTCTCACTCCTTTCAGCGTCTCTCTGAGTGGCTCTTCGGAGTAACAGAGAGACGCTGAAAGGAGTGAGAGCTGAGATCTGCTCGAGGACTGTTGCTGCTGGTCCGTCGGCGTGTGCAGGAGACTGTGCTCCCAAGGACTGGGCAGGCGCGCTCGGGGCACCCTACTCTTCGGCGGGGTCCTTCTTCCCTATTTAATTTTTCTGGTCTTTTGACCGCGGAGCGTGTCCGCGGGGCATGGCTCAAAGGGTCGTGATCTAAGGGGGTCGTTTCTGGCCCCTTGAGCACCCCTTTGGCGCCACTGCGGCGTCTGCGGGGCGCTTTCCTTCCTCGCAGTTGTTATGGGGAAGCGGAAGTCAAAGGGGACGAATAAAGGTCAAGAGACCGGCGGCGGTGGCGACAAGCTGACCGGTCCTCTGGACAAGCATTTCGCCCCTGCCCCGCTTGCGCAGTCCTCTCCAGATGGGGTCTCCCTGAGTTCTGGTGGGAGAACCCCTCCTCCCTTGCCGTTGCCGTCTCTAATGCAGTGTTTGCCTGATGAGTCCTCAGAAACCGCAAGTATAACAAAAATTAATGTTAAAGTTCCTTTGCCAGTCCAGCTAGCTGTCTCTGACAGCTTGCTCGACCCTTTTTCTAAATCTTCTAATGAAGAGATTACCTTAAAAGACATATGGGGTGCTCTCCAATCTATTGATAAGAAAGTATCTGTAACGTTAAATGCCCTATGTGTTTTTTCTCAAGAAGCTGCCGTTGCTTTTCGGCAGCTCGATGAGAAAGTTACCTTAAGTGGGAAAGCTGTTGGTAAGGTGAACTCCCAGGTTAATTTACTTTCAGCGGCCAGTGCTGCTGCAGTTAAGGATTCCTTGATACTATACTCTAAATTGGAAGCCTTGGAGAATTCCTCCCGAGCTTGCAATCTCCGTTTCTTAAATTTCCCTCATTCGTCATTGTTGTCCGCTAGAATTCTCCTCGATAAGTACTTCAAGGAAATCTTAAAGTTTACAGATTCTGTTAATGTTTCTCATGCTTATTATCTCATGTCTAGTACGAAACGTATTAACACTGTTGAGGGTGGTATGGATGAGATTATTCCCCCTATGTCTGACTTGACTGCCTTTCTCGAGGACTCTACGGACATGATCTCCACTAGATCCACATTAATGGTCATGTTACCTTCCATAGAGTGCAAGCAACGCATTCTGCGTGCATTTTTTAAAGTTAAGATGGCCAAATTCTGTGGTCAAAGTATAAACGTTTTTCCTGATGTCTCCCGCGAGACGCAATTGCGTAGACGTCAGTTTTTACAACTGAAACCTAGGGTTTTAGCGTTGGGAGCAACCTTTTTTTTACGTTTTCCCTGTAAATGTATGGTAAATTATGAGGGTGATTCTTTTGCTTTTGTTGATGTCTCGCATCTAGAGAAATTTGTTGTTGATCGAGTAAGTAAACGGTAAGGGTTTGATCTGGGTATGTATTGATCCTTTTAGTTTATGGGCCTGTATTGGCCCGGTTTTCCGTAATTTAATATTTCTTTGTAATATTATCTCTGTATGCCTCTCTTGATGTGGACTAAATCTGTTATAATGTGTTTTATGATGTGGTATTGTATCTTTCTCGATTTGCTTTAATCATTGTGATAATGTATTTCACTGAAAATCTAATAAAAAAAAAAACAAAAACAAAAAAAAACAAAGCCATTATGCCTTTTCCTGCTAGAAAATACTCCAGCTTTCTTTAGTTTATTCAGGATTAGATCTTGCCATTTGGATGGCAGTTCTGTTTGGTCTCTGGCAGTTGCAAGGCTCACAAAAAGTGGAGAAAAACATGGCCACACCAGCAGTTGTCACAAAAACAATTTTATTCAAAAATTCTTTTAAATTCAAAAGACCTGACTTGGCCAAGTTTCGGCTGTAAATTCTGCATCAGGGGTCTGAAAGGCATAGAAACAATTGGAACATTAAAAAATAATGAAATCATAAAACATATTAAATACAGTGTACAAGCAGCTCTTGCAAACATAAGTGTTCTTGAAAAATTAAATTAAATTAAACACCAAAGGAAAAGTATTATTACTACTGCTACAGAGCATTTGTATAGCACTACAAGTCGTTTGCAGTACTGCACAGACATGTAAGAGACAGTCCCTGCTCATAGAGCTTACAATCTAGTCAAGACAGACAACACAGAAGGTGTAGACAGGGATAAAACAAGGGGGAAGGGAAAAGAAAAAGGAGATCAGGTGAGTCAAGATCCAAAAGCAGCAGCGAAGAGGTGAGTTTTCAGCCTGGATTTGAAGAGGGTCGGAGAAGGCACTTGGCGTACAGACACAGGTAGTTTGTTCCAGGCGTAAGGTGCAGCAAGGTGAAAGGAGTGAAGTCTGGAGTTAGCAATAGAAGAGATGGGCACCGATAGAAGCAGTTGGCCAGAAGAGCGGAGTTCCCGAGGGGGGCTGTAGGGAGAGATAAGAAAAGAAAGGTAGTGAGGAGCTGCAGAGTGAATGCATTTATAGGTCAGTAGGAGAAGTTTGAACTGGATGCGGAAACGGATAGGGAGCCAGTGAAGTGACTTGAGAAGAGGAGTAACGTGGGCATGACGAGGTTGGCGGAAGATTAGCCGCTCAGCAGAGTGCTGAACAGATTGAAGGGGAGAGAGATGATTCAAAGAAATACTAGAAAGGAATAGGTTACAGTAGTCAAGACGGAAGGTGATTAAGGAGTGGATAAGCGTCTTAGTAGTGTGTTCAGAAAGGAAAGGACGGATTTTGCTGATGTTATAGAGAAAGAAACAGCAGGTCTTGGCTATTAGATGAATGTGTGTGGAGGAGAGAGAAGAGTCAAAGACAACACCAAGATTGCGAGCCGAGGAAACGGGAAGGAGTACAGAGTTATCCACAGAGACTGAGAAAGGAGGAAGAGGAGGGGAGGTTTTAGGGGGAAAGATAAGAAGTTCAGTCTTGGCAATGTTCAATTTCAAGTGGCAGTGAGACATCCAGGCCACAATGTCAGACAATTACCAGCATCATATTGGAAATTAATTTCTTTCAATTAGCTTTCCAATTAGGAAGATTCGATATGTAAAACCCTACAATAAAGAAGTGCATATGCAAGTAAGAAGCTAACATATTAGTGAAATGTTTTCTTATATGTACATAAAAGAATCTTCCTCAAGAGACAAACCAAACACGCATAAAAATATATAGAAAACATAAATAGTATAAGAATGGCTATCTCCTATCAATCATGGGAGCTCTGCTCAACGCACAAAGTAACCTATAATAGATAAAGAAAGGACTGATGTAAAAGCAGAGTTAAAAAGAGTACGAAAATCCCAAACCATGGTTATGATGGCAATAAAGTCAGCAGACAATATTTAGATGGAAGAAAGAAGCCATTTGAAGCTATATAAATTGTTTCTAACAGCAGGATGCTGTTAAATTAATCTTAATTACCACATTTATATTTAATAGCTATCCTACATAATGATGAGAAAGAAAGAAACCAGAGAAAGTACAAATTTGATATTATTCAGTATCAAAATATATAAAGGATTTCCTGCATCAATATGTCTAACTGGTAAGAATAAAGAAACGTTTAAAGATTCATTTAGGAGAACTGATGCATCTGAAAGGGATAAGCTATATACGGGCAACAGAGGAAAAAAGCCCATTAGCAATCAAGTCCCCGTATCTAATGTCGTTAACACAAATAGACGTTGAATACGGTTGATCCATGTTTAAAAGTGAGAAGAAAGATCATTAAAAGAAGGGATAAAAGTCACGGACACAACTTGCGGTCTATTAGTGAACAAATAAAAGGCTGAGTAGTATTAAGACAAAGAAGTGTCCAGTTTTGTACTTATAAGGGGATAAAAGTCTTGAATATTGTCCTTCGATAGTTTGTGTAGCATTAACATGACTTGACACTATGCGTTATTTATAGATTCCTATACTTCCTTGTATGATGCGGGCATTTTTGTCCTAGCTCAGTAGTAGTAGTAGTAGTAATACTACTCAGCCTTTTATTTGTTCACTAATAGACCGCAAGTTGCGTCCGTGACTTTTATCCCTTCTTTTAATGATCTTTCTTCTCACTTTTAAACATGGATCAACCGTATTCAGTCTATTTGTGTTAACGACATTAGATACGGGGACTTGATTGCTAATGGGCTTTTTTCCTCTGTTGCCCGTATATAGCTTATCCCTATCAGATGCATCAGTTCTCCTAAATAAATCTTTAAACATCTCTTTATTCTTACCAGTTAGACATATTGATGCAGGAAATCCTTTATAAATTTTGATACTGAATATATCGTACTTTCTCTGGCTTCTTTCTTTCTCTTCATTATGTAGGATAGCTATTAAATATAAATGTGGTAATTAAGATTTAGTAGCACCCTGCTGTTAGAAGCCATTTGAAACTATATAAATTGTTTCTTTCTTCCATCTAAACATTATTATCTGCTGATTTTATTGCCATCATAACCACCCTTTTTAACTCTGCTTTTACACCAGTCCTTTCTCTATTATAGGTTACTTTGTGCACTGAGCAGAGCTCCCATGATTGGTAGGAGATATACATTCTTATACTATTTATGTTTTCTATATATTTTTGTGTGTTTTTGGTTTGTCTCTTGAGGAAGATTCTTTTATGTACATATAAGAAAACGTTTCACTAATATATTAGCTTCTTTCTTGCATATGCACTTCTTTATTGTAGGGTTTTACATGTTGAATCTTCCTAATTGGAAAGCTAAGTGGAAGAAATTCATTTCCTATTTGATGCTGGTAAATGTCTGTATAATACTTTTTCTTTGGTGTTTAATTTTATTTTATTTTTCAAGAACACTTATGTTTGCAAGAGCTGCTTGCACACTATTTTAATTTAATATGTTTTATGATTTCATTATTATTTTTTTAATGTTCCAATTGTTATTTTTGTGCTTTTCAGACCCCTGATGCAGGCTTTACAGCTGAAACTTGGCCATGAGGTCTTTTGAATTTAAAAGATCTTTTGAATAAAATTGTTTTTGCCGACAACTGCTGGTGTGGCAGTGGGTTTTTCCATGCCTGTCTGACATCAACACCTGGATGTCTCACTGCCATTTGAAATTAGACAAAACCAAACTTCTTATTTTTCCCCTAAACCTTCCTCTCCCCTCCCTCCTTTCTTTAGCTCTGTAAATTAAACTCTTCTGCTTCCTGTTTCCTCAGCCCGTCTTTGACTCCTCCTTTTCCTTCTCCTCACATATCCAACAGATAACTAAAACCTGTCATTTCTTTCTCTAGAAAATTAACAAAATTCACCCCTTCCTCTCTGATCACACTACTAAAACTCTTGTCCACTCTCTAATTACTTCCCTTCTCAACTATTGCAGCTTCCTCCTTGCTGGTCTCCCTCTGAGTCATCTCTCTCCTTCAGTCTATTCAGAACTCTGCTGCGTGACTAATCTTTTGCCAGCCTCGACATACTCATATAACGCCCCTTCTCAAATCACTTCATTGGCTTCCCTCCCATTACCGTATCCAATTCAAAACTTCTCCTTTTGACCTATAAATGCATTCATTCTTCTGATCCTCACTGCCTTTCCTCTCTCCTCTCCCCCTGCACCCCTCCTTGTGAACTCCCCTCTTCTGCTGGCTTGCTTCTCTCTTTGCCCTTTTCCTCCATTGCCAGTACCCAACTTCAGTCCTTTCACCTTGCTACCCCTTATGCCTGGAACAAACTGAGTCTGTGCATCACTTCACCGCTGCCCCTTTTCAAATCCATGCTAAAGGCTTTCCTCTTTGATGCTGTCTTTGGATCTTGATCCCTTGCTTGCCTTGTGTCTCCTCATACTTCCTGAAGAGCAGGGACCATCTTTATACTGTATGTGTCTGTACAGAGCCTGCATATGCCTTGTAGTACTATATAAATGATTAATAGGAGTTGTAGTATAAACATATCTGTGGTATGTACATGTGCCAACAAGATGGTGTGATCTATACGCATGCCATGTGTAGGTATTCCTGGGAGCATAGTTTGGGTTGGGCAGGGGCGGAGTTATAATGCACTTGCATATTTTATAAAATACATGAGCATATGTGTGAAGAGCACATGCAGTTATGTCTGATTCGGAGCAAGTGTAAAAGTGCTGTGTCGATATTGCTTCTCCATTGGGGCTCATTTTGGTTGCCTATTTTAGAAAAGCAAATTTACATATGCGATTTCATTCTCGAAAAAATGCACCATCAAAGCATCTCAAAGCACCGGTGGACTCTCTCCATCTATGTGTATAGATGATATTTCGTCATATAATTCATAGCTTCATTTTATCTTTTCTCTTCATACAAAAAAACTTTTTTATGGTACTTGTCTGAATAGCAATATTGTCAATTCACACCCAGCATGAATGTGTTTCGAAAAAAGAATTTCTGTATCAGGGGCGTGCTTTACCCAATCCAATATGAACTTCAAAATTCATCTTCATAATTATCATGCTGCGATTAGTTTCTTCATTGCTTTGAGATGTTTTGAAGGTGCATCTTTTAGCAGTTTTAATACTGTGGTCATCCTTTGTGGAGTTGGTGAACTGGAAGATATTTTGATGTACTTTAGAAAACAAGCACCTTTTATTGAACTTCTCACACAGGCAGTCTGTGATAAAAATTACCTCCAAAATTAATTGAAATGGAAAAAGAAATTGTTAAAATTTGCAATCTTTCAAATGAAAGCACATTCCTAGAGCTAAGAGGAGGAAGGACCAAGAATAATAAGCAGAAATAATTAACACCTGTTTACTTAAATGGAAACATGGGCATTATAGATATGTAATAAGAAGGTTTGTTGAATGAATTTATTGCTAATGTAAATTACTTCACCATTGCTCCAAGGGGCTCTTTTACGAACATGCAAATCCATGGTGCGTTAGGACAGTACCACAGTGTTAACCGCTGGGAGCATGGAAAGCATGTTCCGGTTACTTACCGCAGTGCACACGCCCTGCTGCAGCATGACAATAACATGGGTGCTGATTAGGCTCACCCTGCACACTCTTCACCCTAACCCGCCCACTGTCTGCCTTACTGTGCCATGGAGCCAACGTATTTTAGCATTTGCATGGCCCCATGTTAGCTGTCAACACATGTCCAATGTGTGCCTTGAGTGTGAACTAAACCTGCGCCGATAGTGCCGTTTAATAAATGGTCTCCCTAGTTCCAATTCCCTCATTCTCCAAATCCTCCTCTTGCCGGTGCATGCTGTCATCTCCCTTGGGTGCACATGTCCCTCATTGGATTTATATGCTCAAACTTATACTTTTGAGAATATTTTTTTAAAAGCTTACATACCTTACTTAGGATTTGAATTTGATTATTTACATTTTCAAAACAAGTTTAGGGTATGTTACATAGAAGTGGAATAGTAGCCTAATGGTTAGAGCACTGGCTTGATAATGAAGATATCAGGGTTCAGTTCCCACTAGCACTCCTTGTGGCCTTGGACAAGTCACTTTACCCTCCATTGCCTTGGAAGAAAGGCCTGGTAGTCTACTTCCGGTCACACTGTCAAGAAAACCCAGGAGGTGCTGGGTCACCAGGAAGCAATATTGACTCAAAGGCACACAATGCATTGCAAGACAGTGTTCCTGGTGGCCATTTCTTCAGCCTGGTGCATTTCAGAACTCTCTCCTGCAGGGTTTCATATCTTTCCTTTTGGACAAGTTCCTGGAGGAAAAGTCCATAAACCATTATTAAAGAGGACCCGGGAAATCCAGTGCTAACGCCGGGGAGAAGCATTCTGGAATCTGTGTACCCTTTTTGGGAGCCTGCCAGGTACTTGTGACCTGGGGACTGGCCGCTGTTGGAAACAGGATACTGGGCCTTGATGGGATTGTTTAGCATTTCTTATGTCCTTAAGTACAGGCGGCATTTCCCTGCCCAAGACAACTTGCAGGCAAAGGGGGGATGAAGTGACTTTTCCAAGGTCATAAGGAATATCAGAGGGAGAGAAGTGGGATTTGAGCTGTGGATTTGCTGATTTTTCTTCCTGCTCATATCTATTTTGATTTAAGACGTCTGGATAGCATATAAGCTTTCAAAGGTGTAGCTCTTTATACTGCTTTTCTTTTGCCTCCCTGTTCCCAAGAAGAGCATAAGAAGAAACAGCTTTTGCAGACCTCTCTGCCACCACCACTTGCTCTGATATGGGGCTTCCCTTCTGGCCCCTGCTTGAGTCTCGGATGTTAACCTCCCACTTTGCAATGTACAGTCCAGCCATGTAGTGGTCAACTCCAGCACAGGTTACAATAGTAGTAATATAAAGCCTTTCTGCCCACCCCCATGAAAAGCTGACTGCAGGTTTTGTATGTGAAACATGAGAAGGATCACTTATTTACCTCGGTTCTAGGCAGAGCAGAAAGAGAATCTAATGAGCCAGCCAGCAGTTCTAGAACCTCATTTTCTTCTCTGAGAATTCCAAATATTCCTTCCATTCCTCCTCCGTATCACCTTAATAGAGATGAAAACCTGTAAAAGAATAGCCTTTAGAGGTTCTGGCAGGGCCTTTAAAGGATGTTTTTAATAGATCTTTGGAGACTGAAGAGGTACTGCAGAAGGGCTGATGTAGTACCTCTTCACAAAAGTGGTAATAGGGAAGAGGTGACAAACTGTAGGCCAGTAAGCCTTACCTCTGTGGTGGCAAAAGTAATGGAGGCACTCTTGAAAGAAAGAATAGTGGACTTTCTGGAAACCAATGGACTGAATGATCTGCGGCAACATGGTTTTACCAGGGGAAGATCATGCCAAACAAATTTGATTGAGTTCTTTGACTCTGTGACCAGAGAACTACATCAAGGGCTTGCAATGGATATGATATATCTAGATTTCAGCAAAGCCTTTGATACTGTTCCTCATAGGAGGCTTATCAATAAACTGAGCAGCCTGAGGATGGATCCCAAGTTGGTGATCTGGATCAGAAATTGATCGATGGACAAATGGCAGAGGATGGTGGTAAACAGAACACACTCAGAAGAAAGGAAGGTGCCTCAGAGATTGGTACTGTTCATTGTACTTGTGAGTGATATTGTGGAAGTATTAAAAGGAAAAGTCTGCCTTTCTGCAGATGACATGAAGAGTTACAACAGAGTGGACACTTCTGAGGGAGTTTACATGAGGAAAGATCTGCAAAAACTGGAAGAATGGGCTAATGCTTGGCAGTTGAGATTTTATGTGAAGATGTGCACAGTCATGCACTTGGTATGCAGAAATCCAAAGGAATTGTATTCGATAGGGGGCAAGAGGTTAATGTGCATGACCCAGGAGAGGGACCTCTAAGTGATAGTGTCTGAGGATCTCAAGGTGGCAAAGCAGTGCTACAAGGCAGTGGCCAGAACCAGAAGGATGCTAGATTGCATATGGAGAGGAATAACCAGCAGAAAGGAGGAGGTATTGATGCCCTTGACAATCATTGGTGAGGCCTCACTTGGAGTATTGTTTTCAGTTTTGGTGACCATATCTCACAAAGATATAAAAAGGCTTGAAATGGTTCAGAGAAAGCTGACCAAAATGATTTGGAGCCTGTGCCAGAAGACTTATGAGAAGAGACCTACATATGTATACTCTAGAGGAGAGAAGGGACAAGGGAGATATGATACAGGCGTTTAAATACTTAAAATGTATTAATGAACAAACCAACCTTTTTCAAAGAAGGGGAAGCTGTAAAACTAGAGGGCATATGATGAAGCTGCAAGGCGGTAAATCTAAAAGCAACATCAAAAAATACCTTTTCACTGAGAGGGTGGTGGATGTTTGGAATGCCCTCCCGATGGAGGTGGTGGGGGCAAATACAGTGACAGAATTCAAAATGGCATGGGAGAGACATAGTGGATACCTTTATAGCAAGAGAATGAGATCAAAGCAAATTTAAATATATTTTATACTTCAATAAATAGAGGGGGGTGATGTGCATGGATCAGTGGGCACAACCCTAAACAAAGGCATGGAGTTAGGGGGGGCGGGGGGTGACTTGCATGGAATGGCGGGTAGAGCCAATCTAGACAACTTATTGGACAGACTAGATGGACCATACTGGTCTTTATCCACCATCATATATTATGTTACTATGTTACATATAAAATTCATATTAGCAAATTATTACCTTGGATTCAAGAAGAGCAGAATCTCTTTGTAATGTTTGCTCAAAATTACACTTGTGCGCTCTTTGTTAGGGACATTTTGGACATTTTATTTTTCATTCCTTTTATTATTATTTCCTTAAATATCATTTTATGCTGTCTTTTCCAAAGCTGCCATGGAAACGGACTTGCTTACTGCAGGCAATGAGTTCGTTAAATCTTTTCAAATGCACAGGCTGGCAGGCACAGAGCTAACTAGCTATATGATTTTTCAGATGTATATGGATAAGGATTGGCAAAAAAGCTTCTGCTTGAATCGTATAGTTCCTTTTTCTTACAACAAAAAAAATGAAACTATTATCCTCCATGAAGCACAATATTGAGACTGACGTTTTGAAGGAGAAGAACATTTGTCCACTCAAAGCAATTAAGAAGCCATATAAAATCACGATGGCATGCCAGGGTTGCTGAAGAAAATAATAAACCATATTGATATTTTCAAAATTAGCACTATTGATGTCAACTTTTATCATGATATGCATACCATGTACTCAAAGAAACATAGAAATATGATGACAGAAAAAGACGACATGGCCTATCTAGTCTGTCCTTCCATATCAACAACCAAAACAATCCCCTTTTTACCTTTAGAGATCCTCTGTGTTTGTCCCATGCTTTTTTTGAATTCAGTTACTGTCCTCATCTCTACCACCTCCACTGGGAGACTATTCCACGGATCCACTACTCTTTCCGTAAAGAAATATTTCCGCATATCACTCCTGAATATATCTCCCTTCACCCTCATCCCATGTCCCCTCGTAGCAGAACTTGCTTTCAATTGAAAGAGGCTCTCTCCTTGAACATTTATACCACGGAGGTATTTAAACATCTCAATCATATCACCTCTATCCCGCCTTTCCTCTAAGGTGTACATATTAAGATCCTTCAGTCTGTCCTCATATGCTTTATAATGAAGACTACTAATCATTTTAGTAGCCACCCTCTGCACTGACTCCATCCTGTTCACATCCTTTTGAAGGTGCGGTCTCCAGAATTGCACACTATACTCCAAATGAGGTCACACCAAAGACTTATACAGACGCATTATCACCTCCTTTTTTCTGCTAGCCATTCTTCTCCATATGCACCCAAGCATCCTTCTAACTTTTGCCATTGCCTGTTCTACCTGTTTAGCTACTTTAAGAACCTAGATATCCCTCCCAAGAAATGACCCAATCTAGAAAGGCCCTTACATGCATTATTTGAGTTTTACCTATCCTTGCAGTGTAAATAGCTTATGTATATAGTTAACCCTGTTATCCAAGTTTGTACCCCTGTTCGATGTAAAACCTGACAGCTTGTCGTTATGGTCGTTATTTTATGATGTAAACCGCGCTGATACTAAATAGCGCGGTATATAAGAAACTGTAATAAATAAAATAAATAAATAAATCAGACACAACCACGCCTAGGTCCCGCTCTTCTTTAGTGGACAAAAGTACTTCACCCCCTCTACTATATTGCTCCCTTGGATTGCTGCAGTCCAAATGCATGACCTTACATTTTTTAACATTAAATCCCAGCTGCCAAATTTTAGACCATTCTTCAAGCTTAGCTAGATCCCTCCTCATGTTATCTACACCTTCCTGGATGTCTACTCTATTGCAGCTTTTGGTATCATCTGCAAAGAGGCAAACCTTACCCGACAGCCCTTCCACTATATCACTAACAAAGATGTTAAAAAGAATCGGACCAAGGACAGATCCCTGAGGCACACCACTGGTAACATCCCTCTCCTCAGAGTGAGCTCCATTTGCTTGTATTCTTTGTTGCCTCCCACCCAACCAATTTCTAACCCAAGCAGTAACTTTAGGGTCCATCCCTAGGGTGCTCAGTTTGTTTATAAGTCGCCTGTGAGGAACAGTGTCAAAGGCTTTACTGAAATCTAAATATACCACATCTAGGGCTCTCCCTTGGTCCAACTCCCTGGTCATGCAGTCAAAGAAATCAATCAGATTTGTCTGACAAGACCTGCCTCTGGTGAATTCATGCTGCCTCGGATCCTGTAATCCAGTGGTCCTCAACCCAGTCCTCTGGGGCCCACAGGCCAGTCAGGTTTTCAGGATACCCACAATGAATATGCATGAGATAGATCTGCATGTACTGCTTCCATTGTATGCAGATCTATCTCATGCATATTCATTGTGGGTATCCTGAAAACCTGACTGGCCTGTGGGCCCCAGAGGACTGGGTTGAGGACCACTGCTGTAATCCGCTGGACTCTAGAAACCTCACTATTTTCTCTTTCAGCAGCGTTTCCAATAATTTACTCACCACCGAAGTTAAACTAACCAGCCTGTAGTTTTCAACCACATCCTTACTTCCGTTTTTGGGTAAAGGCACCACATGAGCCTCTCGCCAGTCCTTTGGCACCACTCCCGACTCCGAGGCATTGAAAAGGGCAGTCAGTGGAGTTGCTAGAACATCCCCAAGTTCCCTCAGTATTCTAGGGTATATTCCATCCTGTCCCATTGCTTTGTCTACTTTAAGTTGAGCTAGTTTCTCACGAACACAGTCTTCTGAAAATTGTTCAAGATGTCCCTTGCTTCTTTTCCTGTTTGTGGGTGTTTTCTGAGGTCCTGCTCCTGATTCTTCATCTGTGAACACAGAACAGAAATATTTGTTAAGCAATTCCGCTTTATCCTTATCAGCTTCTACATATTCCTCTCCTGTACCCTTGAGTCTGACAATACCACTTTTGCCCTTCCTCTTCTCACTAATATATCTGAAAAATGTCTTATCCCCCCATTTTATTGCATTGGCTATTTCCTCCTCCTTTTGAATCTTTGCCTTCCTGACTACTTTGCTAGCTTCTCTAAGTTTTTCCAATACAGATGCCTGTCTTCCTCTCTCTGTGATCTCTTGTATTTCATGAAGGCCTCCCTCTTTTTCTTCACTTTTTCAGCTACTTCTTTCGAAAACCATAGCGGCCTCCTTTTCCTTTTACCTTTATTTACCATTTTAACAAAAAGGTTGGTTGCCCTTAAAATATCCCCTTTCAGTTTTACCCACTGTTTTTCTACATCCCCCAGCTGTTCTGATTCCATTAACGGCTCCCTGAGGTATTGGCCCATCTTGGCAAAGTTAGTCTTCCTAAAGTCTAAGATCCTCGCCTTTGAATGGATTCTAACAGCCCTAGTCCTAATACTGAACCACACCATCTGGTGATCACTGGATGCAAAATGATCTCCCACTCTACAACATCAGAAACACTTTCACCATTGGTAGGCACCAAGTCCAGTATGACCCCTTCACGTGTGGGGTCTGTTACCAATTGCCTGAATAGTCCTCCCTGTAGAGAATCTAGGATCTCCTTACTTCTAGATGATACTGCAGCAGGAATGTGCCAATCAACATCTGGCATATTGAAATCTCCAATCAGTAGCACTTCCCCTTTCCTAGCAATGTTGCGTATGTCTTCAATTAACACTCTGTCCATCTCTTCCTCTTGTGAGGGAGGTCTGTATATCACACCAATGCAAATAGATTTTTCTTTCCCTCTTTCTAGTTTAACCCACAATGCCTCCTCTCTCCCTTTTAAGCTCTGTAATTCCAAAGCTTTAATAGTAGTTTTTAGATATAGTGCCACTCCTCCTCCCTGTCTTCCTACCCTGTCCTTTCTGAATAAAGTATAGCCAGGTATAGTTAAATCCCAGTCATGGTTTTCTGTGAACCATGTTTCTGTAACTGCCACTAAATCCAAGTCAGCCACTCCCACCAAAGCTTCAACATCAGGGATCTTATTTCCCATGCTACGGGCATTTGTACACACTGCTGTCCATATGTTACCCCTGTTACCCATTTCCATAAAGGTATTTAATGTATCACCTACCTGGGGGCTTTCACCTACCCCCAACGAATCTAGTTTAAACAGGGAGGATTGAAGAGAACACCACCTGTGCACCTAACTGCTTCACCCTCTGTCCCAGAGCCATGAAGTCACTTTTGATACGTTCCGAGGTATACCTGGCAGTATCATTTGTTCCAACATGGATTAGCAACTTTGGTTAATAGTCAGTGGGCTTGATGAGTCTCGGCAAACTCTCCATAACATCTTGGATTTTGGCACCAGGCAGACAGCATCCCTCTCTGGACATCAAGTCTGGTCAGCAGATGGATGCCTCAGTATCTCTCAGAAGAGAGTCTCCAACCACCACTATCCTTTGCTTCCTTGTGGTCACTGATTCTGTA
This sequence comes from Ichthyophis bannanicus, assembly GCA_033557465.1. Classification (NCBI taxonomy): domain Eukaryota; kingdom Metazoa; phylum Chordata; class Amphibia; order Gymnophiona; family Ichthyophiidae; genus Ichthyophis; species Ichthyophis bannanicus. Next base: position 123,634,903 of record CM066049.1, read on the forward strand.
ACTTTGGGGTACTTGAGCTCTGTTTCTTCCCTTTCCAGGGTTGCTTTCACCTTCTCCACTTCCAGGGCTGCATAATGGTTCTTCAATTCAAGGGCTGGAGAAGTTGGATTGGTGATTTTGAAGGCCCTGGTGACTTGTGTCCAACCATCGATATTCTGTTGGCACCCACCTTCTCCTCTACTGGAGAGCTTGGTTGCTGCAAGAAGCATCTCATCAATGTACTTCTCACTGTCTTGAATGCTCCTCAGCCTCGCCACCTCCTCTCTGAGTTCCTCCACTTGTTTCCTCAAAGCTTCAGTATGCAGGCACCCTGCACATGGAATCGGTCCTTCAACTGGCATTAGGACCTCTATCTGGACTGAGATAGAAGCTGTAACGGGGGCAACGGCTTTAGCGATATGATTTTTTCCCAGCCATTGTTCTGTTCGTGGAGCTTAGGTATCTGTTAAAGCAAAAGAGAGAGATCTACCAAGTACCAGCCGGTTTCCCAGCTGTCCTGTCAGAGAAAAAACAGTTAAATCTCTGTAATTTTATTTAAAATGTGCTGGTCCAATTCTCTGTGCTTTGTTAAATGGGGAGGTGCTCTATAAAGCAAGACTGCTCACTAGGGGTGGGTGGGTGGGTAGGGAGGGAGGGAACTAACTCCTGATTAGGTGCTAGCAGTTCCCAAAGCCGAGGAGGTTACTAGAGTTCAACAACCTACTCTGCTCAAGGAAATTTCCACTAAAGCACCAAAAAGAAAGTAACCTTGCTTTAAAAATATACAAAAACCCTTTTTGAGAGCTCCCAGTCAGAGAGCTAGCAACTCAGGGAAACAAAGGTTAATAGCAATCTTATAGTACTTGATATGAAATGTCTTATTTTTTGAGACTGGCATAAAGGGTTAACCTTTTAAAAACTGCACATAAACAGACTGTGGTGTTTCACAATATGCTAGTGGAAAGGCTCATTTGCCCTAATATGCTATGAACCGCAGAGTGGGAACAGAGAGAGCATTAGCATTATGCAAATGGAATGGTCAAGCGCTCTGCTGGATAATACCATCAAGATGCCGTTAGAGCTGGACTCCTCTCCAGGGCAGGTGGGCTGGAAGGGCAGAAGGGCTAATAGCTAGCTGGTGTGGTTACCACTAAGCCTAGTGAATGCTGTAAGCTGATGTGATTTCATACTCACTAGATTCATTCCTGGACTAATAAAATGGCTAAAAGCTTTCTTGGGCTGTTCTGAATGGCAATTTGTCCATGTTTAGTAACATACAGTTGTGGTCAACATTGACAGCCTTGCAGTTCAACCCCTTAATGTCCAACATCTCAAAAAAAAAAAAGGGGGGGGCAGTGAAATGGCTTTGGACTCTATATGCACTCATATTTGACACACAAAAGAATCAAATCTAACAAGACCAATTAAAGGAAATAGTATAAAAACTGGGCCATTGCCAACACATGATTGACACCCTTATAAGCAATTCAAATCAGTTTGAACAAAAGAACCATATTCCCTTTGCAGTAAAATTAGACGCACCTGTGATCAACTGTCAGTACTCACATCACTTGAATCAACCAATGAAAGATGGCTGTAATGTTTAAAATGGCCACGTTGACTCCCTGCAAGAGAGCATGCTCCCTAGCTGCACCATCACTATGGAACACAGGACATCAGAGATACAAAGGACATCAAAGACTTCAGGAAAAAGTTACTAAAACGTTTCTGTTCATTCAGCATTATGGAACAAAAACATAGCACATCAAGAAGACATCTTAATATCCCTCTAGTCCACCTAATAGACCGCGGCTACCTTATGTCAAGGCATTTTCGGCATATGCTTTGCCGACATTCCTAGCCAAGCTTTCAACATATGCACCCCATCCCCCCATTAGTTATCCTGTATATAGTTCCTTCATCTGTTACCGAGCTGTATTGTTCTTCTGTTAATAACTCTGGTTATACTGTAAATGTTACTTGTTACTCTGTAAACCTTTACTATGTTTTATAAAAAGTGAGAGAAGTACACGTAACTAAATGGTAAGCTCGATGGGAGCAGGAACTGGCAATTCTGGAGTAATTTAATAAGCAGGTTTAGCATGTCGAACAGCATTTTGTATGCTCAAGTTCATATAAAACTGCTCCTCTCCCCCTTCGCTACCAGCACATAGCATGCCCAGGGAAGAGGAGGAGCGTAGTGGGGGAATAATCAGAACTTAGCCATGTTTCTTCTAAAATATACTATAAAGTTCCAGTCCCGAACTGACATATATGTACATAGAGTTCTTCCTACCGTGGATCAGGTGAGACTGAGAGCTAGCTTTTGGGGAGGCAAGTTTATGAAGGCATATAGGTTGGCCTTACACAAGTTATAAAACAGGTACAATCTCCGTGCCTAGGTGCTGCCTCATAAAATTGCCATCCTTGTGTCCGTGCAATTCTGTGGACATTCAGTATGTGCTATGCAAGTCACAGTAACAAGAAAAAGCAGCTGGAGAGCAGTCTTGCAAGTTGGGCGTTCACAGCCTGCAGCAGGGCTGTCCAGTTTTAGTCGATGGGAGAGAGAAGGCAGTTCCACCATTTGCTCAGGTTTCAAGAGGATCGAAAATGCATATGCATGCACTGTGCAACTATATTTATACTGCAGGGTCAGAGTTAAATAAGAACAAGATTAATTTGCACATGTTTCAGTTGTCCTGGAAACTGGGCTGCATGCAGTTCCCAAAGATAACCGAGGCCTACAGCGATCCCAAAATAAAATGAGTTTCTCTCTGCTGGGCAAACGGTGGGTCAGTAAGTGGCTCTGGTAAGGACTGCTGCAGCTCTCCTGTTTCAGACTATGAAAGACAGGCGTGTCCCCGTGAAAGGAAGAACGAAATTAAGTTAATGTCATCACACCCATGAATTTTACAATTTGTGAAATAAGGAATGAAAAATCAGTTTAAAATGGATTAATATCATGTAGCTATAATGCTCACATCTGCCTGTTGTGACTAGATTATAAACGGCCAGGAGCAGGGACTGTCTATTGCGAGAGTAGTTTTATAACACGTCTTCTAGGCTGAAAGTCCAAGTAGGTGAGGGGATTTTATAGTGACACATAAGTGCCTAAAATGATTTATGAAACATATGAGGACAGACTTAAAGATCTTAATATGATACTTTAGAGGAAAGGTGGGATAAGGCAATATGATAGAGACATTTAAATACCTCTGTGCATAAATGCATGGGAGGGTCTCTTGAATTTATTTATTTTTATTTATTTATTTATTTGCACGTTTTTTTTTATACCGCCCCTTCCAGAGATCAGGGGCGGTTTACATGGAACGGACACAATAATAATGCTTACATTGAACATAAGAAACATATGAAAAACATATAATTAACATAGTAACTATTTACAAGGAATAAAAACTTAAAGCTTTTGAACTAGCTGTTGATAAGAGACATTGAAAGCAAGCTCTGCTAAGAGGGGAAATAGCATGAGTGAAAGGGGGAGACTCGGGAGTAATATGCAGAAATATTTCTTTACGGAAAGAGTGGTAGATGCGTGAAATAGTCTCCCAGTGGAGGTGGTGGACACAAGGACAGTATCTGAATTCAAAAAAGCATGGGACAAACAAAAAAGGGGACTATTGTAGCAGACATGGAAGGGCAGACTAGACAGGCCATGTGGTCTTTTTCTGTCGTCATGTTTTCTGTGCACATTTTGGGAGGCTGTTTTTTATAATCACGGCTAAACTGCAGCAGCGTTTGATCAGGTGTGCATGTACACAGGTGAAGTACACATGGCGGTGTGAGCTTTCTAAACTACGTGCATTCTTCATGACTCCACGTATGCTGTGCCTGACACACATCATGTATGTACCACCACCTCAGCGTACATACTCTTGCGCTATAACCTGTGGGATGGTGATAGAAAACTGCTTTTACACATGGAAAGTCCTATATACATTGCCTGCACTGTATGTCTGTCCTGCGTTGCATCCTGTAGAAATCCTGCTCACAGTACTAAGACTGGGGTCTGTTTCGGGTTATTAGTAATCTCTGTTGCCTCCTCTTGTACATGGGATTGTTGGCTGGTGAGTTTGTAGTCCTGGCACTCGTATTTAGCAGAAGTTCTTACATTTGCCTTACAGCCTGTGAATAACAGCAGATATCATGCATGATCTACAACTTATTTTAAACACAAAATAAATCTAGAGTGTGACAAATTTATATCTTCTATGTTAATTTTTTTTCAAGAAAATGGCAGGTCTTTTCAATTTAATCATCTAGTTGTCACAGGGATGATATTATTATATATAAATGTACGAAGTGGTGACAAGAGTGTTAGGCGCTGCCTAGCGAGAACTTGCCAATGAAGCGTTTACCAAAGCAGAAAAGTCTAGGCTGCCTTGCAGAGTTCCTGCTAATTATTCTGGTGTTGAGCAGTGGGATTTTTGTCAACTCCTGGGTAGCTTTAAGTTCAGTGGTGTGACTTGCCCAAACCTGTCTGTAACCCCTGACGCGCAGATCCAGAAAGGGTCTCTGGAGATTATTACATGAGCTGAGAAATGTTTACACTGCTTCTGTTTTTCCTCCTCAGAATGGAAAATGCATTTTATGGGTCTTAGGGCGCTGTATTCTCTTGTGCAGTCAGGTGTTTCCAACCGCTAACCTTCCTGGCTCAAATGAAGGACAAAGCTTTTGCCTTTCTGGATGCCAGGGCCAAATCAACGTGTAGATTATCCCCCAGTCTTGGTAGAGACAGAAAGAGAAATATTAGCTAAGAAGTAATAGGCAAAGGTGCACCTCTCTAATTAAATGAAAATATAACTGCAGGGGAATTTTTATTATTATTATCATCATCTAATGATTTGCTTGACTGCTATTCTGACCAGAAAGTCCATAATGTTAGTTTACAGAAACTAAGATAAAACTTTTATAAAAATCAGCTACAGGATTTTGAAAGAAGGAAGAATTTTACAAATGTAAAGGGTACAGGAAAGTCTGTTGTAACACTAGACCTCAGCACAAGTCCTCTCCCTCCCACTTTCTCAAGCTCCGATTGTTCCTTAGTGGCTATGAAATAAAAAATCTTAACATTATGGCAAAAGCTAAGACATTGGTCATGGGGAACACCATCGCAAGTTTGCTTTTCAAAGCCACAAATATGCCTGGTGCATAGCCCAAATACATACAGATGCCGTTTCTTTGTGAATGTGCTAAAACCCCTCCCTGGTGGGCATCTCCAAAGATTGGGTGCCAAACATATCCCTAGGTATGCCTGGGAACTCCACAGTGATTGTGTATGATATATCTGCATGAAATGCCTCTGTGGTCTCATGATTAATTCACAGTGGATATCCTGGATATGTCACCATCTAGGAGTGTACTCGGAGTTTGGAAACTATCAAGCTAGATTACTTGAAATCACTGTTACATGTTCCTCAAAGCAGGAAAAACCCCACCTTTTGTAATTCAGACATACCAGACATACATTCCAATTATATGCTGGACGTTGTGCAGTAGGAATTCGGACATGTGCACCTATATGTCCTGTTAGCTGCTGTCTGTTCTGGCTTTTCACGCCAAAGACGGCAGATTGCATTACACACTGACGCATTTAAGAACAATTCCGAGTTTCTCACCATTAGCAGGAGCAATAGTTTCGTGCAAAGGCTAATATCTCCCTCAAGATATTGGCATGTATGTTCATGTTTAAAAGTCATGGTAAGCATTTTTTTAAACATAAGCCATAGGGTTTAAATATTTTGTGAATATTTAGTGCCGCTGATGAGAGGGCAAACAGCACTGAATATATCTTCAGAATGGTGACCACTGCCGGCACTAAGTTTGCACACCCTAATTCTGCAGCTTAAGAGGGGGTGACATGTTTACAGAGGGGATTTAAGGAGTTGAGTAACTTTCGCACCTGCCCATTTTTTGATCCCCAGGACTAAAGTGAGATCAGGCACTCGTGTGTCTCGAGACAAGTACATAGGCTGACGGGGAAATTCTGGCATGTAGATATCGTATGTACTCCCACTGTGAAAAGGAAAGTTCAAGTCGGGTTTTGGTCAATGCCAAAACCACACCCCCATGGAGGATCTACACACATAAACAGTGGCTGTTTAAAATCACTGTTTTCATATGTGTGAAATCCAGACGTGTAGATTTTACTGTTTACATATTTTGATGCTTCTAATCTAAAAAGAGACACAAAACAATTTTTTTAATGTTTTGTTTTAGCGCACATTAAATCGTTTAGCATATTCCAAGTTGAATTAGTATGCACTAAATCAAATTGGCACACACTAAAACGAAAAACTGAATAAGGTAAATAAAACAAAAAAGAAATAGTAAATGACATGAAAAATGAAACTAACAAACAAATTTTCATAGCCCACTCTGAATTCAAGCTTTCTTTTCAAAGATTTAGTGCAAAGCCATAGTCAAAAGTAAACAGTAACTATGCACTTAACTCATATGCAGGTAGTTTTCAGAGATGCTAATTCAGCACATTATATTTTTTCTTAACTGGTAAAATCTTTTCATTTTCATGTTTCTCATAACATTGCCAGACCTGAGAAGTGATTATTTTCCTCAGTTATTTGTGAAAAGGAATTAACTGTCTTGTCTTTTTTCCTCTCCTCTTCCCCAAACAGCAAGAAGGAAATCTAAACCCATCGCCAGATGTTTGGCCTCCGCCAAGAAGCACGTTATTACCCTGGCGCCAACACCAAGAACTCGGTGGACTGAGGCGGCAGAAGAGAGACTGGGTGATCCCACCTGTCAATGTGCCTGAAAACTCCCGGGGCCCCTTCCCGGAGCAGCTCGTCAGAGTAAGCAAGACAACCACATAAAATATTCTCGTCACTTGCTCATAAGCCGACTTGCGTTGTCCTGGGAGCACTGTAGAGCTTGCTCCCCGGAGAACACTTTGGCATGTTGAACTTGAAGCAATGGTACTAGTTGAAATTCTTCTGTATCTATCTTGGTTTTTTTCTTCGTCTCTTCCTGGTCTTATTTCCCCTTCAAGTAGTGCATTCTCTCAACTCTCTATAATACAAAGATTTGTAGTCTTTATTACAGCCATAGCCATTTCCTAAGCTCATAGTTTTGGAGTCCACTCAAGCCTCATTCAGATTTTAAACGTATCCACTGTTGTGGCTAGCCAGGACCAGCCCCAGAATTGGTTCAAGGTACTGGCACTCTAGGCAAGCCTTAAGCTCTCCCTCGCCTGTGATAATCTATTAGTATAGCTTTGAATGTTTGCTGTTTTGCTGCCCCATAGAAGATGTCACTGTAGGCAGCCACCTAGAGTGCCTCATTGTTGGGCTGGCCCTGTGGCCTGCAGAGGCAAACCTTGACCCACAGTAACAGGAGAGACTAAGCAGGAGGACTGACATAAAGATTCAACATAATATTGGAATGACAGTGATTTTATGTGCTTTTAACAGTTAATTGAACTACCCAAAATGTTTTGGTAGTGTATTTAAAGGAGATTGGATGGCCCCTGACAAATACCAATACTTAGCATCGGGGCCATGTAGCGCCAGCAGCCACAGATAGTCAGCAGCTGTAACCGTGTTAGTGCCGCTGAATATGCTATTCACCACCATTAATGTGGTTAGCAGCTCTGCTAAACACAATAATTGCTTTGAATATCGGGCCCTATGTATTTATAAATTTACCTCCATAGAGCTACTGTCATAGGTCACTATGTAGCAGCATCAACAGACTCAATGCACAATGTAAGTGTCACAGTTGTCAGAGCTATACAGACTACGAATTGGTATTTTCCACAATCTTAGGAGGGTCTTCCTGCCATTCACTTTCAGATGGAAGGAGAATCCCTTGAGAAGCGAAAGCCCATTCAGTATCAAAGCCTCATCCCAAAGGCAGTTTCTTGTCTTTGGCCCCTAGCCATTGAATCAGAGTGAAGTAGATGTGTGTTTTCCCCAATGGAGGGAGTGTGTCTCTGGCACCCAGACTGAGAACATCATCCACACAAGAGAAAGATCTGCACCGACCATCTTACCCAGCAAGAAGAAAATGAGAGGCTTGGGGCTACTGCATATATGTAGGGGTGGGGGGTGCTCAGCCGGAAGTGCAGAGAAGTGCAATGAACACCATCAGATGGGGAAAACCACCAAAGTACTTAAGTGAAGGGAAGAGGGGAACTGAAAGCTAACAACCCTAAGCCCAAGTGCTTTGATGATAAAGGAAAGGGGAGAGCAGAAGACTAAGGACCCCTTTTAGTAACAGTTAGCTCAAGCTGTCTGCTGCATGGCCCATTTTATTGCTATGGGCTCTGTGGCCAATAGCTCAAGCTAAGTGTTAGTAAAAGGGACCCGCAGTCACTGAATATTATAAGCTGGCTGATCTGTGAAAGGGTTAAAACAGAAGTAAACTTACTATATAATGACTGCAGATTTTGGAAGGAATGAAGTAAAGTATACCCAAATATTCTTCCTTCATCAAAAGTGAAATCTGGTTTTCCTAAAGCAGTTTTTCATACTGATTCAAAATCTGTAATTAATTTTTCTCTTGCACATGCTAGTAACTATATTTGGCATGTTTGCATGTAAGAAATGCACTGAAGATGTTTTACAGAAGACACTCTTCTGTGAGGTTTGTTGTTATTGTCATGATACAACATCAGTAGTAATCTGCCATCATGCTCTCGTCCCAGAATCCTTGGTAACATTTATCCATGGCCTGGACGTCTTGCTGAAACCTCTCACCCTGTTTGAGTGCATGAAGGACATTTTCAGTGACCTGCAGCAACCAAGTTTACAGTTTGTGTCAAGTAACCTTTATATACCATCAACATAATCTGGCGATTAGTGATTACCCAGGAAGTTTTCACAGATCCACTTAAAGGCTTGCCACTCTTAAGTTCCAAAGCATCCAGGCATTTTTCAAATTCATCCTGTCTTATTTGTGGCCCCACAAAAATGCCACCTTTCAGTTTTGCAGCAGTGATTTTTGGAAATTTAGAAACAAGATACTAAAATCATTTCGAATTTGTTTGCATCGTTCTTTTCACTAAATTTTTCATTAAAGTTTTATATGCAAATGAGGAATCAAAATATTTGCTGGATTGACTAATGGAACATGATTAATACTGCTGATTCCTAGATAGGCAGTTCTTAAAGGCCACTCACGAATAGCATAATGATCTTTGACAGCGCAACTGTCCCAGAGAAAACTGCAACATTTGGTAAATACACCTTGCATGCCCATCAGCATGCCAATAACCTTAAGATACCCGCAAATCTTCTACTGGTAATTGTCATAGCGTATAGATTGGAGCAATATCTGCAGGTTATCCTATGTCTCTTTGAGGTGGACAGAGTGTGCAATTGGAATAGACGGCTTTACGCTGCATCTTAATCTATTTCTATGCTCTCCAATCCATATTTTGAATGGGTGTGCAGTCTTGCCTATTTGTAACAGTCCACAGGGACAACGTATTCCATGCACCACAAAGTGCCTGTTCAAACGGTATTCTCTATCGCCATATGTAAATTTAGTAATTTCACAAGAGACTGGGCAGATAGAACAGCTACCATATATCCAGTGTTCCTGGCTGTATTTCCTGGATAAAGCCAATTTCAGTGGATGGGCACTTGAAAAATGCAGGAACGTATTCTCTGGCTGAATGGATTGGATTGGATTCCCAAATACAATTCACTGTGAACCATCATGCTGATAGAATTGCCTTTCTAGATGTTCAGGTATTTAGACAAGTAGATGGGTGAGGTAACTCTGTCTATAAGAAAAGTAAAGATAGGAATGCGTTCCTGCATTTTTCACATGCCCATCCATTGAAATTGATGGAGGGTCTACCCTTTTCACAATTCATGAGGTTCCGTAGGAATTGCACCATACTAGTTGACTTTAAGGTCAAGTCCAAGGGTTTAAGGGCAGATTTTAAAGCTAGGGGCAACCCAAGTGGCATGGTGGATCGGGCCTATCGTAGAGCACTCTTTAATAATAGAGATTGGCATCTTCAACCCTGTATTAGTAGGGAGCAGAATGAGGATAAAGGAATGTGTGAATATTTCTCGATTTTCCCCAATGAGTTCTCAAATCCAGCGTATTATAAACAAGCATGCTAATATTTTGCAGGCAGTCCCAGGGTTAGTTGGAAGACGCCCTCAATGCGTGTGGTCAAGGAACCAAAATTTAAAAGAAATGTTAAGTCCAGCATGTCTGCAGTTGTTGGACTTTATCCAGGAATTACAGCCAGGCCACTGGATATGTGGTAGATGTTCTACCTGCCCAATCTTCTGTGAAATTATATATATATATATAGGCAAGACTGCACTTGGGCCTGCACCTTAATGTAAAGAAGACAAAGATCATGACAACTGGTATAATCAACAGGTTCATCGTTGAAGGAGAAGAAATTGAAATTGTGAACAACTTTAACCTACTTGGATCAACTATCAATAAAGAAGCAACAAGCAGTCAAGAAATCAGATGACGCATTGCTCTTGGCAGAATGGCTATGAAAGACTTAGATAAGATTCTCAACAGCAGCGATGTCTCTCTCCATACAAAGATTCGACTTGTTCAAGCCATGGTATTTTCAATAACATATGGATGTGAAAGCTGGACAGTGAAAAAGATAGACACGAAGAAAATTGATGTCTTTGAATTATGGTGCTGGCGGTGAATACTGTGTATACCATGGACTGCCCAAAGAACAAACCAGTCGATACTAGAGGAGATCAAACCTAAGCTTTCTTTAGAAGCTCAGATGACAAGACTTCGACTTTCATACTTTGGACACATCATGCGAAGCGAAAGATCATTACAGAAAGACATCATGCTTGGCAAGATAGGTCAACGCAAAAGAGGAAGGCCAGCAATGAGATGGATCGATACAATAACAGCAGCTACGGGTACCAGTCTGTCAACAATGAGCCGCCTGATTGAAGACCGAACACATTTTAGGATAGCTATCTAGAGGGTCGCCATGAGTCGACTCTGACTTGACGGCACATAACAACAAGACTGCACTCCCATTGAAAATATGGATTGGCGAGCATAGAAGTAGATTACGATGCAGGCGACAAGAAGGTCCAATTGTACAACATTATTTGGAGCAGGGACATGTATTTGCTGATTTACGCTGTTTCTGTATTGATAGAATAATGGATAGTAGGGGGAATCAAAATAGGGAGCAGAGATTAACAATATATGAACAAAAGTGGCTTTTTTGATTAAAAACAGTCATCTGGGGGGGTGGGGGGAGCTGAATTTGCAAATTGACTAGGGTACATATGCATGAGGAGTATGGTTGATGGATTTGTGTAAGGTTTGGTCTGGCAATGGACGTGTTAATCAGGCAGTGCTATAGAAGATAAGTTGAACACTGCACCAATATCCATGAGTTTGAGTATAACGAGTAGGCTGTGGAGACGCTGGAGTTGTGAATTTATAGAAAAGTCATTATTTAAGTGAAAAGGAATTTTTTTTCTCAGTCGGTGGTGTACTGATGATACGTGTGTGGCATGAGTTTATTTACCTCATTCCACACTTGACTCCCAATGGTTCTGAGACCTGTTTTTCTCCTTTTCCTAATTTTTTTTGGTCCTTGAAATCTATACTATAAAGTTTAAGATTTAGTGGAGTGGTATTTTTTTAATGCTGAGCAATCATTTTACACTCTGGAAGTGACCACAATTTATGATTGTACGACTTTGAAGATGCAAAATATCCTTTATTGTGACACAAACAATTAAGACAAAAAAATTGTATTCATCCCCCAAAGTCAATATGTTGTAGAGCCGCCTTTTCCTGCAATTATAGCTGCAGGTCTCTTGGGGTATGTCACTATTAGCTTAATATCTAGCCACAGGGATTTTCACCCATTTCTTAAGGCAAAACTACTTCAACTCTTTCAAGTTACATGGGTTGCATTGGTGTACAGCAATCTTCAAGTAATGCCACAGATTCTTAATTGGACTGAGGTCTGTGCTTTGACTAGGCCGTTCCAAGACATTTAAATGTTTCCCTTTAAACCAGCTTTAGCAGTATGTTTAGGGTCATTGTCTTGCTGGAATGTGAACCTTTGTCCCAGTCTCAAATCTCTGGCAGACTGAAACAGGCTTTCCTCAAGAATTGCCCTGTATTTAGTGCCATCCATCTTTCCTTCAATCCTGACCAGTTTTCCTGTCCCTGCCGATGAAAATCATCCCCACAGCATGATGCTGCCACCACCATGTTTCACTGTGCGAATGGTGTTCTTGGGGTGATGGGAAGTGTTGGGTTTGCACCACACATGGCGTTTCCCATGATGGCCAAAATGTTCAATTTTCGTCTCATCTGACCAGAGAGCCGCCTTCCATGTTCTTTGGGAGGTTTGCCTCATGCTGTTGTGAAAAAACAGACATATTTTCTTATTTCTTTCTTTAAGCAATGGCTTTTTTCTGGCCGCTCTTCCATAAAGCCCCACTTTGTGGAGTGTACAGCTTCCCATCTCCATTGTGGATCTTTGCAACTCCTTCAGTGTTATCCTTGGTGTCTTTATAGCATCTCTGATTAATGCCCTTCTTGCCCAGTCTATGAGTTTTGGTGGGCAGTCTTCTCTTGTCAGGTTTGTAGTGGTTCCATATTCTTTCTGTTTTGTTATAATGGATTTAATGATGCTCCGTGGAATATTCAGAATTTGGGATTTTTTTTTATAATGCAACCCTGATCTATACTTCTCCACAACTTTATTTCTGACCTGTTTGGGGTGCTCTTTCATCTTTATGTTGCTTGCTTAGTGGTGGTGCAGAGTCAGAGACCTTTCAGAACAGGTGCATTTATACAGGCATCATATGACACTGATTGCACACAGGTGGACCCTAATCAACTAATTATGTGACTTCTGAGGTTAATTGGTTGGACCAGATCTTATTTAGGGGTTTCATAGCAAAAGGGATGAATACATATACACTCACGATGTTTCAGTTTTTGCTTGTTTTTTTTTTATATATACAAGGTATTTTATTGTCATTTCACTTCACCAATTTGGACTATATTGTTAGGCCCATTACTTAACATCCAATTGAATCTCCATTTTCATTCCAGGTTGTACATAATGCAACAAAACAGGACAAAAACCAAGGGGATGAATGCTTTTGCAAGGCACTGTGCAGCTTCTCCACCTTTTCCGCCTTCTCTGTCTGTACCAGCTGTAATTCTTTTCTTGTCAATGTATTTCATTCAGATCAAAATCGTTTAAATGCAAACTAGTTTGAGGCACCATAATGATGGCTTACATTCAGAGGAGCATCTGACCCTCTCACAATCTCTAACCCCCTCCCAGTTACATACAAGTTCCCCCTTAATGGAACATTGGATGCAGTCTGTTTCTGTGCATTTGCTGTATACAGATACTGAGAATTTGTTCATGCAAGGGAAGGTGAATAAGGAATTTAAATGCCTACTTGGGTTCTCCATAAAGAACAAATGAGCAGTTTGGATCATAAAGCGAGCTGCTTCAAAACGCCTGGGGCCAGATATTCTCTTTACTCGTCTGAGAGAAAACTGCTTAGCACATCTGGCCCTTGGTAGGAAATTCATTATAAAATCCAACCCAGATACTTAAGATGGAAAGTATTTTAGTGCCCTTGAGATACGGCTAATTAGACTTTGCTTAATAATCTAACACATATTACCTGACCAAGTGCAAGGCGAGTTTTAACTTTGCCGTTATGGCAAACCAACTCTGATCTTTGTATTAGAGGTGCGCGAAGACATTTCTAAGGTTACATTATCCATCTGCTTTAAGAGTTGTCTTGTCCTTTGAGTAATCTTTAGCAATTCACTTATTTCCCGTACTGCTTGCCATCATACTGTATATGAAAAGCACGAGCGTGCCTTGTTTTCCAAAGCATATTGTAAATGATGGTGAGCATATGTATTTGCTACTGTTGGTGTGCGTCATTGAGTGGCTGTCTGTATGCCTAAGTAAGTGAATGTGCTGTATCAGTATCTATGGGCTGGTGCCCTTTTGTGACATACATGTACTTATCAGGATTGCGCAGGCCAAAAAATGTTTGCTGCGTGCTAATTTTAAATTACATTTTCTTGATTTTTGCACATTTTTTCATGTTCGCTTCACCTATTTGTTCTTTGAGTGTAGATTGTGATTAGAACTTGAAGGGTGTGTTGACTAAACCATGCTGTCCCATAGCACAGAATTTAGCATGCTCTCTGGACACCACACTAAAAGGCAGCATGGGCCCTAGCACTAAAAATATTGTGTGCAATTCTGGAGACTGCACCTTCAAAAGGATATAAACAGGATGGAGTCAGTACAGAGGGTGGCTACTAAAATGGTTAGTGGTCTTCATTATAAAGCATATGGAGGACAGACTTAAGGATCTTAATATGTACACCTTAGAGGAAAGGCGGGATAGAGGTGATATGATTGAGACGGTTAAATACCTCCATGGCATAAATGCACAGGGGGAGAGCCTCTTTCGATTTTGAAAGGAAGTTCTGCTATGAGGAGACATGGGATGAGGGTGAAAGGGGATAGATTCAGGAGTGATATGTGGAAATATTTCTTTACGGAAAGAGTAGTGGATCCGTGGAATATTCTCCCAGTGGAGGTGGTAGAGATGAGGACAGTATCTGAATTCAAAAAAGCATGGGGCCAAACACAGAGGACCTCTAAAGAAAAAAAGGGGACTGTTGTAGTTGTTGATATGGAAGGACAGACTAGATAGGCCATTAGTTCTATGTTTTTAAAAATCTCATGCTACTCTGATAGAAGACGACAGGGGTGTAATGCAGCCGTCACTGGTGTGTCACGGCTGGTGTGGGCATTAGTGTCCCGCACTAACTGTGCTTGATGCCCTCACTGCTAGTGCTCCTAATGGTATTTTGGTGGGTGCCTTTAAGTGCGCCCCCCTGCCAGCTTGTGTGATACCTCATCCTGGGCCCATGACAACTTCAGGACTCCCCCCAAGGCTAGTAACATGACTCACACGTGCATTCCTGGCGTGGGGCTCAATAAACATGCCCCTAAATGCATAAATGGATGGTACGTGCACTAACTTGTAGATATACATGTGTGCAAGCAATTTATTTTATTTATTTATTTATTTATTTATTACAGGCTCTTATATACCGCTCTATTCAGAATCAGCGCGGTTCACAATATAACAACATACCATAACAACAAACTGTTAGGTTTTACAGAGAACAAGGTCAGAGAACTTGGATAAAACATGGGACGTCATTACTGCAACTATTTACAAGAGTATTTACAAGTATACATAACAGGATTTGTTCTTAGTTTGGGTAGTGATTAAGATTGGTTTGTTGGTCAAGTAATATTGGGGGAAGAGGTGGGATTTGAGTGCCTTTCTGAAAAGGGATAGATCAGTGATAGCACGAATCTCTGGGGGTAGAGCGTTCCAGTACTTAGGGGCATAGAATCTGAAGGCCCTGTTAGATGTCACTGATAGGCATTTTGTCGCTGCTTTAGGGATGATTAGAGTATTTGTTGATATCGTTCTCCTGGATCTGTTGGGTGGGACGGCCTGAATGAGGTCTATTAGAGAGGAGGAGGTGATGCTTTTAGTGGCCTTGAAAGTTAGTAGTAATGTTTTGAATAATATTCTGCCATGTATGGGGAGCCAGTGGAGTTGCTCTAGGATGGGTGTTATATGGTCCCTTCTTGATGCTCCGTAGAGGACTCTAGCAGCGGTATTCATGGCGAGTTGCAAAGGGTTTAATGTGGAGTGTGGGAGGCCTTGGAGAATGGCATTGGCATAGTCAAGGTGTGGTAAGGTTAAGGCTTGAAATATAGTTCTGAAGTCATCAGGATCAAGCAGGGGGTGAAGATGTCGAAGAGTCCGGATCTTGAGGTAGATTGCTCTGACTACGTTGGTTATGTGTAGTTTCAGATCCATGCGTTGGTCAAAAGTGACTCCAAGGTAGCGAATGGAAGGTTTTGATTGGAGCTCAGCTTCTTTCACCTTTATATGGGATGGGGGGGTGAAAAGTGGGTCCCTGGTGATGAAGAGAACCTCGGTCTTTTTGTGTTGAATTCGGAGGTTCTGGGATTGAAGCCATTCGGATACTGCATCAAAACATTTAGCTAGCGGGGAAAGGTCCATATGAACTGTGGAGAAAGGCATATATAGGAGGATGTCATCTGCGTATATCAAGCATTCAACCTTGAAGGACCTGATGATATTGCAAACCGGTTGTATGTATATATTGAAAAAGAGTGAGGATAGGGATGATCCTTGTGGTACGCCTTGCTTTTGGTGGTAAGGTGTGGATGTTGTGGTCCCTGAGGTAACGTACTGCCATCTCTGATCAAGGTATGACTTGCACCACTCCAGGGCAGTGTTATTGATGCCTTTTTCTTTTAGTCGCCCTATTAACAGATCGTGATGTACAGAGTCAAAAGCCGCAGCAATGTCTAAGAAGATGAGGGCAAAGCCTTGGCGGATGTTATCAATGCCTGTGATGATGATGTTGCAGAGAGTGGTGAGGAGGGTTTCAACGCCGTGGAACTCTCTGAAGCCATGTTGGCAGTGGTCCAGAGGGGAGACGGTGTCAATGTGGTCCTGTAACTGTCTTTGAGCTTCCTTTTCAATTATTTTCGCTAGTAGGAGTATGCTAGCTATGGGTCTATAAGATTCAACCTTTTGTGGGTCGAGTTTGTGGTTTTTCAAGAGGGGTCTTATGGATGTTCTCTTGAGGGCTGGTGGGAAGGAGCCGGTTGTAAAGGATAAGTTCATCATTTTAGTGATGATGGGGCTGAGATCTTGGCGTAGTTCCTTTATCCAGTGGGCTGGGCAAGGGTCAGTTTGTGCAGTAGTCGTGTTAAGAGCAGCGATGGTGTCTTCAACATGTTTTCTGGATGGTGTGGAGAACATGGATAGGTTTGATATGCATATAGTGACTTGAGAGGAGATTGTTGCAATGTTGTTGGTTTGAAGCAACTTGGATTGCAGGAAATCGGCGAATGCTTGGGGATGGATGGGTTCAGGATGTTTTGGAGAAGGTTCTTTAGATAAGGTTTTGACTAAGTTGAAAAGATCGCGTGGTTTATTTAGTGATCTTTTCAGCGTATCGGTATGGAATTGTTTCATCTTGGCCATGACTGACTCCCTGTGCACAGATAGATGTGCTTTATAGGCTGCTTGGTCTTCTGAGGAGTGTGAGCGACGCCATCGTTTCTCCAGTTTTCTTAGGTGTCTGAGGGAGGCTCGTAGGTCAGGGGAGAACCAAGGAGAAGATTTTCTTTTCTTTGGGTTGTTACCCTGGACTGGTTGCAGTGCAATGGTACTGATAGTGCTGTTCCAGGATGTGATTAGATTTTCCAGATTGAGAGAGGTGTCATGTAGGAGAGGGAGGGTTTCCATAACTATATGTTCTTTGTTGAGGGTTTTGAATTTCCGAGATGATACTCTTGTTGAGTCAATGGAGTTTTTGTTTCTGTGTGGTGACTGTTTGCCATTGATGAGGATGGGGAAGGTGATTAAATTATGGTCTGACCAAGGTACTGGGGTTACAGAGTTGTCAAGTCTATTGTTGGAGTCGAGAGCTGTAAGAGGGGCAAAGATCATGTCAAGGATGTTTCCTCTCTTGTGCGTGGGGGTGTCAACAATTTGCTTGTATCCCAGTTCGTTGATTGCTTCAAGAAGGGCTGAGGCATGGCTGGGATGTAGTGTTGGGAGATTGAGGTCTCCTAATATCCAGTTGGGAATGTTGGGCTTGCGTGAGTTAGCTGCTAGGTCTAGAATGTAAGGCAGGTCGTCCATGGAGGGTGAGGGTGCTCTGTAAATTAAATTGATGAGGCATTGTTCATTTGTGATGGATAATACGTCCATGCTGTTTGAGCTTGTGGAGTCCACGGTGTGGAAATTTAGGTCATTCTTGGTAAGTATGAGAATGCCTCCTCCTCTCTTGCTCTCTCTATGTTGGGAATGGGCAGAGAAGTTGGGGGGTATGAGTTGGTTAAGGATTACATTATCCGCGTCAGATAACCAGGTTTCGGTTATCATGAGGACATCTAGATTATGAGAAGAAATTGTGTCAGTGATGACTGGCCATTTCTTGCGGATAGACCGTGCATTTATGAGAGCACAGTTTAAGTAAGAGGGTTGAGGGGGTTCCTCTTGCTTATTTTTCTTTGGTTGTATACTCAAAAGACCCGAATATGGGCTCATGAATGCACATGTTTGTGATTGCGATTCATAGGGTTGTTCTGTGTATGTGACTGTGTCCTTATTCACGCAGCAATGTGTCTTTGCATGTGCACGTTGCCTCGAGCCTACCTGTCTTCATGTGCTATGTATGTGGAGCGTTTTTCTACCTTGTTTTCAACATTATGATTGCTATTTGTTAGCATAAGGGGTCTCTGGCTTGTTTTTAGTGGTTGATTAATTTGAGTACTTTCTAAAATTCAGTTTGCTGCATTTGCGTTATTTTATTAATTTGATGATAATGTGTACCTTTACCTGTGATCCATAAAGATCTTAGGATTGTACAGAACACAAATAAATGAAATGAAATAAAAAGAGGGCTAGGTATCCGCAGAAGCACTATACAAACAGGGCACTGGCACTCAGGAAAATAAGGGCAGAAATAGCAAAGTCAATCAGTTCAAACCAATTAAAGTTTAGGCGGGGTGGAGGAGTAAAAATCTCTAGTGTCCACGTTCTCAAAAAGACATTTGGATCTAATACAGAACCTTTTATGAGTGATCCCCAAAAATCAAGCATGTGCAAAATAAAATTAGAGTAAAATTAATAAATGGCAAAAGATAAATTCAAGTCCCAAAGAACTCTTATTTCAAAGCTTGACACATGAGGTAACTCCTCTAATACGCTTCCCTTCACTCCTCCTGGGTGTTGGGGTGGGCACCTCAGACTTCTTCAGGGATATTTGCAAAATATTTGTATAAAACTCCAAACTCTCCAGCCTTTTATATCTTAAGCAGGCTCAGTCAGACGGTGGTGGTGTTATACAGTCATTAATGCTTGCATGTTGAAGTTTATGGGCATCAATGGCTTCCTACAAAATACCGACTGGCACAAAAGTACACACCATTGACACGAAGGATTTATTTATTTGGCAGGTGTTTTTATATTGCTTTATCATGACAGTCAAAGCAATTTACATTGTAACTTAAACTTGACAATGTACACTAAAAAGGGACATTGGTAACTTGGATTCTTCTGAGGCAATGGAAAGTTAAGTAACTTGCCCAAGGCAGGTTTCCTGGTAGCAGGGGCGGCCCAAGGGGGGTGCGGGGCCATGTGCAGAGACTCGGTGCGGGGCCTCATTTGCATAAGTGGCCTTATTTGCATAAATATTTGCATAATGTTACCATACACTAACTTTTAGTAAACATGTCTCTTAATGAGTGTATGGATAAAGAAAGACTAAAAGATTTCTACATTACTATAATCCAGTGCCAACCACCAGGCACATTAGGAACTACTACAAACGCTGCCCATTTAGAACCCATAGCAAACCCGCTGTATCCTGACAGCATTACCAGGACTCACAAAGCACCAGACCCTACCTATCAAAAGGAAACACTGCAAATATTAAACCAGTACATTTCAGAGAATACTGGGGAAAGAGAACAAGTGGCAATGTCAAATAGGAATTACATAAACAGAATACCTCAGCTCAGTTACACATGCAGAACATAGACCATCACCAAACAAGGAATCGCAATTTAGAAACAGGAAGGCAATAATTAAACTGGGAACCCCAAAAGCCAAACTTGGAATGTACAACAACACTGTAGAAATAAAATTATAAATCAATTTCCTCTTGTACCAAACAAAGCGCAGACGTTAATGATGCACATTTCCCAGAGCTTTCATATTCCAGTTAATAAATTCAAAATAAAGAGATATATTTCTACCTTTTGTGCATTTTTTTCAGTTGCAATTGCTCCAGCCACTTTCTTCTGGTTTCTTCATGTTTTCTGCTAACTCTCCATCGTCTGCTGTCCATTTGCCCTTTCTTCTCTCTTCTAGTTTTCTTTCCATCCTCTCTCTCTACATCTGCTTTAACATACTAATCTTTATCCTTTTGCTCTTTCCTCATTCTTATTTCATCCACACAAATTTTACCCCTCCATCCTCAATCCCCACTTACTCTCCCAATACCCGGCCAATTGTAGATTTTTCATCCCTCCCACACAAAATATTTTTCCCCTCTCCATTTTACTCTCCCAGCCCCATCCCATTCTAATCCTCCCCCAACATCAGCTCCCTTCTAGTTCCAGTCTCACCCAGCATCCATTCCCTTCTAGTCCCTGCATCAGCCCATTTCCAGTCCTAGCCCCCCATCAACCCATTTCCAGTCCTAGCTCCCCCATCCATTTTCAGTCTGAGTCCCTTCATCAGCTCATTTCCAATCCTAGCCCCCCATCAGCCCATTTCTAGTCATTTCCTAGCCCCACCATCAGCCCATGTCAAATCCTAGCTCCCCTCCACTCAGCCCAATTCCAGTCCAAGCCCCCCCATGAGCCTACTTCCAGTTCTAGCCCCTCCATGAGTCCATTTCAATTCAAGCCCCCACCACAGCCCATTTCCAATCTTAGCTCCCCCCAACAGCCCATTTCCAGTCCTATCCTAGCTGCTCCATCAGCCCATTTTCAGTTCTAGCTCCCTTCCCTCACAGCCCATTTCCATTCCAAGCTCCCTCCCCATCAGCTATTTGCAGTTCAAGCCTCCCCGTCCACTCAGTCCATTTCCAGTCATAGCAATCCCCCAACCCATTACCAGTCCTAGCCCCCCATCAACCCATTTTCAGTTTAAGCCCCCCCTATAACCCATTACCAGTCCTAACCCCCCATCAGCCCACTTCCAGTCTTAACCCCATCAGCCCATTTCCAGTCAGCCCCCCATAGCCCATTGCCAGTCCTAACCCCCCCCCATCAGCCCACAGCCCATTACTAGTCCTAACCACATCAGCCCACCTCAAGTCCTAACCCCTCCCCATCAGCCCTTTTCCTGTCCTAGCGCCCCCATAGCCCATTAGCAGTCCTAACCCCCCCCCCATAGCCCATTAGCAATCCTAACCCCCATCACCCTATTTCCAGACAGCCCCCATCAGCCCACAGCCCATTACCAGTCTTAACCCCCCCCCAGCCCATTTCCAGTCCTAACCCCCCATCACCCCATTTCCAGTCAGCCTCCATCAACCCGCAGCCCATTACCAGTCTTAACCCCCCAGCCCATTTCCAGTCCTAACCCCCCATCACCCCATTTCCATACAGCCTCCATCAGCATCCAGCCCATTACCAGTATTAACCCCCCAGCCCATTACCAGTCTTAACCCCCCCAGCCCATTTCCAGTCCTAAACCCCCCCAGCCCATTTCCAGTCAGCCTCCATCAGCCCCAGCCCATTAGCAGTTCTTAACCCCCCCCAGCCCATTTCCAGTCCTAACCCCCCCCAGCCCATTTCCAGTCCTAACCCCCCCTCACCCCATTTCCAGTCAGCCTCCATCAGCCCCAGCCCATTAGCAGTCTTAACCCCCCCCAGCCCATTTCCAGTCAGCCTACATCAGCCCCAGCCCATTTTCAGTCTTAACCCCCCCTAGCCCATTTCCAGTCCTAACCCCCCTCCAGCCCATTTCCAGTCCTAACCCCCCCCTTGCACATTTCCAGTCCTAACTCCCCCCCTTGCACTTTTTAAGTCCTATCTCCCCCCCCTTGCACATTTTATGTCGTTACCCCCCCCCCTTGAACATTTCCAGTCCTAACCCCCCCCCTTGCACATTTCCAGTCCTAACTCCCCCCCCCCTTGCACATTTCCAGTCCTAACCCCCCATCACCCCATTTCCAGACAGCCTCCATCAGCCCCCCCCCCCTTTCCCTTCCCTTCCCTTCCCTTCCGGCAAATTTAAAAAAAAAAAAAAAAACCTGGCTCTAGCTGCTGCCGCTGCCGCGTCCGTCGCAGCAGCGGCAGAATGGCGTGTCCCGCGGGGCCCCCTCTCCTCGTCGAGCCCTCTGCAAGGGCTTTCAGATTCGCGAAGGGAGAGTGCTCCCTCGCGTCTCTGTAAAGCCCGCAGGGGCTAATGGGAAATTTCCATCAGCCCCTCGCGTCTAAAGGGGCAGATGGGAAATTTCCCATTAGCCCCTGCGGGCTTTACAGAGACGCGAGGGAGCACTCTCCCTTCGCGAATCTGAAAGCCCTTGCAGAGGGCTCGACGAGGAGAAGGGGCCCCGCGGGACACGCCATTCTGCCGCTGCTGCGACGGACGCGGCAGCAGCCAGAGACAGGTTTTTTTTAAAAATGTAATTAAAAAAAAAAAGCAGAATGTTCTTTGCGCGGGGCCCCCTGAAACGCGGGGCCCTGTGCAAAAAACATTCTTGCTCGATGGACGGGCCAGCCCTGCCTGGTAGGCGTAGCCAGGGGCACGGCCTGGCTGGTGCTTGCAAGTACATGGCTGGTTATGAAATACCTTAATTTACATGTGTACTTGCATACTTAGTGCACATTAATTTATACCTGCTGTAGAGCCGGTTTATCTCGCTCTCACTATATCTACTTGCCTTTATAAAATAGCATGTTGTGTCTGTCTTACTCTAGGTGCCCCGTTATAAAATTACCCTTTGTCCTCCTGCTCTGGTTATTGCTGAAGGAGCTTTCAAACTGCATGCACAAAATGGGAAAAATCTATTTTACTCCCAAAGAAAGTAAATTTAGAAAAATACAAAAGCTCCCAATTCTCCCTGGATTGAGTGCTTGGGATGAAGTAGAGTAACCAGTCCCTTGCACCTCAGCTCTGGGTGTCTCAGTGGTAGAGATGAGATTCACCAGGGTGGCTAGTCTCTTGCACCTCAGCTCTGGGTGTCTCAGTGGTAGAGATGAGATTCACCAGGGTGGCTGGTCCCTTGCACCTCAGCTCTGGGTGTCTCAATGGTAGAGATGAGATTCACCAGGGTGGCTGGTCCCTTGCACCTCAGCTCTGGGAGTCTCAGTAGTAGAGATGAGATTCACCAGGGTGGCTGGTCCCTTACACCTCAGCTCTGGGTCTCTCAGTGGTAGAGATGAGATTCACCAGGGTGGCTGGTCCCTTACACCTCAGCTCTGGGTGTCTCAGTAGTAGAGATGAGTCACCAGGGTGGCTGGTCCCTTGCACGTCAGCTCTGGGTGTCTCAGTGGTAGAGATGAGATTCACCAGGGTGGCTGGTCCCTTACACCTCAGCTCTGGGAGTCTCAGTAGTAGAGATGAGTTACACCAGGGTGGCTGGTCCCTTACACCTCAGCTCTGGGTGTCTCAGTGGTAGAGATGAGATTCACCAGGGTGGCTGGTCCCTTGCACCTCAGCTCTGGGAGTCTCAGTAGTAGAGATGAGATTCACCAGGGTGGCTGGTCCCTTACACCTCAGCTCTGGGAGTCTCAGTAGTAGAGATGAGTTACACCAGGGTGGCTGGTCCCTTACACCTCAGCTCTGGGTGTCTCAGTGGTAGAGATGAGATTCACCAGGGTGGCTGGTCCCCCTTGCACCTCAGCTCTGGGTGTCTCAGTGATAGAGATGAGTTACACCAGGGTGGCTGGTCCCTTGCACCTCAGCTCTGGGAGTCTCAGTAGTAGAGATGAGATTCACCAGGGTGGCTGGTCCCCCTTACACCTCAGCTCTGGGTGTCTCAGTGATAGAGATGAGTTACACCAGGGTGGCTGGTCCCTTGTACCTCAGCTCTGGGAGTCTCAGTAGTAGAGATGAGATTCACCAGGGTGGCTGGTCCCTTACACCTCAGCTCTGGGTGTCTCAGTGATAGAGATGAGTTACACCAGGGTGGCTGGTCCCTTGCACCTCAGCTCTGGGTGTCTCGGTGGTAGAGATGAGATTCACCAGGGTGGCTGGTCAATTGCACCTCAGCTCTGGGAGTCTCAGTAGTAGAGATGAGTCACCTGGGTGGCTGGTCCCTTACACCTCAGCTCTGGGAGTCTCAGTAGTAGAGATGAAATTCACCAGGGTGGCTGGTCCCTTGCACCTCAGCTCTGGGAGTCTCAGTAGTAGAGATGAGATTCACCAGGGTGGCTGGTCCCTTGCACCTCAGCTCTGGGTGTCTCGGTGGTAGAGATGAGAGTCACCAGGGTGGCTGGTCCCCCCTGCACCTCAGCTCTGGGTGTCTCGGTGGTAGAGATGAGTCACCAGGGTGGCTGGTCCCCCTTGCACCTCAGCTCTGGGTGTCTCAGTGATAGAGATGAGTCACCAGGGTGGCTGGTCCTTTACACCTCAGCTCTGGGTGTCTCGGTGGTAGAGATAGGATGCATCTTGGTCCCATGTTTCTCATATGAAAAAAGAACTAGGGAAGATGAACCTTCTAGTACTCCTAATTTGCGTTTTCAGTACCTTCTGTTCTTTAGGCTGCTCCTTCGGTTTTGGACCCTTCTAAGTCTTTTCAATTTCTCCTTTTTCTCTTCAACACTTCTGTGTGGTTAAGCCTAGTCGTCTTAGGGAGAACAATATTCTGTGGTTTGTATGACCTAGTCGGTCATCTGGAAGGCTTTCCCCCCTTGGACTTCGGCAGTGTCTCCTTCTCCCTTCGACACCTCTGAAAGAAGACCTCAGTAATAAGAACATAAGATATGCCGTACTGGGTCAGACCAAGGTCCATCAAGCCCAGTATCCTGTTTCCAACAGTGGCCAATCTAGGTCAGACGTACCTAGCAGTTTCCCCAAAAGACACAGGTTCCACAATGCTTGTACTGGGTCAAACATTGATATCCTGGGTCCCTTCTTAATAATGGTTTATGGACCTTTCCTCCAGGAACTTGTCCAAACCTTTTTTAAACTCAGCTACACTAACAGCCTTTATTACATCCTCCTGTAACAAATTCCAGAGTTTGATTACACATTGAGTGAAAAAATATTTTCTTTTATTAGTCTTAAATAGTTTACCCTGTAGCTTCATTGCATGTCCCCTAGTCTTTCTATATTCTGATAACGTAAACAATCGATCTACGTTTACCCGTTCCACTCCGTTCATTAATTTATAGACTTCTATCATATCTCCCCTCAGCCGTCTCTTTTCCAGGTTAAAGAGCCCTAACCTTTTTAGCCTTTCTTCATAGGAGTATCCTTCCATCCCCTTTACCATTTTGGTGGCTCTTCTCTGAACCTTTTCTAATAATGCTATATCCTTTTTAAGATACGGCGACCAGAATTGCACACAATATTCAAGGTGCGGTCTCACCATGGAACGATATAGAGGCATTATAATATCTTTTGTTTTATTTTCCATTCCTTTCCTTATGATACCTAGCATTCTATTTGCTCTCTTGGCCACTGCTGCACACTGGGCCAAGGGTTTTAACATGTTATCCACATTGACACCTAAATCTTTTTCCTGGTTGGTGGTTCCTAATGTGGAACCTTGCATCGTGTAACCATAGTTTGGGTTGTTCTTCCCTAGGTGCATAACTTTGCACTTGTCCACATTAAATTTCATCTGCCATTTTGATGCCCAGTCTTCCAATTTATCAAGATCCTCTTGCAATTTTCCACAATCCTCTTGGGTTTTAACAACCTTAAATAGTTTTGTGTCATTTGCAAATTTGATAACCTCACTCGTTAGTTCCTTTTCCAGGTCATTTATGAATATGTCAAAAAAGCAGCGGACCCAGCATAGATCCCTGGGGTACACCACTATTCACCTTTGTCCATTGAGAAAATTGGCCATTTAGCCCTACCCTTTGCTTTCTGTCTTTTAACCAGTTCCTGATCCACAATAGTACACTGCCTCCTATCCCATGACTCTTTAGTTTTGCCAAAAGTCTCTGATGAGGGACCTTGTCAAAGGCTTTCTGAAAGTCCAGATACACTATATCAACCGACTCACCTTTGTCCATCTGTTTATTCACACCTTCAAAAAAACATAACAGATTAGTAAGACAACATCTTCCTTGTCTAAAGCCATGTTGGCTGTCTCCCATTAGGCCATGACTATCTACATGCTGAGTAATTTTGATCTTTATGATGGTTTCTACCATTTTTCCCGGTACTGATGTCAGGCTCACCGTTCTGTAGTTTCCCGGATCACCCCTGGAACCCTTTTTAAAAATTGGTGTTACATTAGCGATCCTCCAATCTTCAGGTATTACAGATGATTTTAATGAAAATTCACAGATTACTAATAGCAGGTCTGCAGTCTCATATTTCAGTTCTTTCAACACCCTTGGATGTATACCATCCGGTCCAGGTAATTTGCTATTCTTCAGTTTATCTAATAGTTGTAATACATCTTCCCAATGTATCAATATTTCCTTCAATTCTTCCACACCTTTAAATACCACTTCAGTGATGGGTAACATCCCTACATCTTCCTCAGTAAAGCCCGAAGCAAAGAATTCATTCAGTCTTTCCGCTATCACCTTGTCGCCTGTATACAGGGCCCTTTATCCTTCCCTGACAAGTGACTAGTAGGCAGGCCTATCCCTCATTACCTCACACTGTAGGCAGTCAAAAGAGGAGCAGAGACTGCAGAATATTTGCATGCACATTGTGGTGCCCTGTTACTCTAATCATGTAGATGCAATTGAATACCTGACTGACTTCCTCTGCAACAAATTGGATGGGGCCCAGCTTTTGAACCGCAGAATATTATTCAGTTGCTTTCGTTCTTTATTTAACCAGTTTTCTATACTGCCTTATCCTAGATGCAAAGTAGTTTACATTAAATAAACTGGAACATTACACTGCACAGGGAAGATTAACTTGGGAGCATAAAGTGGCACCACTGTGATTGCTTAGTTTTTACCCATTGTTATTCAAAGGGACTACTGGTCAGTCCCATAGTGACCACAGATAGGCATCGCATGTATCTAATTCTAATAGTTAATTGTTTAAGCAACTCCCATTTGTGAGTAATTCAGTGGATGTGCTGTGCATATATGCAAAGATGCTTACTGAAAATCCCAGTGTTAACCTGCCCAATAATGAACTATAATGCTTCTCTTCCCCAGTATTATACTAATTTATTTATTCTTTCGCTTTTGCTTGTAAGAGAGCTCAGTTTGCCCAAATTTAAGACCTAAAATAATTTTCAATAAAAAAGTATGTTGAGCAGTCAGTATGGATGAGTCGTCCTTCCTTATGCAGCACTGCAATGTTTTGTTCTTTGTGTAGGGATTTTCCTGCTGTACATCTTGGATCAGTTGTGAAATGTTTGTGGGCATTAGGGTTTGTATATATGTTATATCAGAGCCAACGTGAGTGAGAAGGTGTAAAGATGTAATTGAAAAGTTCAAAACGTAAACTAGAATAATGGAGGCTGCGCAGTCTGACAGAGTCCACCAAAGTGATTTTTCAAAAGTAAGAGCTGCAGCCCTTTAAAAGTGTCTTTGGCCCAAGAACATTTTATCAATGTTTAAAGGTAAGGGAAAGATCTTTTTATTTTTATGGTGTTAGGCGGTAGAGAAAAAGGACGTTTGCAATTTTTACCAAAGTTAAAAAAGAGTTATAAACAGTCTGAGGGCTCAGAGGTCAATAGGAACTACATAAAGACTGAGTAAACAAGCTTTTACGTCGGGCGCCTTCTCTGGCCTTTTTCAAATCCAGGCTGAAAACTCACCTCTTTGCTGCCGCTTTTGGATCTTGACTCACCTGACCTCCTTTGTTTCCTTACCATTCCCCCTAGATGTATCCCATGTCTACAGCTACTGTGTTGTCTCTCTTAACTAGATAGGAAGCTCTGCTGAGCAGAGACTGTGTCTTACATGCATCTGTACAGTGCTGTTTACGTCTTGTAGCGCTATACAAATGGTCAGTAGTAGTAGTGTTTGTGGGCTGAGGGGAGAGTGTTATGGGGCTTCTGTAGTGTCCCCTTTTCCTCTCTCATGCTCTGAATATGTTTTCCCAGCTATGGGAAACTTTCCATATCCTTTCCCCAAAATATCTCCTCTTATGAGTGTTGCAAGAAATAAACCTCCAGAGGCTAAAGCAGATATTGGGCGGAGCATTTCCAGAAAGCAGCGGTAGGTACGTCCAGCACACAACCACAGCAGCGACTTGGCCTGTGGATTTTAAAAATGGCACTAAAGAGTAAATGCTCCATTTGAAATACTCTTACAACAGCATTCAAGCCTTTACTGTAATTATACATATTGTATTTCCTTGTATTAAGACCTAGGGGGAATTTTCATTGTCCTTGAAAGAGCCAAGAGGGACTGGAAGAAAGCATTCACTCATCGATTCGTCTGTCTGGGGCAGTATGATTAAATCAATCATACCATATGAAAAATGTTTCTCTATTCGGCTTGGCATTCTCTCCAGTACAAGCATAAAATAAAGGTTCCTCTTTTCTGAAATGCTTTAATAACTATATTTGTGCAGTTGAGAAGTTCCTAAAAGAAAGAAAAATGGATGCTAGATTCCTGCAGAGACTGTAGATAATTTATCAGCAAGCATTCAATTAGAGTATATCGATATTTTCTGTTTCACTCATTAATTTAATATAGAATGGTCTGATATACTTGCTGAAATTACTCTAGGTACCAACTTGGGGGTCAGATCAAGTCTCAGGATTATGAAGAAATGCATCGCTGTGGACATACTGTATGTCTTGCAGAACTAATAAGGCCAAAATCTGTTCCGGCTGTCCATTTTCTAAAAGGCTATGGCAGTCATTTTAGAAGCTCTATTCGTGAGCTGGGTGTCTGAAAATGAGCATGTAGACTAGGGGTTCCCAAATCTGTTCTGGGGTCTTTCCAGCCAGTTGGGTTTTCCAGATATTCACGATGAATATGCATGAGACTGATTTGCATACAATGGAGGCAATGTATGCGAATCTCTCATATGCATATTCATTGTGGATATCCTGAAAACCCGACTGGCTGGTTTGGGAACCCTTGATGAAGTCCTACAAATCATGGAGATGTCCCCATAGCCATTTTAGAAACCGGTTCTATAGATGTCTCCGGTGCAAGAATGTCTGTCATGGGGGTGTGTGGCAGAAGAGTGTCCTTGGACATTCCTGTAACGTTAGACGTGCATGCCAGATTTCAGAAACAGTGAGCATGTTTCCACCTTCCTCAGTAACATCCATATCTATTCCTGGTCCTGGGCGCGAAGAGGCGCCAGAAAAGCTCGCATTCTGCTACCAAAACACTTGAAGGGAGTAGAGAGGAAGGTATTCTGATATCCACAGTACTTTTCATGGTAACAAAAACTGAGGAGAAATGAGAACACTGGCTTTCTGATCAGCACGCCGATACACATCTCCACTTGCAAAGCAGAAGGCATGGATGTGCATTCAGCGTGGAGTAGACGTCCCCTTCCTAAACTGTTAACACGGGGACGTCTATGTAGTTGGGGCTGGGGCTGGGGCTGGGGCTGCAGCCGGGCATTTCAAGCACATGCAAGTTTGCGCAATCAGAACTAAACTTGCACATGGATGGCTGTTTTACAAACATTTTGACCTAAATGTCTTTTCTAAAATGTGCCTTCAGGTGTTCCAAGATCAGATCCTTAACTCCAGCCTAACCGTTACTTCTACCTCTAACAGCGCTTTCTAATTGTCATGCAGTGCAATTGCCTTTAAAACTTCTAGGGGTTGATATTCACAGACACTTATCTGGTGCTGGTGAAAGAAATATTCAGCGGCTCTATGCGGAGAGTGTGGGTGGAGTCTCAAAGCAAGCGCATCATGTGCACACTTAGCTTCACCTGATTGCTTCCGAACAGATGTAAATGTACATGGCTACACTTTAGCCACAATTTTGACAGCTTTTGTGCGGCTGGTTTATAAGACACAGGAGTATAAAGAAGCCCCAGATTAGGAGCCTAGGTACCCTTCTTCCCTAGGTGGCCTTTCCACACTTAAACGTTTTAAAGGGTCATTTTATAAAAAGCCACCTAGATTTACACACAAACCATGCATGTGAACTTGGATAATTTAGTCATAGATTCAGGTCAGTGGTCATTCATGCGTGTCTTTGATGCGGTTGCTATGCTGAAATTACACGCATTGGTCCAAACATATAGCCTTTCCTTATGGGTGTACACGGGGATGGAGTGTTAACGAGGTACACAAGTACATGCATAAATTATAAGAAACTATAATTTGGATGTGCTCCTTGCAAATTTAGGTGCAGGCATTGATACCAAATGTACGGCTGGCGTAAGTACCCATACCTCAAATTAACATGCGTCCTTTATCACTTATGCTCATAGTTCATAGAGTATGTGCATACTTTATAAAATATATTTCATGCCTATGTATAAATCTAGATGTGACTTATAAAATAACCTTCTATATAGCTGAATAGTGCTGATATTTATTTATATCACAAATTTCATACTCGCCTTCTCTCTATAGTCCAAGGAGGTAAAAAAAATATATATAAGTAACACGTGTAATACATATAGGGAGGAGTAGCCTAGTGGTTGGGGCAAGGTACTTCAGGCCGGAAGGTCGGGGGTTCAAATCCCACTAGAGGACAGCAACCTTGGGCCGGAAGGACTGGGGTTTCTAGTCCCACAGATGCTCCTTGTGGTCTTGGGCATGCCACTTAACCCTCCATTGCCCATGTTCCCTGTAAGTATTAGTGTATGTGTCTCATATCCCCTTGTGTTAAATGTATCCCCCAATTGTGTTGTGACCGCTTTGATTGAAGGATAAGGCGGTATACAAAACTGTCTAAATAAATAAAATAAATAAATATAAATAATAAGACAAAAATAGAATACACTAGGGTCAAAACTCCAAAAGTTTTCTCACAGATATGTATTTAGTTTCATGCAAAACATTAGCACATCCGGAGACACACACAATTCCATGGCAATATAGTCCAACAGGAAGGAGCACACAACGGAAAAGCCCTCATATGTGCCTCTTGCGGCCTACCTATTCTCAATGACGGAACAAGATAAGTTTTGCTGTATCCAAGGTCGCACCGACTGCTTTGATTCATATGGCTGTAATAGCGTGTGTTAACAGAGTAGAGGTTTGATGTCCAATCTTGTAAATGGTCAACAGCACTTTATACAGAATTCTCTGCCAGTGAAGCTAAGAAAACAATGGAGTTATGTAATGAAATCTAGATTTCTCACACAATAGCCCGCCTGCAGAATTTTGCACAAGTTGCAAGACTTTACTAGACATAACATGTAAATCCTTAGAAATAAAACTGCAATAATGCAAGCATGGGTTACTCAATGAATAAAATGCTATATGCAAATAAGGTCCTCAACAGATCTACAACCCACATCTTATAAAAAGCTGTTCGAATGACTTTATCAATTTGTGGTTTAGATGTTAAATGGTGATCTACAATTATACCCATATTCTGAATCTTATATTTAACTGCTTCGTTCACCCCACCAATACACACTGACCCTCGAGGAACAAAAGTCACATCCCGAATTAAACAGCATCTTGGACTTTGTATAATTAAGGGTCAAATTATGTGTAGAAAGCCACTGAACCGCAGTGTGCATTCATGCAGCCTTCCAAAATCACAACCCTGCAGGATAAACCCTCAAATCCTCAGCATACGAGTCAACTGGAAATCTCCAATAAAGACTGGATTTACCTCATAGAGAAGCTGAAGCTTCAAACTAAACAGCAGCACTGACAGCACAGACTCCTGCAGCACCCCACTACTACTACTGAGCATTTGTATAGAGCTAAAAAACGTACGCAATGCTGCATAGACACCTGTGAAAGACTGTCGCTGCTCATCAGAGCTTACAATCTACCGAGGACAGACAACACAGGAGTTGTAGACATGAGATACATCTAGGGGGAATGGTAAAGAAACACAAAGAAGATCAGGTGAGTCAAGATCTAAAAGCGGCAGCGAAGAGGTGAGTTCTGAACCAGGATTTGAAAAGGATCAGAGAAGGCACCTGATGTACAGAGTCAGGTAGTTTGCGCCAGGCATAAGGAGCAGCAAGGTGAAATGAGCAAAATCTGGAGTTAGCAATAGAAGAGAAGGACACAGATAGAAGTGATTTGCCAGAAGAGCAGAGTTCCCGAGGAGGAGTGTAGGGACAGATGAGAGGGGAAAGGTAATGAGGAGCTGCAGAGTGAATGCACTTGTAGGTCTTCAGGAAAGTTTGAACCGGATGTGGAAATGGATAGGGAGCCAGTGAAGTGACTTGAGAAGAGGGGTAATATGGGCATGACTAGGCTGGTGGAAGATTAGCCACACAGCAGAATGTTGAACAGATTGAAGGGGAGAAAGATGATTCAAAGGGAGGCCAGCAAGGACTAGGTTACAGTAGTCTAGACGGGAAGCGACTAAGGAGTGGATAAGTGTTTTAGTAGTGTGTTCAGAAAGGAATGGGTGTATTTTGTTGATGTAGAGAAAGAAACGACAGGTTTTCTCTTAGTTGGATGTGTGTGGAGAAAGAGAGAGAGGAGTCAGAGACGACCTCAAGTTTGCGAGCTGAGGAGATAAGGAGGAGTAGAGAATTATCCATAGAGACTGAGAAAGGAGGAAGGGGAGAGGAGAGTTTAGTGGGAAAAATAAGCAGCTCAGTTTTGGCCATGTTCAATTTCGAGTGGCGGTGAGACATCCAAGCAGCAATGTCAGAAAGGCAGGAAAAAGATCCAAGCCTGGATTGCTGGAGAGATTTCAGGTGTAGAGAGGTAGATCTGGGAGGAGTCAGCGTAAAAATGGTACTGTAAGCCATGGGAAGAGATGAGTGCACCAAGGGACTGGGTATAGAGAGAGAAAAGGAGTGGACCCAAGACAGATCCGTGGGGTACACCAACTGAAAGTGGAATAGCAGTAGAGGAGGATCCACCAGAACAAACACTGAAAGAGCAAAGGGAGAGATAAGAGGAGAACGTGATACTACAGAGCCCTTAAAACCAAGCAAGGAGAAGGTGGTGGTCAACAGTGTCAAAAGCCACAAAGAGGTCAAGAAGGATGAGGATTGAGTAAAGGCCCTTGGAGTTTGCCAGGAACAGGTTACTGAAGACTTTGTCAAGAGCCATTTCGGAAGGATGTAAGGGACGAAAGCCAGATTGTAGAGGCTGTAGAAGGGCTTGAGAGGAGAGAAAGTCAAGGCAACAGTGGTGAACCGCGCATTCAAGTAGTTTAGAAATGAAGGAGAGGAGGGAGGTGGTTCGAAAGTGAGGACGACAGGTAGGGGTAACTTTATACGAACCTGATACACATGCACCAACTTGAACCCTCTGTGCCCTGTCCATCAAATAAGAACCAAACCATTTCAAAACCTTTGCCCCAATTCCACAAGTTTGCAATCGTCTACGTGGAAGTGTTCCTGGAATGCACTAACGCCCACCCCCCTTTTGGGGATGAATAATTTGGACCAGTTAATGATCTGTAGACCAAAAATTACCTATTCAAGTGTCCTCAATTTAAAAAAAAAGTAAGTTACAGAGATAATCTTCAACAGAAAAAGTTTGGAAGATTTAGCATTAAATGGAAAACTCAATACAAATTTGAACAGTAAGGGCAGGAGGAGTCTGTTACATGCCGTTCACTTCCCTTACATTAGCATTCAGTCTGTACTGCCTGACCTCAGATACAGAGACGTGCATGCTCAAGAATATCAAGGAGGGTAATTGGAAAAGAGTGACTCAGGGCCCCAAGTATTGGTCTTCACAAATCTGCAATATAAAAGTGATTCCTGTTCGTTTGATCCAGTCTTAAGAAAAAAAACATAATTTAGCTGGGGATTGAAGGTAGGTCCTTAGGACTTATTTCCAGTGGCCTAACCCGATAATTCATTTCACTTTGTCCATGTATCTAGTAGTGCACCCAAGCAATAAGGTGGTGTCAGAAGTTCAAGTTTGCTGTAATAGCATTTATTTTCAGCTTATGAAATAGTCATTTTTATTTCCTGCTACTGAACCCTACAGCCATGGCAAGATCTTAAGCTAGTTACTCTGATTGAAGATGGATTTTAGGAGGTGAAAGCGTCTAAATGAGGTGCAAGAGTTTTCACAATAAGGAATCTTGGGTTTAAACCTATAGCCTTTGCCTGTATCTCGTTGATAACTGCTTAGAAGAGCTTTTTCTGTTTGTGTGTGTCTGTTCTCATTTACTCTCTGTCACAGGGAACAAGGCTGTGCATCTTGTCACTTGAGTGTTTTGCTCACAGTTGTGAGCCCAAGTATTTGAATGTCACTCTGAGTCAATGTGGACTTGTCACACATTTCTGGTTCAGACTCCTGTTTACCAGCTGCTTTGCTTATGGAGGTTTAAACAACAAAAAAGAGGCAAAGGTAAATCTGCACTTTATCTGCCAGGATAGATGTGAAAGCTTTTTTGAGTTTTTTCATGGTGTAGCTTATTAGCTGTACTCTTGACAATTGGTTAAGATATAGAATTGTTTATCCCCACCTGTGGAGTTGGCAACATTTGAATACGAGAACAAGAGGAATAATTCAGAGAGATACTGTGCAAAGAACCTGGCCGCTAACATTTTCAGCAAAGAAATGTGGTTATTTAAATTAAGGTTTGGGGAGGGCTGTCCTAGTGGTTAGAGGGGCAGGCGTGATCCAAGACAGCAATGGTTCAGTCTGCTCCTTCCATCAGTGTTTCTCATGACATTGGGCAACTTGTACTCAGCTGTGAAGCAGAGTGGCTTGGACAGGCAATATATAAAGTAAAACCAGAAGCAGAGAAAAGCCTGCAGATCATGGCTCGAGGAATTCTTTACAGCTCCCTCTGGGCGTGGGTGTGGGTGTGCGTGCCCATCTGTTTGTATCTGCAGTGCTTCTAGCTCTGTGTGTGTGTATTTCAGTATTTTTTACGTATGTTTATCTGTTCTGTCTGTGTTTGTATCTCTGTTTTGTGTAGCTTTGGGTTTATATGTATATGGACATGTTTGTGTGTGTCTGTAAATAAAATAATTCGTCATTTGATCCTCCATTGTCTCTACTTTAGGTTGCAAGCTTCCTGTGCCTGTAACCCTCCTTGAGTTCAGAGTTGCAAGGCAAATAGTTAAAATTCTGGGTGGTTTTAGATTTAACATCTGTTCAGCAAGTCGCTGCCTCCAGTTTAAGTGTCATTCCTACTCAAACCGCAAACCACACTCACTCTCTGGGAAGTCAGGAAACTCAATGCAGCTGCAGAATGGGAAACCCAAGCTGGGTAAGTGGATTTCTGCAAACGCATTTTACTTGAGAATTTTGCACTGGCCATAGATACACAGTTGCATGGAAGCCAATCCCAGAGATTTTCCACTTAAACTGTCAGTGGAAATGCTTCAGCCCTGCACAGTGACAAACCCCGACCTCCCCTATTTTACAGGTGCTCCCTTGTTGACTGACAAGTCATGCCTCAAGGTGACTCTGTTCATAAACCCAGAAAAGGAAACATACGTGTTTATAAACAGCTGGCAAAGATGACTGGCTGGCATTGGTGACATAAGAGCAAGCCACAGACCTGTCACTCATGCTCGCAGCACCAGGAGAGTCCCTCAGAGCTACATTTAATGAGAAATTCCAGATTTCCCGAGATTGCTATCAGAGACCGTGGGTTGCTGGTTTGGATTAATAATAAATCCTTTCAGGGGCAAAAAGTGAAATTAATAAAGTCGCCATGTTCAGCTCTGAGTGGAATAATGCAGCGTTCCTGAGTCATAGAAGCAAAAAACAAAAATACTCCTCACAGGGCAGCAATCAAATACAGTAGAAAAGTTATGCACTATTCAAAATAGCCAATCCAGTGCTTCAAAAAAATCTCAAAAACATGGCATCAGTATCACAATAAAAATTCTTTTATTGAAAATATTTAAAAACATCACATGCCGCTTATAGCACAATTTTTAAATAAGATATGGCAGCGTTTCGCCACTGAAGCTGCATCAGGAGCCTTATACATCTCGACTGCGTGCTATTTACAACCACAGACAGTGCCCGTGAGGAAGGATAGCTTTTCACATGGAGTGTGAGGCATGCAAAAAGCTATCCTTCCTCGCGGTAGGTATCTGGAGCACCGGCCTCAGTCTACTTGATGTATCACTGGAGCAAGTTGTCGGTTCTCTTTCACAGATGTAGAGTCAATAGCACCTCCAGATTCTGCAAAAACGATTTCAGTGCATAGTGAGTCTGGGGACCAAACATGCTGTTGTGTTGAGTCAACCCTAATGGATAGTTCGTGTCGACTCCAACAATGAATCTCAACACTTGAGGCAGAGGATAAAGCTCTACACGTGAACACTTACCAAGGTCTTTCCAGGACAGCAGTGCACTGTAGTGGATAATTAGTTTGTTTTCTGACTTGCTGAACTATGAATTTTATAGCATTTGAAAAAAATACCTTTATAAATAGATGGATAAATGATCTCTTTGAAATATTTAACATTAAATTTGGCAGACCTGTCTAACTAATCTCCCTCCTCGGTTCTTCTTGGAAAGTTTGCATTCTGTGTTAATTGAACAGAGGTCAGAAAATCCACTTATGATTAGAATGAATCGACTTTCTGTAGGGTAAATACGATCAGGAGGATTTCTGAGCTTCCATCATTGAAGTTGTAAACATTCACAGGTACAGTATGCATTCATAGTGCCCTAGTTAGCAAAGAAGCAATTAGCCAGTACTTAGGACTCTGTATTTTCTTATGCAGCCCCCAATTATGAAAGTAAATACCTAGGACTATGCAGTGTATGCAGGGTTATATAAACTTCAGGAAAGCATGTAAAACTTGGTGCTTTTCTACTGCTTTTAATTTATTATATTTTGTGAATTACTGTTTGCCTTTTTATGAATGTTTTATGCTTTGATTTTTTTTATGCTTTATTTTAAGTAAATTGAGTGCTTGTCACTTACACACGGTTTTTCAGAGCTAAGTGCCCAGTTGTAATCTGTGGCCTACTTAATAGTAAAATATCCACCATTAAGTCCTCTTCATTCAGTTAGTGGCCAATCTCAATATTGTTCCAGTAGTGGACCAGTTTATAAAGGCAATTGGCATTAGATATCTAAGGAGTAAGTTAACTTTCTTAGGGGCATGTCAACTAAACTGCGCTAACAGTTTTTATGGGTTTACCATGCACCAAGCCCACCATGGTAACCTTTAGTGTGAATAAAAAATCTGGCTGTGCTACAAATCCCATGCTAACTGCAGGAGACTAGGCAGCTTAGGAGCGGAGTGTGGGCGGTGACAGCAGATTGCAATTAGTGCATGCTAGGTGCGGAGTGTGGGCTGTGACTGCAGATTGCTGTTAGCGCATGCTAGGAGTGGAGTGTGGGCTGTGACAGCAGATTGCAATTAGCGCATGCTAGGAGCGGAGTGTGGGCTGTGTCAGCATATTGTAATTAGTGCATGTTAGGAGCGGAGTGTGGGCTGTGACTGCAAATTGCTGTTAGCGCATGCTAGGAGTGGAGTGTGGGCTGTGACAGCAGATTGCTGTTAGCGCATGCTAGGAGCAGAGTGTGAGCTGTGACAGCAGATTGCTGTTAGCGCATGCTAGGAGCGGAGTGTGGGCTGTGACTGCAGATTGCTGTTAGCGCATGCTAGGAGCAGAGTGTGAGCTGTGACAGCAGATTGCTGTTAGCGCATGCTAGGAGCGGAGTGTGGGCTGTGACTGCAGATTGCTGTTAGCGCATGCTAGGAGCGGAGTGTGAGCTGTGACTGCAGATTGCAATTAGCGCATGCTAGGAGCGGAGTGTGGGCTGTGACTGCGGATTGCTATTAGCGCATGCTAGGAGCGGAGTGTGGGCTGTGACTATGGATTGCTGTTAGCGCATTCTCAGAGCGGAGAGTGGGCTGTGACTGCGGATTGCAGTTAGCGCATGCGAGGAGCAGAGTGTGGGCTGTGACTGCAGATTCCTGTTACCGCATGCTAGGAGCGGAGTGTCGGCTGTGATTGCGGATTGCTGTTAGCGCATGCTAGGAGCAGGGTGTGGGCTGTGACTGCGGATTGCAGTTAGCGCATGCGAGGAGCAGAGTGTGGGCTGTGACTGCAGATAGCTGTTAGCGCATGCTAGGAGCAGGGTGTGAGCTATGATTGTGGATTGCTGTTAGCACATGTTAGGAGCTGAGTGTTCACCCTGCCTCTCCTCTCTCCCTAGACAGCATGGCCAGGCAAATCCAGGAGCCCTCGCTAATCAAAATGGGACACCTCTTCCGCAGTCCATGGTCAGCCCAGCTTGGGTGGCAGGAGCTGCTACAGTTGGAATCAGCTAGTCCTCCCCAGTCCAGTCTGTACCACGTTTAGCAAGAACAAGATTTACAATAGTTTAGTTTGGTTTGCAACTTACATTCCAGCCTTCCAATTCACTAAAGAACAACTCAGGATGGCTTGCAACAAATCAAAGATACAATCTACAGTAACAGAAATCATAGTACAAAAACTTCTTATTCCCTTAACCCACGCAAAAAAAAAAATAATAGTACAAATGCCAATACTGCTGTTTGCATAGGTGACTGGTTTACATTGCATGGTACAGAAAGTATCCTACAGACCCCCTGTCCCCGATGTACATATGGATGCTGTAATAAATTGAGCTATCCAACGCTGCTAAATTTTCATATTTTTAATCATAAGACAATACAGTTCTTAGTTACATATAGTCTTTGATTCCAGAAAAGCTTTATATGTATTTTTTCTTGGAATGGTGATCTTAAATCCCCACCCTGATTAGCGACTATAACAAAAAGCCGGCAGCGTCCCGGCCATTCAGTGTCTCGTCCATATTCCCGGTCAAACAGCCGAATGTTCTCCCAGGGGGCCTTTTCTCCAGATGGATTAGTCATGAACGTCACTCCTAAGCCCGAGTATGTGGAGTTCTCCCACTTTATGGTGGAACTGGTGAAGATTCGTGCAGCTCTCGAGATGGCGACAAGATGAACAACTTGCTCTGATTGCACTCCAGTAGTGTATGGCGCTACTTCGTCAGTCGTAAGTCTGATACGATCAGAATAAGAGAGGGAACATACCTCCTTTGCATGACATTGTCCTTTCTGTGGCTATTATACAATGAATTTCATCTGGAGCCTCCTCTCCCCCACTAAAAAGGAAAAAATGAAGAAAATAGAAGGAATCCAAGAAAGTTGTTTCCTTTAGACTGAAGACAGCTTTCTGAATAGGAGAGCTCCCGACTGATTTCAGGATCCTAAGCATAAATGAAAGCTAATTACTTTGCAGAAGAATGCTCACTCTACTGATATCCCTTAATAGGTGATGCTGTGATGGAGAATTTTGTTTATGGCGTTATCAAACTGTTGATAGTGGGATTGGCTCCCTGGAGTAAAGGTTATGGGAGTTCTGGTATGATTCCCATCGCGCTGATGATCGCACCTTTAATACACCTGGTATGCATAATGATCTAGGCTTTATTGTAGCCCCACTTGGTTTATATCCTAATGCTTATCTATCCAGGGAACAAAGTTAAATTGCAGAAGGAAATAAATCCCTACCTCAGAGTCCAACCTGCACCAATCCTCCTATTACCTATTAATTAAGCCATCTTTACCATTGCAATGAGAAAACTTTAGTTTAGTTTATTCTTTGCTTGATATACCACCTTTTAGTGAAAACCAATCAAAGCGGCTTACAATACAAATAAAAACAAAATAAAGCAGTGTACAATATACATAAAAATCAATTTCCCATCAAAATACAAAAAAAGTGATAAAAACATATAAAAAGACGGGATAATAACAAAAAAAAATAGCAAATACCAAAAAAATAAAATAGGATGAAACAAAAGCTAAAACAGCAACAAAAAACTGTGACATGCAGTCAGGCAATAGACTCCCGTCACCTCTCAGAACCACCAAATGCCTGTTCAAAAAAATAAACCGAGACTCTTTCAAAAAGACTTCAAAGCAACCTCTTGACGTTTATGTACCAGGATAGAATTCCACAGTGTTAGGACAAGAAAAAAAATGCTAATGATCACAGATTCTCGTCTAGCTCATTTAATAGCTGGTACCACCAATCGATTGGGAGATTGAAAGTGCAGTGATCACTTCAGCATGTAGGGAGTAAAGAAGTCTGAAAGGTAACATCCAGAATAAAAGGCTTATGGGTAATCAAAAGTACTTTAAAGTTAATGCAAAATACTATAGGCAACCAATGTGAGGCGCTGTGTTAATGTTTTCTTTTTTGTTTTTTTATTTCTAATTTCAAAAAGAATACAAGCAAAAAAAAAAATCACTTGTAACAGAAATGTGGGTAACCGCTATCATAATGTTAAAAAGGAAAAAATACAGCAAAACGCTGTAATTGTACTTGAATAGGCTGAATTTGCTGGGAGATGGATTCCCCGAGATGTAAAATTGCATTCCATATCGATTCCAATGTAAACGTTTCAATGCGAAAGATACCTCAGAAGCACTCCCTACAATAAGCTCCACCATTGTTGCCTCCTCCAAACTGCTGGGGTTGGACACGCTGACTTTTCCTGCCGGCAGCAAGGGATTCCCCCTCTCAGGCAGTAGTTGCGGTGCAGATTCCACCAGCGGGGAACAACTTCCTCCTGCTTCAAGAGCCAGCAATGTCTCCAGTGAGAGAGACAGTTCACCAATTCCAGGCCAAGTAGAATCTCCCGGCTCACCAGCTCTCGGACCCACCAACCGCTGCTTCAGAGGATGCTGTATGTCAGGCGGTGTCAGATCGATACTCAAAGGAAACCCTGAACCCTCCGGTCCCAGGTATCCCACAGCCAAGTAAGACTCCCCCATTCCAGTTGGCCATTGCTCCAGTGGATGCAAAAAAAGCCTCAATAGGACTTGCAGCAACCGGGGTAGAAGTAAGCCGAGGTGTCTGGGGCAAGCCCCCTTGCTTTCCCTTCCTTTTCCTCCCCATCAGAAAGAACCACCGAAGCAGCGAAAGAGGCCGTCAACCATCTTGGATCTGGATTCAGGTGCTGTCTTAATGTTAATGTAATTACCTAATAAAGAGGACACTCCATCTGAATGAGAATCTAGCAAGAGATTTGGACAACCACAAATACCATATACATGGGATAAATAATCATTTCTGTATTTTATATACATACATAAGCACACTTGAGCTTTCATTCCTATAGTCACAACAAATATATATAGCTATTGCCTTGTGGTTTTTCCCTTCCCTCTCTGAATGGAAGCCTCTCACAGTGGTCAAAAGGAAGATCTTCTCTGTGCCGCCTGTCACCCAGGGTCTTCTCCTAGCTGGCATATCCTTCTGAACTCACTGCTGGTAGCTGTGGGTAGGGCTGGCACAGATGGGTGGCAGCAGCAACACACATGACCGACTGTGCTGCCCACCCCCAGCTGCCTATTTCATTTGGAGGGGGGGAGGTGGGCAGCAGCAGCAGTATTTCCAAAAGCGGCTGCTTTTTATTTATTTTATTTTTTATTTTATTTTTTTATTTAGTATACATTTGTATACCGCTACTTCCAGCGATCAGCAGCGGTTTGATTACAGATTGGAAATTGTCAAATCATGACAGGAAATTTTTGAGGTATAAACACATTGATTAGACAGGAAAGCACAGCACACAGAGAACTATTTTACAGGGAACATGGGCTATGGAGGGTTAAGTGGCTTGCCCAAGACCACAAGGAGCACTCTACTTTTTTGCCCGCGGCAGGCCATGATCTTCAGCACACATGGTCTGCCACTTCTGACCTCCCACCGACAGTAAGTTGCGTCTGAAGGGGATCAGAAATGGCAGGCCCTATGTGCTGAAGGGCATGGCCTGCCGCGGGCAATAAAGTCACTGCTCGCCTCTCCCTCCTGAGACAGAATTGGTGGCAGCTGGGGGGGAGGGGGCGGTGAGGTCGGGGTTTCTACCTCTGGCGGCAGAAACCCTTGGGCCGGCCCTGGTTCTGTATCATCATCTTCCACCAGCTAGTATCTAAGAAACCCATTAGAGTTTTATGTCCATGGGCTGTAATGTCTTTCACCTGTCATTGACTGGAGCAGGCAAGCTTCGGTACCGTGCCTCAGTAGCACTTCAGGATTGGTCCATCCCTTAGAGACAGTAGCCTGATCTTATCATGGTCTCAGCATCTGCAATTCTTGTATAAAGTCAGTACTTGTATGAGAAGAGTGCAGCTTATCATGAACCTACTCCTGCTTTATTTGTAAAGATAACTGGAAATGTTCTTTGTCCACTTAATATTACTTTTAAGGCCTGATTCGGAGGCTTCAACTCAATCCCTTGACCTAACTTTCCTATTTTATACTAACCTAGCACCTATTGCCCTCTCCCTTCCCCCCCCCCCCAAAAATAATCATCATAACAACCAGATTCTCGCAAATCCAAAAGAAAACAATTCTTAGCCCTTTCTAGCCAATGGTCAAAAGGTGATGCCAGTTGCAGGAAAGAAAAGGGGAGAGAGATTTCGGACGCAAAAGGAAGGCTGCTCTATGGGCACAGCAATAAGTTGTTGAAGAACTGGACAGGCTTATAGGAGCAGTAGGGTCCAGCATCCTATGTATCTGATCTATAATTTAATTGCCCAATCTCGAGGCATAGTACTATAATCTTCAGCATTTTGGTCGTCATGCTGCACCCCTTTGTGATGCTAGCAGAGATTTTCTCAGGCAGTGAAAACACCCTAGATCCAGAAAGTCAATCCATAGGCAAATTCCATAATGCATAGTATATTATAAGAGAAAAAATCTGCAAATTTTAATAACTGCAAAAATACATACCTAGACTTTTTAAAAAAATATATGTCAGGTTCACATCACCATCTGACCCAGTATGCAATCCTTATGTTCTTAAACAGAGACAGAGACAGTGACACTGTTCTAAGCAACCACAAGAAGCCGCTGGGTTATTTCTTTCATGTGCACCCAAGAACGCAGACTTGCTGTTTTTAAAACATTTATACACACAGACATCAGTGATGTACTTCCTAGACAAACCATCCATAAATAGACAAAATATTCACATATATAGTATACAGACAATATAAAGTGATATTCTCACTACATCCAAAAATGAGTGTAGATACTTTAAGTACAAGTGCTCCTTGCCAGGGCCGGATTTACCTATATGCCATGTACGCCATGGCGTAGGGCCCACAGCTGGCAAGGGCCCACAAAAATGGAACAAGTTAGCGCTTTTTTTAAAAAAATAAAATTTTAAAAAAAAACCTGCTGGCTGCCGTCGCGGGGCCCCCTCTGCTGCCGCGGCAGCATGGACTGACCCGCGGGGGCCCCCTCTGCAAGCTCGATCCGTCGATCGATCCGTCCCTCCCTCCCTCCCTCCCTCCGTGCAGGCTGTGAGAGACGCGAAGGGAGCGTGTCTCCCTCGCGTCTCTGTTAAGCCCGCAGGGGCTGATGGGAAACCTCTCACAGCCTGCACGGAGGGAGGGAGGGACGGATCCAGCTTGCAGAGGGGGCCCCCGCGGGTCAGTCCATGCTGCCGCGGCAGCAGAGGGGGCCCCGCGGTGGCAGCCAGCAGGTTTCTTTTTTTAAATTAAATTTTGCTTTAGGCCGGGGGAGGGGGGTAGGACTGGTAATGGGCTATTGGGGGGGCTGGGGCTGGGGGCTGATGAGGCTGGGACTGGAAATGGGCTGGGGGGGGACTGGGGCTGGGGCTGGGACTGGAAATGGGCTGGGGGGGTTAAGGCTGGAGGTGGGCTGATGAGGTTAGGACTGGTAATGGGCTGTGGGCTGTTGGGGGGGGTTAGAACTGTAGGCTGATGGGGGCTGTCTGGTAATGGGCTATGGGGGGGCTAGGACTGGAAATGGGATGATGGGGTTAAGACTGGAGGTGGGCTGATGGGGTTAGGACTGGTAATGGGCTGTGGGCTGATGGGGGGGGTTAGGACTGGCAATGGGCTATGGGGGGCTGACTGGAAATGGGTTGATGGGGTTAGGACTGGAAGTGGGCAGATGGGGGGTTAGGACTGGTAATGGGTTATAGGGGGGCTTAAACTGAAAATGGGGTGATGGGGGGTTAGGACTGGTATTGGGTTGGGGGGTTGCTAGGACTGGAAATGGGCTGATGGATGGCTAGGACTGGAAATGGTCTGATGCAGGGACTAGAAGGGAATGGATGTTGGGGGAGGATTAGAATGGGATGGGGCTGGAAGAGTAAAATGGAGAAGGGAAAAATATTTTGTGTTGGAGGGATAAAAAATCTACAATTGGCCGGGTATTGGGAGAGTAAGTGGGGATTGAGGATGGAGGGGTAAAATTTGAGTGGATGAAATAGGAATGAGGAAAGAGCAAAAGGAGAAAGATTAGTATGTTAAAGCAGATGTAGAGAGAGAAGAAAGGACAAATGGACAGCAGACGATGGAGAGTTAGCAGAAGACACAAAGAAACCAGAAGAAAGTGGCTGGAGCAATTGCAGCTGAAAAAAATGCACAAAAGGTAGAAAAATATCTCTTTATTTTGAATTTATTAATTGGAATATGTCAGCTCTGGTAAATGTGCATCATTAACGTCTGCGTTTTGTTTAGTACAAGAGTAAATTAATGTATAGTTTTATTTCTACAGTGTTGTACATTCCAAGTTTGGCTTTTTGGATTCCCAGTTTAA
The DNA here is from genome assembly GCA_033557465.1 of Ichthyophis bannanicus. Lineage (NCBI taxonomy): Eukaryota > Metazoa > Chordata > Amphibia > Gymnophiona > Ichthyophiidae > Ichthyophis > Ichthyophis bannanicus. Next base: position 123,679,303 of record CM066049.1, read on the forward strand.
TTATTGTCTTCCTGTTTCTAAATTGTGATTACTTGTTTGGTGATGGTCTATGTTCTGCATGTGTAACTGAGCTGAGGTGTTCTGTTTATATAATTCCTATTTGACATTGCCACTTGTTCTCTTTCCCCAGTAGGTCATGTATTGTTGTTCTCTGAAATGTATTGGTTTAATATTTGCAGTGTTGCCTTTTGATTGGTAGAGTATGGTGCTTTGTGAGTCCTGGTAGTGCTGTTAGGATACGGCGGGTTTGCTATGGGTTCTAAATGGGCAGTGTTTGTAGTAGTTCCTAATGTGTCTGGCAGTTGGCACTGGATTATAGTAATGTAGAAATCTTTTAGTCTTTCTTTATCCATACACTCATTAAGAGGCACGTTTACTAAAAGTTAGTATATGGTAACATTATGCAAATATTTATGCAAATGAGGCCCCTTATGCAAATGAGGCCCCGCACCCCCCTTGGGCCGCCCCTGCTGGGGGCCCACAATTTTTGTTGGCGTAGGGCCTCACTCAAGGTAAATCCGGCCCTGCTCCTTGCAATGCTGACTCCTGGCACCCAGCCCCTGGGTTTGCTTGGCGAAGTGTGACGAAGTAGATTGCCAGGCCTGTCTTCCGTGCAGTGCGTTTATAGACCTGGTATTCCAAGGTGGTCATTCAACTAACTACTAGCCAGGCCCGAGAGTTTTTCATCTGCTGCATTAAAGAGGCTTTTTGGAGAAGCCTTTTATGCTTACTGCACTATTTGCGGTCTGTTCCAGAATTCTGGAAGCTTCCATGTGCTCTGGCATGTGGTTCACTGACTTTCCAATGGAGACAGCTCAGGTCAGTAGGGGCTTTTAAAAAGTTGCCTATGTAAAATGAACTAGTGGACTCCGTCCAGTTTCAAGAGGGGGGGGGGTGTTTAAGAACCATCAAGTCAGTGTTGACTCCTGGCGACCCAGCAGCCCCTGGGTTTTCTTGGCAAGGATTGCCAGGCCTTCTCTTCAAAGGTAATGGAGGGTAAGGTCACAAGGCGTTGAACCCTGACCTCTTGGGTAGTAGGCTATTGCTCTAACTACTAGACTTCTCCTCCACTCCCTATAAACTTTGGAATCCTGCTGCATGGTCCTCAGGAGCCTGTGACAAGGACACAGAGAGAGAGAGAGACTCTGGCTCTACACAAGCACACATGTCACGCCGAAAATGCAGATACAGCAAGCACAAATACATTTTGACTTCTAATTATGGGAAAGAACAGAAAACAAATCTCACTGTTAATCTGGTCAAAGATTATTGAATGTCAGAAGACATTTAGGAGAGTGATATATTTTTTTTGATACAGGCAATTATTTGTTTCAGATTCCACTAGGCTTAATTTATAGCAGAGCCTGTTTTGGCACGTTCCAGTGCCTCTTTCACGCCAGCAGCGTTATCTAAGAAATGCAGAGAAGGGCTATGTGCATTAAACTCGCATGGAAAAGTTAAAAATGAGCGATTCACTACAATCCCAAGGGTGCCTGTTCCTCTGTGAAATCCTGTTTCAGGAATGCAGTCACTTCCTGAGGATAGAAATCACATGTCAATTGCAGAATCTGGTGTTCAACTGGGACTAAAAATCATTCTCAGTGTTCACAACACTGGACAACATTCAGGCATGAACAGGCCAAGGCCAGTTTGCTTGTCCCTGTGACTTTTCTGTCATTTGCCAGAGTTGCTAGATTGCATTCCTGACCTGGAACAGGAAAATTCCTACTCACCTTGAACTTCTGAGAAAAAGCGTGAACTAAATCCATTTCCTTTCCCTATTCCCTTTGGAGAGAAAAAGAAAATCCCTTGCAACCAAGGTTGGTCCATCCCATCAACTAGGTGGCCGCCTAAGGCGACAGGTCCTAGTGGGTGGCAGAGCCGTGACAGGGCATAAGACAGCTGCGCACATACATGCAGTAGTACCAGATCATGAGTACATGTGCGGCTGCCTTGAGTCTCGCCACGGCTCTAAAACCGCCTCTGCAACAAAGGCAGGAATCGCCATACTGCCCTTCTAGGTGAGACGATAGATGCCGGGGTGTTACAGCACGGTAGCAGCAGCGTAGCCATTTGGAGGTGGTGGCACGAGGGGGGCTGCTGAAGGGGGCAGACACCCTTGGGTCAGCCTTGTTTTAACATACATGTTTCATAACAGTTGTTCAGCTCTGTACTTTACTTGCTCTACAAATGGATTTGGGTGAATCATTCTATTACATGCATTCATTTTTCTATCCTATCCTTCTTTGCAAACACTCAAAATAATATATGCGATTTCTAATACAGACATTATAAAACTGAACAATTAAATATTATGGACTTGATTTTAACATGGGACATGTAGAGCAGAGGTCCAAAAAGGGACCTACTTTAAGACTGTTTAGCAAAGACAACATAAGTGCTTAAGTGGCTTTAAAACAGAGACCCTCGGATCTAGTCACAATAGTGCAGAAATGCCAATGCACAATTTACACCTGCCCCACCCAGACTACACCCCTAAGAATTTGCTCAGATCACTTAAGAGCAGCTGTGCACTTTCCATACATGTTTTTTTTATGCTTATGCCTTTGCTGCATGTAAAAGAGGACTTGCACATGGAAAAAGCTTGATAAAATTACCTGTCTGCCTCCCCCCCCCAATAAAATAATTCCACAAGCATGGATAGTATTTCAGATATACTTACAACAACAGACCAACAGCAGACATCCAAGATTTTAATATAGAAAGACTTAGAGCAACCGAAGATGAAGTAGCACTCAAATACCTATGAAACCCTTTCATGAGACCCTAAAATACCTACCAAGCCTCTTAAATTCCCAGATGGACACAAAGCAGCCGATGTCTAGTGCCATGCACCAAGGTAAGAAATACCCAACTCAGCAAAAAGAGCAAAACTTTACTCAGAAAACTCAATTAGAATGCCCCACTTCTCTGCACCAGCAATGAGAAAACAGGTCAGGTAGGCTTGATGCATCAATGTCGTCTTCATGCAGACGAGGGTATTAATTAACTGCGTCTAACAGGAAAGCAAAAAAATTAGGTTTGCGATATTTATACTGACACCAGCTGTAACATACAAGTACTGCTGCATCTGCTCATTATTGTGAGGTTCCCTGACTTTCCATCTGGAGCTAGAGGGATTTTTGAGGAAAGCTTTGCTAATTAATTGGCTACTTTAACAGTGCATATTTGAATAATGTATAGAATATATTACATGACGATTACTGATTACTAGGGCACAAGTTAGATCCATACTAGTGTTTTCTTATGACGGCCCTCCCTATTCCATTACTGAGACCTCTTCCCTCCCTCCAACAGCTTGGCCAATACACCTCGGCCCCGATGAGCGGCACTCCCTGCTATCTCATAAACTTACATGGGGAAGGTTATGGCTGTACGTCTCTCCTTCTCCATCCGTTACATAAATACTTCCATAGCGGTCGGTGCCGAGCTTTGCCTCTGAGCTACGGTCTCATTGGGCAGTGTGCCCCTATGGAAGAGTCATACTATTTATTTTTTATTTATTTATTTCACAGATCTTCTATACCGCCTTATCATATATTCAAATACTAGGCAGAGTAAAGGATTTTAACATCCTGTTATAGCACCTGTATGGGAGTTTGCTATAATAGCCTATGCCTTAGGCGGTAATAAGAGCCCTGAGTAGAGCTTTGGCTTGGTCCTAGTAAGGGCAAGAGTTCCTTTCTGCGGCTCTACAGCCTTTCAGTTTCAAAGTAGAGTTTGAGAGTGAAGCCGAGATTTAGTGGTCAGATCACAGGCCGAGTAGTACTGCTTATACTAATTTGTGTCGTCTTGAATGAAGTTTTGTCTACCCTTTCTAAAATTACATGAGTATCTCCCAATCCAAGATCTACCTAGCTAAGAGATTATTGGAGAAGAGAGTTGGCTACCTATCTAGTACCCTGGGTGAAAGGAGAGAATAAGAAATGCCATCTAGTGACCCAGTGAAAGCTGAACGAGGTGTCTACCTGATAAGAGGAGAGGAGAGGAGAGAATAAGTGAAGCAGAAGAAAAATCAATTTGTCAGAGATTTTTTACACCTTTGCCAGTTAAAAATTTTCAAATCCATGGAGAATCAAATAAAAATCTACCTTACTATCGTTCACAAATAATGTATATAGTTAATTGTATAACATGTATGTTCGACATTACTTCATGTATATAGTTTTTCTATTTCATTGAGCTATCCTAATATTCAAAAGTTATTATCTTACAGTTTTATGTATACAGTTATTATTGTTCTACTTATTGAGTTATCCTAATGTTCTAATGTTATTATCCTACAGTTTTATGTAACTGCTAAATCTATGCAGAGTTAATTGTTAGATGTAAACCGCTGCTGATCACTGGAAGGAGCGGTATAAAAATGTGCTCAAATAAATAAAGAAAGAAATAAGGAGACCCAGGTAAAGAGGGAGAATTCACAAAGAGTGTGGGTTCCCCATTCACAGAAGCTAGAAATAAGCCTGAGGACCAAAGAGACATTGAGACCCAAATAAGAAATCAAAGGACCACAGACCCAGTCATTGAATATAAGAAATGCTTTACTAGGGTCCATCAAGCCCAGTATCCTGTTTCCAGTAGTGACCAAAGCAGGTCACAGGTACCTTCCCTGGTTCCCAAAAGATACACAGATTCCATGCTGCTTGTCCCAGGGTTTTAGCAGTGGATTTCACCCAGTCCACTTTAATAATGGTTTATGGACTTTTCCTCCAGAAACTTGTCCAAACCTCTTTTAAACCCAGCTACACTAACAACTTTTACTACATCCTCCGGTAATGAATTCCAGAGTTTGATTACGTGTTGAGTGAAAAAAATATTTTCTCTTATTAGTCTTAAATGAGTTACATTGTAGCTTCATTGCATGTCGCCTAGACTTTCTACTTTTTGAAGGAGTAAGCAACTGATATACATTTACCCATTCCACTCCATTCATCATTTTATAGACCTCTATCATATCTCCCCTCAGTCATCCCTTTTCCAAGTTGAAGAGCCCTAACCTTTTAAGCCTCACTATTTTCTCTTTCAGCAGCGTTTCCAATAATTTACTCACCACTGAAGTTAAACTAACCGGCCTGTAGTTTTCAACCACATCCTTACTTCCGCTTTTGTGTAAAGGCACCACATGAGCCTCTCTCCAGTCCTTTGGCACCATTCCCGACTCCAATGAGGCATTGAAAAGGTCAGTCAGTGGAGCTGCTAGAACATCCGCAAGTTCCCTCAGTATTCTAGGGTGTATCCCATCTGGTCCCATCGCTTTGTCTACTTTAAACTGAGCTAGTGTCTCATGAACACAGTCTTCTGGATATTGTTCAAGATGTCCCTTGCTTCTGTTCCTGTTTGTGGGTGTTTTCTGAGGTCCTGCTCCTTGTTCTTCATCTGTGAACACAGAACAGAAATATTTGCTAAGCAATTCCGCTTTATCCTTATCAGCTTCTACATATTCCTCCCCTTCACCCTTGAGTCTGACAGTACCACTTTTGCCCTTCCTCTTCTCACTAATATATCTGAAAAAGTCTTATCCCCCCATTTTATTGCATTGGCTATTTCTTCCTCCTTTTGAATCTTTTCCTTCCTGACTACTTTGCTAGCTTCTCTAAGTTTTTCCAAATACAGATGCCGGTCTTCCTCTGTCTGTGATCTCTTGTATTTCATGAAGGCCTCCCTCTTTTTCTTCACTTTTTCAGCTACTTCTTTCGAAAGCCATAGCGGTCTCCTCTTTCTTTTACCTTTATTTACAATTTTAACAAAAAGGTTGGTTGCCCTTAAAATATCCCCTTTAAGTTTTGCCCACTGTTTTTCTACATCCCCCAGCTGTTCCCATCCCACTAACGACTCCCTGAGATATTGGCCCATCTTCGCAAAGTTAGTCTTCCTAAAGTCTAAGATCTTCACCTTTAAATGGATTCTAACAGCCCTAGTCCTAATACTGAACCACACCATCTGGTGATCACTGGATGCAAAATGATCTCCCACTACAACATCAGAAACACTTTCACCATTGGTAAGCACCAAGTCCAGTATGGCCCCTTCATGTGTGGGGTTTGTTACCAATTGCCTGAATAGCTCTCCCTGTAGAGAATCCAGGATCTCCTTACTTCTAGATCAGTGGTTCTTAACCTGGGTTCGATCGAACCCTAGGGGTTCGGTGAGTCAGTCTCAGGGGTTCGGCGGAGGTCAAGATACAAGACACGCACCTGACTGATATGATTCGTGATGACACGCCTCGCTTGGCCATCATTGGCTGCAGGTGATCACACTACATTGCTTGGCCAATCTGTGCTGCAGGGAATTTGGTGCACTCAGTAGTCGACTTGTGACTGTCGTGATGGTATGTCGTGTGATTTCTTTCTTAATATTTTAATACATACTAACTATGTCGAGCAAAAAAAGAAAGTGGTTGGACGAATATGTACAACATGGATTCGCATATATAACAGAACGTGATGGGAGTCAGCGTCCTATCTGCATGATTTGCAATGCCAAGATAAGCAATTCTAGTCTAGTACCTTCAAAACTAAAGGAACACTTCCTTAACCTGCGTGGAGATGGGGAATACAAGAACACAACGCTTGCTGAATTCAAGGTGAAGAGAGCCAGATTCGATGAAAAGGCTACTCTGCCTGCTCTCGGCTTTGTACCCATCAACAAACCGATCCTCACAGCATCGTACGAAGTTGCTTACCTGATCGCAAAGCAGGGCAAACCACACACCATTGGTGAAACACTCATAAAACCAGCTGTGTTGAAGATGGCGAATCTGATGCTGGGAAAAGCGGCCGAAATTATCCCAAATTCCTCTTTCAAATGACACCATCAGCAACAGAATAGAGGACATGAGCAAAGACATCTTGGTTCAAGTAGTTGCAGATCTGATTTCAAGCCCGGCAAAATTCAGCCTCCAACTCGACGAGACCACAGACGTTTCTAATCTAAGTCAGCTTGCTGTATTTGTGCGCTATGTGAAAGACGACATGATAAAGGAAGATTTTTTTTATTTTGTAAGCCTCTTGCAACAACAACTAAGGCAGCCGATGTGAAGAAACTTGTGGATGACTTCTTCAGAGACAACAATCTTTTGTGGGATATGGTTTCTGCAGTTTGTACAGACCGAGCTCCAGTCATGTTGGGAAGAAAGTCTGGTTTTGGTGCGCTAGTGAAAGCCGATGCACCACACATCATTGTTACGCATTGTATTCTGCACAGGCATGCGTTGGCAACAAATACCTTGCCTCCAGAAATGACAGAAGTGTTAAACACTGTAGTGGAATGTGTGAACTATGTGCGAAATAGTGCACTGAGGCACCACATCTTCAGTGAGCTGTGTAAAGAAATGGACTCTGAATTTGAGGTACTTCTGTACCATTCTAACGTTCGGTGGTTATCCTGGGGACAGGTGCTGAATTGTGTTTTTGCCATGCATGTGGAATTAGCCCTGTTTTTGCAAGAGCACCAACATCGTCATGCAGATTGCTTCAAAAATTCTAAGTTCATTCTCATTTTAGCGTACATGGCTGATATATTCGCATCTCTCAATCATCTCAATCAGCAGATGCAGGGTGGTGGAGTCAACATCATCGAAGCGGAAGAAAACCTGAAGGCTTTTCAAAAAAGCTACCGTTATGGAAACGACGAACAGAGAATGATAACTTTGCAAACTTTCCCCTGCTGGACGACTGTGTAAGATCGAAGATGTGTCTGGAATCGGAGACATTTCTGTACCCACGGAACTGAAGCAAGCAATTGCCACGCACTTAGATGAGCTTGCAAAGTCTCTCGACGGATACTTCCCTACAAGAGAGTCATATCCAGCATGGGTGAGACAGCCGTTCACATTTGGTGTTGAGACAGCAGATGTCAATGATGAATACCTCGACGAAATCATTGAAATTCAGCAGAACCAGGTTCAACAGCAACTCTTCAGAACAACAGCGCTCTCAACGTTTCGGTGTCGACAAATGGTAACGTATCCTGTTATTGCTAGGAAAGCCCTGGAAATTTTTATACCATTTGTTAAAACATATCTTTGCGAGCAATCCTTTTTGAGGATGCTGGACATAAAAACGAAGAAAAGGAACAGACTTTGCTGTGAAAATGACATGAGAGTGGCACTTGCCAAGGTGAAGCCACCCATTTCTGAACTGGTCTCTCAAAGGCAACAGCAGAAGTCACACTGATTTGCAGTAAATATTCATTATTATTGTAGCGGTGTAGCCTGATGGAAATTAGGTGATGGGTGTGTGTTAAAATGTTAAAAATAATAAATAGCATAAATACAATAAGTTCATTATTGGAATACATAAGGTTAAAAATTAAAACCATTTCAGTGTGGTAGTATTAAAAAAGGTCATGTCTTTGTGAAAAGTTATGTATGTAATTTGTTGTGAGTTCATGCATTGTATTGGTTTTGTTCTTTGAACACAGTGATGTTAATGCACGATTCATTTTGTGAACCAGTAAAACACATACCTATGTCTTGAATTTGAAAAAAAATCATATTTTATTTTTCAATAAAGAAGGGTTCGGTGAATGTGCATATGAAACTGGTGGGGTTCAGTACCTCCAACAAGGTTAAGAACCACTGTTCTAGATGATACTGCAGCAGGAATGTGCCAATCAACATCTGGCATATTGAAATCTCCAATCAGTAGCACTTCCCCTTTCCTAGCAATGTTGCGTATGTCTTCAATGAACTCTCTGTCCATCTCTTCCTCTTGTGAGGGAGGTCACACCAATGCAAATAGATTTCTCTTTCCCTCTTTCTAGTTTAACCCACAATGCCTCCTCTCTCCCTTTTAAGCTCTGTAATTCCAAATCTTTAATAGTAGTTTTTACATATAGTGCCACTCCTCCTCCCCTTCTTCCTACCCTGTCCTTTCTGAATAAAGTATAGCCAGGTATAGTTACATCACAATCATGGTTTTCTGTGAACCATGTTTCTGTAACTGCCATTAAATCCAAGTCAGCCACTCCCATCAAAGCTTCAACATCAGGGATCTTATTTCCCATGCTACGGGCATTTATACACACTGCTTTCCATATGTTACCCATTTCCATAAAGGTATTTAATGTATCACCTACCTGGGGGCTTTTATCACCCATCCCCAACGTATCTAATTTAAAGCCCTCTTCAGTAGATTAGCCAGTCTACTACCGAAGAGGCGTCAACCTTTATTGGACAGATGGATGCCATCGCTGCTCTGCAACGCTTGGAACAGCATCCCATGGTCTAGGAAACCAAAACGCTCTGTGATAAGGAAGCTTATCATAGCTAGGAAGGAGCTATAGGAAAGGTGAAGTGACTCTGAACAAGCAACCTGTCAGTTCTGGTAGAAATAAGAAAACAGAATTTTCCCATAAAAGACTACCAGTCCCAGAATGCACCAGGTTTCCAACAGCCATTAGAGGAGCTGAAGTGGGGAAACGTGTGTTCAATCAGGAGGGCTATGAGGTAATCCCTAAGCACTCATCTCAAAGGGCAGGGCCTGATTTAGCACAGCTGCGCTGTATTAGGGAGGAACACTCATCTAAGCAGAATAAAGGTAGAGTTTATTCTACAGAGAATTATCCTCAGGAGCATCATCATCCTGAGAATCAGCTTGAGCCTGATCGTCTTCATCGTCAGGAGGATCATCAGAAGCAGAAGCCAAACCGGACGGACAGAGAGGGAAAGAAACCCTTTGGAAGAAGGAAGAGAAAAGCCTTTGAGAGGTCTAGAAGAGTCCAGAGCAGTACGTATACTGGGAGGCATTTCAAGGGCCAGCATACACCATTGGACTGGGGAAAGCCAGAGGAATGGTGCTGCAGAGCTAGGAATCTCCAGACGGTACCTGTGAGAGAGACGGCTGCACGTGGAAGGGACCCTAAGACCCGTGCCAGAAGGTATGTGAAGAGAGATCCAGTGTCCAGGGATCTGGATTGGAAGGCTGGACATAAGAACTGGACTACATACTGGCCAGGCTATATAGAGAGGAACTCTAACAGCAATGAAAGCTCAGGTATGAACACTGATCTATGCCCTAGCTATAACCTTGAAAGACAGCAGGGAAACAAGTATCTCCTGAAAGTGCTCCATTGGGACATTCATCTGTGCCAATCCATGATATTGAACCCATGCTTGTTGAAGAAGGGGGAATGATAGCAGATGAAGAATCTGTTTACATGGACTGCTCTCTGTCTAAACTCCTTTGGTGATTTTCTGTTATAAAGTACAGCAACCATCACAAAGAAATACAAACTTGTTCTTTAATCTACTCAGAAAAGCTCCTGAGTAAGGTTTTTAGCAATGCAGTAGAAAGCAAGCCAGCTAAGGGGTTTCAGCTGGATAACTGCTAGCAATTGAGCCTTACCTAATTGCTTGTGAGCTAGGAGAGAATCACTTCTGAATCTATGTGGGAAGATACAAGAAGTTAACCTGAGAAGAACAGTTTTTTTTTTCTTGGTGGCTTTTGGTTTGTTGTTTGATATATGCTAAGAAAACATTAGCTAATGCCTACAGAAAAGACCAGTTGTACCAACCAGGTCTTATTTCTATTGCTTTAATTGCCTGACAAGTTTAAAGGTTGATTTCCAGATTATGTTTTTTCAAGTTAAACACTGAAAGCACGAAACCTGATTTATGTGATACCAATCATATCTGTGTTGGGAGAAATAACCCAATAAATAAATATCTTATTGGCTTTACCCAAAAGCACAACTAATTATTGTGAGCAGCTGTGTCTGGTGTGAATGAACTGCATTGCCCACAATCCCTTGCAAATCATATAGATATATGCACTTGCCAAGACTGTGAAGATTCTCACCCAGGCAGCCGTCTGACAGCTCTCGATGACACCATCCACACAGCCATGCATTCATCTCCAGGGTGCGAGCCTCTCTGCCTTGACCCTTACCCTCAACAGGGAGGATTGAAGAGAACACCACCTGTGCACCTAACTGTCCCAGAGCCATGAAGTCACTTTTGATACGTTCCGAGGTATACCTGGCAGTATCATTTGTTCCAACATGGATTAGCAACATTGGGTAATAGTCAGTGGGCTTGATGAGTCTCAGCAGACTCTCCTTAACATCTTGGATTTTTGCACCTTGCAGACGGCATACCTCTCTGGACATCAAGTCTGGTCGGCAGGTTTGTTATAAAAAAAAATCAGGTTTCCCACTTTTCAGTTTTACATCCTTTTATGAAGTACTTTGCACATCTTTTACTGATGAGTGTACTTCACACTGGTCATTAGTCCATATTGAGTAGGCAGCAGGAAGAGCTAATGCATACTGCAAAAAAGCACATAGAAAATATGTCCACCAAGTGCTTCATATCTAGCTCTGGGTAGAATACTAAGCAAGGAACTGAAGGCCAGGAGTTAGTAGTGAACACGGAGACGAGGCAAAGCTTGGGTCAGGCTTTGGTTTAAGGAAGGCGGTATATAAGTGTAATATCACATATATAATATTTGGTTGGTTCAAACCTGGGTCTTTTTATAATCGTGAAGGAAACAGAATTCTGACTTTTACTTCCCCTCTTTCCACTTCCTGCCCCCCAGTCCATCACTGGTTCCCTAGCCACCATTCTGCCAATACATTGCAATACATACCAATACATCTCAGCTATATGCACCCTCCATATGGAACAAGTTACCAGACCAACTCAGGAACATCACTGACCTAACAACCTTCAGAAAACATCTGTTCAAGGAATATTTCAACCCAGACTCATGACCTTCCCCCTTCCGAAAGAACATCATAAGACAACTTTCGGTACAACTATACATAGCCAGAAATGTATATAGTTAAGATTCAGTATAATGTATATACCGGTAGTTAAGATCTACTGATCTGTTATGTAGTTAAAAACCCAAGAGTTCATAGTTGCATGTTTGCATATAGTTTAATGGCTTAGTTATAATGTATTTTTACTTTTGTTCCTTGTAAACCGCCTTGACCTGGTGAAAGGCAGTAGGTGCATAAATACAGCTAAATAAATTCCAACTACCCAGTCCTGGACGCGAAATGCACCCCATGTCTTCTGTCCTCACAGGTGCAGCTTACATACATCTGCATAAGATGACGAAGGCTGCTACACCTGTGAAGATTATGTAGCTATGTAAAGCTATATGAAGGGTGTTTGTTTATGTATAAGAGATATAGGGTGTAAGGGAGGCTAATATCATGTGCTTAATTAAGCTAATATGATGATCAAATTTAGCTGGGTGAAATATATTTTGCTTGGATTAATGTTTATGGTTAAATGTGAATCTATTTTTGTATATGGTATTGTGTTGGAAGGGAGTTATCTCCAGGAACAAGCAGGAGTAAGTCATCACATATGGGTACGTCGGTACCGACGGAGCCCGCGCGGGAAAGCTCCCCAGCTTTTCAGATTAAAAGCTTTTGGGGCCTCCCACTGCACATGCGCGCTGCCTTCCCGCCTTCCTGACCAGCTCTCGTCAGTTTCTTTTTTTCCGCGGAGCCAGCAGGTCGTGTTCCTGTCACCGCTGAAGAAATTGTTAATTTTATTTTCTTTAGACCGCGTACCTGCCTTCCCCATTCTGAAACCGGTACTGCCGGTCTCTCTTTCTTTCTTTTGAAAAAAAAAATATATATTTTTCTTTTCTTCAGCACAGCTTGGTACTTTGTTAGGCCTTCAGGCCTACACAAATTCTCCTCATGGAGAAGCCAGTTCCTGGTTTTAAAAAGTGTACCAAGTGCAGTGCTGTCATTCCTCTTACAGACACCCATGAATGGTGTCTTAGATGTTTAGGACCTGACCATTCCATACCGGCCTGCCCATCCTGCTCCCAGATGTCCAAACGTGGATTGCAGAACCGGGCCAACAAGTTCCATGTGCTGTTTCCTTCAGAAGCATCACAGTCATCCAGGTCTTCCTCTCCGGATGGATCTCAGGTAACCAAAACTCCAGTGGGCAAATCCTCTAAAAGCAAATCCCTTTCTAAAGATCGAGAGGCTCTCAATTCTAAGTTCGAGGATTCTGCCCAGGCCAAAAAACCCCGGCGGGAGGTTCCGGCCTCCAAAGCAATCATGGGGTCACAGGTTGACATCGATGGCGCGGCCTCGACAGATCACCTGTTGTACTGCTCTGGGGTACCGGCCCATACCGGTACCGACATCCAGGCAGCAGTGGCGTCTATGGGCAATACTGTCCAAGTCATGCAGCAGGCCATTCTGGCTTTTATTAATGCTGCTACGCCCTCGGTACCGCAGCCAGCGGTACCGGGTCCGGTTCCGGTAATGGCTTCCATACCGGAACCGAGGCCATCGTCTTCCAAACGCAGATCGGTTCCGCATGCCGGATCCGGGCTTTTGCCCGGTACCGATCCCATACCCGGTACGCCCGATGTCGATACCGAACGGTATGCGTATCGTGCGTTGGAAGCACATAGAGGATACTCTGCTTCTTCAGAGGATTTTAACTCCTCTGATGATTCTGATGAGTTCTCCCTTGATCTTCCTGAGGAGCCTTCTTCTCCTAACAGGAGAATGTCTCCACCAGAGGATTTGTCCTTTCAGGACTTCATCATAGAAATGGCTAAAGGTCTTTCTATTGCTTCATCCTCTGAAAAGGAACCCAGATCAAAGAAACTGGATATTTTAGGATACTCTAAGTCTCCTAAAGAGGCAGTCACCCTGCCTATCCATGAAATCCTTCAAGAACACTTGATGGACTTATGGGAGGCTCCTCTAACATTGTCTCCTTCTTCTCGCAGGTTGGACACCATGTACCGTGTCCCCCCTTCTCCTGGTTTCCAAAAAAACCCAGTTGCCTCACCATTCTATTGTGGTGAAGTCTGCAATGAAGAAGATAAAGAGTACCAAAAGGCACTCTTCTACTCCTCCAGGGCGAGAATGTAAGACTCTAGACTCTTTTGGCAGGAAAATTTTCCAGGCTACTATGCTTATAGCCAGGATTAATTCCTATAGTCTTTACATGGGCATGTTTCTCAGTGAAATCGCTCTAAAAGTTCGGCATTTTGCCCCCTTTATCCCTGAGGATAAGAGGGAGCAGTTCCTTTCCTTAGTGAAACACCTTTTGGATATTTCAAAGTTCTCCAACAGGGCAGCTTTTGATTCCTTTGAGGGTGCTGGTAGGGCTTCGGGCATTGCTATAGCAGCCCGACGTCTTGCTTGGCTCCAGGCTTCTGATCTAGAACCTTGGGTCCTAGATGGCTTACGAAATCTGCCCTGTACAGGTGAGAACTTATTTGGTGAGGAGTGGCAAATTAAGGCCACTCAAATGGATGCAGAAAATGCCACCTTAGATAGACTTTCTAAGTCTACCTCCACTCCTGCCAAGAAGAAGTCTTTTAAGAGGCCTTATTACAAGAAGTCCAGATTTTCCACAAATACTGGCCAACAATCCTCTCAGCCTCGTTTTGCTGCTAAACGTCAGCAACCTAAACAGGCAAGGTCAAAGCCTGCGGCGTCTGCTACGCCTCAGCAGGCTCCACCCCCTCAGGGGTTTTGACTTGCCCCTAGAGAACTTAACGTTTCTGGCTCTAGAACAACCAGAGCCCCTCACCATACCCGGAAGGTTAGCTCACTTTGCTCCCAGATGCAATGGACCCTCTCTATCATCAGAGAGGGTTACAAACTCCATTTTTCCGACCTTCCTCCTTATACTATGGTGAGGCAGTTCAATTCTCCCCCATCTCTCCTGGCCCTCTTGGGTCAGGAAGTCTCCTCCCTCCTTGCCCAGGGGGCAATAGGGGAGGTCCCTCTTCTTCAACAGGGGACGGGATTCTACTCCCCTTATTTTCTAATACCAAAGAAGACAGAGGGCTTCAGACCAATTCTGGATCTGAGAGAATTAAACAAATTTCTTTTCAAGGAGAAATTCAAAATGCTTTCTCTGGGCATTCTCCTTCCATACCTTCAGAGTCAGGATTGGCTTTGTTCTCTAGACCTAAAGGATGCGTATACACACATACTCATCCACCCATCCCACAGAAAATACCTTCGATTTCTGTTTCAGGGAAAACATTTCCAGTACAGAGTACTCCCCTTCGGTCTAGCCTCTGCTCCAAGAGTGTTCACCAAATGCATGGCAGTCATAGCTGCCTTTCTAAGAGGCCTGGGAATTTTCATATTCCCATACCTGGACGACTGGCTCATCTGAGCTCCCTCTCAGTCCCAGGCCCAAATTTCCCTGGACCGCACAAGGCGTCTTCTGCAGTATCTAGGACTGGTAGTAAACCTTCCCAAGTCTCAACTAATCCCTACTCAGTCTCTCGAGTTCATAGGGGCCCAGTTAGACACCATCACTGCGAGGGCCTACCTGCCTCAGGTCAGGGCCCAACGCCTGCTGAGTTTGGCCTCCCAAGCTCAGTCCAGCAGTCATTTGACAGCCCGGGAAATGCTGCGACTTCTGGGCCACATGGCCTCCACGGTACATGTAGTGCCCTACGCTCGTCTGCATATGAGAGCAGCTCAATGGACCTTGGCCACCCAGTGGACTCAAGCATCTGGAGCGCTCTCCGACCAAATACTCACCTCAAGCCGTCTATTTTGGTCCCTCCAATGGTGGACATCCACCAAGAATCTGTTGTTGGGGCCCCCTTCCAACCTTTGTTGCCCCAAGCAACCCTCACAACAGATGCCTCCCAGACAGGGTGGGGAGCTCATCTTCAGAACCTCTCCACTCAGGGCACTTGGTCTCCACAGGAGGCCACCCTTCATATCAACCTCCTGGAACTGCGAGCAATTTACCTTGCCCTCAAGGTCTTCTATACCCTCCTTGTCAACCTGACTGTCCTAGTTCAGACAGACAATCAGGTAGCCATGTTCTATATAAACAAACAAGGAGGGACAGGCTCTCTGTCGCTTTGCAACGAAGCTCTCAGATTATGGGCCTTCGCCAGAGAGCATCAAATTCACCTTCTTGCAGTGTATCTTCCAGGAGTTCAAAACTCTCGTGCAGACAGACTCAGTCGAGTTCTGCTTCCACACGAATGGTCCCTACATATGGACCAGATACGCAGAATCTTTCAGGAATGGGGGACCCCGGACATAGACCTCTTTGCAAGTCCGTGGAATGCCAAACTTCCCCGGTTCTGTTCCAGAACTCAGTGTCAGGGAGCTCAGGCCCACGATGCCTTCCTCCTGCATTGGGGTCAGGAATTCCTCTATGCCTTTCCACCCATTCCTCTAATATCCAAGACTCTGTTCAAGCTCCAGAGGGATCACGGGACTATGATCCTCATAGCTCCCCGCTGGCCACGCCAGGTGTGGTTCCCTCTACTTCTGCATCTCTCCCAGGGATCCTCCCTGGACCTGGGAGCTGTGCCAGACCTTCTGTCTCAGGAGGAGGGGACTTTGTGGCACCCAAACCCCAAATCCCTACATCTCAGAGCTTGGTTACTGAAGGCCTAAGTCTTCAAGACTTTAATCTTTCTCAACCTGTGACAGATATCCTTCATGCCTCTAGGAAACCTTCCACGAGGCGTTCTTATGCTTTCAAATGGAAACGTTTTTCCATTTGGTGTGCTCAGCAGGGTCTTGACCCTCTAGCACTTCCTTTGAATTCCCTCTTGGACTATCTCCTGCATCTTTCAAATGCAGGCCTTAAGACGAATTCAGTAAGGGTCCATTTGAGTGCTATTGCAGCATCCTTAAAACCTATAAATGGACAACCTGTCTCCTCTCATCCTCTTGTTGCACGTTTCATGAGAGGCCTGACTCTAACTAAACCTCCCATCCGACCTCCTCCGGTAGCATGGGATTTGAACCTAGTTCTAGGTCAGCTTATGAAGCCACCTTTTGAGCCTTTGGACTCTACCTCCTTCAAATTTCTTTCCTGGAAGGTTGTTTTCCTTATTGCAGTCACTTCGGCTCGCCGCATCAGTGAACTGCAGGCTTTAGTGGCTCATCCACCTTATACTAGGTTTCATCATGATAAGGTGGTCCTTAGGACGAATCCCCACTTTATGCCCAAAGTGGTCTCGCCTTTTCATCTTAATCAAGAGGTATATCTACCTGTCTTTTTCCAGGCTCCTCATGCATCCAGTGCAGAGAGGAACCTTCATACTCTGGATTGTAAAAGAGCTCTTGCCTTTTACCTCAACAGGACTCAACCACATCGAGAGTCTTCCCAACTTTTCGTGGCTTTTGATCCTTCTCATTTGGGACTTCCAGTCACCAAGCATACGCTTTCCAATTGGATCGCTCAGTGTATTTCTTTTGCTTACCAGAGTAAGAACATTTCTCTGGAGGGCCATGTCACAGCTCACAATGTGAGAGCCATGGCCACTTCTATGGCTCATCTTCACTCTGTGTCCATAGATCAGATCTGTCGAGCAGCCACTTGGGCCTCGGTTCATACCTTCACAGCCCATTACTGCTTGGACAAGGACTCCCGCCGGGATGCTTTGTTTGGTCAGGCTGTCCTCAGACACCTGTTCCATACTTAAACAACTCCTGCCCACCTTCCCTGGATGGATGCTTGAGATCCATGCGAAGATGGTTTACCCTTGGAGGGGGATCTCCCAGGCATCTTAGCTAGGGAGTCCCCATATGTGATGACTTATTCCTGCTTGTTCCTGGAGATAGCACAGTTACTTACCTGTAACAGGTGATCTCTGGGAACAGCAGGAATTAGTCATCACAACCCACCCACCTCCCCTAGGAGTTGTATCTCTATCTATCTATCTTCCTGTCCTCTCTCTCTATTGTCTCAGCTTTAAACTCGAACTGACGAGAGCTGGTCAGGAAGGCGGGAAGGCAGCGCGCATGTGCAGTGGGAGGCCCCAAAAGCTTTTAATCTGAAAAGCTGGGGAGCTTTCCCGCGCGGGCTCCGTCGGTACCGACGTACCCATATGTGATGACTAATTCCTGCTGTTCCCAGAGATCACCTGTTACAGGTAAGTAACTGTGCTTTTCTGGATCTGTGATGTTCTGGTGCTGGTCCATGGCTTAATAGGTGCTGAGATCCTTTCTCTCTTACCAACGCAATGTTGGAATTATCTCTTAATGTTGGTAATGGTAGAATGATGATTTTGAAGGTATAAATAATCATGTCCTGACAATGTCCCAGTGTTTATACTATTTCCTACCATTTCCTTTTTTAACTGGTCTTGTTATATTTGATGATATGCATACATATTTGACACATAAAAGAGAGTCCAAAGCCATTTCCCTGGCCACTTTTTTTTTGGAGATATTGGACATTAAGGGGTTGAACTGCAAGGGTGCCAATAATGTTGACCACAACTGTATGTCCCTATCCCTGAAGGGTTTACAAACTAAGTTTGTACCTGAAGCATTGGAGGGTTAAGTGACTTGCCCAGGCCCCAAGGAGCAACAGTAGTTGAATAAAAACAAATTTCTGTTCTGTTAATATGAAAAATGTGTGGGGTATAGCAAAAAAAAAAAAAAAAGGACAAAGGAGGAATTCCGTTTCTGTTTTATCACATAAGGCTGTGAAAGTGACCGTTTAAAACAGTGTCAGGTCGGACAGAAGCAGGATACTGTCAGGCATAATGGAAGCAATCAGGAATCATTAAGGGAAGTGAGGAGTGAGAGAAAGAAAGTCAGATGTAGCTAAGGTGCTGCTGGAGGGGAGAAGGGGGGGCGTGATTATTGCTTTCAGCTCCTGATTAGGCTTGGTGAGAAATGTGTGATCTGCCTCTACCTGGTTTGAGTTATTACTCTCTGGTATTCTCTGTCTGCCTGAAGTAGTTGTGGCTTCAGTTCTTCCTTTCAAGTCTTATGGGCTAATAGCAGTCACTAAGCCCTGTCCATACTGGGGGTAATCTTATAGCAGGTTGCCTATGTGCAAAGACCACAGAGTCACCTATTTCTAGCCAATTTTATGAAGACACATAAGCGCCTGTATGCCTTTATAAAATACTAGGGGTAAACTGGCAGAAATCACGGCCAGATTGAAGCCATGGCATAAAAGCTCGCGCATAGAACAGGAGTGTAAATCACAACTCTGCCCCAGAACATGCCTACATGCAAGAAACAAAAGTAGGTACAGTCTGCTGTTTTATGGTAAGTTATGTCTTATCCATGCTGAGCTAACTAATAGTTGCAAAGTGTTCTATGTTTTTAATTTCTTTCTAAAGTCGTTGATGTCCTTTGTGAATCGTAGGCATTCCAGGGTTCATTATGCAAGACCCATGATTCTCAGGGGTCTGTCGCCTTCAGTGCTGACTGACTGTGGGAAAGAAGCAGAATCTAGAACATTCAGCCCACACCTCATTCAGGCGGAAAGTCCCGATTCTCTAGAACCAGGTCACATAACTTCTAGGAAAGTCAAATGATAATGGGACAGGCATGGAGTGATCCTCTTTCAGACTCACACAAACTGCTCTGCCCAGGCTTGAATCCTGACCTGTCCAGCTTGAGGGCTGGTCCTTTGACTTTGAGTCATAACGTGGGTTCCTTGAGCAACTCCAAAAGGACTTGACTGCAGTCTCAAGGCCCGACCTGAAGTCCTGCCCCTGAAAATCCACATCAGTCCTCAAGGATTCAGAAAAATTGTTAGGAATACCACAGAGGTTCACATCTACTTGATGGCTGAGGGTTGTGGGACGTGTCAGAGATCCCTGCTGTAAACATCTGTAACTCTGTAGAACTCATTTATTCTGAAAAAGAGTATCTCTTGAAATCTGTGCCACTCTGTTTGAATCTGTGTTACACTGACCTAGAGCTATCAGCATGATACAACTTGAGTCACCAGTAGCCATCACGGTCCCGAAAGAAGCTGTTTGTTCCCAGCTCTCCTCGCCTGCATACAAGCCAGGCTTGGAATTCTTAGAAATTGTGCTGAACAGCAATAGAAAATGAGAGACAGGGACAAAAAGTCGAGAAAGGAGAGATGCAAGGAAAAGAAAGTGATGAATCAAACAGTCAAGAATTGAAAGCATAATAAATACTGTTTGGAATTCCATCTTTGTTTTCTGGATGTGATGTTCCTGGATGATCTCCTGAATAGAAACCAGATAGAGTGGGGAAAGAGGTTAGTCTTCAGGTTCCCTCCTACACCTTCAGTTTTTGTGCTGGAAAAACACCGTTTCACCATATGGTATGCATAGATTAGTGACTGCTGTATTTGAAGTGCATTTCAAATGTAGCTATTTTAACAGTTTTTGGATTTAAAATATACCTTTACCATTCCTCCTGTTTCCCACTTTTCCTTCTACATCTTTTAGTGAACTGATACCACTCTGAGAACTCAGCAGGAGGCGGAGATCATTACAACGTGACACTTACATTGAAAAGTAGCCTGGAAAGATTTATGGTGGCAAATGGACCAGGCCATCCTATTTCAAGCCCTCTCATGAGCTGCAGTCAAGCCAGGGGGGTGTCTGAGGTCCCTAATATATTAAAGTTGCGGACAGCAGCACGTCTGCGAGCTAAGGCATTTTGGGGATAAATTTATAAGGACCCAGCTAAATTTAAGTGGTAGGAATGCATGCAAATGGGGATTCTAGTTATTTATGCATGTAAGTGGCCACTGAGGCATGTAAATGAGTGTGCGTGCACTGTGTCCCATTCCGCAAAAAAGATATCTAACTGCAGTGGCATGTACTTATACTGTGGCAAAGTTAATGCATGTAAATTACAGAATCTACACTCGCTCTTTAAAAATTTAGGCGTGGGCATTTACACTGGTACTAGGGCTAATGTAAGTGATTGGGCCTTAAATTAACATTCGCTTTTGACCGCTTGCACTAGTATTTTATAAAGAAAAGTAGGCACCTACTTTCATGTGAATAGTAAGAGCCTCCTTATAAAAGTGCTCTCCATATGTCACAGTAGCTTTGGAATCATTGGCCTTGTGAAAGGTGGCCAGAATTAGATTTACTTAAATTTAGTCTAAGTGTTGACTGCCAGATTTACTTAAATTTAGTCTAAGTGTAGTCTCCTAAGTATTTGTGGTTGTATTTTTATCTTTAAATTACGTTAGTCTGTAAACTTGTAGCAAATGATATTGATTAGCGGAGGCAGTATATAAGATGTTTTAAATAAATAAATATAGCACATTACTCCATTTCTAAATTGGATTTGGACAAGGCACATTGGCAAGCTGTTCAACCATCATGCAACCCATGATGCACCTAGAGTTTCCTCTGGTAGGGGAGAAGACGTTTCCCAGTCTCCTGGGCTTGAAACACTCCTCAAGGATCCAAAATCAAAAGACGTCCACTACAATTAGTATGTTGCAAACCAAAATGATTTTACAGAGTTTTTATTTATAATGCCTTTTCAATAGTACCTCAGAGTGAGTCCTCCAATCTTGTTCGTTAGTTTAATAATATTTATTGACTGCAAGAATCCAAGCAGAAATGCAACAACAGAATAACTTCACAGAAATAGAATAAATGAGTTACTACTCTTGCACACCAAATTACCTGCTCATACCATGAAAGCCTTTTTTAAAAAGTCTTTACACCCTTACAGAATACTTTCAGATCATCTGTCAGCAGCTCTTTATTCCAGAGAACAGAGGCCTGAACCAAACATGTACAATTAGGGTGCCAGGATTTCACAAAGCCTTCAAAGATGGTACCACCAATTGATTGTCCTGTAAGCGAAGTGCCCTAGCAGGAACATAAGAACACGCATTTGTACTAAGATACCCAGGAGCTATGCTGTGTCCGATTTTAGAAACTAACTACCTACTACATTTTAAACGCAATCCTTGGCTTCTTAGGGAGTGAGTGCAGCTGATACATCGGAGTGACAGTCATATTTCCTGAGACCCTTTATAGGTTTAGCAGTCATATTCTGGAGAAGCTGCACTCGTAGGCCTCTTGAAGAGAAACCAACCAACAAAGAGTTAATAATGTAATCTGGGCATAATCTGTGCTCTAGTGATTTTCATCAAAGAAAGATGCAGCTGCTGGATCTGACGTAGCAGCCAAAAATCCCTTTCACCAAATAGGAGGCATCAGTGGATATGGGCAGACATGAGCCTAATATGAGTCTAAGGTCATGGTATACTGACTGTAGAGGCCAACAGGCACCATCACTGGAAGGGGGAATCATCTGGCTAACTCCATCTCCAAAAAGGACAAGATTTCTAACTTAATAACATTGAACTTAAGGCCCATTAACTCAAACCACCAACCAACAGCAACATCCTCTCCTGGATCAGCCCCTGTGTGCCGCCAACATCTCCAGGGAGAGGAACTAAAATGTGAACTTCTGTACAGATGTAAAAATACCCAAACCAGTGGTATGCATAGTTTAGCACAAAGGGAATGTAAAAGAATTTAACAAATGTGTTCCCCTGTGGGACAGATCACCTAGTGGCCTGGACTACTTCAGAAGAGAGAGCCCAGTGCTTTGTACATTCTTCATTTCCTTTTTCAAAACCTCAAGCAGCACCGACGACTCATAGATGTGTGTTTCAAAAGAGGCAGATGCCTCGCTAGAAAAGGAACCTTCACTCCCTTTCTAGTTAGGTTGGTAAGCGAATTATAAAAAAGGGACATTTTCAGATGGGATTTGAATACATAGAAATAAAGGTCAACAAATGCATAGATGAGACATTTTGCTTGGACTAATGGCACATTAGTGACTGAGTTCTTTTCATTGGGTCAGTACAAACCGTACTATGGATAACGTTGCCTGTCTGTACAATAATAGATTAGATAATGGCTTCAACATTTCTTTTCATATCTGTGGAGATTGTAATGTAGACGGATGGAAATGAGATTCATATGTATAAAGATGTGAGAAAAAAACCTTGTGAAACAAAACAAATCAGCTGAATGTATAGCTGTTGAGACTGTCCCACTGATGGACAAAACAGCCAGCATCTCCAAGACTCTTGGGAGTCATTTTAGAAAGTCCTTTTAGTGTGCTTGTGGCAATCGATGCACATAAAATGATTCTTATAAAATCACGGCAGACATAAAAGTAAATGTGACGGCATGAATGTGCGTCATTTTACTGTAGGTATTGCTGTGGCGCATCCCAGGTGCAGCATGGGCAGAATCGTGAACTACCCAAGTTCTGGTTCTGAAGTTATGACCTATGTGCATATGATGAGGTCAGTGTGTGTCAGGAATGGAGGGGTGTGTGCTGGAGTTGTCTATAATGCTACAGTAGTATTCCCTGAAAAGGAGTGTCTTGATCTCTTTTCTAAATGTTTGGAGGTCTTTTATTGAACAGATTGAGTCTGGGAGGGAGTTCCATAGATTGGGAGCAGTGTAAGTGAATGTTCTTTTGCTTGTTTTCTGTTTGGTCTTTTGAATAGAGGGAGGGATTGTGAGGATGTGCTGGGAGATTGTCCTTCTAGATCTATTTTCGGTGGGGCTGTATAGTAGTGTTGTGAGGAAGGATGGGGCGATATTGTTGATCAACTTGAAAGTGTCATTAAGGTTTTATATTTTATTTGGCTCGCAATTGGAAGCCAGTGGAGATCATATAGAATGGGTGTGATATGATCTTTCAAGTGGCCCTTGCAGATAATTCTTGCTGTGACATTCTGGGCCCTCTGGAGAATAAACAGATTCTTTTTTGTTGTACCCTGTAACAAGCTGTTACAGTAGTCAAAGTGAGGGGTAATAAGAGCTTGTACTATGTCTCTAAAGGCATGGTAGTCAAGTAGGGGTCTGAGATGTTGAACGATCTTGAGTTTGAAAAAGATTGTTCTGGCGGTTTGCTTGATGTGTGACAGCATGTGTGTGTGTGGGGGGGGGGGTAATGTTTTGATTTCTTGAAGTATATAATACTCCAGGTTTCTTAAAATTAATGTTGAGGTTGTTGGAGTTAAGCCAGGATTCCACTTCTTTAATGCAGTCTGACAGATTGTGGTAGGTGGGGTTCGGTATATCAATGGAGTGGTATAACATGATATCATCTGTGTATATGAAATATCCAGTGTTGAATTTTCTGAATATGTTTGTGATTGGTTGAAGGTAAAGGTTGAATAATAGGGAAGAGAGGGCGGATCCTTCTGGTATTCCTTATTCTTGAGGGAAGGCAGTAGAAGTCTCTTGACCTATTTGTACTTGTAGCATCCGGTCAGAGATGTATGAGATAAACCATTGAGGCCAGTCTCAAGATTAGGATATTATGGTTAACGTTGTCAAAAGCAGAGGCTCTGTCTATGAAGACCAGAATAAACACATGTTGTGCATCATCCATTCCTCTGGTGTCGAATAGAGCTATTAGGAGTGTTTCGAATCCATGGAATGGGGGGAATCCGTACTGGTGGACATCAAGGGGGAGCATTTATATCAATGAAATCTTGGAGTTGTAATTGGATGACCTTTTCTATAACTTTTGATACAAAAAGAATGCTAGCTATGGGCCTGTATGAGCTTGGATCATCCCTGTTGAGGGTTTTGTTCTTTAGAATGGGCCTAGTAGTTGACAGTTTAAGCTCCTTTGGTATAATTCCTTGGAGGAGGGTTTGGTTGACAATATGGAGGAGATGAGGCACTAATTCAGATTTTGATGCCTTTATCCAGGTGACGGGACAGGGGTCTAGGGGGGAGATTGTAGTGTTAATTTTGGTTATAATGTGTGGTTATAATGCTATAATGTTTGAAGCTTATTCTCACTAATTTTTGTTTCAGATTTTATTGCAGTTAAAAATCAAAAATCAAGGATGATATAATGCCTCTGTATCACTTCATGGCGTGACTTTATCTTAAATATTGTATGCAGTTCTGGTCACCATATCTTAAAAAGGATATAGCAGAATTAGAAAAGGAACAGAGAAGAGCCACCAAAATGATAAAGGGGATGGAAAGATATCTCTAGGAGAAAAGACTTAAAAGTTAGGGCTCTTCAAATTGGAAAAGAGATGGCTGAGGGGAATATATGATAGAAGTCTATAAAATAATGGTTGGAGTGGAACGGGTAAACATAGATCACTCCTTCATAAAGTAGAAAAACTAGGGAATGCACAATGAAGCTACAATGTAGCACGTTTAAGACTAATCAGAGAAAATATTTATTCACTTGACGCGTAATCAAACTCTGGAATTCATTACCGGAGGATACAGTAAAAGCTATTAGTGTAGCTGGGTTTAAATGAGGTTCGGACAAGTTCCTGGAGGAAAAGTCCATAAACTATTATTAGAGGTATGGGGAAATCCACTGCTGAGCCTGGGATAAAGCAGCATGAATCTGTGTATCTTTTTGGGAATCTGGATTTGGGATACTGTATTTGATGAACCCTTAGTCTGACCCATTGTGGCATGTCTTATGTTCTTCTGTTATGTTCTTAAGCTAAACCTGCAGGTCCAATTAATCCTTTATTCATTGATTCATCTTTCATTGGTGGTGTGTCTGGACCTTTCATTATTTTCGTGCCTTTTCTGACTCAAAGTTGTATCTACCTGTTCCATGGTTTAGTTAGTTTGGGGTGCAGTAGGTTCTCCTTGGGCATTTAAAGTGAGATGATTTTTGGTGGTATGATCCCTTTTTCAAGGGTTCTATTAGTATTTTCAGGTGTTTGTCCCTGTCTCTCGGCTTTATGCAGTGGACGTTCTGCGTGAAGGATAAGAGTGGGGGCTGTTTCTGTCAATTGGCTTTGCGGAATCATGCTATTTGTTGACAAAACAGAGTTACTTAAAAGATCAGAGATCCATGGAGGCTGTTCTTCCTCTATCTGTTTAACAGCTGTCTAGCCAGATCTTCAGAACAATGGAGGGGAGGGAACCCCTTCTGAGCAATAAATGTAGCAGTTCCCTTGTGTTGATCATTCTTGAGTCTAATGGCATCATCCTACCCACTAATCCCTTTTTATCCTTTTTTATGTTTGAAACCCTCAACCAGGACACTATGCTTTGGTTGAAGTATCCTGCTTTTCTGTAAGTCCCCCAACAGTATGTTAGGCTTTGCAGCCTCTATAGCGCCATGCAAAAACTCAGGTCTGCTGGAGTTACGTTCCCTGACTGCATTTTAACTGAATGCTGTAACCTCTTAGTGTTCTGTAAAGCCAGGTACTTGAGGAAATTACTGCAGGGTTATTTTCTTTCATTAACTAAAAAAAGCCTTCAGAAAAGGATTGAAAACACCTTGGACATAGTCTACGTCTCCCAGTGGAAAACTGCACAGAAGAATGAGTGCTGCCTTCTGCGTGCTGGGAAGGCGATTATAAACCAGAGAGTGTGCGCCAGAAAAGGACAAGGAAATGTTGCATATAAAGACATTTTTTTCACGCAATTTCAGCTTCTCTAGTTTACTTAGTAGAACTTTCGTTTTATGCAGTTTGCTGCTTAAGGGAATCAGGCACCTGCTGTCCCAAGAGCCGTAGTATGGATTATCCCGTTAGCATTTGACAGGCCAGAAGTGTATCCTGCAGGCTGAAAGCTGTTGCCACAGCTGGGCATTTTGCTTGCCCCCGTAATGCATGTCTCAAATACGGACTTTACTGGAATATTTTTCCATTTACATAAACTGATGTTCAACTTCAAATAAAAAAAAGGAAGCCATAGACTAACTGATAACTGCAGTAGCTCAGCATGGCTTGTATTTTCACTCAAATACGAGTTGTGTGGATAAATAATGCCTTTGATTGCTTTCAGAGATGATGCTTGTGTCAGCATGGTATTCCAATCACTGGAGTGCGTTTTTGTATTGCCTGTGCCAGTCAAGAACAATGCAGAAGGTTCTGGTTAAAAAAGCCTTTAATTTTGCATAGTAATTGCCTTTTTGTTGAGACAAAAGGTTTTGTGAATCAAAGTCATTTACTCGTTTGAAGTGAGTATGGCTGAGTGTCACCACAGCTGGGAGACTGTCAGAGAGAAAAATGCTATTAGTTTGATTAGATAAGAGATGTACGAAATTTTAAAAAAATGTATTCATCTTAACACAAAAAGAGAAAAAACTCTCAGTTAATTTCAAATACTTCAGGATGTAATGAGCGTAATTGTCTCAAGTTGTGAATCCTTAGAACTTTTATATGGCCAACTCTCCATTGCAGAAACATGCATCTGTGCAGCCATGATCAAGGATGGTCAACTCAGTTAAAGATCTGTCACAACATTACCAGTACCTGCTTATCGTGTCAAAGGCACATTGGTAGGGAAGTGGAAGAACCAAGCAATAATACTCGTTCACAATAACTCCCCCCCCCCCTTCCACCGCCTGCCTCTACAACTATCCACGCTTGAATAAGCAGAGCTATTGTTTGGTGAATGGTACCTTTTAACAGAGGTGTGAAGTAAGATATTCTGGCCCCCAAAGGCCGAGGGGGTCTTTCTATAGGAGCATCATAATCACCTTGCAGCTTCATCATGTGCCCTCTGGTTTTGCAGCTTCCCCTTCCTTTTTCAAGTGGGGTGGGGGGTGCTGTGGAGCTGGAGGGTGATGGACTTGGACACAACATCGAGAAATACTTTTCACGAAAAGGGTGGTGGATGCTTGGAATGCCCTCCCTATGGAAGTGGTGGGGGCAAATACAGTGATGGAATCCAAAATGGCATGGGACAGACACAGTGGGTCCCTTTACAGCGAGAAGATAAAATCACAATAAACTTCACTATTTCTTATACTTCAACAAATAGAGGAGGGTGACCTGCAGGGAGCAAGGGGGTACAGCCCTAAACAAAGGCATATAGGGGGTGATATACACAGAGCAGCGGGTACAACCACTGTAGCCATTCTACTGGGCAGACTAGATGGACCATGCTGGCCTTTATCTGCCGTCATCTACTATCTTACTATTGACATCAGTTATCACTAAACATAGCTAAGTATTGATGGCAGAAAATATCTATACACAAAGACACAACAAGGTGGCACCAGTGGCATGCAATGGGCAGGACGGTGGGTACAGCCTGTTCCGGGTGTTGGCGGGAGGGGGGTGCACCCCTACTGGGTCCACAGAGGCAGCATGGCAAACATATGATTACGGTGGGCTCCAGGGGCCAGCTGCTCGTCCCTCCCAGTCAAAGTCTCGTGAATCATGAGACTTTGGCCGGGACAGAAGAGTAACTAGCCCCTGGAGTGTGAGGTACTGCAACAACCCAATGTAATAAGATTGCCATGCTGTGTCCATGGGGCCAGCTGGGGGTGGATGCATTGCTGATGCTTTATTTTTCACACACAAGGGCTCCACCACCTAATACGGGTCCCTTGCAGATACAATGACTTTTTTCTGTGGCATACCTGATCAGGTTTGAAGGCAATCTAGGCCTATTCCCTCTTCATAGGATCCTGTAGAGCTTAACCCATCTGGGGTCTAAGGAATGAAGAAATTGCTGAGATAAATTACGGCTAGGAAGGCAGTTTTGGCCTTGCCTTGCCGTGGCTCATTGTTACTCCCACGGCTGAGGCAGCCCCAGACCCAGTGGCCTCAGGCTCTGCGATGTGCATTTAGCCAGGTAGAGTAGTGCTACATCAAAGAGTGACAGGCTGCCTAGACATGACAGCCTTCAAAGAGGGTAGAAGTGTCATCTCCCTACCTTCAGTATGCATGGACTTTATGCTGCAGGCCTGAGCAACTGAGGCCTTGCTGCCATCCGAGCCCGGCATCACTCTGTTGCGACTGGCAGCTGAGGGCATCTACGAGAGGAAACAGAGCGGGTGTGTGAAGGAGACAGACAGCACTGAGCTTCTGGATGAGGTCCCGCAGCTGTGGTTTCATTGGGAGCTTCACCATTGCTCCGTCTCTCTTGTGCCCTGGAGACAGGCACGACGAGACCACCTGCACCATCTTGAAGACCTACAGGAGGGTAGGACAGGCCCCTCCAACACCTTTTTATGGAGCAATAGGTAACTAAACTGAAACAAGAGCAGAATAGACTGGCCACTAAGAGAACAGAAATTAATAGAGCCTTTGGCAACGGAACCGTCGAGGTGCCATGTTTCTGAACAAATGAAAACATCTCGTAAAGAACTGAACAAATAAAGAACAATTAAAAGGCCAGTTTAACCTAAAAATGAAGCTGTGTCTGAAGTGACTAAAGGGAATAATGGCAATTTTGCGCTGGACTCTGCCTCCTGCTCCCATCCCATCCAGTAATTAATCATGACCTGCTCTCACTGGCTTTATCTCAAATCAGCTATCTGATGGAAAATTTAACCAAGACAAACTACGATCTAGGAACTGAACTTGATAGACTAAGGGACAGGACAGTAGCTCTGGTCCCAAACCTCCGTGCCGACTCCAAGGGCTTGCATGATGTCTGTTTGAAATAGACCGAGACCATCATGGTTTATTCAATTATCAATTGATTTTTAGATAAGATATATAATTGTACTTCTACAGATCACCTGAATTTTTGCTACACAGCCAGTTCATAAAGGGTGGATTTAGACCACTATTACTCTCTCAGGTGCTCCCTAATCCCCTATATCTTTCTCCTGCCTGTCCTTCATATATTTCTTCTGCTCTCCTCTCCGTCTCTTTCTTATGGCTCCACATCACTCATTTTTTCTTTCGTTGACACTCCCTAATCTTCTACCCTCATACCAACAACTCCAAACCTCCCTCTTTATCATCCCCTCTTTACCATCCTCACTTCTCCCACTATCATGTCATCTAATCTATCATCAGCTCTTGAACTTCACCATTTTCTTTTTCTCATTCATCCATCTCCTCTCTCTGAAAGAGCCTCATCCTCGTTACCGCCATGCCATCTCCTCTCTGCCCTGCACTCTTCTGCTCCTCCTCCTTTTGTCATCTGGAAATATCAATCCCAACACTGGCCTCTCTAGATTTTTCTCACACTCCCAAGACAGATCCTCACGCAACTACCCGCTAATCTTATTCACATTCCTCTCCTTTCCCACTCTTCTCACCCTTTCTCATGCATCTTGGGGCATGCATACTCCATGGAGTGGAGGAGTAGCCTAATGGTTAAGAACACTGGTTTGGGAACCCAGAGACCAGGGTTCGATTCCCACTAATACTCCTTGTGGCCTTGGGCAAGTCACTTAACCCTCTATTGCCTCAGAAAAATCCAAGTTATCAATGTCTCTGTTTAATGTGCATTACCAAGTTTAAGTTTCAATGTAAACCACTTTGACTGAAATGATAAAGCAGTATATAAAAGCTGATAGATAAATAAATAAATATCAAACATACTTGCCTTTATTCATGATCTCTTTATCTCTAATGCTCTCCATCTTCTTGCTCTAAGACCTGGCACCTCCCAGACGACTCTGCTTCAGTTGCTGCCCTCTGTCATAGCAGCTATCAATTCTCCCACATGTTTCCTCCCACTGGCTGTGGTGGTGGTGTTGGTCTTCTACTCTCTCATTCCTGCCAATTTCAACCCCTCCTTCTACCTCAGTCTCACTCCTTTTCTTCCTTTGAAGTCCATTCTATTTTGCCTTTTCACTCCATTACCTCTCTGGATAGCTGTCATTTTATTGACCCCCTGACAAGTCCACCTCTACCTTTCTTACTAACTTTGACTCGTAGCTTTCCTTCATTCTGGATTCATCTTCCCCTTCCCTTATTCTCGGTGATTTTAGCATTCATGTTGATAACCCCTCTGACCCTTATGCCTTAAAGCTTCTTTCACTTCCTCATTCCACCTTGCTCTACTACCCCCACTCACCAGCACGGTGACTGCCTTGACCTTGTCGTCTTCTCTAATTGCTTACCCTCAAATTTCTATACCTCAGTTCTTCCCTTATCTGACCATCACTTTCTTCACTCTTCTTCACTCCCGCCTCAATCTCGCCAAATTTCCTCCAACCTCTTTAGAAGTCATCATGCTATTGACCCATCGGCTCTCTCCACTACTGTCTTATCACCTCTTTCCTCCACTATCTCATCTGAGTCTGTTGATGAGGCAGTAGCTTCCTATGACACTGTAGTTTCCTCTGTTCTCGATGCTCTTGCTCCGCCCATGCCATGTCCTGTGAGGCGTACTGTATCTCGGCCCTGGCTGTCTTCGATTACCTTTACCTATCTGCATTCCTTTGTCCACTCAGCTGAGCGCATTTGGCTCAAATCCAGCACTCTTGCTGACTTTTTACATTTCACATTCATGCTTGCTTCTTTCCAGTCAGCCATAGCACTCACCAAGTAAAACCACTATGCCCACCCGAATAACTTGGCTTACCTCAGACCCTCACCATCTCTTTACAACTCTCAAATCTTACCTCAAAGTGCTTCCACCTCCTACTCCTCTCCTTCCCTTTCTGCCCAAATCTTGGCCGACTATTTCCATGACAGTGTCCATAAAATTACACTCCAGTTCCCTACGACATCGGCACCATCTTCTCTTTCACCTGTTAATTCCCAGCTCTTACCATCAACCTCTATCACTCTTTTTTCCTTTTCTAACATCTCTGAAGAGGAAACCAAAATTCTTCTTTCCTCCTCCAAACTCACTACCTGCTACTCTGATCCTATTCCCATCCATCTCCTAAGCTCCATCCCTTCCATCTGCAGCCTTCAAACATACTGTGGTCACACCTTTCCTCAAGAAACCTTCTAGACCTTACCTGTCCTAATTATTGATCTTCCTCCCCTTCATTTCTAAACTACCTGAATGTGCAGTTCACTGCCATTTCCATGACTTTCCTCTCAAGCCCTTCTCGATCCACTGCTATTTGGCTTTCATACTTTGCATTCTACTGAAACTGCTTTTGCTAAAGTCTCCAGCGACCTGTTCCTGGCAAAAGCCAAGGACTTTTACTTAATCCTCATTCTTCTTGACCTTTCTGTTGCTTTTGATACTGTTGACCACCACCTTCTCCTTGACACCTTGTCCTCGCTTGGTTTTAAGGCCTCTGTGCTATCTTGGTTCTCTTCTTCTCTCACCCATTGCACTTTCAGTATTTGTTTTGTTGGATCTTCCTCTACTGCTATCCCATTCTCAGTTGGTGTACCCCAAGTGTCTGTCTTGGGCCCACTCCTTTTCTTTCTCTATACCCAGTTCCTTGGTGCACTTATCTCCTTCCAAGGTTTTCAGTACCTTTTTTACACTGATGACTCTCAGATCTACCTCTCTACACCTGAAATCTCTCCGGCTATCCAGGCCCAGATTGATATTGCTGCTTGGCTGTCTCACCCACTGTTTGAAACTAAATATGACCAAAACTAAGCTGCTTATTTTTCCCCCTATATCCACCTTCCCTTTTCCTCCTTTCTCAATCTTTGTGGATAACACTATACTACTCTCTATTTCCTCAGCTCACAACCTTGGGGTCATCTTTCACTCCTCCTCCTTCTCCTTCTCCACACATATCCAACTGATAGCTAAAAACCTATTGTTTCTTTATAACATCAGCAAAATTCGCCCCTTCTTTTCTGAATATATTATTAAACCACTTATCCACTCTTTAGTCACCTCATATCTAGAGTACTGCAACCTTCTCCTTTCTAGTCTCCCTCTGAATCATATCTCTCCCCTTCAATCTGTTCAGAACTCAACTGCGTGGCTAATCTTCTATCAGCCTCAATTTGCTCATATAACACTTTGTCAAGTTGCTTCATTGGCTCCTTATCCATTTCCATATCCAGTTCAAACTTTTCCTACTGACCTACAAATGCACTCATTTTGCTGCTCTTCACTATCTTTCCTCTCTTATCTCTCCCTATACCCCTCCTCGGGAACTCCGCTCTTCTAGTTTGTTTGTTTATGTTTATTTGCTTTTGATATACTGCCCTTTATAATGTCAGGGCGGTTTACAAGAGAGAAAATTTACATTGAAGTAGGGCTCTAGGCCAGGAAAGAAAAGAGAACTACAATTGTGAACAGGAAAGAGCGGTAATAAGCATTACAGACAGGACATAGAAATAGGTCTACAAACATAGATATAACCTAGGCATCAGTGTGGATCTGGGAGGTTGTAGGCAGTGGTGAAGAGGTGCGTTTTCAATGAAGCTTTAAATGTGGCATAGTTTTGTTCTAAGTAGAGGGGCGTGGGCAGGGAATTCCAAAGGGCAGGACCAAGAAAGAAAAAAGCTGAGTGTCGGGTGGATTGCAGGTGTGCACGAGATGGAGGGGGAAGGTGAAGATGGTTTATGTGCAATGAACGGAGGTTGCGTTTAGGGACATAGAAGTGGAGAAGATCAGCAAGATATTGTGGTGTGTGGGTATGGATGACTTGGTGTACCTGGGTAAGGATCTTGTACTGTATACAGAACTCAATGGGGAGCCAGTGCAAGTGGAGTAATAAGGGAGTGACATGGTCTCTGCATGATGAGTTGGTGAGAATCCTAGCTGCAGTGTTCTGAATAAGTTGCAAACGGTGTAGTTGAGTGTGTGAGATACCAGCGAGAGCAGAATTACAGAAGTTGAGGCGCGATATGACTGTGGACAGAGTGAGAGTGGTCAGAGCAGAGGGAGAGAGAAAGGGGTGAATAGCTCGTATTTGACGAAGAAAAAAATTGGATTTTTTTTGCAAGTTGAGAGATGAGGTCTCTAAGGGATAGATTGGAATCAAGTACAACCCCCAGAGAGCGAAAGGATGTGACCACAGGGATGGTGGAGTTCCCGAGGGTAGGGGCAGTGGAAGGACATGGAATCCCAAAAGTGAACCATGTAGAGGATGTCTTCGTCAGATGTAAGTGCAGGCAGTTCGTAGACAACCATTGTGCTACCAGGAAGAGACGTGAATTAAGGGGCCCCAGGTCAGGACGAAGAGGGTTGGTATTACGGAGAATGACAATATCGTCTGCATAGTAGAAAGCTGATAGATCTAATTGTTGAATTCAGAGGGCAAGCGGGGCAAGAAAAAGGTTAAAGAGGAGGGGAGCCAGGAGAGAGCCTTGGGGTACACCGCAAGAAAGAGGGACAGGGTCAGAGGACAATTGTGAGCTAACCGATGAGGCTACAGAGAAGGAGAAAAGGGAGAGAAAATAGTGAAACTAACGAAAACAGAACCACATAGACCAGCATCCCGGAGACGTGAAAGAAGGAGTGAGTGATCGACGAGGTCAAAAGCTGCCGAGAGGCCTAAGGAAACCACCACTGAGATGTCAACCCCGGTCGTGTGCAGAGTGGAGTTCATTCAGGAAAGCTAGTAGGACTGTTTCGACGCTGTGACCTTGACGGAAACCTGATTGATGGGGGTGAAGGTAGTTTACAGAATTGAGGTGTTGTGATAGTTGGTTAAAGGCAGTTTTTTCTAAGATCTTTGCGAGAAAGGGAAGGTTTGAAACTGGACAGTAGTGTGATGGAATTTATGGGTCGAGAGAGGGCTTCTTTAGAATGGGATGTACTATGGCATGTTCCCATAGGGAAGGGAAGGTTCCAATGGAAAGGCAGGAGTTGATCATGGTTAGAATGGGAAATACTAGGGTGAGAGAGGGTTCAAGGAGCCAACTGGAGGGAATGGGGTCCAGCGGACAGACTGTCTTATGAGCTACCAAGATGGATTTAATAAGTTCCAAGGTGGTAATGGGATGGAAAGTGGACCAGGTATGAGAGAGGGAGGGTGTGATGGGGGAAGAGGGAGAGGGAGGTGGATGAGAGGAAAGAGGAGGAGGGCAAGAGGGCGAAGACGCACGTAGATCAAGAATCTTAGTTGCAAAAAAGGAGGCCAGCTGGGCGGGCGTAAGAGTTTGGTGAGGTAGAGCAGAAGGAAGGCCAGACTATAGTGAGGTAAGAGAGCGGAGTGTGGAGAAAAGCTGGCGGGATGGATTGGGGGCAGATGTGATGCGGTCAAAGAAATATGAAAGTTTAGCTTGATGGACTGCGGAGCGGTAGTGGCAGTGGTGGTCATGAAACTGGGCTAGCGCAAGTGGGGTGCGGAACATTTGCCACCTACGCTCTGCCTGGCAAAGGTGAGTGCACAGGAGGCGAAGTCCGGCATGATACCAAGGATGACGGATGGAAGGTGCTTGAGTGCTTGTGGTTGCAGAGGGGCGATCTGGTCAAGAGCGGAAGATAAGGTAGAGGTCCAAGTTTGAGACCTGTGTGTTGGGGGAGAGGGCAGGGAAGTTCTCTGGAAGAAGGTGATGTGCAGGTGGGAAGTGTTGGAGTG
The DNA here is from genome assembly GCA_033557465.1 of Ichthyophis bannanicus. NCBI lineage: Eukaryota > Metazoa > Chordata > Amphibia > Gymnophiona > Ichthyophiidae > Ichthyophis > Ichthyophis bannanicus. The sequence goes on from CM066049.1 coordinate 123,714,199, forward strand.
TAAGAGGAGTGATGTGATGGCAGAGCCGACCAGTGAAAGTGGGGGCAGCAGAGGAAACCGCGGGACAGGCGATGCACCTGGGAGTTGGAAGGTCTAGGAGGAATGACAAACAGGAATGGTCAGTCCAGAGAAGGGGCCTTTTTGAAAGTTGGGAGATTTGTAGAGAGGCAGCAAGAGGTGTGATCACTAGATCCAGAGTATGGCCAGCTAAGTGGGTGGGGAATAGCACGTGTTGACAGAGAGACAGATCATGAAGGAGGGTAGTAAAGGAGAGATCCCTGGAAGAGGTGGGAGATTCAAAATGGACATTAAAGTCGCCTACTATAACTAGATGGGAGAACTGGAGAGAAATATCTGAAAGAGTAAGAGTAAGGGCATCCCAGAGATGAGAGTGAAGAGAAGGTGGGGAGTAGAGAATCAAAAGGTAAATAGGGGAGGATGTATAAAAACACAGGAGGAGAGATTCGGGGTAATGTAGTAAGGGGGAAGCAATCTGAGAGATGGGGAGAGTGGAACGATAGAGTGCAGCCACACCACCACCATTCCGGCCAACATGAGGGATAGCGAGAGAAGAGAAGCCAGGGGGCAAACATCTAGTGACGAGCGGTTGCTCACCGTCTTTGATGGTGGATCCCCTCTGCCTGTGACCTTCTCTTCCACTGCCATTTTCAGACTTCAGTCCTTTCACCTTGCTGCTCCTTATGCCTGGAACAAAGCTACCTGAGTCTGTACATCTTGGGGGGAGGGACTGGGAAGGGCACTTGGTGGCATGTCTCATCCAGTGGAAACTATGTAAGCACTACAACATCACTGTACCAGAAAAGCATTGGGATCATGATGCTAAGAGAATTACGGAGAATGCAGAAATTCTGATATCTTGGGACATTCCCATTCTGATGGGTAAGAAACTGGATGCAAGGAAACCTGACATATTATTTTATTTATTTATTTATTTATTAGAGTCTCTTTTATACCGCGCTATTCAGCATCAGTGTGGTTTACAATGAACAATAAAATACACATTTCCGATGGTACTTTGTGTTTACAGTTGAACAGGTAATGCAACTTGGATAACAGGTAACTATTTAAATTTAAGACATAATTGGGAACTCTTTTGACATAGTGGTAAAGGAGAAAACCACCAGAATGGCATTGATAATAGAGTATCCTGTGAATCACGTGGAGTGGAAGAAGATCCTGAAATACCAAGAAATGCAGTCAGAGACCAAGAAAATGTGGCAGAAAGATACAGAAATATTTCCCATTGTATTGGGAGCCAAAGGCCTGATAAAGTGGAATGTCCAAGCACACCTTAATAAAGTAACCAAAAAGAAAGCTCTCTTTGGCAAGTGCTATGCTGAGTACTAGCAGAAAATCTGAGAGATCTTACTCCACATATCCTGGCTTAGGAGTTAGGTTCATGACTATCATGGTATCAGTGAAACTAATCCATTTGGAGAAATAGTCCCATAAGAGGCTAAGAACTGATTTGGCATCAAAACTAAATGCTGTTCCTATCTATTTCTCTCATAGTGTTATGACTTTTGGTTCTGAGAACTTATGATTCTTTTGTGATTTTTAGATAACCTCCGAAAACTACAGGAATTCATGCTCTGAGCCATTTCTTAGTGGTGCCTCCCTTATGTGGCTTCATTTACTGTGACAGGCTCATGGACAGGCACATCAGAGTTGGTTTGGGGGTTGCAGTACAAGAAAAGCATTCCCCCCTCCCCTTTAGAAAATTTGAACAATGTCATTGAAGCATAACCTCAGGGTGCTGGCTGGACCTTCATATGTCTAAAGCCATCTATGGGTGCATAGTGGCTCCTTTTGGGAGCATGAAAGCTGGTTTGGGGCAGTTCAATTGCATGATCTCCTATCAGCATTAAGATAATTTCAGGTAGCTGGAAGGGAGTGGCTTGGAAAAAAGAGATGGGGAGGAATATGGAAAGGTCGGACGAGACATGCACTCAAATGTCTCTTCTGAAGAAGTGACTTTGAAGCCCATGTACTGAGCCATCTTCAGATTATTTTTGTCAGGTAAAAGGTGTCCCAACCTCTAAAACTCTTGCTCTGAAAGTCTTTGTAGCAAGTGATCAACAAATGCACATAGTAGTAGAGGATGATCTCCGGGAACAAGCAGGAATGTAGTCTTCACATATGGGGTATCGTCGGTACCGACGGAGCCTGCGAGGGAACGCTCCCCAGCATCCAATAGGAACACTTTTGGGAGCATCCCTCAGCACATGCATGCTGCCTTCCCGCCTTTCCAACTGTCCCTCTTCAGTTCTTCATTTTCCACAGAGCCGACAGGACCCATACCCTGTCACCGCAGAAAATGTCTTCTTTAAACTTGCTTTCTTGTGGTCGTGTCTGCCTCCGCACGACACCTACCGGTACCGCCGGTTCTTTTTTCTTCTTTTCTAAAAAAAAAAATATATATATATATACTTCTGAACTGTTTCTTTTCAGAAAATTATCTTTCTGGTGCAAGGCGCCATTTTGGGCATTAGGCCCCATTTTTCCTAAAAGATGGAAAAACCAGCTAGTGGTTTTAAAAAATGTACTAAGTGTGGCACTACCATCTCCGTCACTGACACCCATGACTGGTGTCTAAAATGTTTAGGCCCTGACCATTCTCCATCTGAGTGTCTCTCTTGTATGGGGATGACTAAAAGAGGAAGACAGAACCGAGCTGCAAAGCTCGGTACCCTCTTTTCTTCGGATGCCAGGTCCATTGCATCGACATCTTCAAGAGCCTCGTCTTCCTCCCATGGATCTCAGGTAACTAAACATAAGAGCCGGTCCTCAAAGGGTAGCTCTCCTTCAAAGCATCGCGAGGCCATTGGCATTGCCCTTGAGGAAACTACACCGGCAAAACAGCCCCGGCGGGAGGCTTCGGCCTCCAAAGCATCAACGGGGTTCCAGGATGTTCTCGAGGCTCGACCTCGGCAGAACTACTGGTGCCATGCTCAGGGGTTCCGGCTGCTTTTACCGGTACCGATACCCAGGCATCGGCAGCGTCGAGGGACCAGAGATTCCTCGCTATCAAACGCAGTCTTGCAACTCTCCTTACAGCTGCGGTACCGTTGGCACCGACACTGGTACCAATGCCGGTACCAGCACCGGTACAGATACTGGTACCGGCATTGGTACCAGCACCGGTACAGATACCAGTACCAGCACCGATGGTACTGGCCCCAGTGGGAATTCTTCCCATGCTGACTTTTTCTGGCATCGACAGATCGGTACCGGACCAACTCGATACCAAGACTGTGCTTTGCATGAACATCGGGATCAGAGATACTTCGAATCCTCCGATTCTGATGACTCTGATAATTCTGCCGGTACCAGAGTGTTTCTCCCGGAAGACTCCTCTTCTCCCCAATGCAGAATGTCTCCGGACACTGTTCCCTCTAAGCTGTGCGCGTGTGCGCGCACACACACCTCGCCGAGTGAGCGCACATACTTTACAACAGAGCGCAAAAAATTACAGCTCTGATTCTGATAGAAAACAACACAGACGTCTTAAAATGTAAAAGTTGTGATTGTAATTACTAGAAATTTCCTGCTTCATTTAGTAATCGTCTATTTTCATTTAATTTGATTAAAATCAATGTGGTGTACATACTGTATTCTGATGTGTAGTCAAATTTTAAAGTATATAACTCCAAGTGTCGTTATGTGGCGCACAAAAATTTAACCTTCCTTCTAAAGCTGCACACAGCTGATATTTTATGCGCACATAGCCTACAGAAAATTAGAGGGAACATTGCCTCCGGAAGACATGTCTTTTCAGGATTTTATTCGTGATGTGACCCGAGGCCTTTCAATCACAGTAGCTCCTGAAAAAGAACCTAGAGTAAAGGAATTGGAAATTCTCCAATACCCTAAGGCTCCCAAGGAGGCAGCCACTCATGATTTGATGCTCAGAATGTGGGAGACACCTTTGACCACATCTTCTCATTCTAAGAGACTCGTTTTCAAAAGACTCAGCTGCCACACCATTCAATGGTAGTGGAGTCAGCCATGTGTAGGATGAAAAGTGCACAAAGACATGCATCCAATCCTCCAGGTCGTGAATGCAGGACTCTTGACGCTTTTGGGCATCGAACATTTCAGGCTTCCATGCTTTCAGCTAGGATCAGCTCATATATTTTATTTATGGGAATGTTCCTCAAAGAGGTCACAGGAGATTTGGAGCTTATGAGCCGCCTCCTCCCTGATGACAAATGACAAGACTTCCTTACACTTGTCAAGCATGCTCAAGACGTCTCCAAGTTTGTAAATTGTGCAGCCTTTGACTGCTTTGGATGCATCAACAGAACCTCTGCTATTGCCATTGGTGCACATCGGATTGCCTGGCTTCAGGCATCAGACTTGGAGATTTTGGTACAGGATAAATTGGGAAACATCCCTTGCACAGGAGAAAACCTCTTTGGCAAGAATTGGCAGGAAAAGGCTAATGAGATAGATTTACTTATTTATTTAGAGGTTTTTTTCTATACCGCGCTATTCATCTTCAGTGCAGTTCACAAGTAACAAAATTGTGCAATGTAGAAGGTCTACACTGGACTTACAATAAACAGGGAATATAAAACAAGGTGAAACAGGTAAACTATATACAGTGTTAACAAGAGGTACAGCACTTCATTTGGCAATATTCACAGGTTAGACAGTATGATTAATTGTTTATACATAAAATTTGCATGTCACAGGGTAGTGGAGCCTCAGCAATAGCCAGTTTTGTGTCCAGAGTCAGTAGGGAGGAGGTCGTCGGGGAGGGGGGGGATAGCTTAGACGATTAGGGAGAGGTGTGTGAAGTAGCTCGTTTGTGAGTGCTGGCTTGGGTTGAGATGTGGGTGGCTATGTGATGTTGTCTGAATTGGTAAAGTACTGAAGAAAAAGATGGTGCTTCAGCGCCTTTCTGAACTGAGAGAGGTTGTTTATGGCACGAATATCTGGTGGTAGGGTGTTCCAGCATGAAGGTGCATACAGTGTAAAGGCTCGGTTTCTCATCGACTTGGAGCATTTGGTGATGATCTTAGGGAGTAGCAAGGTGTTGGTGGCAGCAGATCTTCTCAGTCTGTTGGGGGGGGGTGATCTGGACGAGGTCGATGAGGGAGGAGGACGTGCACTTGTTGATGGCCTTGAATGTCATTGTTAAGATTTTAAAGGTGATCCTACAGTGGATAGGAAGCCACTGCAGGGTTTTTAGAATAGGGGTGATATGGTCACTTCTAGATGCTCCACACAGTGTTCTGGCTGCAGTGTTCATTGCGAGCTGCAAAGGGTGCAGTGTGCTCTTCGGAAGGCCGTGCAGTATGGAATTAGCATAGTTGAAGTGAGGCATCACTAGTGCTTGAAAGACTGTTCGGAAGTCTTTTGGCTCTAGTAGCTGTCTCATGTGACGTAGCATCCCGACTTTGTGGTAAATCGCCTTTACCATGTTGCTTATCTGGGCATTTAAGCTAAGATGTTGGTCGAGAGTAACTCCCAGGTATCGTATCGTTGTCTTAGTGAGGAGCTCTGCATCGCGTACCTTCAGTGAAGATGGTGGAGTGAATGCCTGATCTCTACTGATGAAGAGAACATCCGTCTTTTTGAGATTTATTTTAAGCTTCTGTGTTTGTAACCAGTCGGTGACTGCATCAAAGCAAGTGGACAGCCGGGATAAGTCTGGGTGATCCGTGGATATTGGTGTAAACATAAGGACGTCATCAGCTGATGCATTAATTGCCTAGTATATGCTGACAATATCACTTTAGATTGTCAAAATCTACAGCCACTCCAGCCAAAAAGAAACCCTATAAAAAACCCTTTTTCAGAAAAAAGAGGAAGTTTTATCCATCCTATACCCAGCAAGGGCAAGCTCAGGGTCAAGTTGCCCAGAAAGGTCAACAACAATCCAGACAAAAGAAGCCAAAGGCCTTAGAGCTCAACCAGCTCCACAGGTCCAGCCCCCTCAAGGGCCTTGACTCCTTCATAGAGAACTTAGCCTTCCTGCCTCTGAAAGGGCCATAACCCCTAAACATTCCAGGCAGGTTGTGTCATTTTGCCAACAGATGGCACCAAATAACAGCAGGGTACCTGGACTCCACAGGAGGCTTGTCTTCACATAAACCTCCTGGAACTCAGAGCAATCTATCTAGCTCTTCGAGTATTCCATGCCCAGCTCAGCTACAAGACAGTCCTAGTCCAAATGGACAATCAAGTAGCCATGTTCTACGTGAACAAGCAGGGGGGAACAGGCTCTCTGTCGTTATGCAACGAAGCTTTACGACTATGGGCCCTCGCCAGAGAGCATCAAATTCACTTTTTCGTGGTATATCTTCCAGGCATTCAAAACCTTTGGGCAGACAAACTCAGCCGAGTACTGCTGCCTCACGAATGGTCTATCCACCTAGACCAGGTGGCCAAGATATTTCAGATCTGGGGAACCCCAGACAAAGACCTATTTATAAGTCCACTGAATGCCAAACTTCCCCGGTTCTGTTCCAGAATTCCGGCTCAAAATTACCAGACAAGGGACGTCTTCCTTCTTCACTGGGGTCACGACTTCCTCTATGCCGTCCCACCCATTCCCCTCATTCCCATAACACTCTTCAAGCTTCAGAGAGACAGAGGTTGTATGGTCCTCATAGCGCCATGGTGGCCACGCCAAACGTGGTATCCCCTGCTTCTACATCTCTCTCAAGCTGCACCTCTGGAGTTAGGCTATGCTCCAGATCTCCTCTCCCAAGAGAACGGGATGCTATGGCACCTGAATCCCCAGTCCCTACATCTCAGGGCCTGGTTGCTGAAAGCTTAGACCTTCAGGATCTCAACCTTTCCCAACAGGTAAAGGATATCCTTCAGGCTTCTAGAAAACCTTCCACAAGACGCTCTTACGCCTTCAAGTGGAAACATTTTACTATATGGTGTTCACAGAAGGGGTTAAACCCCCTTATGATACCTTTGGAATCAATACTAGAGTATCTACTTCATTTATCAAATTCTGGTCTAAAGACCAATTCAGTAAGAGTCCATCTTAGTGCAATTGCAGCTTCTCATCCAATTATATCAAGATTTATGAGAGGTCTTCTATTAACAAAGCCTCCCATCAGGCCACCACCGGTAGCATGGGATTTAAACCTAGTTCTCGAGCAGCCCATGAAACTGCCTTTTGAACCTTTAGCCACTACAACCCTAAAGCTTTTGTCCTGGAAGGTCATCTTCCTAATTGCAATCACCTCTGCATGTCGCATTAGTGAATTGCAAGCTTTAGTGCCTGATCCTCGTTATACTAGTTTTCACCATGATAAGGTTGTTCTCAGAACTCATCCACACTTTATGCCAAAGGTGGTTTCGCCTTTTCATTTAAATCAATCAATTTAACTTCCTGTATTCTTTCCGAGGCCTCATGCCTCTAATGCAGAAAGGAACTTTCATACTTTGGATTGTAAAATAGCCTTGCCTTTTTACCTACAAAGAACACAGCAACATAGAAAGTCTTCTCAACTTTTTATGCTTTTGATTCTGGTCATTTGGGACTTCCAGTCTCCAAGAGAACTCTATCCAAATGGATTGCACAATGCATATCCTTTGCTTATGAGAGTAAGAGTCCTCTTCAAGGCCATGTCACAGCTCATAATGTGAGAGCCATGGCAGCCTCTATGGCTAACCTTCACTCTGTGTCTATTGATGACATTTGTCGAGCAGCCAGCTGGGTTTCGGTACACACCTTTACAGCCCACTACTGCCTAGATAAAGCCTCCCGTCGGGATGCCTTCTTTGGCCAAACTGTTTTTCAAATTCTCTTTCAGACCTAATTCAACTCCTACCCACCAACCCTGGTGGGATGCCAGAGATCCATGGGAGGAAGCATGGCTCACCTTACTATAGGTGGCAGCTTCCTGGGGCTATCTCTCTGGCATCTTCAGCTAGGGAGTCCCCATATGTGAAGACTACATTCCTGCTTGTTCCTGGAGATAGCGTAGTTACTCACCTGTAACAGGTGATCTCTGGGAACAGCAGGAATTTAGTCTTCACAACCCACCCACTTCCCCTAGGAGTGGTCTCTCTATCTCTCTGTCTCTTTCCTCTTTCCCTCTATCCTTTCACTCAGCTACAAACTTAACTGAAGAGGGACAGTTGGAAAGGCGGGAAGGCAGCGCGCATGTGCTGAGGGATGCTCCCAAAAGCGTTCCTATTGGATGCTGGGGAGCGTTCCCGCGCAGGCTCCTTCGGTACTGACGATACCCCATATGTGAAGACTAAATTCCTGCTGTTCCCGGAGATCACCTGTTACAGGTGAGTAACTACGCTTTCCAGGTTTTTCAGTCCTTCAGTGAATAGTAGGGGGTAGGAACTGAGAAGATTTTCATTTTGTCTTTTTTTTTCTTCATAAGATTATAGGATATGCCATAGCGGGTCAAAAGAGAGGTCCATTGAGAGGTCCTGTCTCAGACAGTGGCCAATTCAAGCCACAAGTACCTGGAAGATTCCAAAGAGCAGATGTGTCCCTTATTGCCCATACTTAGAGGTGGTGGCTTTCCCAAATCTACTTGGCTAATGATGGTTTATAGACTTTACTTCTAGGACCTTGACCCAAACCCAGTTATGCTAATTACCATGATTGCATCCTCTGGTAACAAATTCCATAGCTTCTAGTTTCATACGGTGTCCCCTTGTCTTTTGGACTATTTGAAAGGGGAAACAGCTGCTCACTGTTTACTCTTTCTACCCCACTCGGGATTTTATAGAGACCTCTATTGTATCTCCCCTCTGCAAGCTGAAGACCTCTCATTAGTATTTCCTCATAGGGAAGTCAAACCATCTCCTCGATCATTTTGGTTGCCCTACTCTGTACCTTTTCTAGTTCCTTTTGGTTTTGTGGTTGGTTTGTTTTTTAAATTTTAGATGATGTAAAGGAAAGAGAGAAACAAAAATGAAAATGAAAAAATATCAGGTTGGCCTTCCCTTCTCACCCTATTGCAAATGTTTAAAAAACAAAGGGGGCTCCATACTCCACCCCTCTCACCTCGGCTCTTACTCATAAGCAGCCATAGGATCTTCATGGGGTGGGATCAAAACCCAGTTGCTCCTTTCCTGTCAGTCTGTTCTTTTCAAAATGGTTGCCATACAACGAAATGCACAGCCCCAAGGCATAAAACGCTACCACTAATCTATTTAACAGAGAAGCACATATAATTGCAGAATCTTCTAGCAGGCATGAAGTCTCCATTTAGACAGTTGCACTGAATTCAAACACATTAAGGACAAACGTTCGATCCTAATGAGGTGTAGGGTGATTGATTTCCCCCCACACTTCTGGCCTCTTAGAGACCACGTTCTGTTTCACATCATTAGGGAAGGTAGAGGCTGAATCTCTAATGTGGTTTGCAATGGCAATAAAATTCTGCAGCACGTCAAGGAAGGAGTTCAAAGCTAGAAACTTCCTAAAAATGGATGGAAGACAACAGTTCTCTTCTCTTTTAATGGGTAGCTAGAATGCTAGTGTTAGATCAGGAAAAACCATACAGTGTCTAGGCAAGGAGAAAGGAAATTAAAATAGACCTTTTGACATAACAGAATGAATTATCATTGTCTGCATATTCTTTGTACTGTCTGTCTTTGGAGAAATGTTATTTATGTAATACAAACAAGGATCATAAATTAACACTATTAAAATGAATAAATCCTTGGAACTGTTCTAGCACTCACACACATACATAAAAATTCTCTCAAAAATTCTTCTCAATTTAAAAAAAAGCATCTCTGTATATGTGCCACTAAGAGCATTATATATCAGTAAGCTCTATTAGATGAGACATCATTGATCCAAAAAACCCTCCTTTTACAAAAATCATTAATAGTCTCTTTTCATTATATTTGTTTAATTTTTGTAAATTTTATTTGCTTATTCTTAAAAAAATAGCATGATCCATGTACAAGAGCTCAATTTATGCTCAGATGCAATCCATCTAGGCTAGCTCAATTCAAACTTGAACAGTTTATATTTCAAATATAAATTCATAAAAAATAATTCCAATAAAGTGTTAATACAAACTTCCCTTCAAATTGATCTATTGCTCCTCCATTTTATGAAATGCAAATTCCTCTGGAGCTTCAAACTCCAAACCTCTCTTAGACTCAGCTACGTTAGCAGCTTTTACTACATCATCCGGCAAGATCACCAAATCTAAGGTGATTTGCTTTGAGAGTGATGTAGACTTTCGGGAGGTTATTTTAGAAACCTCATTCACGATTTGCACATGTAAACACGATTACTTATACCTGTAAATCACATCTGTGTATAAAAGGCAATTTTAGAATGGCCCCATTTTACACGTGGACATCCATATCACATCTATGTTGCACAGCGGCACCAAAATCTACATGTGTATCCCCGATTTCATAAAGGGGATGCACATGTAATACTACAATCGTCCACGGTTGGATTTACACCTGCTTCCCGAAATGAACAGGAAAAAAGTGCTCCTTTTGCCATTCCCTTCACAGGTGGGATTAAAGGGGATAGCCCCTTCATCCCCAGTGTCTACTTCCCTCTCTTAATAACAACATATATCCAGTTTTAATAAACATAATGAGGGAAAGGTAAAGGCCTCTGTAGTTAATCAGCAGCATTTACATGTCTAGATTTGTTTCATGAGGGGGGGGGTTTCCCTCTCTTGACAGACAGTCCGACAAAAATAATAAGACTTGCTCTTTTTCTGCTCAACCTCTTTCTTTTATTAGATTTGCAAACTGGCAGAGATACACAAGTAAATGACAATCTGGAGACATGCCAGTTTTAGAGGAATTTGTCAGGTTTCCGGCATTGATTTTTTTCCCATGGTTTATCTTTGTAAAATGGTTCCTCCCATTGTCCATCCCGCACGTTCTTTTTTTTTTTAGCCCAGATATTGAGTGCCGGGGTCATATCCAGCCACTAGCACCGAATATCCAGTTTGGTCGAATTACACGTTTGCAGTCCGGTCAATATCTGTATTCAGCTGCTGGCTAGATTGCAAAACCACCTAAACTAAGGACAGCTATTTACGCTGCCCTAACTTGAGATGGTTTAGTTAGCTGATTAGCAGCTGAATATAGCCACTGACCAGCTAACTGAAAGCAACGGGGCATATTCAGAGGCATTAACCAGGTATATGCCACTGAATATCCTGGTGAGTAGGATTAGCGTGGTCTGCAGGTCTGCAAACGGCAGTAATCTTTTTGAATATGTCTGTCTTCCCCCCCCCCCCCACTCCCTTGTTTCATTGAGAACTATTCTGTTGCTGAAGCCCATGGAGAGCAATTTTCAAAAGTATGTCTGTGCATACTGTGATTTTAAAAATTATCCAGCACAAATGCATGTACAAAGCATATTGTGGAGGGGGACATTAGGTTGAGGTAGAGAATACAGTTCCATGTATTCTTTGTGGATTTCCAAAAATTCATGTAATGAAGTTAAAAAGCAGCTGCGTAAATAGTAGCAGCAGATTTGTCTGCACACATTCCGAGATAGATTTTTCTCTTTGAAAACCGATGTACTGTTTGAGGGTAGAACGTACCTGCAGACTTTACATGCCCGCACATTGTCTGAAGGTTGCCCCCCACTGTGAGGTAAGCAGACATCACCAAAGCACACCTCGATATCCTGAGCAACCGCTGCTGGAGTGTACAGCCTCCTGTCTGTCTGAAAATAGGGCTTTCATCACTTAATATGGGGAAGTTGTAGCTCATCTGCCTACGATCAAATGAAGAGGCTAGCAAAAACTGTTCTGGATGCAGAGTTACATATCTTGCAAGCGGTCTCTAGGATTGACAGGTGGCATATTTTATTTATTTATTTAACATTTCTTATATACCGCCTTTCATGATATCAAGGCGGTTTACACTGAACAAACTGAAATTACATTGAACAGGGCATTATAACTTGGAGATAACTATTGTACAGGGAACATGGGCTATGGAGGGTTAAGTGGCTTGCCCAAGACCACAAGGAGCACCTGTGGGACTAGAAACCCCAGTCCTTCCGGCCCAAGGTTGCTGTCCTCTAGTGGGATTTGAACCCCTGACCCTCCGGCCTGAAATACCTTGCCCCAACCACTAGGCCACTCCTCCACTCCACAGGAAACAGGAAATCCTGTTTCCCATCAGCACCGTAGGCTCAGCTTTAACAGAGCCGCGCAAAAGGGAAACACTCTCTTTTCATCGCGGCTCTGCGAAACTGATCCGGGGCGGAGGGGGAACCGGCACTTCAGGCTCTCTGGGGGGGGGGGGAGGCGGGCGGCCGCAGCCTCCTCATGCTGCCGCCGATGGAGCGCCAGCGACAGCTTCTGCTTACCCCTGAGGTTTTTATTAGTCTTTCAATTTCCCAGGGAGGGGGCTAGAATTGGGCTGATGGGGTGGGTTAGAACTGTAAATGGGCTGATGGGGGGGTTATGACTGGAAATGGACTGATGGGGGAGTTAGAACTGTAAATGGGCTGATGGGGGGTTATAACTGGAAATGGGGCTGATCGGGAGGGGGGCTAGGACTGGTAATAGGCTATCAGGGGAGAGCTAGGACTGGAAATGGACTAATGGGGGGTTAGGACTGGTAATGGGCTATCGGGGGAGGGCTAAGACTGGAAATGGGCTGATGGGGGGTAGGACTGGTAATGGGCTATGGTGGAACTAGGACAGGAAATGGGCTGATTGGGGTGCTAGGACTGAAAATGGACTTATTGGAGGGTTATGACTGGTAATGGGCAGATGGGGGACTAGCACTGGAAATGAGTTAGGACTGGTAATGGGCTGATTGGGGGGCTAGGACTAGAAATGGGCTGGGACAGGAAATAGGCTAATAGGGGAGGGGAGGAGAGTGCTGCTGGCCCTGGAAGAAAACTAGGGGCTAGGGTACAAATGGGCTGATGCGGGGGGATGGTAGAATAGGACTGGAAGGGAGCGAATACTGAGAGGGTCTTCCAGGGGAAGGAGGGGGCAGGAATGGAGATGATACGGGGGAAGGAGGGGGCTGAAAAGGAGCTGATACCTGGGATGTACTGAAGGGGGACTGGAAGGGAATTGACACTTGGGGATGGAGTGGTAGGTGGCTGGGTAATGGGGAGGAGGCTGGAAGGGAGCTGACATGCAAATGGCACTGGAAGGGAGATGGGCAGAGGGTAGGGCAGCTGGAAGGTTGCTGACTTGGGGGGGGGGTGGCACTGAGAGTGGACTTGAGCTGATACCTGGGATGGTATTTGGACTAGAAGGGGCTGGACAGTGGGGAAGGAGGGGGACTGGAAGGGAATGGACATCAGTGGCAGTCATGGAAATGCAAGGTGGTTGACAATGGAAGGTACTGGGAGGGGAGGACTGGAAAGGGGGCTGATACTGGGGAGGGTTACTGGAACTGGAAATGGGCTGATGGAAGGAAGTGAAGAAAACAAAAGAAGAGATAAGAAATGGCAGATGGACCATAGACCACAGAAAGAGAGCTAAGAGAAGACAGGAAAGCAGAAGCCTCAGATCGGGACCAGCATGATCAGAAAATAAAATGGTCAGACAACAAAGGTAGAAAAAATAATTTTATTTAATTTTAGTGATTGGATTTTGTGCTATTTTTATATTTTACACAGTATTAGGGAACTGCATCTCTTATTTATCTTATGTTGCACTGCATGTGGACTCTGGCTTCTTGGGGTTTCAGTTTAAATTTTGTCTACATATTTTTATTTTTACTTTAGATTGTGGTTACTTTAGATTCTGTACTTGGTGAGGGTTGATGTTGTGAGTGTGTGACTGAGGTCAGGTGTTCTGTTAACATGGAGTTTGTACATAAAGATCTATACTGTACTGTAGTAATTTGACTTGTTCAGGTTTTCAAATAGGTGTATGGATGTTCCAGGGCCCACTGTAGTATTTACAGTGACACTTTTTTTGGATGGGCTCCTTATGTGAGTTTTGGACGTTTGTGATGATATGGTATGGTAAGTTTGCTCTTTGTTGTAGGGTTTTGTATTAGTTTGCAATATGTCTGGTACTGGAGAATAGTGATTGTTGTTCTTGCTGTTAGTGAGATGATCAGAATCAGATTTTTTTTTTTTTTAAATATTGAGTTCTGTGGGTGAATATCCTTGTTCTGCTCTGCAGCTACTGTGGATGCAAAATATATGTTGAAAAAGAAAAAGCGAGAACCATAACGCAGTTTATAACAAAATAAAAATGGGTTATAATTTAGTTTTATAAACTGTGCTGTTGGTTCTTGCTGTCTTTTAGTTCCTTGGTGTGCAAACAGGACCGTACCTAGCCCTGTGCAAGCAGTGCAGCCGCACAGGGCGCAAAGGCTTGGGGGGCGCATTTCGGCTGTCTGCTGTTACCCTGCTGCCGCTGGCAGGACAATAGCAGGCAGTTAAAATGCGCCCAAAGCCTTTTCGCAGCACTTTAAGCAGGTCTGGTCCCTCCCTCCTCCGACACAATGTCAGAGTAGGGAGGGACAGATCTGCTGAAAGTGCCGGCGCCTTTCAGATCGGGCGCATGCCCCCCTCCTCCTCCCCATACCTCCGTCCAGCGCTGCCTGCTCTTTCCCTGCTGCTGGTGCCGCTGTGAAAAAACAGAGGGCGGCAGCAGCAGGGAAAGAGCAGGCAGTGCTGGACGGAGGTATGGGGGGAGGGGACGTGCACCCGAGCTGCAAGTTGCACAGGGCACAATTGCAGCTCGATACGGCCCTGTGTGCAAACATCTTGCATTTCCCCCCCCCCCATATAATTGAATCGGCTTTTGGGTTTGGTTCAGTTTCTGATTGGATTTCTGAAAAGCCCCGCCCCCTCTGTGGTGGGGGGGGGGGCGCCATCTCATTCTTCGCCTCAGGCAGCAAATTGCCTTGAGCCGTCCCTGCCTGAAGTTATAGATTCAGGAAGTTTGTTCCAGGCATAAGGAGCGGCAAGGTGAAAAGACTGAAGTCTGGAGTTGGCAGTGGAAAAAAGGGCTTAGAGAGAAGCATGCCAGTGGAAGAGCAGAGTCCACGAGGAGGGGTGTAGGGAGAGGAAAGTTAGTGAGGGGCAGCAGAGTGAATGCATTTATAGGTCAGAAGGAGAAATCTGAAATGGAGGGGAGCCAGTGAAGTGATTTCAGAAGAGTTATATGAGTGTATTGGGGCTGGTGGAAGATTAGCTGCGCAGCAGCGTTCTGAACCGATTGAAGGGGAGAGAGACGACTCTGAGGGAGACCAGCAAAGAGGAGGTTGCAATAGTCTAGATGGGAGGTGACCAAAGAGTGGATAAAGGTTTAGTAGAGTGTTCAGAGAGGAAGGGGCGAATTTTGTTAATGTAATAGAGAAAGAAACGACAGGTTTTAACTATCTGTTGGATATGTGTGGAGAAGGAAAAGGAGGCATCAAATATGACCCCAGGGTTGCGGGCTGCGGAAACAGGACGTAGAAGAGTGTTGTCGTACTGGGCTCTACTGAAAGTAATAAGAAAAATTCTTTGTTTTGCATTGTTTCCTAGTTTGCTTTTATTTGCCTCTTGTCGGTAGACAGTATCACACAAAGAGAGAGAGAGAATTGCATTTCCCCATGGTACCGTAAAATGGAAAAACATAATCCTGTTACAGACATTAGGCAAGAAACAGCATCAACATTAGAGGTTTACTTATGGTCAGTTTTTTCTTATCTCACTTCTTGAGCTTAGGAAAATAAAGGGGTTTGTGTTGTCAAAAGTTCTCAATCTTACAGAAAGAGAATTGACTAAACTTTAATTTGGAAAGCACTTACATTATGAATTAAGGGACCAATGTTTAAAACAGTGGAGGAGTAACCTAGTGGTTACAGCAGTGGACTGGTGACCAAGAGTCAGGGTTCAATACCCACTGGCATTCCTTGTGGCCTAGGCAAGTCATTTAACCCTCCATTGCCTTGGAAGAAAGGCCGGGCAATCTACTTCTGGTCGCACTGCCAAGAAACCCCAGGAGCTGCTGGGTCGCCGGAAGTTAGCATTGACTAGAAGGCACATGCTACATTTGCATTTAAAGGGATTAACATAGTAACATAGTAAATGACGGCAGATAAAGACCGGTATGGTCCATCTAGTCTGCCCAGCAAGGCGGCAAGAGTAGGTGCACTTGCTGCTCCGTGCAGGTCAACCCCTCCCCATGCCTTTGTTTTGGGTGTACCCACCGCTTCATGTAGGTCACCCCTATTTGTTCAGATATAAGAGATAGTTATGTTTATTTTGATTTTATCCTGTTGCTATAAAGGGATCCACTGTGTCTGTCCCATGTCATTTTCAATTATGACACTGCGTTTGCCCCCACAACTTCCATCGGGAGGGCATTCCAAGCATCCACCACCCTTTCAGTGAAAAAGTATTTCCTGACATTGCCTTTCAGTTTACCCCCTTGCAGCTTCATGTTATGCCCTCTAGTTTTACAGCTTCCCCATCTTTGGAAGAGGTTTGTTTGTTCATTAATACTCTCAAGTATTTAAAGGTCTGAATCATATCTCCCCTGTCCTTCCTCTCCTCCAGAGTGTACATATTTAGGTCTTCAAGTCTCCTTTCATAAGTCTTTTGACACAGGCTCCAAATCATTTTGGTCGCCTTCCTCTGAACCGTTTCTAGTCTTTTTATATCCTTTGTGAGATACGATCTCAAAAACTGAACACAATATTCCAAGTGAGGCCTCACCAGCGACTTGTACATTGGCATTAGTACCTCTTCCTTTCTGCTGGTAATTCCTCTCTGTATGCAACCTAGCATCCTTCTGGTTTTTGCCACCGCCTTGTCACACTGTTTCGCCACCTTGAGATCGTCATTAACAATCACTCTGAGGTCCTCCTCCTGGTCCGTGCACACCAATCTCTCACCCCCTATTGCATACAATTCCCTTGGATTTCTGCTTCCCAAGTGCATGACACTAAACTTCTTCACATTAAATCTTAACTGCCAAGCATTAGACCATTCTTCCAACTTTTGTAGAGCTTTCCTCATGTTATCCAGTCCCTCAGGGGAGTCTACTCTGTTGCAAATTTTGGTGTCATCTGCAGAAAGACAGACTTCCATTCAGCCCTTTGGCAATATCACTCAGAAATATATTGAACAGTACCGGTCTCAAGATCAAACCTTGGGTACACCGTTAATCACCTTCCTTTCATCCGAGTGAGTTCCGTTTACCATCACCTTCTGTCGTCTGTCAGTCAACCAATTTCTGATCCAATTCACCATCTTGGGACCCATTCCCAAGCTGTTGAGTTTATTGCTAAGCCTCCTATGAGGCACAGTATCAAAGGCTTTGCTGAAATCTAGGTAGATCACATCCATCGCATGCCCTTGATCTAGTTTGCTGGTCACCCAGTCAAAGCACTCAATCAGATTTGTTTGGCAAGATTGTCCTTTGGTAAAACCATGTTGCCTCAGATCATGCAACCTGCTGGTTTCGAGGAAGTCCACTACTCTCTGTTTCGGGTCTGCCTCCATTACTTTTCCTGCCACCGAGATAAGGCTTACTGGCCTGTAGTTTGTCACTTCTTTCCTTTTACCATTTTTGTGAAGAGATACCACATCAGCCCTTCTCCAGTCCTGTGGAACTTCTCCTGTCTCCAAGGATCTATTAAAAAAAACATCTTTTAACGCCCCTACCAGAGCCTCTCTGAGCTCTTTCAGTATCCTGGGATGTATCCCATCCGGTCCCATAGACTTGTCCACTTTCAGTTTTGCAAGCTGTTCTAAACACATCATCTTTTGTGAATGGCGTGGTATCTACTCCATTCCCATTTGTATATTTGTCAATCATAGGTGGCCCTTCTCCAGGATTTTCTCTAGTGAAAACAGAGCAGAAATATTTGTTTAGCATTTTCGCTTTTTCAATGTCACTTTCCATGAATCCTTTCCCAGCACTTTTGAGTCCTTGAATTCCATCTCTGATTTTCCTCCTCTCCCGAATATACCTGAAAAACGTTTTGTCGCCACACTTCACATCTTCTTCCTTTGATTTTGCTATCCTTATTTCTCTTTTTGTCTCTTTTAGTTTGATCTTGTATTTTTTTCTGTGTTCCTCTGTTTGCGAGCTTCTGAATTTTGTGAAAACTGTGTTTTTTGCCTTTATTTGTGCAGCCACTTCTTTGGAGAACCAAATAGGTTTCCTGTTCCTCTTGTTTTTATTTACTTTACTTACATATGTATCTGTTGCACCTTTTATTGCCTCCTTTAGTAGCCCGTTGCAATTCTACTTCCCTTATCCCCTTCCACCCTACCAACTCTTCCTTCGGGTACTTGGCCATTTTACGTAGTCAGTGTTTTTGAAGTGTAGGAATTTGATCTTGCTGTGATTGGATTCCACTTTGGCTTTTATCTCAAACCACACCTGTGTGATGGTCACTGCTGTTCACATGAACACCCACCTGGATATTCGACATGCTTTCTCCGTTGGTGAGCACTAAATCCAGCACGGAGCTCTCCCTGGTCAGTTCCATCACCATTTGTCTAAGTGGCACATCTTGGAAGGCATCCACAATTTTTTTACTTCTTTCTAGATTTGCAGAAGGAACACGCCAATCCATATCAGGTAGATTAAAGTCACCCAATATGATCACTTCCCCCTTCATGGCTTTCTTTGCAATATCAACAATCAATTCTCTATCCATTTCTTCGGTTTGAGATGGAGGCCTGTAGACCACATCAGTATGGATGACAGTGCCATCTCCTCTTTTCAACACAATACATAGTACTGCTTCTTTTCCCCACGTCCCCTGCATTTCAGTAGCTTTAATATTGCTTTTTGACATACAGGGCTACTCCTCCTCCTTTTCTACTCTCTCTATCTCTGCTGATTGTTTGTAGTTGGAATTAAGTTCATGGTAATGATGATTTATATATATTAAAAATCTTTTTTTGAATTATATGTTGGGAGAAGGATTTTTGGTCTGTGAGTTGTGCGGAGTAGGATTTATGCATATTTATTAGGGATATCCTGAAAACCTGACTGCAGCCTGTAGGGCTGGTACCCCTGCAGATCTCCGGCCTGCTCAGCAGCTCAGCCCTGAACAAAGCTGATCAAACAAGATGGATTCCTGCTACACTTTTGCTGTGTTCAGCTACAGACTTCTGTAATGTTTGCTTGATTGATGTTCCCAAGAACTCCATTGTTAATGTTGGTGGAGTTTCCCTGTTCTATCTAGATTCTGACCCTGTTTCTACAGAGCTCCAGATATTGGATGTGTTTCGTGGTCATGAGATTAACTTCACTGCAGCCTTGATCTATCTTCTGGCCTGTAAGGACTCTAACACAGTTGAACTGTCTGTTGACCAAGAAAACCTTGCAATTGCTGATTACAACTTTGATTCACGCGATGTGGACATTTTGCAAACTGATTTGATGTCTCATGCCATTGTGCCTGGTATTGTCTTTCTGTTGGTGCTCCAGTTCCTTATCTCTTTGTATCAACAGAGACAGATTCTTACTCTTCGTCGCTCTATGCGTCCTGCACCTCCGCTACCTGCCATGCGTCTGCAGGATTTGTCATTTTATTTTAACTTCTTTTATTGCTTGAGTGTATTCACAGTATTATTCCTCATGCAGTATTGCTTTAATGCATCTATTGTGCTTGAAGTATTATCCACTTATTATGCTTTAGTCAACCATATGTCATTTGGTTCTGACCTGCACGGTAGTACTGCTAGTTAGGTTTTGTACGATGCAGTGTACTCCCTTATAGAATACTCCATCTTACAAGAGAGGGGGGGGGAGATGTAGGGCTGGTCCCCCTGCAATTCGGCGCCTGTAGATCTCCAGCCTGCTCAGCAGCTCAGGCCTGAACCAAGCTGATCAAACAAGATGGATTCCTGCTACACTTTTGCTGTGTTAAGCTACAGACTTGACCTCCAAGCAACTGCGTGCTCAGCGTTTCTATGTGTGCATACAGAAGCCATTGTTGCTGGCTAATTCACTGCCCACATGCAAGAACATCTGCTTCTTCGGTGCTTATTTATAGCTGGTTCTACTGGCCTTGGACACTTGTACCTATGCCCAGAAACTACATACTGTTTCCTCCGCATGACTTCTTACTATGGATCCTTTGAAAGAAAGATGCCTGTCACCTACCTCCTGATTCGCTGAGAACACCTCGGACTGTCTTGTGCCAACCAATCACCAGACCTAGGACAGAGACGCATCACAAAGAATTATACAGTCTACGCAGAAGAACTTTAGGTCTTTCGCTGTTTGTGCCCTGCTTATCTGGTTTCTGCTACCTGATCTGCCTGCAAGACAGCTACACTATGTGTCTGGCAAGGCTGTTCTCCTAGGGACTGAGATAAGACTTACACAGATACCTTCGGTTATGTGTTCTCCTGCGGCTCGCTTCCGAAAGGGCTGTAGCCTGTGTTATCTAGCTTAACTGCCTCCTTGGACTTGTGCAGCCACCAGAGTGCAGACGAAGCTAAGGTACAGTCTCTCTCTCCTACTCCGGATGAGCAAGGGTTAGCTAGAAACCTATTCCTTAACTTTTCTCAGTGCAGAGCGAATCAGTGTCGTCTGGTTACTAATTAGTGATTTATTACTTTGTCCAATTGTAATTCTGTGTCGCAACAAATTTCTACCTCATGTTTCTAATTATATATCTTTAGCTATATATGTTTATATATTTTTCTACCTTGCTGTCCATAATAATATATTATACATATCTACAGACCAGACTTCTTTTGTGGCTCATTGCCAGCATAACTCACAGAAGTTCGGGCTGGGTATCAGTAGCCAATTTCCCCTGGACATAACTGAGAGCCTAACTTATTTTTGTGCTACTAATAATCCCTACAAGCCCTCCAAGACTGGAGTTGGACATGGCTACCTCAATCTCTATCCAGCTTTTTGGCTGTCCAAGAGATTTCTGTGATCGAATGGACAAGACCTTATTCCTTTGGAATTTATCCAAAGCCATCCTATAGCCAGTAGGTAACACTGCCATGTGACTTTCCCTTCCTCAGGGGATCTAATTTTGCCATGCCTGACAGGCCTAGAGACAGGAACTGAATTTATGTATTCTGCATAGCAGCATACCACCTTCCACTGTGCCTGTGGGCTATCCCTGATACATATTTCATCTCATGATAATTTCTTTCCTTAATAGTGCCTCATTCCTCTTTTTCCAGCCCACCACACAGGAACACATTAGCTATTACAGAGGAATGAAGAGATAAAAATGCTTCAAAGGAGAAAGAATTTTGTAGATGTTTTTGGAAAGAAAATCTTTAATTATTGAATAATTTTTTTGTTTAAAGAGAGTTTATTCCACAGATGTTGATTAATTTGTAGAGTGTAGTTATTTTAGGATTAAGAATAATATTGCTCTGAGCAGAAGCACAGAAACTAGAGTTCAAAATGAATAATTTTCATAAATACTCACAATGCAGGAAAAGGTTTATATTTTGTAATATATAATAGCTAGGAGTTTCATCGAAATACTAAATTAGTTTGTAGAAACTGGCTTTTATGGCTGGAAACATAAATTTGGTGATAGAGAGGGAAGTCATGGAACTATAAATTGCAATGTTATCTGTCTTGAGGATTAGAGTTTGTATAAAGCCCACTTCCCTCGTTTCAATATGTCTCCCTTATTGCCCTGCTAACGGTATAATGTGCCAACTTTGTGCATCACCTGAGACTGGTCGGCCAGTGTTTTTCCTCCCATCCTAACCCTTGTGCTTCAGGTGTTGCACTTACCAGGGTAGTGTCTGGCATTTTGTCTCCCAAGAATCCAGTCTATTTTAGCTTCCTGCACAATTACCAGATTTCTACTTATTGCTGAAAACCCAGGGAGGGTAAGTCCACCCTTCCGCCTATCCCGTTTCTCCAGGTTAGGAGATGTCAGAGGAGACTCGGTTTCTCTTCTGTGCTTTGACATTCTTTTCCCGATTGTTCTTTACATTTCACATTCATAATCCACTTCTCTCGATGAAAACTCAAAACATTTTGCAACTTAGTAATTGCCTAAGCTATTTTTGGAAGAGTTACATGGTAGTACAGAGTGCCGGCGCTTTTTCCATAGCCTGCTAAATGAGTACCAGAAGAAAATGCACCGGTGGTTGCATACAATTAAGAACAATGCATCAAAATACTACAATTCAATACAAATGCAGCAAATAGGGCATAAACCTCTCTCCCAACCCCTTATTTAGACCATCATGGAACACTTTCAGTAAAGAGCTGAGGAACCCGATTGCCTCTTGACCCGGTGCCAGCTGGTAATTCCTGCTGGCATAACTTTGCCATATCCAGCTCTTCTGAAGCTTAAGTATTACAGCATCTTCCTGCGTCCTGGAGAGGAGGTGGAGCTCCTCATTTGTGACAGTTCCCGAGCTGTTCTGGGGCTGGCCACTAAGAGGGTAATTCTGTGGCAGGCCACCTATGCATGAAGGGCAAGTAGCTACCTATAGTGCAAACGCATATATGTGCCTGCTTGTCTTTATAGAATACTAGGGATAAACCGGCAGAAACGGTGGCCAGATCGACACCGTGGACATTTGTCTACGCGGGAACAGGGATAAATGTTAGCATGTAAAGCACGTGTGTATGTGGGCACACATAAATCACAACTCTGCCCAGCAAATGCCTATACAGTGGTCATGTTATAAAAACCTTTTTATGTTTATAAAATTATCCCAGAAATGTCCCAACACAGGCAGTTTGGTAGCCAGGAAGGCCAGCCCAAGGGTATCTGACTCCCTAGGTGAATCTTCAGCTATGTGCTCAACCCACCCCATAGCTCAAGACCCTGTCCCCATGTCCAGCATCACTATTTCCCTTCCATACCCCTCAAGTGTCCAGCATCTCCTCTCTTCCTCCCTAACCCCTCCCACCCATATCTAGCATCTCCCCTCCTCTTCCCCACCTCCTCCCCAAGTGTCCAGCATCCTTCTTCCTCTTCCCTCCTCCTCTCCACATGTCCAACATCTCCTCTTCCCTTCACTGCCTTTGACCTGGTGTACAGCATGACCCTCCCCCATATCTGATATCCCCCCTCCTCTTCCCTACCTTCTCCCCAAGTGTCTGGCATCCTCCCTCTTCTTCCCTCCCCTCCCCCCCCCCTACATGTCCAGCATCTCTTATTCGCTTTCTTCCCTGTTATCAGGCCTAGCTCTGCCACTGTCATTGCAAACACTGTTGTTACCCTTCATTATCACTAAATACAACTCAGGGCAGCTGGCACAGGGCTTAAGCCTCACTTCCTCTGAACTTTATTTTTCAAAGGAGGCAGGCCTAAAATGTACAGATGTGCTCAGAGGCCCATGCTGGCTGTTCTGAGTCCTTTTTAGTGCTGCCGAGGGGGATAATAGTGTTGGCAATAGCAGCAACAAGCAGGAGAGGTCAGCAGCGCTAGTGTCAACTTATGCTATACCAGCACCAACGCCACCCCTGAAATTGTGCTGCCCTAGACAGTCACCTAGTCCGCCTAGTGATAGGGTTGGCTCTGGTAGCACTGCCTCAGTGGTGCTTCAGCAGTCTAATCTGGGAATTATACTGCACAGTATTGCACAGCACTAATCTCTCAGCCATTAACTTGGTCTGCTTTGGACTTACCATTGCTACATGACTGAGGAAGCAGCAACAAGCAAAATAGGGTTGAGAAGGGGACAGAAAGCAGCCTCTATCCTGAAATCCATCGGTTTAGAGGTGCATTCATTCACTAATGATGGCATCCAACCCCATTCTGCCTATCTCCTGCTGGTATTCTGGTAATCATCCCAGCAAAATCTATCTATGGAGACATTGCTGACAAATGAACCAGTAAGATGGAATCAGTAGTGGTCCTGCTTTTAGGCAACCTAGTAGGCGAGACAATAGCATACGTAATCTAACTAGTCAAACCATTTCCTCATATGAGTACCTGTACGATAGCAGCCTACAAATGTATATATGGAAAACCTAAACAAATTATTCTGCTCTGTCTTCACTAAAGAAAATCCAGGAAAGGACCATCTGTGATTGACGAATATACAAATGGAGTAGATACCATACCATTCACAGAAGATGTGTTAGAACAGCTTTCAAAACTGAAAATGGAAAGGCTATGGGACCGGATGGGATACATCCCAGGAAAGAGCTCAGAGAGGTTGTTGCAGGGCTGTTAAAGGATGTTTTTAATAGATCCTTGGAGACAGAAGAAGTTCCACAGGACTGGAGAAGGGTTGATGTGGTACTTCTTCACAAAAGTGGCAATAGAGAAGAAGTGACAAATTACAGGCCAGTAAGCCTTATCTCTGTGGCAGGAAAAGTAATGGAGGCAGACCTGAAACAGAGAGTAGTGGACTTCCTCGAAACCAGCAGGTTGCATGATCCGAGGCAACATGGTTTTACCAAAGGACGATCTTGCCAAACAAATCTGATCAAGTTCTTTGACTAGTTGACCAGAGATCTAGATCAGGGGCATGCGATGGATGTGATCTACCTAGATTTCAGCAAAGCCTTTGATACTGTTCCTCATAGGCGGCTTATCAATAAACTCAACAGCTTGTGGATGGGTCCCAAGGTGGTGAACTGGATCAGAAATTGGTTGACTGACAGATGACAGAAGGTGATAGTAAATGGAACTCACTCGGATGAAAGGAATGTGATTAGCGGTGTGCCCCAAGGTTTGGTCCTGGGACCGGTAGGTTCAATGTATTTGTGAGTAATATTGCTGAAGGACTGAATGGAAAAGTCTGTCTTTTTGCAGATGACATGAAAATTCGCAACAGAATGGACTCCCCTTAGGGACTGGATAACATGAGGAAAGATCGACAAAAGCTGGAAGAATGGTCTAATGCTTTGCAGTTAAGATTTAATGTGAAGAAGTAGAGTGTCATGCACTTAGGAAGCAGAAATCCATGGGAATTGTATGTGATAGGGAGCGAGAGGTTGGTGTGCATGAACCAGGAAAAGGACCTTGGAGTGATTGTTTCTAAAGATCTCAAGGTGGCGAAACAGTGTGACAAGGCAGTGGCAAAAGCCAGAAGGATCCTGGGTTGCATACAAAGAGGAATTACCAGCAGAAAGGAAGACGTACTAATGCCACTGTACAAGTTGCTGGTGAGGCCTCAATTGGAATATTGTGTTGGAGACCATATCTCGCAAAGGATAGAAAAAGACTGGAAACGGTTCAGAAAAAGGCGACCAAAATGATTTGGAGTCTGCATCAGAAGACATATGAGAAGAGACTTATTTATTTAACAGTTGAAGACCTATAATATTTACAGTCTGGAGGAGAAGGAGGACAGGGGAGATATGATTCAGACCTTTAAATGCTTGGAGTATTAATGAACAAACAAACCTCTTCCAAAGACGGGGAAGCTGTAAAACTAGAGGGCATAACATGAAGCTGCAAGGGGGTAAATTGAAAGGCAATGTCAGGAAATACTTTTTCACTGAAAGGGTGGTGGATGTTTGGAATGCTCTCCCGATGGAAGTGGTGGGGGCAAATACAGTGATAAAATTCAAAATGGCATGGGACAGACACCGTGGATCCCTTTACAGTAACAGGATAAAATCAAAACAAACATAACTATCTCTTATATCTCAACAAATAGGGGTGACCTACACGGAGTGGTGGGTACACCCCTAAACAAAGGCATGGAGAGGGGTGACCTGCATGAAGAGGCAGGTGCACCTACTCTTGCCGTCTTGCTGGACAGACTAGATGGACCATTCTGGTCTTTATCTGCCGTCATATACTACGAGTATGTTACTATGTAAGGTACGTTATTCTCCCAGCACCACGCACCACACAGCTGCTAATAAATACTGCAGGTGGGGCACTGTCATTATGACTGTGGATATTGCTTGTGTTGCTATTTTAAGTTGAAGTGCACCAATACATAGTTCTGACAAGTTGATAACCTTCAAAGAACATTCCCTTGTTATTGCGGCATTACAGTGTCTAAATATAGCACTGTAAAAACTTGCTTAATAGGAAGGAAGAGAGACTGTATTTCACAGTTGCAAAGTAGGTCCCTCCTACAGGATCCTCTTTTTCTTAGAAACCTTTAGGGTTGGACAAACCAGATTCGATAAAAATCCCAATTTTTTTCCATAGCAAATCAAGAGGAAGAGTTATGGCTAATCTGAGTCTTACCAGGACAGTTTTGGTAAATTCTAACCATTCTCAGCTGCAAATATCTTTGGTCCTTAGATGACAAACATGTGGACTACCTGGGGATATTTCCAAGTCTTTGAACCCATGACTTATGGTTCATAGTCTAATCTAGATTTTTCTGTAAAGAGGTCCAAATCAGTAAGAGAGTCTCTATTGCTGATGGACTCAGATGAAAGATCTCAGCTACTCTCACATCTAACATTGTTCATAATTGATTGCTCCAAAATTAAAGATACTAATTTAGGTTTTTTTACTAAACTGGTCATCCCACCTATGTATAATTCCCCCCACTAATAACGCTAACTATTTGAGCTCATTCAAAGCTGTTCCACAAATAGGGTTGCCAACCAGCCGGTTTTCAGCTGGCCTGGCCGGTTTTCCTGTGGTCGGGCCGGCTGCCGGCAGAGAACCGAAACCAGCCATTGAAAAGCCGTTTTTTTGCTCTGGCTGCGAGATCGGAGCGGCCAGAGCAGAAAACCGGCTTTGCGCTTGCGATCGCGATTGCGATCACAGTCCTGGCCCCCCCTTGCAGCCGCTGCTGCTGCTTCTTACAGAGCAGCGGCTGCAATAAAGTTAATTTAAAAGTAAGGAATCCTGTGAGGAGCCTTCCGGCCCTATGAAACTCCTTCTGCAGTGCCCGCCCCTCTGATGTCACTTCCTTTTCAGCCAGGGACCCTGCAGAAGGAGTTTCATAGGAGCTGAGGGTTTCTTATAGGTTTCCTTACTTTTAAATTAACTTTATTGCAGCTGCTGCTCAGTAAGAAGCAGGAGCAGCAGCTGCACGGGAGGGGGGACTACAAATGGGCTGTGATGGGGGGGGGGACCTGTACTGGAAAAGGGCTATGGGGGGGGGGGACTTGGACTGGAAATGAGTTGTGATGGGGGGGCCTTGACTGGAAAAGGGCTGGGGGGGGGGAACTTGGACTGGAAATGGGCTATGGTGGAAGGAGGGGGAACTTGGACTGGAAATAGACTGTGGTTAGGGGGGCTAGGACTGCAAATGGGCTGTGATGGTGGGGGGGGGGCTAGGACTGCAAATGGGCTGTGATGATGCGGGGCCTAGGACTGGAAATAGGCTGTGATGGGGGACTTGTACTGTAAATGGGCTGTGACTGGGGAGGGGGGGCTAGGACTGGAAATGGCCTGTGATGTGAGGGCTAGCACTGGAAATGGGCTTATGAAGAGCTGGAATAGGACTGGAAATGGGCTGATGTGGGGCATGGGAGAATGGGACTAGAAGGGAGTGGATGCTGGGTGGGTCTAGAACTATAAGGGAACTGATTTTGGGGGAGGACTAGAATGGATGGGGAATGAGAATGGAGAGGGGAAAAAATATTTTGTGTGGAAGAAAAGTCTATGATGGGCTGGGTATTGGGAGAGTAAGAGGGGCTTGAGAATGGAAGGGTGAAATTTAAATGGATGATAAAGGATAAGGAAAGAATTGGGGGAAAGAGCAAAAGGGAAACAATCAGTATGTTAAAGCAGATATAGAGAGAGAATGGAAAACATCTAAAAGAGAAGAAAGGACAAATGGATAGCTCGCAGAAGACACGAAGAAACCAGAAGAAAGTGACTGGAGCAATTGCAACTGAAAAATGAAATGCCCAAACAGAAGGTAGAAAAATACTTTTTATTTTGAATTTATTAACTGGAATATGTCTGGTCTGGGAAGTGTGTATTGCTAACATCTTTGCGTTTTTGTTTAGTGCAAGAGGAAATTACTTTATAGTTTTATTTCTCCAGTGTTGTACATTTCATGTTTGGATTTTGGGGTTCCCAGTTTAATTATTATCTGACCAAGGAAGTTAGCCTACATGTATCCTTGGTAATTTTTGTGGGTGGGGCTGGGGCTGGGGGCGGGGCAGGGGTGGGCCTAGGGGAGGTGAAAAAGTTGGCAACCCTATCCACAAATAGTAAAGCACCCTGTGATCCTCCCCCCCCCCCAAAAAAAAATCCTTACACACTAATGTACCCTTGACACTTAGAATCCCTATTAAAATGGTCAGCGGTTTTCACCCTATAGCATGTGGGGACAGTAAGATCTTAATATGGGAGAGAGGTAGTATGATGGAGACATTTAAATACCTCCAGGATATAAATGCACAGGAAGCAGGCCTCTTTCAATTGAAAGGCAACTCTAGAACAAGGTTTAATAGGAAGAGGATGAAAAGGGATAAACTCGGGAATAATCTAAGGAAATATTGCTGTACAGAAAGGGTAGTGGAAGTGCGGAACAGCCTCCCAGTGGAGGAGGAGGAGATGTATATCTGAATTTAAGAAAGCCTGAGGTGAGCCCATAGGCTTTCAGAAGGAGAGGAAGAGATAGGCCCTATGATCTTTATTGTAAATTACCTGGAAATGGGAATAACGAGTGAGGTAATCAATTTTGCAGATGACACAAAATTATTCAAAGTTGTTAAAAGCCCAATTGTGAAAAATTGATAAGTTGGAGGACTGGAAGCTTAAATGGCAGATGAAATTTGATGTAGACAAGTGCAAAGTTATGCACCTAGGAAAGAACAACCCAAACTATGGTTACACATTGTAAGTTCCACATTAGGAACCACCACCCAGGAAAAAGATTTAGGCGCCATCGTGGATAACATGTTGAAACTTTCTGCCCAGTGTGCAATGACAGCCAAGAAACTAAATAGAATGCTAGGAATCATAAGGAAAGGAATGGGAAATAAAACAAAGGATATTATAATGTATGTATTGTTCCATAGTATGACTGCACCTTGAATATGGTGTGCAATTCTTGTCGCCATATCTTAAAAATAATATAGCATTATTAGAAAAGGTACAGAGAAGAGCCACCAAAATGGTAAAGGGGATGGAAGGATACCCCTATGAGGAGAGGCTAAAAAGGTTAGGGCTCTTCAACCTGGAAAAGAGACGCCGAGATATTTCAGCTCAGTTTTTACAGTTATTGGTATGTTTAGTTTTATGGTAGATGGGGATGTGAAGGAGGTATCTGTTGTGATGAACGTAGCTTCTGTCTTCTATAAGTTGATGGATAAGTTGTTGGTTGAGAGCCAGTGCATGACTTCTGTAAAACAGTCTTGAATTTGTTTGTAGTTAGATTGATTGGAGAGGAGTAGACAGTATAGCATAATATCATCGGCGTATATGTGATAGTGGATGTTGTGTTTTCTGATTATTGAGCATAAGGATTGCAGGTCTAGGTTAAAGAGGGGTGCAGAAAGGATGGAGCCTTGAGGTACTCCTTGTACTTGCTGGAAGGGTTCAGATATGCTTGTGTCTATTTTTTTG
Source organism: Ichthyophis bannanicus (assembly GCA_033557465.1). NCBI lineage: Eukaryota > Metazoa > Chordata > Amphibia > Gymnophiona > Ichthyophiidae > Ichthyophis > Ichthyophis bannanicus. Next base: position 123,743,560 of record CM066049.1, read on the forward strand.
TTTTCTCTCTGTAAAATATGAATTGAACCATTTGAGTACCGTGTGCTGGATTCCAAATAGTTGTAGTCTTTGTAGTAAGATGTTGTGGTTGACTGTGTCGAATGCTGAGGAGATATCAAGGAATAGTAACAGGTAGGTTCGTGTATGATCTTGAATTCCCTTGGTTATGGTATCAATGAAGCAGGTCATGAGGGTTTCAACACCATGTAGTGTTGAAACCCTCTATCTGTGTTCTGAGTGCATGACCAAGGCCAAGCATTATGTTAGCATGGAGTTTCTATGTCGGGATAGGAAATAATCGGGCTTGCTCAATTTTCTGAATAAGTATATAGATATTCCAGGGCCCACTGCAATATTTCCAATGCTACTGTTTTCTGGGTAGGCTCCTTGTGTGAGTTTTGGAAGTTGATGCTGTTACGATATAGTATATTTTCTTTATAGGTCTTGAATAATTTTTGTAAGGTTTGTATTGTAAGAACATAAGATATAGCAAATATCCAATGAAACTCTGTATAACAACTAGAAAGTAGTATTCGCTTTAAAATAGACTGTTCAATCGTTATAACATTTAAATGTTAAGCATCTAAAAAAAGGCTTTTAACAGGTAGCAACGTGGTCTCAGTATTTCCGGGCTAACGTCAGAAAACCTGACTTATCGCCCCACATTAACATCAAGGGCCACTATAGTGTTACCACCCTATTTTTTATAAATGTGCAAATAGTGAATTAAAAACTGCTTAGCTTTGAGTAGTAAAACATAAGATATGCCATTCTGGGTCAGACCAAGGTCCATCAAGCCCAGTATCCTGTTTCCAACAGTGGCCAATCTAAGTCACAAGTACCTAGCAGGTCATAAATACTTTGCAATATGCCCAGTACTAATGAGGGTTTATATTGCTGTTACTGAGATGACACCAGAATCAGAAATTATTTTTGGTATGTTGAGTTCTTATTGAAATGTTCTAGTTCGGCTCTGTACCCATTGTTGGGAGAAGGGTTTCTTAGGACATAGAATATATGTTCAAAAAGAAAAAGCAAGAACCACAGCACTGTTTAAAACACCAAATAAAATTAGAACATAAGATATACCATACTGGTCCATCAAACCCTGTATCCTGTTTCCAACAGCAACCAATCCAGGTCACAGATACAAGTGAAGAAAGCCTGCCTACCCCAGTAGTCAGCACAGTGTAGGCAATAGCAGCAGTGGGATTTGGAGCCCTGTTTGCCCTGTTCCTAACCCACTAGTCTAGCCATTAGTTATAATCTGTGCTATGGTTCCCGCTTTTTCCTTTGTGCTCCTTGGTGTGATATCATCTTGCTTCTCCTTTGCCTTTTGCAGAGTATATGTTTCCATTAAATACCATGCCAGGCCAGTGTACAGTGTCAAGAGTCCGTTTTATATTAGATTCCTAGGCTACATAATTAAACTTCTACAATTTTTGCTGAACATAAACATTAAACTCTGGAATTTGTTACCAGAGGATGTAGTAAAAGCTATTAGTGTAGCTGGGTTTAAAAAGCTCCGAGGAGGTCCCTCCATTTTGGCTGCTGAGGTGGGAAGTGCGCCATCTCATCTGTTGTCTCAGCAAGCAGATTGTCTTGAGCCGCCCCTGCACACGATGAGTTAGCGGTTGGTAGTTAGTATGCGCGTGTCTTAGTGCTCTCAGCTGCTAGTTACCGCATGCATTAACCAGTTAGTGGTCTTTAGTGAAAGGCCCCATGTGTCTGATACTGGATGAAAAAGCCATTGTCTTAGGTATTTATTGGTTACCAAATATTTGATCATCTTAATTTTTTGCTACCCGGGCAGTGGCACTATTTACCACTGCCCAGTTAGCTACTTCAGCTAAAGTTCAGCCAGCCTTTCAAGTGCCTAACTTTAGCCAGCTTACAAGAATCGGCCAGCGGCTGAATATTGCCGCAGATTGGTTATTGTAGTGCCACCCCCAGAATGCACCAGTGCTGCACAGTTAGCATCGGGGCATCTAGCACTTCGGCAAACTTGGTGGCCCCATGTGGCTCAGCGGCAATAAAGACAGCATCACTCATGGTATGGCCTCTTGGCTTGTGGATACCACAAATTGATTTCTGCCACACAAGGCCACGACCTGCCAACACTGCCAGGTCAGTCTTGTATTCCAACAGCACATCAAGATTGTTTGGAAGTACCTAGCAAAGATCCAGGAGATGCCAATTAATCTCCCATTCACAGTGTGTCATCATGTATGAGACACTCATGGCACGAGTATGGCAGCAGTCAGCCCCAATCTACTATTTCAAGTGATCCTCTTGAGGCTTCCAGGCCACCTATAGCTGCTGGGGCATTGCTCTTCAGCGATGTCTCGCAAATCATCATCTGTGATGGGTGAGTGTGCTCTACCGCACATTCCCTCTCAAAGGCACCAGCACCGCCTGTAGCTCACTCTTCTCAGAGGATATTGAAGGAAGCAGCCATGCAAAGGAAATCTACAACTACTAAAAAGTCCATAGCCCATGTGCAAAAGCCTGCAACCTCTTCTGAAACCTTGGGTTCTCCACTGAGCAGCGAGCCTCCTGGCAACCTAAAGACTCCCCGGCATAGATCTCCAGTGATTGTTCCACAGGCCAAGCACCTGGCAACACTGACCATTTCCTCCAACTGTCATGGCACAATAACAGAATTTCATGGAGGCCCTCCTCAGCTTTCTTACAGCTCATAGCCCATCTAGGGGTGGATGTTAGTGGTCTTCATTATAAAGCATATAAGGATAGACTTAAGGATCTTAATATGTACACTTTAGAGGAAAGGCAGGATAGAGGTGATATGATTGAGATGTTTAAATACCTCCGTGGCATAAATGTTCAGGGAGAGAGCCTCTTTCAATTGAAAGCAAGTTCTGCTACAAGGGGACATGGGATGAGGTTGAAGGGGAGATAGATTCAGGAGTGATATGCGGAAATATTTCTTTACGGAAAGAGTAGTGGATCCGTGGAATAGTCTCCTAGTGGAGGTGGTAGAGATGAGGACAGTAACTGAATTCAAAAAAGCATGGGACCAACACAGAGGATCTCTAAAGGTAAAAAGGGGACTGTTGTAGTTGTTGATATGGAAGGACAGACTAGATAGGCCATGGGGTCTTTTTCTGTCATCATATTTCTATGTTTCTACATGCTCAACTGTAAATGTCTACAACTCCAATTTTGTCACAATTTCTGCCAGTTTACCCCTAGTATTTTATAGGTGCTTATCTGCCTTTATAAAATAGGCTAGAAAAGGTGCCTACTTGACCTGCAGACATAGATCACCTGTTATATGGCCCTCTTACTACAGAACAATAATTTCTTTTTGTTTTGTATGGCAGTTTTATGCTGCTCCTTTGAGCTTCCAGCTCATTCAGAATCGGCCTTTGCATTTGCAACTACCTGAAAGATTTTGCCTGTATTTTATAGCAGCCTAAAACATGCATATGCACATACCTTTCCCAGATGCTACAGGATCATGGTTTCCTCCAGAGCAGCGGTTCTCAACCTGTGGGTCGCGACCCCCATGGGGGTCGCCACAGGATTTAGCAGGGGTCGCCTCACTCCGCCGTTTTAAAAAAAACAACAAAAAACGCACAAGTTGAAGTTTCTGCTGCTGCCGAGTCCTCTTCTCGGCAGCGACAACTCACCGCCTCCTTCTGCAGATGTGGTTCCTTTGGAGGCAGGACAATGCTGCATGGAGCCTGTTTAGAGACAGAAAGGCTCCACAACAACTTCACAGGCATAGCCGCGGTTCCCTAAGAGACAGGGATCCGTGGCTGCAGAAGAAGGAGGCAGACATGGGGAGAGGGGAGCAGGGAACCTGCAATGGGGCTGACATGGACAGAGGGGAGGCTGACATGGAGGGAGGGAGGGGGGCTGACAGGGAGGGAGGGAGGACTAACACAGATGGAGGGAGGGGGCTGACATGAACAGAGGGGGGCTTGATATGGATGGAGGGAGGGGGGGCTGACATGGATGGAGGGAGGGAGGGAGGGATGGGGGCTGACATAGAGGGAGGAGGGCTGACATTGATGAATGGATGGAGGGAGGGAGGGGGGCTGACATGGACGGAGGGAGGGATGGATGGATGGAGGGAGGGAGGGGGGCTGACATGGAGGGAGGGAAGAGACAGGGGGACATACTGGACAGACAGGGGATAAATGCTAGACAGAGGGGAGAGACAGTGTGGGTTAGGATTATAATGGGCAGATGGGGGGGGGGGGCTAGGACCGGTAATGGGTTGATTAGGGAAGGCTAGGACTGGGAATGGACTGATCAAGGGGGGGGGGTTGGGACTGGTAATGTGCTGATAGGGGGGTAGGACTGGTAATGGACTGATGGGGGGCTAGCATTGGAAATGAGCTGATCTAGGAGGTTAGGACTGGAAATGGGCTGATGGGGGGCGGGGGTAGGACTGGTAATGGGCTGATTAGGGGAGCCTAGCACTGGTAATGGGGTTGAGGAGGGACTAGCACTGGAAGCGAGCTGATTGGGGGGCTTCGAATGGGAATGGGCTGATAAGGGAGGGGAGGATAGAGCTGCTGGCCCTGGAAGAAAACTGGGGGCTAAGGCTACAAATGGGCTGATACGAGGGGATGGGAGAATGGAACTGGAAGGGAGTGGATCTGAGAGGGGCTGCCATGGTATTTGTACTAGAAGGGACTGTTCAGTGGGGAAGGAGGGGGACTGGAAGGGAATGGACACCAGTGGCAGTCATGGGAATGCAAGTTGACATTGGAAGGTACTGAGAGTGAGGACTGGAAAGGGGCTGATATTGGGGAGGGTTACTGGGACTGGAAATATGCTTATGGAAAGAAGTGAAGAAAATGAAAGAAGAGATTAGAAATGGCAGATGGACCATAGACCACAAAAAGAGAGCTAAGAGAAGACAGGAAAGCAGAAGCCTCAGATCGGGACCAGCATGATCAGAGAATAAATTGGTCAGACAACAAAGGTAGAAAAAATAATTTTATTTCATATTAGTGATTTGACTACAAAATCATCATCAATTTGAAATCAAATATTGTTACTTGTTATTGTGATTAATTATTGTGGTTTAAATAAGTAAATTATATAAATAAAAACATATTGCAAAGGCCTATAATATATTAATAATTCAACAAATGATTACAGCGACAATGCGTTAGCGGTAAAGGAAGAGAGATGCATTTGATTTTATCATTGGGGGTCACCACACGTTGACCAATGGTAAAAGGGGTCACGGTACAAAAAAGGTTGAGAACCACTGCTCTAGAGCCTAGTACCCATCTATCCCAAATATGACCACTAGGCGTCACACTTGAGCAATGGTGGAGACTCCCTCACTCGTAGGGCCTGAATGTTGCTTCCACAGAAGCCCCAGTTCTTGCCAACCTGAAGAGCAGATGCTAGGCCCAGGAATTAAGCCCAGGCCGTTGCATGACAGTACACAGCAATGCTGTTGAGGTCTTGGGGTTGCCCAGCCATGACTTCTTGTAAGATAGGCAATATCTGTAAGTCTGCTAAAACAGTTGATTATTTAAATGCCATTTAATGACTTGTACCCAATCCTGTTATTCTCCAAAGAGAGCATCTTAGAGCATTAAAGAAATTCATCATGGAAATAGAAACTTCCTTTTATGTTCTGCATTGATATTGAAGCTCCGAGTAAAATGAGGATGCAAATGATACTGGGGGCCTCCTCATTCTGTTCTTGCTGTGCGATGGTGCCTTGCTCGGATGACAGTCAAAGCCCTTGGACTGGCTGCCGTCCAGAATGAAATTTAATTGCAAGAACTTTAAGTACATATCCCTGATTCATGAAGATTGAGACTTACCCACTGGAGGACAGCAACCTCGGGCCAGAGGGACTGGGGTTTGTAGTCCCACGGGTGCTCCTTGTGGCCTTTGGCAAACCACTTAACCCTGTTACCTCAGGTACAAACAAATTGCGAGCCCTTTGGAGACAAGGGAAATATAAATATACAGTACCTGAATGAACACCGTTTTGACCCAGTGAAAAGCGGTATATAAGCTTTGCTAAATAAAACACCCCTCCTACCACCTCCTCCCAGATATTCAGTCAGAAATGCAACTTTGGCCAGTAGCTGGATTTAGCATGCTATAAATGCTGTATCCCATTGTATTCTATTATGCTTGCTTTTGTTTCCCAAAACCTGCAATTTCTGCTCCTTTTTCAGAAGCAACAATTTCCTTTGGCCGCAGCCCAGGGTGGATTAAAATAGCCTGAGGCAATGAAGAATTTGGTGGAAGCTGTGAAACTTTTGACAGCTTCCTTGCACATCTGTTCATCATAAGCAGTGTTTAATGTGCCATGCATGCCAAGAAACCATAGGCATCCCGCACAAGCAGGGCTTAGATCGAGGAGCGAAAAGCTCCAAGTATGCGACTGGGCTAATGCACTCCAGAAAACAGTAGAGACAGAAGTGAAAAAAAGATGAAGAGGGAAAAACGAGACATGTAAGAGTAAAGGTTGCATCCATGGCTTAGTTTCATGTTTTCCTCCTCTTCTCGTTAGAGAGTAGGATAGAATCATCTAGGTGACATAAGCTAGTGTGGAAATCGTATGCGCGCAATGAAGGACGTATGAGTCTGCTCACAGATTTGGTGCTGCTATCATCTTATGAAGCCATTCATTGTGTTATAGCTCTTACATAAAAGAACAGTAGAAGGCCTTTTGCAAATATGATCTTTCTGCTGGCCCAGCGTGTGCTGCCTTCTTGGGTGCCCCTTCTATATACTGGTTATGTTTTTGCCTTTCCCCACCATGTGGCTGAAAGAACATCTATCCCTTCCAGTGTAATAAGAACATAAGATATGCCATACTGGGTCAGACCCGAGGTCCATCAAGCCCAGTATCCTGTTTCCAACAGTGGCCAATCTAGGTCAATAGTACCTAGCAGGTTCCCAAAAAAGGTACACAAGTTCCACAATGCTTGTATTGGGTCAAGCAATGGATATTCTGGGTCCACAATGGTGTATGGACCTTTCCTCCAGGAACTTGTCCAAACCTTTTTTAAATCTGGCTACATTAACAGCTTTTACTATATCCTCCAGTAGCAAATTCCAGAGTTTGATTACACGTTGAGTGAAAAAATATTTTCTCTTATTAGTCTTAAATAGGTTACCCTGTAGTTTCATTGCATGCCCCCTAGTCTTTCTATATTTTTATGGCGTAAACAATCGATCTACGTTTACCCCTTCCACTCCATTCATTAATTTATAGACCTCTATCATATCTCCCCTCAGCCATCTCTTTTAAGCCTCTCCTCACAGGGGTATCCTTCCATCCCTTTATCATTTTGATGGCTCTTCTCTGTATCTTCTCTAATTTCTGCAATATCCTTTTTAAGATAAGGGACCGGAATTGCATACAATATTCAAGGTGTGGTTGCACCATGGAACAATACAGAGGCATTATATCTTTTGTTTTATTCTCCATTCGTTTCATTATTTATTTATTTGAATATTTTTTATATACTGCCCTTTCCTGAGATCAGGAGTGGTTTACAGATAAAGCGATAATAATAAGGAATTATTATTATTTACATTGAACAGTTTAATACAGTGAACATTTTGAACAAATTCTCTCAAAACTCTTCAATAGAACAGTATTTTATAGTTACTAACAGAAAACTATTTCCAGTATTTTATAATTACTAACTAACTAATTATAATTCCTAGCATTCTATTTGCCTTCGTGGATGCCACTGCACACTGGGTGGAGGGTTTCAACGTGTTATCCACGATGATGCCTGAATCTTTTTCCTGAGTGGCAGTTCCTAATGTGGAACCTTGCATCATGTAACCATAGTTTGGGGTGTGCTTAACTTTGCACTTGTCCACATTAAATTTCATCTGTCATTTGAACATCCAGTCTTCCAATTTATCAAGGTCTTCTTGCAATTTTTCACAATCCTCTTGGGTTTTTAACAACTTTGAATAATTTTGTCTCATCTGTAAATTTGATATCCTCACTCATTGATATCCTGGGTCCCTTCTTAATAATGGTTTATGGACCTTTCCTCCAGGAACTTGTCCAAACCTTTTTTAAACCCAGCTACACTAACAGCCTTTACTACATCCTCCGGTAACAAATTCCAGAGTTTGATTACACGTTGAGTGAAAAAATATTTTCTTTTATTAGTCTTAAATAGTTTACCCTGTCTGCTGCAATGTGGTATTCTTTTAACAAACATAGATATTGTGTTTTGTCTTTGTCTTGTTTCGTTTTTGCCATTTTCTTTTGTGCTTGCAGGATTGCCTTTTCAGGTTTTGGAGTATACCAGTCGGCCTTGTGTTGCTTCATGTGTGGGTTTGTGTTGGTGTTGGGGATGTTGAGGTCGATTGCTGCCTTCCTGATAATGTTGTTCTAATTCTAAATGAGGATTTCTGGGTCGGTGGAGTCTATAGATGTTTGAGGGTTTCTTTGATGAAGTTGTCCTTATTGAATGGTTTAAACCTTCTCGTTGATGAGTGCTGATTGTGGTTTGTTCTGATGGGGCTCTGTGGGAATGAGAACTTGATGAGCTTGTGGTCTGACCATGGGACTGGGTATGCTTGTATAGAGTGAGGGGTGATCGCTCGGGTGTTATGACCATTGAAGAAGATTAGATCCAATGTGTTTCCTTTTCTGTGAGATGGAGTGTTAACGAGTTATTAGGTCCATTGCCATCATTGCTTGGATGAAGGACAATGCATGTTTTTGGTGCAGCAAGGGGATGTTGAAGTCTCCTAGAACTAGTAGTTCCTTTCCGGTTTTTGATGCTTCTATTACTGTGTCCAGTATTATTGATAGGTTGTTGGTGTTGGAAGTTGGTGTCCTGTATATGAGGCAGATGGTGCAACAAAACGAGCACAATTCCACGTGCAGATGGTGGTCATTTTGTTGGAGATGGTGATGGAGTCGGATTCATTTGTGCTGTTTGCTTGGAATCTGAGGTTGAGGTTTTTCCTGGCTATGATCATCACGCTTCTGCCTCTTCATTGAGTTCTAGGGCATTGGTATAGGTTGTATCCTTTTGGTGTGAGTTTGTTCAGTAGTACATTATCCGTTTTTGTAATCCATGTTTCCGTTATGCAGAGTATGCCTAGGTTATTTGATACCAGGAGGTCTTTGATGACTTGGATTTTATTTCAGATAGATAGGGAGTTTATTAGGGCACAGTGTAGTGAATGTGTGTGTGGGGACTTGGGTGGTGGTGTGGTGGTTTGAGAAGGCGTATTTTTTATGTATATTAGTCATCTTGTGGTTCAGTAAATGTTACATGAGAGTGGTATGAACGTTTCAACATATGTTTGGTTGGTGGGCCATGGTAGGGATGCTGAGGTAGCCAGGGAATTGTGTGCAGTGGTGAACAACAGGAGTGCGTGCAGCATGTAGAGTAGAGGGTAGATGGTGAGCATGTTAGGTGATGAGTTTGGTGATTGGGGGGTCTGTGTTGTTTGTGCTAATTGGTTTACCTTCTGATGGTGGTTGTTGAGGCTCTGTGTCTGGGGAGCGATAAGCGAGGGTCCATTTAGTACTGCAGGTGCTTTTTGAGTCGTATTAGTGTGGTGTCCTTCTCCAGGTGATATCCATGCTCTGTTTTTGTCCTTTCCTGTGGTTCCTGCCTAAGAGCCACACCAAAGGGCCCTCTGGCGAGGCCCTCGGGCATGGGCAAGCCTAAGTGCCCTTTACTTTTAAAAGTCCTGCGTTGGTGGATTCTGGGACCTGATTGGCTTTCAGCAGCAGAGGGGCAGGAGTATCCTGCGTTCCTGCTCCTCTGTTGTGGCACCCAGCACAGATACCTGGAGTACTCCATTATTCACTTTTCTACATTGGGAAAATTGGCCATTTAGCCCTACTCTCTGCTTTCTATCTTGTAACAAGTTCCTGATCCAAAATATAGAAACATGATGACAGAAAAAGACCACATGGCCTATCTAGTCTACCCTTCCATATCAACTACAATAGTCCCCTTTTTACCTTTGGAGATCCTCTGTGTTTGTCCCATGCTTTTTTGAATTTAGATATTGTCCTCGTGTCCACCACCTCCACTGGGAGACTATACCACGCATCTACCACTCTTTCCGTAAAGAAATATTTCAACATATTACTCCTGAGTCTATCCCCTTTCACTCTCAGCATATGTTCCCTTGTAGCAGAGCTTGCCTTCAATTGAAAGAGACTCTCCTGTGCATTTATGCCACGGAGGTATTTAAATGTCTCTGTAATATCGGCCCTATCCTGCCTTTCCTCTAAAGTATACATATTAAGATCTTTAGGTCTGTCCTGATATGCTTCATAATGAAGACCACTAACCATTATAGTAGCCACCCTCTGCACAAACTCCAACCTGTTTATATCCTTTTGAAGGTGCGGTCTCCAGAATTGCACACAATACTCCAAATGAGGTCGCACCAGAGACTTATACAGAGGCATTATCACTTTCTTTTTTCTACTGGCCTTTCCTCTCCCTATACACACAAGCATCCTTCTGGCTTTCTCAGTTGCCTTTTCTACCTATTTAGCTACCTTAAGATCTTCAGACACAATTACGCCCAGGTCCCACTCTTCTTTTGTGGACAGAAGTACCTAACCCCTACACTGTACAGCTCCTTTGGATTTTTGCAGCCCAAATGCATTACCCTGCATTTTTAGCATTAAATTTCAGCTGCCAAATAGCCCATTCTTCAAGCTTAGCTAGATCCCTCCTCATGTTATTGACTCCTTCCTGTGTCTCTATTGCAGATTTTGGTATCATCGCAAACAAGCAAACCTTACCCAACAGTCCATCTGCAATATCACTAACAAAGATATTAAACAAAATCGGACCAAGGACAGATCCCTGCAGCACACCACTGGTAACCACCTCCTCCTCAGAATGAGCTCCATTTACCTGTACCCTTGGTCACCTCCCACTCAACCAGTTTCTAACCCAGTCAGTCACTTTAGAGTCAATCCCTAGGGTGCTCAGTTTATTTAAAATTCACCTGAGCAGAAAGGTGTCAAAGGCTTTACGGAAATCTAAATACACTATGTCTAGGGCTCTCTCTCCATCTAACTCCCTGGTCACCCAATCAAAGAAATCTATCAGATTTGTCTGACAATACTATACTTCATAACAAAGACCACTAACCATTTTAGTAGCCACCCTCTGCACAAACTTCAACCTGTTTATATCCTTTTGAAGGTGCGGTCTCCAGAATTGCACCCAATACTCCAAATGAGGTCGCACCAGAGACTTATACAGAGGCACTATCACCTCCTTTTTTCTACTGGCCTTTCCTCTCCCTATACACACAAGCATTCTTCTGGCTTTCTCAGTTGCCTTTTCTACCTGTTTTGTTCATTTTTTGTGTAAAGGGATCACATGTGCTTTTCTCCAGTCCTCTTGCACCACTCCCAACTCCAAAGAGGCATTGAAAAGGTCAGACAGTGGAGCCATAAGAACATAAGAACATAAGATATGCCATACTGGGTCAGACCAAGGTCCATCAAGCCCAGTATTCTGTTTCCAACAGTGGCCAATCTAGGTCATACGCACCTAGCAGTTTCCCCAAGGGACACAGGTTCCACAATGCTTGTATTGGTTCAAGCATTGATATCCTGGGTCCCTTCTTAATAATGGTTTATGGACCTTTCCTCCAGGAACTTGTCCAAACCTTTTTTAAACCCAGCTACACTAACAGCCTTTACTACATCCTCCGGTAACAAATTCCAGAGTTTGATTACACGTTAAGTGAAAAAATATTTTCTTTTATTAGTCTTAAATAGTTTACCCTGTAGCTTCATTGCATGGCCCCTAGTCTTTCTATATTCTGATAAGGTAAACAATCGATCTACGTTTACCCGTTCCACTCCGTTCATTAATTTATAGACTTCTATCATATCTCCCCTCAGCCGTCTCTTTTCCAGGTTAAAGAGCCCCAACCTTTTTAGCCTTTCTTCATAGGAGTAGCCTTCCATCCCCTTTACCATTTTGGTGGCGCTTCTCTGAACCTTTTCTAAAATTGCTATATCCTTTTTAAGATATGGCGACCAGAATTGCACACAATATTCAAGGTGCGGTCTCACCATGGAACGATATAGAGGCATTATAATATCTTTTGTTTTATTTTCCATTCCTTTCCTTATCATACCTAGCATTCTATTTGCTCTCTTGGCCGCCGCTGCACACTGGGCCGAGGGTTTTAACATGGTATCCACAAGGACGCCTAAATCTTTTTCTTGGGTGGTGGTTCCTAATGTGGAACCTTGCATCGTGTAACCATAGTTTGGGTTGTTCTTCCCTAGGTGCATAACCTTGCACTTCTCCACATTAAATTTCATCTGCCATTTTGATGCCCAGTCTTCCAATTTATCAAGATCCTCTTGCAATTTTCCACAATCCTCCTGGGTTTTAACAACTTTAAATAGTTTTGTGTCATCAGCAAATTTGATAACCTCACTCGTTATTCCACTTTCCAGGTCATTTATGAATATGTCAAAAAGCAGCGGACCCAGCACAGATCCCTGGGGTACACCACTATTCACCTTTCTCCATTGGGAAAATTGGCCATTTAGCCCTACCCTCTGCTTTCTATCTTTTAACCAGTTCCTGATCCACAGTAGTACACTGCCTCCTATCCCATGACTCTTTAGTTTTGCCAAAAGTCTCTCATGAGGGACCTTGTCAAAGGCTTTCTGAAAGTCCAGATATACAATATCAACCGACTCACCTTTGTCCACCTGTTTATTCACTCCTTCAAAAAAACATAACAGATTAGTAAGACAAGATCTTCCTTGTCTAAAGCCATGTTGGCTGTCTCCCATTAGGTCATGACTATCTATATGCCGTTAGAATGTCCCCAAGTTCCCTCAGTATTCTTGGATGTATTCCATCTGGACCCATGGCTTTGTCTACTTTGTTTAGCTAGTTACTCACGAATACAGTCTTCTGAAAGTCATTTGAGATTCCTGTTGCTTCTATTCCTATTTGTTGGTGTTTTCTGAGATCCTGCTCCTGGCCCTTCATCTGTGAACACAGAACAGAAATATTTGTTGAGCAATAACGCTTTTTCCTCATCAGTTTCTGCATATTCCTCCCCTTCACCCTTGAGTCTGACAGTACCACTTTTACCTTTCCTCCTCTCACTAACTTAACTGAAAAATGTCTTATCCCTGCATTTTATTGCATTAGCTATATCTTCTTCTTTTTGTACCTTTGCTTTCCTGTCTATTTTGCTAGCTTCTTTAAGTTTTTCTAAATATAGATGCCTGTCTTCCTCTCTCTGTGATCTCTTGTATTTCATGAAGGCCTCTCTCTTTTTCATCACCTTTTTAACTACTTTTTTTGAGAACCATAGCGGCCTTCTTTTGCCCTTAAGAATATCCCCTTTCAGTTTTGTCCACTGTTTTTTCATCCCCCCCCCCCCCCCAGCTGTTCTCATCCTACTGTCTCCTATCCCATGACTTTTTAATTTTGCCAAGAGTCTCTCATGAGGGACTTTGGTTAAAGGCTTTCTGAAAATCCAGATATACTATATTGATCAGCTCACCTTTGTCTACCCATTTATTCACACCTTCAAAAAAAACTATAACAGATTAGTAAGACAAGACCTTCCTTGGCTAAAGCCATGTTGGCTTTCTCCCATTAAACCATGACTATCTACATTTTCAGTCATTTTTTTCTTTATAATGATTTCAACCATTTTGCCTGGTACTAAAGTCAGGCTCATTGGTCTGTAGTTTCCCGGGACACTCCTGGAACGCTTTTTAAAAATTGGTGTTCCATTGGCTATTCGCTAGTCTTCAGGTATTACAGATGATTTTAATGATAGTTCACAGATTACTAATAGTAGGTCTGCAATCTCATATTTCAGTTCTTTCAAAACCCTCGGATGTATACCATCTGGTCCAAGTGATTTGCTACTCTTTATCAAATAGTTGTAATACATCTTCCCGGTTTATTGATTGTTCTTCCAAAAGATCACATTTATATAACATTTCAGGCATGGGTAACTCTCCTACTTCTGCTTCGGTCTTTACTGAAGATAAGAATTCATTTAGTCTCTCTGCTATGGCTTTGTCCCCTCTTAGTGCCCTTTTTACGCCTCTATCTTCTAATGATCCAACTGACTCTCTCACAGGTTTTTTGCTACTAATGTACTTTAAAAAGTTTTTATTATGCATTTTTTCTTCCACAGCAACCTTTTTTTCAAATTCTCTTTGCCTGCCTTATCAATACCTTGCATCTAACTTGCCAGTAGTTGTTGTTTCCAGTTTGTCATTTGGCTCCTTTTTCCATTTCCTGAAAGATGCTTTTTTTTTGCTACAACAGCCTCTCTGACCTCACCTTTAAACCATGCTGACAGTTTTTTAGACTTCCTTCCACTTTTCTTAAAGCATGGAATACAGCTGGTCTGGGCTTCTAACATAGTCTTTTTAAACACCCATTCTTGATGTAAATCTTTAACCTTTGCAACTGCTCCTTTTAGTTTTTTCTTAACTATTTTCCTCATTTTATCATAGTCTCCCTTTTGAAAGTTAAAAGGTAGTACTGCGGATTTCTCTGCCATCCTTCATCCATTTATTAAATCAAACTTGATCATGCTATGATCATTAGTGGCCACAATACCCTTATCTCTTGGTTAAAGCCTGGCGTTATGTTCCATCCCCTGAAGAACCTCTAAAATTAGAGTGAAACGCGGTGATAACGTTTAATGTGAAGCGTTGGGGAAAAACTAACACGCTGTTTACAACTGAAGTCAAGGCTTTGAAAAGAGAAAGTTAAAGGTTTTTCTGAGAAGCACAAAACCTACAAGATAAGTGTCTACCAGCACATCATTAGAGACTGTTAATTTGTCTTAAAACACTAGGGAAAGAGGGGGTTATTAATTGGAAATTCATTCATTGGAACTAGTCATTGATGTCATAGGCGCCGCTGGTGGATTTGAATCTTCACACCCCAGCTCAAAGGCAGCCGCTTGATCTGAGACAGTTCCTGGATAGTTGTTAATAATTCTTTTTGATTATACTCACTAAAGATATTACCCTCCTATATAGATCTACATCAGAAAGTTGTATTGGAGAAATTTTCCTAATATAACATGTTCAATTTCAAGCAGCGGCAAGACATCCAATCAGCAATGTCGGAAAGGCAGGCAGAGATCTGGGTCTGGATTGCCAGAGAGATTTCAGGTGTAGAGAGGTAGATCTGGGAGTCATCAGTATAAAGATGGTACTGAAAACCATGGGAAGAGATGAACGCACCAAGGGACTAGGTATAGAGAGAGAGAAAAGGAGTGGACCCAAGACAGATCCTTGGGGTACACCACCTGAGAGCTGGATAGCAACAGAGGAGGATCCACCAGAATAAACACTGAAAGAGCGATAGGAGAGATAAGAAGAGAACCAAGATAGCACAGTCTTCAAAACCAAGAGAGGATAAAGTATCAAGAAGAAGGTTGTGGTTAACAGTGTCAAAAACAGCAGAGAGGTCATGAAGGATGAGGGCTGAGTAAAGGCCCTTGGATTTTGCCAGAACAAGTCACTGGAGACTTTGGGAAGAGCCATTCAGTAGAATGTAAAGGACGAAAGCCAGATTGTAAAGGATCCAGGAGGGCTTTGAGAGGAGAGGAAGTCAAGGCAGCGGCGGTGAACCTAACACTATCTGTCTGCTTGGTTTTTAATTCTCAAACAGGCAGCCAGGAATGCATTTCTTCACAGCAGAAACCTCCAGAAGGGGAAAAGTCTTTAACAATCAAGTGTGAATATACCCACAAGGACTGAAGCCTCTATTATTAGAGAGGTCCTCACATTTGGTATTTTTGTTTTATGTAATAAGGTAAAGGCCTGGTTCTGCCTAATGCATATGAAATGAGGTTCCTTCCCCTCAGGACCAGTGCTACCATTAGGTGAACTAGGCGGTTGCCTGGAGCGCCAGAATCCCAGGAGTGCCCTATTGCCTCTGGAGCCTGTAGTGGCCACAGTGCAGCCCTTACTTAAGTGCTCAGGCAGTTCCCAGCTTTTCTGAGCTGCTGCTTCTACCCGTCCCCCCCCCCCCCCATATAAACTGGAAGTCTGCATCAGAGGAGGGGTGGAAGCAGCAGTTTCATACAAGCTGGTAACTGCAGCACAGTGCTGCCAAGGTTAAGTAAGCACTGCATTGTGGTTTTAAACCCATTTCCGCTGCTGCAGGCCTCAGAAAGGTGCAGTAGGAAAGGTGGGGGGCAGCAGGATGGATGGCTCGTCTACTGCGATTTTCATCCTTGCACCGCCCCTACTTCCCTCCCCCGCTTACAGTGCCAAAGAGAGAGTCTCTCTAAAGCAATGGTTCTCAGGACACGCCCGACCAATGGAGTTGGAGAACCTCCACATTAATATGCAGGATATAGATTTACATAGAGAGAAGGCAGGGCATGCAAATCTTATCTCACGCGTGTTCATTTTGGAGGTGCTGGAAGAGAGGCTAGCTGTGGGGTTTGAGCATCAGTGCCCTAAACCTTTGTTGCACTAGGGTACAGTTACGCTGCTTTCTGAATCCTGAGGTTAGACGGCTATGCGTCTTGATAGACCCACAAATTAACCACTACCACTGCACAGTTTGATAACTGGCCGTGTCCTGTTTTCTAGTAACTATTTAGTTCTCACAAAGAACTTATCCCTTAAAAGGATAAGCTGTTATTCTTCTGCTCCTCCAAGTCTTCAATTTATCATATCTGTTCAGAATTCTGTATCCTATTAAGATGATCATTCGCTCTTAGAGGCAGCAGGCGTGAAGTCAGAGACACTTTAGAGTTGTTTTTCTAATTGCGTCAGTTTGCCAGAAGGCAATAACTCTGTACCTAAGTCACAGACAAGTTAAGAATTACTTTTGATGTTCTTATTTCGTGTCTGTTTTTATTTTGTATAATTTGCCTATACTTGAGACACCCCTCCTTCTGCCCCTGATTGAGGCTACTTGTGATGTACATAACTCTGTTTTCCAGCGTTCTGCAGTGGGTGCTTTTAGCTGCAGTGATAACATCCATATTCATATTTTGGTACTCATTCATTTAGAATTTATTGCATCATGTATGTGTGCTGATAAGGCACTTTCAGGGAGCTGAGCCAAGCCAAGCCCAGGCAGCTTAAGAGATGAAAGTGTCATGAAATTTGAGGCACCAAACTAAACTTTGTGCAGTTTTGCAGCAGCCATGCAAACTTCTGGAGAGGTTTGTTTTCAGGAGGACTCTGATTCACATTTCCTGAAGAGGGAGCCGCTGAGCACCTAATTCTGCATGTTATAAATCCATACTAGTGGGCGTTAGAAAACAGGGTTGTATCATGGCATTGACCATTCAGGACCACAGCTCACATCTGTAGAGTCCCAGACTACCCTTTCCCGTGCTTTTCAATCTCTGTGGCCTATGAGGGAGATTCTTCCCCTTTGATTGCATCACAGTTGAATCACCCCTTCTTTTATTTATTTAAATTAGCTCACAGTGAGTTATGTTCAGGTACAGTAGCTATTTCCCTGTCCCCAGAGGGCTTGTATTTTACATTTGTACCTGAGGCAGTGGAGGATTAAGCAGCTTTCCCAGGGTTACAGGAAGCAATAGTGGAAAATGAACCTTGGCTTCTTTAGTTTTCCGCCCACTGCTTGAACCACTATGCTGCTCCTCCTACTTCTCGGATCCCTCTGCTGTTCAGGGGACCCTCAACGTTCTGCTAACCCTAGAGCTCCAAGACAGGCTAAGATGGCACTTGCCATGAAAATGGATTAAACTCCACCAGAGATGGGAAGAAAAGTGATCCAAGGCAAAGTCCTAACTCTGGCAATTTACCAGAGGTCTGTGTACTTAATTCAGAACATGAGCCTGCTGTGACTGATAGAACACATGCAACATAGAGCCAAGGCGCTGTGACCTCAGAGCATGAGCATTAACAAAGACTTCACATTGTCAACTTTGGAGATCTTCATTGCCAGGGTGACACGGTTTATCTGTTATTTTTCTCTCTTTATGGTGGTCAGCATACCCCATGCAGGCTCCCACCAGTGAGGCAAGCACACAGTCTGCAGATGAGGAAAGTAAAATGAGCAACAGCTGGCAGGAAGGGAATCCTTGCAGCAACTCCAGAGCCCAGCCATTGGCTTTATTCTACCAACACAGCAATAGAACAGTTACTTTCGTTTTAAATAGTGCTACACTATGGACTGGAGGAAAGGACAAGGAAGAGTGACATGTGGAATGCCATAGGCCCCAATGCACACAAAAGACATGCAACAATTTATAGAAGCTAGAATAGTCATGACTTATGTAATACATAACTCAAGAATGTCACCCCAGTTTCATTTCAGCCCTAAACGATGACTGCTGGACAGGGTATAATTAAACACACATACCTTGTTCCCAGTACACTTCTGAGCCCTCTGTCAGGAACGGAAGACTAAGCTAGACAGACTGAGACTGACTTATATGATACAGTTTTAAAGAGACCAGGGTTCGATTCCTGCTAACACTCCTTGAGGCCTCGGACAAGTCATTTAACCCTCCCTTTCCTTGGAAGAAAGGCCTGGCAATCTACATTGTCACGCTGCCAAGAAAACCCAGGAGCTGCTGGGTCGCCAGGAGTCAGCATTGACTTGAAGGCACAGATTGCATTTTTTTTTTTTGAGGGAACATATTATATGAGTATATCAGATTGACTTCCACGTGGCCAAAATTGGAAATGTCACATGCAAGCCAAGAAGAAACAATAAGGAAACGTTCTAGGGGCCCCCTCTCCAATAAGCTACTCATATGTAGGGCAGAAAGTGAAGAAATATAGAAACATGACAGCAGAAAAAGACCACATGGCCTATCTAGTCTGCCCTTCCATCAACTACTACAATAGTCCCCTTTTTCTTTTAGAGATCCTCTGTGTTTGTCCCATACTTTTTTTAATTCAGACGCTGTCCTCATCTCTATCACCTCCACTTGGAAACTATTCCACGCATCTACCACTCTTTCCTTAAAGAAATATTTCCGCATATTACCCCTTTCACCCTCAACCTATATCTCCTCATAGCAGAGCTTGCTCTCAGTCGAAAGAGGCTCTCCTCCTGTGCATTTATACAACGGAGGTATTTAAACGTCTCAATCATATATCTCCTCTATCACGCCTTTCCTCTAAAGTATACGTATTAAGATCATTTATTTATTTATTTATTTATTTAACACTTATTTATATACCGCATCTTCCAGCGATCAGTTGCGGTGTACAATTAACAACAGTTAACAAAGCAGAGTTTGTTTACATAGAACATTGAACATTATAACTTATTACATAGAACATCTTAACTTGCATAATTCAATGATTCAACAACTAATCAGGATATTTCAGCTATAACAGAGTGTGTAACAATTTAAACAGAAGTACTGTCTGTACCGCATTAGGCAGAACATACCAGTTGTAACTATATACAAGTAGGAATATAAGGCATAGGAGTGTAGTGTTATTTATGTAAGTTTTGAATGTTATCCTTTATAGTAGGGTGTATTAGCTTGATATGGGTAGATTCATATTTAGCCTTTATCTAGGTTGAGTGGAGAGTTTTCCAAGGTATTATAGTGTTTATTAAATAGATACGTTTTCAATTTTTTTCTGAATTCCATTATCTCTGATAGTGATCGTAAGTCCTCTGGTAACGAGTTCCAGATGGTGGGAGCTATATGGGAAAAGGCTCTGTTGTTTGTTAATTTGTGGGTTTTTATGAATTCTTTTGGAATCTTTAGTTTGTTTGATTGTCCTTTTCTAAGAGTGGGCTTAGGTAGTTCTTTGCCTATTAGATTACATAATGTCTTCGGTGCCAAGTCGTTTAAGGCTTTGAATGTCGTTATTATTATTTTGTATATTATCCTGCTTTGTATTGGTAATCAGTGAAGGGATGCTAATATCGGTGTTATATGTTGGAGGGAGTTTATTTGTAATATAACTCTAGCGGTTGCATTTTGCGCAAGTTGGATTCTTCTGATGTTTTGTTTTGAGATGCCCATAAGTATTAAGTTGGCGAAATCGAAGTGGGGAGTTATGGTAGCCTGAGTTATATTAATGAAATCTTGTATAAATACAAGGGGGCGTAATTGTGTGAGGATTTTAAGTTTGAAGTAGATTTTCTTTATGGTATTTCTGATGTGGGTTTCCATTGTAAGGTGTGTGTCTAAGATGACACCTAGATATCTTATTTCATTTTTATTTTAATTTCTTGGTTTTGTAGTGTTATGTGGGTTGGAGGCATATATGATTGGTTTTTTGTTACGATTAATACTTCGGTTTTAGCATGGTTTATGTGGAGGTTTTGGGTTTTTAGCCAGATTGTGATTTCATTGTAACACTCTGATAGAAGTTGGATCGGTAGGTTAGGAATTGTGAAAGGTATGTACATCATAATATCATCCGCATAAAGGTGATATTGTACTCCAAATTTTTTAAAGATGTTGCAGACCGGCTTTATATAAATATTGAAAAGTAAGGCTGAAAGCGCTGAACCTTGTGGTAAACCTATTTCTTGTTTGTATGTGTTGGATGTTTGATTACCTATTCTTACATTTTGTGTTCTGTTATTTAAATATGAGGTGAACCATTTATGTACAGTAGAGTTTATGCCTATCTGTCTTAGGTTGTTGAGCATTATTGAGTGATGCACGCTATCAAAAGCTGCTGAGATGTCGATGAAAAGGAGGATGAACGCTTGGTTATGATTGTCAATTCCTTTTAGGAGTGTATCTATTAATACTGTTAGAAGTGTTTCTACTCCGTGGCGGGGTCGGAATCCATATTGTTGATCGTCAAATGGGTAAGATAAATCTATAAATTCCTGTGTCTGTAATTGTACTACTTTTTCAATTATTTTGGCCATAAATGGTATGCTAGAGATGGGCCTGTATGATGTTGGAGATGTTTTGTCTAGTTTGCTGTTCTTTAGAATTGGGCATATTTGTGCATGTTTAAGGAGAGGTGGAAGGTATCCTTGGGTTAGTGATAAGTTTACTATTGGGAGAATATATGATAGTAGAGTTGGTAGTGTATTTTTTATCCACGATACTGGGCAAGGATCTAAATATGAAGTTGTGGTATTTAGGTCTGAGATGATAGTTTTTAATGACACTTTTGACATGGGGTAAAATTCTGACCATTCGTCTATAGATTGACAAGGGATGTTGTTATTGTCTGAGGGTATAGTAGGTTTTTTTGATTTGTTTTGATAGTGATTAGCTAAGGTTTGTACTGAGATGTCTGTGATTTCGTTGCTAGAAGTTTGATCGTTATTGGTTAGGTTTCTGACGATAGAGAATAGCTCTCTAGGTCTATTATATGATTTTGATAGGGTTGCTGCGTAAGTCTGTCATTAAGTCTGTCCCTCTGCACAGACTCCAACCTGTTTATATCCTTTTGAAGGTGCGGTCTCCAGAATTGCATACAATACTCCAAATGAGATTGCACCAAAGACTTATACAGAGGCACTATCACCTCCTTTTTTTTCTGCTGGCCATTCTTCTCCCTATGCCTACTCAAGCATCCTTCTAGCTTTCACCATCGTCTTTTCTACCTGTTTAGCTACTTTAAGATCAACAGACATAATCACACCCAGGTCCCACTGTTCTTTTGTGGACGGAAGTACTTCACACCCTACACCAGTGATGGCTAACCTTTTTGAGCCCGAGTGCCCAAACTGCCGCACAAAACCAAAGAATTTCCTCAAAGTGCCAGCACGTCAATTAAACCTTAACAACAATATTTTAGAGCCTTATAATGATGTTCCAGATCACCCATTTTGGGCAAGGATACTGGGGCGTTACAAATTACACAACACTTGTCTTTCACCATGATGAAGAAGTAGTCCATTTCCCATTCATCATGAAAGTGGTAGGTTTTGCTCTTCTTTGGAACCCAGCTCCAGCGCGGGTCCTATAATCTCGCGAGAGGACGGCGCACGAGCTCTAGCGTGCAGCTTCTCGGCGAGAGGCGCGCAGAAGCTCCGACCGGAAGGGGAAGCGCGGGGCCGGGCTGGGGCCTTTCTCCTAGCACAGGGGTCTGCAACCTTTAAGACATAAAGAGCCACTTGGACCCGTTTCCGAAGGGAAAAAAAAAACTGGGAGCCGCAAAACCATTGCGACATTTAAAACAAATCTAACACTGCATATATTGTTTCTTACAGTGTACCATCATAATCACAATCACAATCATAGCCTGAGGTAAATATGAGGGCCCAAATGTAATCCACATTATAAATATATTATTTTATTATTGTCACTTTTCTTTTAATATTTTTTTGACCCCCCTCAGAACTACTTTTCATAGAAAACGTTAAATTTACTTACCGTATTTTCCGGCGTATAAGACGACTGGGCGTATAAGACGACCCCCTACTTTTCCTGTTAAAATATAGGTGTTTGGCCTATACTCGCCGTATAAGACTACCCCTCTTCCAGCGCACACCAAAAAAAATACGCCGGAAAATACGGTTAATTAATCACAACAAGTAACAATATTTGATTTCAAAATTATGATGATTTTGTAGTCAAATCACTAATATGAAATAAAATTATTTTTTCTACCTTTGTTGTCTGACCAATTTATTCTCTGATCATGCTGGTCCCGATCTGAGGCTTCTGCTTTCCTGTCTTCTCTTAGCTCTCTTTCTGTGGTCTATGGTCCATCTGCCATTTCTTATCTCTTCTTTCGTTTTCTTCACTTCTTTCCATCAGCCTATTTCCAGTCCCAGTAACCCTCCCCAGTATCAGCCCCTTTCCAGTCCTCACTCCCAGTACCTTCCAATGTCAACTTGCATTCCCATGATTGCCACTGGTGTCCATTCCCTTCCAGTCCCCCTCCTTCCCCACTGACCAGTCCCTTCTAGTACAAATACCATGGCAGCCCCTCTCAGATCCACTCCCTTCCAGTTCCATTCTCCCATCCCCTCGCATCAGCCCATTTGTAGCCTTAGCCCCCAGTTTTCTTCCAGGGCCAGCAGCTCTATCCTCCCCTCCCCACAATCAGCCCATTCTCAGTCAAAGCCCCCCAATCAGCTCACTTCCAGTGCTAATCCCCCCTCAACCCCATTACCAGTGCTAGCCTCCCCTAATCAGCCCAATACCACCAGTCCTACCCCCCCCCCCATCACCAGTCCTATCCCCCCATCAGCCCATTTCCAGTCCTAACCTCACCGATCAGCTCATTTCCAATGCTAGCCCCCCATCAGTCCATTATCAGTCATACCCCCCTATCAGCCCATTACCAGTCCCAACCCCCCCCTTGATCAGTCCATTCCCAATCCTAGCCTTCAACCCATTACCAGTCCTAGTCCCCTCCCATCTGCCCATTACCAGTGCTAGCTCCCCCATCAGCCCATTATAATCCTAAGCCGCAATGTCTCTCGCCTCTCTCCAGCATTTATCCCGTCTGTCCAGTATGTCCCTGTCTCTCCCCTTTGTGCATGCCAGCCCCCCTCCCTCCATGTCAGCCCCCGTCCTTCCATCTGTCCATGTCAGCTCCCTCCCTCCCTCCCAGCCCCACTGTCCATGTCAGCCTCCCTCCATGTCAGTCCCCCTCTGTCCATGTCAGCCCCCTCCCTCCATCTATCCCTCCTTCCATGTAAGCCCCCCTCCTTCAATCCATACATATCAGCTCCCTCCCTCCATCCATCCATATCAGCTCCCTCCCTCCATGTAAGCCCCCTCCTTCCATCCATCCATATCAGCTCCCTCCTTCCATGTATGCCCCCCACCCCCCCCTGTCGATGGTCGCCCCCCCCCACTCCCCATGTCGTTGGTTGCCCCCCCCCCCCCCAGGTCCATGGTCGCCCCCCCCCTCCCCATGGCGTTGGTTGCCCCCCCCCCTCTCCCCATGTCTTCCTCCCTTCGTCTGCAGCCGCGGCTCCCTGCCTGTTAGGGAACCGCGGCTGTGCTTGTAAAATCGTTGCGGAGCCCTTCCTGTCTTGACGGGCCCCGTGCAGCATTGTCCCGCCTCTAAAGGAAGTTGTACAACTTCCTTTAGAGGCGGGACAATGCTGCACGGAGCCCGTCAAGACAGGAAGGGCTCCGCAACGATTTTACAAGCACAGCCGCGGTTCTCTAACAGGCAGGGAGCCGCGGCTGCAGACGAAGGGAGGCAGACACCTGTTTTAGCGGACCTTCCCGCGTGCCAGCTGCAAGGCCTTCGCGTGCCACAGCTGGCACGCGTGCCATAGGTTCGCCATCGCTGCCCTACACTGTACCCTCCCTTGGACTTTTGTAACCCAAATGCATGACCCTGTATTTTTTAGCATTAAATCTCAGACCATTCCTCAGGCTTAGCTAGATCCCTCCTCATGCTATCTACTCCTTCCTGGAGGCAAACCTTATCCGATAGCCCTTCCGCTATATCACTAGCAAAGACGTTAAAAAGAATCAGACCAAGTACAGATCCCTGCGCACATGACTGGTAAACTCCTTCTCCTCAGATTGAGCTCCATTTACCTGTACCCTTTGTTGCCTCCCACTCAACCAATTTCTAACCCAATCAGTAACTTTAGGGTCCATCCCTAGGGTGCTCAGGTTGTTTATAAGTTGCCTGTGCTGAACAGTGTCAAAGGCTTTACTGACATCTAAGTACACCACATCTAGGGCTCTCCCTCGGTCCAACTCCCTGGTCACCCAGTCAAAGAAATCAATCAGATTTGTCTGACAAGACCTGCCTCTGATGAATCCATGCTGTCTTGAATCCAATGGGGTGACTCTGATGTTGTTGGAGTCACCCCACTCCCTCCCCTACATCCCCACCTTCCTTCCACCATCCAGCTTTCCAGCCTTTTTAAAGTTCACTGTACTTTCACTCACTGTCAGAATTGATTAGCCTGTTAGTTACGCTGTGACGTTACCAACAGGCTAATCAACTCTGACTTTAATTGAAAATACGATGAACTTTGAAAATCCAAACCATCAGGAAGGTGGATGTGCAGAGGGTAGAGAAAATGCCTCACACAGTATCTGAGTCACTTACCAGCAATCTGATTGAGTTCTTTGACTGGGTGACCAGGGAACTAGATCAGGGCATGCGATGGATGTCATCTACCTGGATTTCAGCAAAGCCTTTGATACTGTTCCTCATAGGAGGCTTATCAATAAATTCAGTAGCTTGGGGATAGATCCCAAGATGGTAAATTGGATCAGAAATTGGTTGACTGACAGACGACAGAAGGTGATGGTACAAGGAGCTCACTCGGATGAAAGGAAGGTGATTAGCGGGGTGCCCCAGGGGTCGGTCCTGGGCCCGGCACTGTTCAATGTATTTGTGAGTGATATTGCTGAAGGACTGCATGGAAAAGTCTGTCTTTTTGCGGATGACATGAAAATTTGCAACAGAGTGGACTCACCCGAGGGCGTGGTTAACATGAGGAATGATCTACAAAAGCTGGAAGAATGGTCCAATGCTTGGCAATTAAGATTTAATGCGAAGAAGTGCAGAGTCATGCACTTGGGAAGCAGAAATCCAAGTGAAATGTACGCGATAGGGGGCGAGAGATTGGTGTGTACGGATCAGGAGAAAGACCTTGGAGTGATTATTTCTGAAGATCTCAAGGTGGCAAAACAGTGCAACAAGGCGGTGGCAGAAGCCAGGAGGATGTTGGGCTGTATACGAAGCGGTATTACCAGCAGAAAGGAAGAGGTACTTATGCCACTGTACAAGTCACTGGTGAGGCCTCACTTGGAATACTGTGTTCAGTTTTGGAGACCATATCTTGCAAAGGATGTAAAAAGACTGGAAACGGTTCAGAGGAAGTCAACCAAAATGATTTGGAGCCTGCGTCAGAAGCCTTATGAGAAGAGACTTGAAGACCTAAACATGTACACTGGAGGAGAGGAGGGACAGGGGAGATATGATTCAGCCCTTTAAATACTTAAAGAGAAATAATGAACAAACAAACCTCTTCCAAAGACGGAGAAGCTGCAAAACTAGAGGGCATAACATGAAGCTACAAGGTGGTAAATTGAAAGGCAATGTCAGGAAATACTTTTTCACTGAAAGGGTAGTGGATGCTTGGAATGCGCTCCCAATGGAAATGGTGAGGGCAAATACGGTGACGGGGTTCAAAAGGGCATGGGAACAGACTCAGTGGATCCCTTTACTGCAACAAGAAAATATCAAAATAATCTGAACCATCTAATTCCTTAACAAATAGGGGTGTCCTGCATGGAGTGGCGGGATCTCCCCTGGACAAAGACATGGGGGGGGTGGGGCTGCACGGAGCGGCAGGTGTACCTACTCTTGGTATCATACTGGGCAGACTAGATGGACCGTACTGGTCTTTATCTGCCGTCATTTACTATGTTACTAATATTAGTGACAGAGGAATCGATGAGTGAGATGCTTAGCATCTTGTATAAATGCCAGTATGCCCTCTCTCATCTGATATTTGTCTAGCTAAAACTCAGTGGCTAGAAGATTTAGTTAAGTGGCTACAGAAGACTTTGCAGCTGTTTTGTGTTGGTTAATACTGTACGTACAAGTTAAGAATACCACCCCTTTCCTAATTCAATGTTGCTTTCTAACCACTTGGTCACAATCAGTATTGGACAAAGGTCCCGGTTCCTGCAGCAGCTGTGATAGAAGCCCCATGAAAAGGTGTGTGGTTTCAAAAGCTGTCTCAACCGCTTTAATTAAACCAAAGCATGCAGTAATGTCCTATGATGTTAAAACGGTTGCGCTTTTACTACAACAGTGTTCTGAGCAATTCGAAAACCAGTCAACTGCGGGCTGTATTTAGATAAGTGTTTATAAAATTCTGTGACTTGTGCCAGACTATGGGTGGTGAATTGTTCTTATGACAACCAATACAAGAAATTAGTACTTGAAGCAGATGTTAGTAAGTTTTTGATTGGACATTGAGGAACGTATGCGAACATCTGTTAGACATAGAGTGGTGCAGATGTCAATGTTGGAAGCCTGAAGCAGAATCTGTTCTGTACGGTTGCCTCGTGTTAAATTTACATCATGTTTACATTAGCCAATACAAATGCTAATGCTATTACTTCATTGCCAGAATCATGTTTAAACAATTTTCCTTTTCCTAGGGTATTTACTGGAGGAACGAAAGGTCTGATGCCCTGCTGGGGCATTTAAGTGTTTGCAAATACTTTGACAAGGGGAAATTATTGCTTGCATGAGCTAGAATTTGAATATGTTCTATTTCTTCACAAGACAAAGCAGAAAGCGCAGCAGCTAGGCTTGTGAAACTGGATGTGTCCCCAGTATTACACTTTAGGGATGTGCACAGGGAAGAAAAATGTGGTTAGTTTTCATCTTTCACAAATTTATCCCAATTTTGGGGTGTGTTTTCGTTTTGTGCATTCATTTTAATAGGGAATTTTCAGTGCACACTAAATTGATTTAACATGCACTTATCGACTTAGTATGCTTTAATTCACCAGTACACAGTAAATCAATTTAGCAAGCACTCAGTTGTTTAAGGCTGACTAACGATTTCACGCCCCTACCCCCACACTGCACACATGTATACCACTTCCCTTTTTATGCTCACCCCTTGCCATCTCTCAGTCCCTTTGCCGACCCAGTCATCTGCTCTCTTCACTCTCTACCTTTTGTGCTCCAGAGGCCTCTCCCCCTCCTCTTCTGCCAGCCAGAGATGGGCCCTTCATTGGCAGGCAGCTCTCATCATGATCTGCAGCACTTTTTCCGCTGGTGGGGGATGGTGTTCCTGCTGGCGGGGGATGGAATTCCTGCTGGCGACAGCTCTCATCTTTGCCATGATTGCAGCCCGCAGCTCTTCTTCTGCCAATGGGGTTCCCACCAGAGGCAGCTGTCAAGCGATGCTGCTGCTGCAAAGGAGGGGGAGGGGGAGGGGTGCATATGCAAACAATCAGATGCATACAGAGAGAAACTTATTAACAAAATAAATGAATGAACCCTCTGCAAAAGGCGTATCACTGATCTGAAACGTGCCTAAAAGGGTCCATGTCAGCAACCCAACCAAAATTTTGCACTTGCCCCAGAGCAGGCTTATTGCAATACTGCCTGTGATTTATTAGGGTTCGTAATGGCAGAAACAGCTAAGTGCTCTCCAAAGCTTCAGGACACTAACATTTCCTCAAGCGTGACATACTGTACACCTAGGAATCTATAAATTTTCAATTTCAATCTATTGCTCATTAGCTGCAGTTCTGTGGCAGCTCAGTATAGTGATACAAGAAAAAAGACATAATTGTGTCTTCCGGGCAGCTGAAGTAAAACATTAGTAATGTGTAAACTGACCACAGGCCAAGAACTGGTACCATAGAGGAGAAGGGTCCTGTATGCAAGCAGCCAAAAGACATGAGCTGAGTAAACAGCCCCTTGGAGTAGTTAGCTATTTTAGCTAAGAGAAAATGTGGTGATTTCCAAACTAAAGTTGAAAATGGATACCATCAAGCCAGAGTGATTTCTTTGGGTCTCCTTTCCAAGTCTACAGTGAGCAGATCTCTGAGCAGCTCCAAGGAATGAGCAACCCTTGAAGCTATGTTTAGATGGGCACATCATTAATAGATTTACTTCTCAAGTCGCTTCATTGGCTGTCTATTAATTTCTGTATCCACTTCAAACTTCTACTGACTATGTGCACTCATTCTGCTGCTCCTCACTACCTTTCTTCTCTTATCTCTCTCTAAACCCCTCCTTGGGAACTCTGATCTTCTGGCAGGTTGCTTGTATATGTGCCCTTGTTTTCTACTGCCAACTCCAGTCCTTTCACCTTGCTGCTCCTTATGCCTGGAACAAACTACCTGAGTCTGTACGTCAGACTTTATCTCTGGCCCTTTTCAAATCCAGGCTGAAAGCACACCTCTTTGAGGCTGCTTTTGGATCCTGATCCTTAGTCCCCCTATGTATTTCCTTACCCCCTAGATACTCCATATCCTTTTCCCTCAGCTGTTGTGTTGTCTGTCTTGACTAGATTGTAAGCTCTGATGAGTCGGGACCGTCTTTTGCATGTGTCTGTACAACTCTGCATTTGTCT
This sequence comes from Ichthyophis bannanicus, assembly GCA_033557465.1. Taxonomy (NCBI): domain Eukaryota; kingdom Metazoa; phylum Chordata; class Amphibia; order Gymnophiona; family Ichthyophiidae; genus Ichthyophis; species Ichthyophis bannanicus. The sequence continues at coordinate 123,772,542 of CM066049.1, forward strand.
TGTAGCTCTATACAAATGATCAGTTGTAGTAGGTTAGAGGTGTATAGCACATCCATTGACCACGCTTAACTGTTTCCATGTTCTTTTAATCTGCAACTTGAACTGGTCCTGATTTTTATCTGGCTATATTCTGATTTCCCTAACAAAAGGAAAACCGTGATATCCATGCCCATCTTTGGAGTAAAACCAGGACAGTGGGCAACCTCTCAGTTGACAGTGGTTAAGGATGTGCATTCATTTGAAAAGGCATTGGAAACATCAACAGTTTCATACCATTTTTAATCAGAAATGTCATGAAAATAAAAGGTTATCTTTTGTCATGTTCTTATGCCATAAATTCTATGAAACCCTCTCTTAGACATGATTTCACAGAAGTTTGGAATGGGATCACTAATTGGACAACCAGGATTTGAAGTAATCTTGGTAAATGTCTCTGGGAATTTCACATAAGAATTCAGGATTTTAAGTCCAAAAATTCAACAAGGGAAAATATTTAACAAAGGTTCCAGGATGCTTTTCTCAAAACTTACAGAACTAGGAACATGACAATGCATTTCAAAGCTAGTCTGGTGAACTTGTAACCCTGTAGGTTCCAAGTACGGGAACAAATGATAGCTAAAGCCTGTCGTTTCTTTCTATCTGATACATAGAGAGAGAGAGAGGACTCAAAGATGACTCCAAGGTTGCAAGCCAAGGAGACATCTTTGACTTATCCTTCTATCGCTCTTCATATCCAACAGGTGGCTAAAACCTGTCATTTGTCCTACAACATCAGCAAAATTTGTCCCTTCCTTTGTGAACACAAGACCAAGACCCTTATCCACTCTCTCATCACTTCCTGTCTAGACTATTGCAACTTGCTCCTCGCTGGTCTCCTATTGAATCTTCTTTTAAGTGCTTCTGCAGCAGCAGAATGGGATGGTGTTGGTGGCAGAGGATCACATTTCTGTGACAATGGAGGGGAGAAGTAGCCTAGTGGTTGGGGCAAGGTACTTCAGGCCGGAAGGTCGGGAGTTCAAATCCCACTAGAGGACAGCAACCTTGGGCCGGAAGGACTGGGGTTTCTAGTCCCACAGATGCTCCTTGTGGTCTTGGGCAAGCCACTTAACCCTCCATTGCCCATGTTCCCTGTAAGTATTAGTGTATGTGTCTCATATCCCCGCGTGTTAAATGTATCCCCCAATTGTGTTGTGACCGCTTTGATTGAAGGATAAGGCGGTATACAAAACTGTCTAAATAAATAAATAAAATAAATAAATGGCAACAACACTAGAATTACTTGCATGGAAAAAAGGCCTGGCAATTACGAATCTTGCTACGAAAACCCAATGGATAGTCACAACAAAACAAATTGCACTATAATGCTGGAAGATGAGACCCCCAGGTTGGAAGGCACTGAAATGGCTACTGGCTTATGCAAATAAACCCCGTCAACCTACCAAAAATAGCTCCAATTGGGACTCAACAACATAACCTGCTCAAATGTGCACTAATTAACGCTCGCTGCATTCTGAACAAGTTCCATACTATACTGGACTACATACAGGACCAAGACATAGATATAGTATGCATCACTGAAACATGGCTCTCAGACACAGACAATGTCATTATAAGCCAAATGACCTCCCAAGCATACACTAAACACAACTGCATAAGGCCCTTTTGAAGGGGAGGAGGTGTCCTCGTTGCAGCAAAATCATACCTGAAGTTCACAACCATCTCCTCTTATCAATCAAAAGGAAGTAACACAATAACAGTCTTGAATAAGAACATTACAATATGCCTAATATACATGGCATCAAACTCTGATGCGGAAGAACTCTCAGCTATCCTTGAGGCAGTAGGTGCCCACTTGATTCAGAACAAACCCCTCCTTGTACTAGGAGACCCAAACCTTCCCTCTTTATCTCAAAACAATGCAACCTCATTCATAGATGCTATGAACAACCTACACTACACCCAGATGATAAATACTCCAACACACAAGAAAGGAGGAACACTTATATTCCTATCCAACCAATACATTGAACACAACCTGCTGACACACCTGGACACCACGCAAATCCCTTGGTCAGGCCATTACATGATCAACTTCTCTATTAATGCACCTATGAAAAAGGAACATCAGCTGAAATCCTGAAAGAAAAGAGAAGATTTAGAACCTTCAACAAAGATAAATTTCTGAAGCTAGTTCCACCAGAGCTGGAACAGAACACTCCAGATTTAGACTCTATAATTAATAACTGGAACCACACACTCAACAATACAGCAGCAGCCCCAAACAGAGTAGTCCAAGGCAGAAAGAAACAATGCTCCATGGTTCTCAACGAGAATCAACAGTCAAAAGAAACTGCTACAGAAACTTGAAAGAAAATGGCATCAAAATAGACCAAGAACACCTAATTAATACAATGACATGCAAGTCTCATATCACAACATGATAAATAGATGCAAGGAGGAATATTATACAAACCTAATTATGAAGTCACTCAACAAACCAAGAGAACTTTTTTAAAATGGTGAACACACTACAGTTCCAAAACAGCCAAAGAACACCAACTCCCTGGATGCTCAAGAAATGGCAGACTACTTAATGCTAAAATACAAGAGCGCACCATCCTCGGATCTTACCCTGCTAGATCTTCTGCAGTCATACCACAAGAATATAAACTTATGAAATCCTTTCACATTCCCTCAGAAGAACACATTGAAGCCATCATAACCAGCATCAACACAACTACATCTCCTCTAGATCCAACCACATGGATCAAATTCACAAAAGAATATCTAACACCCCTCCTACTGGAAATCACCCGGTCTTCACTTATGCAAGGATACCTACCCTCTCATTTAAGCAAGCATCAATACGACCCATTCTAAAAGACAAGAAACTCGACACCAACGACATCAGCTCATATCGGTCAATATCAAGCCTACCATTCATAACCAAATTGATCGAAAAGGTTGTCCTACAACAATTACCACATAGATGAACATGCCCCATTAGACATATACCAGTATCGCTTCAAACCCAATCACAGTGTGGAAACACTAATTACATCACTCCTTGACACCATAACAAATGGTATAGACAATGTATGACAAGATTTATCCTGCTTTTCATTAACATCACAGCAGCTTTTGATTCTGTCAATCATAGGACCCTGCTATGAAGGCTTCATAAAATAGGGATCTATGGAACAGTGATGAATTGGTTCGCATCTTATCTATCCAACTGAAAACAACAAGTAAGATCCGGCAGCCAACAATTAAGACCATTCACTCAGCAATAAGGTGTCCCACAGGGCTCTGCCCTCTCGGTATTGCTCTTCAATATTTACATACAGCCACTCTGTAACATCATAAAGCAACACAAAATCCATTACAGGATATACGCAGACGACATAATGGTCTTTACCCCAATAAACACTGAACAACCCAATTACACACAGATCACCACCTGCCTGGAAGCAATGACTGGATGGCTTAAAGAACAAAACCTCAGTATAATTTCAAAAAATCAGAAGCGCTACTCATCACCCGGAACATACTATTCTGTCCACCTGAATCGATAAACATCTTAGACTACATTCAGATACCTTGGCGTGACATTTAACAGACAGCTCAACTTCCAGACCCACATCAAGAGAATAATTAAGACAGCGTGTCAAATGCTAAGAACCATATACAGACTCAAGCCTCTACTCATTGACAGCGACTTCAGATCAGTCTGCCAGGCCATTATAACACCGAAGAAAACTACACCTCCACTACAACCTGTACAAAACACTATTGTGCGCATAATAGCCAGAACAGCAAGATACTGCCACATAACCCCCCTACACTACAGCAACTACACTGGCTCCCAATAGCCACACGTTCCAAATACAAGGCCTTATTGATGATCTTCAAAATAATCCACAACCTAGCACCCTCAGTTCTTTAACCGCTTATTTAAAAAAAAAAGAAAAAAAAAAAGACACCAGAGGACAGAACAAGAAGAACCTTGACCAATAACACTCTGAACATCCCCACACACAAGAGGAAAGCCAAACAAGTGACATGTAAAAGAGCATGCTCCCTGTATGCTCCCTCCCTATGGAATGACTTACCTAACTCAATAAGACCATCAAGGATGTATCAGACTTCAGAAAAGCAATAAAGACCTTCTATTTACTGCATACTATGGGAACACCCCATGAACAATAGATACAAACTGAAACACCTCAGTATACAGACCCAAATCTTCCCAACTACCTGCCCCAACCTAACCTTCTCTCACTCATCCGGCTCCACCTCCCAAAGAGCATACTCCCTACCTGCTGTAATGTATCACCCACAACAATTTCACATGTGAATTATCTATAACACCATATAATCATCCAAGTTTAACACCCTTGTTCAATGTAAACTTTTATGTTATTGTTGGTTCATGTTATATATAAACTGCTGAATCCTATGATAGGGCGGTATAGAAAAACTGTTAAATAGTCACTTCATGGGCTCCCTATCTGTTTCCTCATACAGTTCAAGCTTTTTCTACTTGCCTACAAATGCATTTATTCTGCATTATTCTGCATTCATTATCTCTTCTCTTCTCTCTCCCTACACACCTTCTGCTAACTCCTTTTATCCATGCCATTTTCTTCTGCTGCCGACTCCAGACTCCACGCTTTCCATCTTACTGTGCCGCATGCCTGGACTAGACAACCCGAGTCAGTACATCAGGCTCCATCTATGTTTCAGTTCAAATTCTGACCTTCCGATGCCCTTGTCTACCTCTACCGTACATGCTTTTTAATCATTCCTTTAAGAATTACCCAAGTCCCCTGTTCTGTTTGCTATTTATTTATTTTATCGTTGTTAGCGTGCCTTACTTTTCAGTATTTATGTTTGTGATCTTATTCAGCTCTCCCTCTGTTTTCAGCTGTGTCTTTCTCTCTCTCCTCTTCCATATTATCCCACCCGCCCCCGGCTTATAGTCTCTTAGAGCCGCCCTGTGCTCATTACCACTATCACTCACAGGTGCACCTTATCCCCCTGCAATTTCTACCCCCTATCCTTTTATTTCTTCTGACGTCTGTGCTCCTCTCCATCTCTCTATGGCTTGTCAACACTTTCTCTTCCTATTGCTCATACTCTCTAATTGTCTCCCCTCCCCCTTATCTCCCCTTTGCCATCATCACTTCCCCCACCATCTTCTCATCTACCTTATCAGCTCTTGAATGTCACCACTTTCTCCCTCTATTTCAGCCATCTCCTCTCTCTCTCCCTCTCTCTCTAAAACAACCTCACCCTCATTACCACCATGCTGTCTTCTCTCTGTCCCATACTCTTCTACTATTTCTCTCTTCTGGAGACATCAATCCCAACCCTGGCCCCATTAGACTTTGTCACACTCCCAGAACAGATCCTCATGCAACAGCTGAAATCTTATTCATATCCCTGTCCTTTCTCCCTCATGTGTCTTGTGGAACAAACACTTCATTTCCAATAAACTTGCCTTTATTCATGATCTCTTTATCTGAAATACTCTTTATCTCCTTGCTCTAACTGAGACATGGCTCCTCCCAGAGGACTCAGCTTCAGTCTCTGCTCTCTGCCATAGCTGCTATCAGTTTTCCCACACACCTCGTCCCACTGGCCATGGTGGTGGTGTTGGGCTTCTACTTTCTCCTTCCTGTTAATTTCAACCCCTCCTTCTGCCTGTATCCTCTTTCCCTCCTTTGAAGTCCACTCCATCCAGCTTTTTACTCCACCACCTCTCTGACTAGCTGTTATTTATTGATCCCCTGACAAGTTCACCTTTACCTTTCTCTGACTTTGATTCATGGCTTTCCTTCTTTCTGGATTTTCCCCCTCCATTATTCTCAGGGATTTTAACATTTATGTTGATAACCCACAAACCCTTATGCTTTAATGCTCCTTATATCATCATTCAACCGCCAGGTTTGCTCTACTGCCCCCACTCACCAGCAAGGCAACTTCCTCGACCTTGTGTTGTTGTTGTTAAGTGCCGTCGAGTCGGAGTTGACTCATGGCGACACTCTGGATAGCTATCCTAAATTGTGTTCGGTCTTGAGTCAGGCGGATCATTGTTGACAGACTGGTACCCATAGCTGCTGTTATTGTCTCGATCCATCTCATTGCTGGCCTTCCTCTTTTGCGTTGACCTTCTATCTTGCCAAGCATGATGTCTTTCTCTAATGATCTCTCTCTTGACCCATCAACCTTGTATTCTTTCCTAATTGCTTACCCTTAAACCTCCGTACCACACTTCTTCCCTTATCGGACCATCACCTGCTAAGCTTCACTCTTCATTATCTGCTGTCTCTACCTCGCCCAGTCTCCTCCAACCTCTTTAGAAATCTTTATGCTATTGACCCATTAGCTCTCTCCTCCACTGTCTCATCACCTCTTTCCTCTGAGTCTGTTGATGAGACAGTAGCTTCCTTTAAGACTGCACTCTCCTCTGCTCTGGATGCTCTAGTATATTATACCTCAATCCTGGCTATATACGTTCCTGCACCCGTTCAGCTGAGCGTGCTTGGCTCAATCCCGCACGCTTGCGGACTTTCTACACTTCAAATTCATGCTTCTTCTAAAATACGCCTTAAGAATAGCAATTTTATCTTCCTCAGAGACTAAGGTCACCAACAATGTAGCTCTCGTAGAAATAACATCCTGCATATCCTCTAAAATAGCAGTCAAATCAAAAGTATTCTTATCCTCAAGGACGGCTGCTCCCCCCTCCACTGCAATATTTCCTATTGTGGTGACAAGGTAGCTATTTTTCCTGATGTTTCTCGAGCTACACAACTACGGAAGAAGTATTTTCTTGCTCTTAAATCCAGAATTCTTATTTTGGGTGACACATTTTTCTTGTGTTATCCATGCAAGTGTATATTTTCTTTTGGACAAGATAAATTTGTTTTTTTATCACCTTCAGATTTAGAAAAGCTGATTCTTGACAAGGAAAGATATAGCAATTTTTCTTTTTTTTCTCTCTTTGATTTGTTGTAGTTTGCTATGGTGGTGGGGGGTTTGTTGATTGATGGGCTGGTATAGCAGGGGTCTGTTCCTTTAGTTAGGTATTGACCTCCTGTCTTATTTTCCTTAGTACTATCTTTTGTAGTTTCCCAGAGATGTGGACTAATGTCCTTGTTTTTTGTATTTCATGTTTTCATATTTCTGTAAGGATCTATTTTGTTTCTGTATACTTTTTTGGTATTGTATAGTTTGAAATCTTAAATAAAGAAAAAAAAGTCATACTTGTCTCTTTCCAGTCGGCCATAGCATTCACCAAACACCACTATTATGTCCATCTAACTAACTGTCTTGCCTCTGACCCTCGCCATCTCTTTACAACTCTCTCCTCAAGGTGCCTCTGCCTCTGACCTCTCTCTCCTATTCTGCCCAAACCCTGGTGACTACTTCCATACAAAATCCACAAGATAACACTCCAATTCCGCACAAGATCAGCTACTTCCTTTCTCCCCCTCTTCACTCCCAACTTTCCCCCCTACCTCTGCTACCCTTTCTTCCTCTTCTATGATCTCTGAGGAGGAAACCACTCGCATTCATTAGTCATCCAAACTCACTACCTGCTCCTCCAAACCTATTCTCACCTGGCTCCTTAGCTCCATCTCCTCCACTGTAGTCCCTTCCATCTCTCATATTCTCAACCCATTGTCCTCCGCTACAACTTTCCCTGCAGCCTTCAAGCATGCTGTGGTCACTCCTCTCCTCAAGAAACCCCCACTAGACCCTACCTGTCCTATTGACCCATCTCTCTCCTCCGCTTAGTTTCTAAACTACTTGAACATGTGGTTCACACTCTCTCCTCTCGAGCCCTTCTGGATCCTCTACAATCGGGCTTTTGTCCTTTACATTCTACCGAAACTGCTCTTGCCAAAGTCTCCAGTGACCTGTTCCTAACAAAATCCAAGGGCCTTTACTCAGTCCTCATCCTCCTTGACTTTTTTTGCTGCTTTTGACACTGTTGACGACAACTTTCTCCTTGAATACTACCTTGTCCTCATTTGGTTTTAAGGGCTCTGTGCTATCCTGGTTCTCTTCTTATATTTCCCATCGCTCCTTCAGTGTTTATTTTGGTGGATCCTCCTCTACTGCTGTCCTGCACTCAATGTACCCCAAGGATCTGTCTTGGTCCACTCAGTATCTTTATGCTGATGACTCCCAGATCTACCTCTCTACACCTGAAATCTCTCCGGCAACCCAGCCCAGATCTCTTCCTGCCTTTCTGACATTGCTGCTTGGATGTCTCACCACCACTTGAAAATGAATATGGCCAAAACTGAGCTTCTTATTTCCCCCATAAACCCTCCTCTCCCCTTCCTTCTCAGTCTCTGTGGATAACTCCTCCCTGTTTCCTCAGCTTGCAACCTTGGGATCGTCTTTGACTCCTCTCTCCCTTATTCTCCACACAATTCTAACTGATAGCTAAAACCTGCCATTTCTTTCTCTACAACAGGCATGTCCAACAGGTAGATCGCGATCTACCTGTAGATCGTGGAGGGGTGATAGGTAGATCGCCAGCCCCACTTGGCTCCATCTCTCCAGCAGCCCGCCCCGTCGCTAAGCGAGAGCTCGTGTTGGCAGGTCATCTGCCGAGGGCTTGCCGTTGCTGCTGATCCTTTGCCTGTCTTTTTTTCCCTGCCTGCGGGAATCTTGCCTGCGGGTGTATTGGGGGCGTTTGGTGTTTTCATACCAATAGTTTGTGGGTACCCCAGGGGGCTGCCGCCCACGCCCCGCGACGAGACGCCACAGGCCCGGCAGCATACCTGGTCTCCTGCCTCTCAGAATCGCCCATTCCTGCCCCCGCCCCAACACCCCTCAGAAGTGTGTTATATACTGGGCGATATTCATTCGCCCAAGCTTTACCTGAATACACTTATCGTAATAGTTGTGTCATGTGCTGGTCGTTGGTCGCTTTATAGTTCGCTTTCATTAAACATTTTCGGGCAGACACAACAAAGTGTCGAGAATTTGGTGATTTTGGTGGGCGATTTTGGTGGGCTTTTCCAATTTTGTTCTAACTTGCCTATGCCTTGCCTTCGAATTGGTTCAGATGGGCCAGTACCTCAGGGAGTCGTTAGTGGGATGGGAACAGCTGGGGGATGTAGAAAAACAGTGGGCAAAACTGAAAGGGGATATTTTAAGGGCAACCAACCTTTTTGTTAAAATGGTAAATAAAGGCAAAAGGAAAAGGAGACCACTATGGTTTTCTAAGGAAGTAGCTGAAAAAGTGAAGAAAAAGAGGGAGGCCTTCATGAAATACAAGAGATCACAGAGAGAGGAAGACAGGCATCTGTATTTGGAAAAACTTAGAGAAGCTAGCAAAGTAGTCAAGAAGGCAAAGATTCAAAAGGAGGAGGAAATAGCCAATGCAATAAAATGGGGGGATAAGACATTTTTCAGATATATTAGTGAGAAGAGGAAGGGCAAAAGTGGTATTGTCAGACTCAAGGGTGTAGGGGGGAATATGTAGAAGCTGATAAGGATAAAGCGGAATTGCTTAACAAATATTTTTGTTCTGTGTTCACAGATGAAGAACCAGGAGCAGGACCTCAGAAAACACCCACAAATAGGAACAGAAGCGAGGGACATCTTGAACAATTTTCAGAAGACTGTGTTCGTGAGAAACTAGCTCAACTTAAAGTAGACAAAGCGATGGGACCGGATGGGATACACCCTAGAATACTGAGGGAACTTGGAGACGTTCTAGCAACTCCACTGACTGACCTTTTCAATGCCTCGTTGGAGTCGGGAGTGGTGCCAAAGGACTGGAGAGAGGCTCATGTGGTGCCTTTACACAAAAGCAGAAGTAAGGATGTGGTTGAAAAGTACAGGCCAGTTAGTTTAACTTCGGTGGTGAATAAATTATTGGAAACGCTGCTGAAAGAGAAAATAGTGAGGTTTCTGGAGTCCAGCGGATTACAGGATCCAAGGCAGCATGGATTCACCAGAGGCAGGTCTTGTCAGACAAATCTGATTGATTTCTTTGCTGGGTGACCAGGGAGTTGGACCGAGGGAGAGCTCTAGATGTGGTGTATTTAGATTTCAGTAAAGCCTTTGACACTGTTCCTCAGAGGCGACTTATAAACAAACTGAGCACCCTAGGAATGGACCCTAAAGTTACTGCTTGGGTTAGAAATTGGTTGGGTGGGAGGCGACAAAGAGTACAAGTAAATGGAGCTCACTCTGAGGAGAAGGATGTTACCAGTGGTGTGCCCCAGGGATCTGTCCTTGGTCCGATTCTTTTTAACATCTTTGTTAGTGATATAGCAGAAGGGCTGTCGGGTAAGGTTTGCCTCTTTGCAGATGATACCAAAATCTGCAATAGAGTAGACACCCAGGAAGGTGTAGATAACATGAGGAGGGATCTAGCTAAGCTTGAAAAATGGTCTAGAATTTGGCAGCTGGGATTTAATGTTAAAAAATGTAAGGTCATGCATTTGGGCTGCAGCAATCCAAGGGAGCAATACAGTATAGGAAGTGAAGTACCTTTGTCCACTAAAGAAGAGCGGGACCTAGGCGTGGTTGTGTCTGATGATCTTAAAGTAGCTAAACAGGTAGAAAATGCGACAGCAAAAGCTAGAAGGATGCTTGGGTGCATACGGAGAGGAATGGCTAGCAGAAAAAAAGAGGTGATAATGCCTCTGTATAAGTCTTTGATGCAACCTCATTTGGAGTATAGTGTGCAATTCTGGAGACCGCACCTTCAAAAGGATGTGAACAGGATGGAGTCGGTGCAGAGGGTGGCTACTAAAATGATTAGTGGGCTTCATTATAAAGCATATGAGGACAGACTTAAGGATCTTAATATGTACACCTTAGAGGAAAGGCGGGATAGAGGTGATATGATTGAGATGTTTAAATACCTCCATGGCATAAATGTTCAGGGAGAGAGCCTCTTTCAATTGAAAGCAAGTTCTGCTATGAGGGGACATGGGATGAGGGTGAAGGGAGATTGATTCAGGAGTGATATGTGGAAATATTTCTTTACGGAAAGAGTAGTGGATCCATGGAATAGTCTCCCAGTGGAGGTGGTAGAGATGAGGACAGTAACTGAATTCAAAAAAGCATGGGACCAACACAGAGGATCTCTAAAGGTAAAAAGTGGACTGTTATAGTTGATATGGAAGGACAGACTAGATAGGCCATGTGGTCTTTTTCTGTCATCATGTTTCTATGTTTCTAAACCACTGTGACTTTTGCTTGCCTCTGCAATTTTATTTTGCCTTGCCTTTGCGTTGATTCTACACTGTGTGCAGAATTTATTAAATCGCGTGTGGTGGTATTTGAACTTGTTTGGTGGTATTTGATTTTATCTGGTTTGCTGGACAGGTGTTTGAGTTTTTTTGATGATTGTTTGGTGATATTTGATTATTGGTGCCAGTATGATGAATTCTTATTTTTACTTTCAGAACTGCATGTGTAGTTTTGGCATCTCCAGTCCTTGTATTCCACATCATCCATAGGTCTTCAGTTCCTGTTGATCTTTAATACTTTGGGACAGTGACAGTTTTGGACCAGATTCAGCCAGTGTTTATACTAATTTAGCAGATTTGGCCTTCTTACATCCAGCCACCCCAATATAATGAAGATGAGTGTTCCGAAGAGGAGCAAAACCTACTACTTTCATGATGAATGGGAAATGGACTACTTCTTCATCATGATGAAAGACAAGTGTTGTCTAATTTGTAATGCCCCAGTATCCTTGCCCAAAAAGGGTAATCTGGAACGTTGTCATAAGGCTCTGCATAGCAATAAGATTGATGCTGATTTTCCACCCAAAAGTGAAATTCATAAACTGAAGCTCAAACAACTTAAATCGAAATTGGCTACTCAGCAACAGTTGATGGCGAAGCCAAGGTCACATTCGGTCAATGCAACCATAGCATCCTTCAAGGTCAGCAACCTGATCGCAAAGAAATGCAAACCTTTCACTGAAGGGGAATTTGTAAAAGATTGTTTTCTTGAAGCAGCTGACAATCTTTTTGAAGGATTTAATAATAAGAAAGAGATCATAGCTGCTGCTATTCAAGATGTACAATTGTCAAGAAACACCGTCGTGCGGCGAATAGAAAAGATGTGTGGAGACACAACTGAACAATTGTTGGAGGATGTTTTAAATTGTGTTGCTTTCTGACTCCAACTGCATGAATCTACAGACATAAGAGACATAGCCCAGTTACTAGTCTTTATCCGGATGGTTTTTGAAGACTTCAGTGTTAAAGAAGAACTACTTGGAATGATTTCTTTAAAAGGGAGAACTACTGGTCAGGAAATATTCAGTTCTTTCCATTGTTTTGTGACAAAGTGTAATCTTCCATTGCATAGACTTGTTTCCATCACTACTGATTGAGCAAGAGCAATGACAGGTGAGGTTAACGGTTTCATAACCCTCTGTAGACAGCATGATGACTTCCCAGATTTCCTTTCTTACCACTGCATCATTCACCAGCAAGTTTTGGCAAGCAAGAGACTCAATACAAAGACTGTCATGGACATCACTTTCAAAATTGTAATTTCAGTTTGTGGAAGATCACTTCAAAGACGGCTTTTCAATCTTACTCTTGATGAAGGGGCAGTGGAAATCATTTTGCACACAGATGTAAGGTAGCTAAGTAGGCACAAATTTCTGCAAAGATTTCGTGATTTGCTGAATGAAATAAGAAGTTTTTTGAAGGAGAGGGGAGATGACCAAGGAGAGTTGGAAGATGAGGAGTGGTTATGTGATCCGGCATTTCTCGCTGACTTTACAGGCAAACTAAGTGATATGAACCTTGAACTACAAGGTAAAAACAAATGCATTGGCGAGATGATGAGTACAGTTTCATCCTACAAGAGCAAATTTGAGCTAATGATGACTGACCTTGCAAACAACACTTTTGATCATTTTCCTAATACACAGGACCATCTGGGGCAATATCCAAATTTTGTTTTTCAGAACGAGAAGTATGTGACAGAAATCTGTTCTGTTATCCAGGAATTCGAAAATAGATTCTGTGACTCCCCAAAAATTGGAACAATTGTGGAGTACTTGTCATACCCATTCAAAGTAGATGTGGACATTAAAGAAACTGCAGCTGCTATCAGTAAAAATTACTCATTGAACAAGCCATCTCTTGAAAACGAAATATTAACCCTTAAAAATTACATTTTTCTCAAGACCCATGCTGAGCAAGAATCGTTTTGGAAGCTAGTGCCTAGAGACAAATTTTCCAACTTGAGAAGATGCAGTTAAGCTGTACACTCCTGTTTCAGTTCAACTTATTTGTGTGAATCTGCGTTTTCCCATCTGAAAATTACAAAGAGTACACAATGTTCCAACATGACAGATGAACATCTCCAGGATTCCCTGAGACTGGCCCTCACGCAATATTCACCCAACTTCAAAAAGCTGGTGGATGAAATGCAGGCTCAGACATCTCACTAATGAGCAAGAGCGAAATATTAAAGATTGCGCAAGATCAGCCTGGATCAGTACTCGACCTAATTTAACACAAATTACTCAATAAAAGTTAAAGAAAGTTATTAAGACAGTTAAAGAAAGTTATTACTCAATAAAACTTTAAGAAAAAATGTACTTTCCATTTCCCCTCGCAGTTCTTACTGGATCTTCGTCTCTCTGTTATGTTTTTGCTTAATTTGCTGAACAGCTGATCACATCCAAGTAAATGACAGAAGGTTCATTAAAAATGGAGGGTGGATCCTCCAACTTTATTGGGTTAAAATTTATTTTGAAACTAATTTGAAACTTAATTTTCATGGTGGTAGATCACCGGCACTTTTGGCCGGAAAAAGTAGATCATGACCTGTTCAAAGTTGGACATGCCTGCTCTACAGCATCACCAAAATTCGCCCATTGCTTTCTGAACACACTACTAAGACACTTTTCCATTCTTCAGTCACCTCACATCTTGACTACTGTAACCTACTCCTTGTAGGTCTCCCTCTGAATCATCTCTCTCACTTCCAATCTGTTCAACACTCTGCTGCACTGTTAATCTTCCACCAGCCTCATCATGCTCATATTATTCCTCTTCTCAAGCCACTTTATTGGCTCCCTATCCATTTCCACATCCAGTTAGAACTTCTCCTGCTGACCTATAAGTGCATTCACTCTGCAGCTCCTCACTACCTTTCCTCTCTTATCTCTCCGTACACTCCTCCTCTGGAACTCCTCTCTTCTGGCAAATTGCTTCTGTCTGTGCCCTTGTCTTCTACTGTTAACTCCAGATTTCGCTCCTTTCACCTTGCTGCTCCTTATTCCTGAAACAAACTACCTGAGTCCGTATGTCAGGCTTCATTTCTGGCCCTTGTCGAATCCAGACTGAAAACTCACCTCTTCGCTGCTGCTTTCTAATCTTGATTCGCCTAATCTCCTTTGTGTTTCCTTACCATTCCCCCTATGTCTACAGCTACTGTTTTGACTGTCTTGATTAGACTGTATGCACTGATGAGCAAGGACTATCTTTCAGATGTATCTATGCAGTGCTGCATACATCTTGTAGCACTATACAAATGTTCAGTATGTCTTGAAGAGACTGTAAACTCTGTAGGGCAAGAACCATCTCTTATGTACATGTACAGCTCTGTGTGTACCGAGTAGTGCTATAGAAACGTGAAGTAATGCTTCTTGTCATTTATTCTTTCCTGCTTGCCTTGTTCTATATTCTTCTTCTCGCTTTTCCTTCCTTTTATTCCTGTTGTACTGCTAGATCCATAAAAGAACAGAGTAGAAATAACACCTCTGTATATATAATAGATACTGTAATGACAAAAGTTTCTCAGAGTTATTGCAGCGATATCTTTCAAGATTAAAGCTTTTTCAGATATTGTTTGAGCACTGACTTCATTTTCTTCAACTTTAGCACCAGCTGTAAAGAAACCCAGCGCGAGCTTCCATCTTATATTCAGCCAGAGCCCTGGAGACTTACCCCCTTGATCCTTCTAAACCCTCTTGAATGAACGAAGGCTCAGAGGAGCAGAGTGTAATGAATCCTTCCCCAGTCCCCACTAACTCTCTAATGTACTCACCGTGTAATGAGAAAGAAATCGTGGCCGTCTCCCATCCTTAGTATTTCATTATCCTCACACGTCTGACAGTCATGAGATTGCTAAACACGCTGATAAAATGCTCCACAGCCCTCAGCTTTAATCTTCCCCTTACCAGGCCTAAGGAGGAGCACCAACCGTGCTAGACCTCAAGATTTAACAATAAAAGCAAATCTAATTTTAACTGCCGGTAGTCCACATTTTACTAGAGAGCTTGGGGATTCAAAGGCTCATTCCTTACACTTGTGATATCTTGTTCCTGTGCTCAGCTGCAAGTGAAAATAGTCTTTAATGTCATACCTGTAGCCCCTTTTCTAGGCACACACCTTTTAGACCAGGGACTCGCACAGTATCAGGGCTAAATTCCACGGACTATATGCAAAAGCCGGTGTGGATTCTTTGATGGAGGAAGGGATTTCAGAGCCCAAGGCATACTGCCATACTGAAGAAGGTGCTTCAGCCATAGTAGTGGATTTCCAAAATAAAAGCCTTTACTGGTAAAAGTTTTCTCAAACTAAAATAGTTCAGTGGTAAAATTGGAAAGTCACAGTATACAAGGCTAAAGCAGGAGAAGGATTCTGATCCTCTCCTGGGACACTCACATGCCCTTCTTCTCAACCATTGCTGGACCTCTGACTTCCCAAAGGCCCTTTTTTTGCTAGTTGTTAGAATTCCTTTATCTCTTCTCCGTAATTCATTTCTCCTCCTTGGGACTCCTGTGCACCAGTTGGGCAGTTCTTTCCTTTTCTCTGGAGGGGGGCCTGCACAGATCTTTGTTCTCTCCCGAACTCCACTTGGGGTATTCTCGACCCATAAGAGATACACCCAGAGATCTGTACCTCATGGTGGAGCTATATTAGGGAAATTCCAGAAGTGCCGCTACAGAGACTTTACTCGTTGCTCTTCTGCATTTGCCAGTAGACACTAGAGGTGGGAGTAAGGCTTTCCCTCCCTCACACTCCAGAGATTCCTATCAATCACCTATTACACAGTCAAGTGCAAGGTCAATGGTGTGGTCCCCTTCCACTGGTGGGAGCTCTTGTGCCTTTTACAGCAAAGAACTATTCAGACTAATACGAAATCGGGGCAAGAACAAGAAAAGCCTTTGTTGTTGCCAATGATAGTAAACACACATTCAGCTCACCTTTATTTTTTTTTCAAGGGTGGCAAATTACGGTCGTGGAGGACCACACATTATTCTGGATTTCAGGCTATCCCTGATGAGTATGCATGAGATATATTTGCGTACAGTAGAGGTAGCGCATGTATATATCTCTTATGAATATTCATTAGGAGTAGCCTGAAAACCCTCTGGGATTGCAGTTTGATGCCCCCTGTTCTTAGTAAGTCAACAACCATCTTGGAGGCACATTCAACTGGTCTAGTTTTCAGGAAATCCAGAATGAAGATGCTTGACATGTATTTGGAGATACTAGAGGGCATTTTATAAAGCATTCTCTGTATGTAAAGCACATTTTTCACGTGGAAAAAAGCTCTTATAAAAGTTTTTCAGGGATGTACATGTGTAAGGCAGCACACCAAAAGACAGGGCCTCTCATAGGCTGGGGCAAAATTGTACTGCATCTGCGTACTTTGCAAAATACGCATGTACACGCCTGGACTTCACACACTCTACAGGAACAAGTAGGAGGAAGATTTCTGTTCTAGTAGAAGCAGAGATAACAAAATGAATTAAGTAGCCTGGGTGGGGGAGGAGTCTCTAGAGCACAATGATGTCAAGGAAGTCACGACACCAATGCAGGATCCAGTATGTATTGTAAAACAAATCAAACAGGCACCAAAACAAGCAGACATAAAAAAATGACAGGCAGCAAGAAACCAACTGGAGAGAAAAAAAATCTGATTTGGAGTTTTCTTTAAAACATATCAAATGGATTAAAAATGAAAACCCCCGAGAAGTTTCTGTGCATTGATTGTTCTATTTTTTTGGCTTCCCTCTCCGTACTGTTCCACAATTAAAAAGTATTTACAAGAAGGCAGCCTTCTCTATTTAAAAGCAGCATTTTCGCATGCATTCTTGTTACAGAACAGACGTCTGACTGTTGTCTGACCCATTGGCAACACATTTCCATCATCAGACTCGTGCCTACTGGAGACGATTCCATGTTTGTAAATAGACCATCTGCAGTTCACATTTCTTTCTCATGAGAATTTATCTGACAGGGACAGTCTTCCGCCTGCAGGCAAGTTTCATATTAACCATAAGAAGTGTGTCACTGTAACACAGCACATAGAAACATAGATACATGACAGCAGATAGAGACCATGCGGCCTATCCAGTCTGTCCTTCCATTCCAGCTCCTAAGCTTTACGGTTCCTTTTTCCCCTTAGAGATCCTGTGTGCTGGCCAACTGCTTAATTCCCCTGTTGCCTGGGCTGGTCCATTTCAAACAATCGGGGTTCATCCCGGGGAGGCAGTCGTCAGACAATATCTGGAAAATTCTAATTGTAGTCTAGTCTAGAGGGGGAAAAATAAGAATTTATCTGCATCTATGGCCCTTACAGCCATAAATGTAGAGAAAGCTATTCATAAGGTTTAATGGCCCTATTTATTTAGTGCAATGGAAAAGAGATAGGGCTAAGAGGCAGCTTCTTAAAATGGATAAAGATCTTGGATGTGGAGCTTATGGCCCACTTAAATATCAATACTGGGTGGACACAACCCTTCAAATTCAAAAGGAGAACAAAGCAGAGATGTCCTGTGTCACTGCTTCTATTTGCGTTGACAATGGAGTCTTTGGCTCAAAGGGTGCGTACTAATTCCTCTGAAAGGGGGATACCTTTGTGAGAGGAACAGCAGAAGATGTGGCATTTTATATTCCATAGCAGATCCGGCAGCAGTTTTGGGCCCCTCGATGGAGGACAGAGATAATTTTGGGACTATATCCAGGTTTAAGGTTAATGCGGCCAAATCAGAGATATTGGATATCTCGACCACTCCAGAGGAGCAGAGACATATTTGGAGAAGTCATCCCTTTAGATGGACCAAAGGTTCAATTAAATATTTGAGTATCAACTTAACTGTTGATCTGGTCAAGATTTTTGAGATAAACTATTTGCTACTGTGAAAAAAGATTACTATGGACCGCCTGTAGTGGCAGAAGATGAATCGGTCCTAGTTTGGCTGTATTTGATGATGGTGGTGGTGCGTGAACTGCTCTGTTAGTTTATAACTTGCCTACGGAAGTGCCCTTGAGGTTTTTACACAAGGAGCAAAAAAACAATTCTGAATTTTATTTGGCACTTTGAAAATCTGAGAATTTCCTTGAGGATTATGTGCAAATCAAGGGAAAAGGGAGGACTAGCTAGTCTGTTAATGGTAAGCTGCTGTGACGCTGTGTGGTTGTGCGCAGTGGCGGAATGGATAGTAATTGAGTAGGAGAGCGTGGGGGTCTTGTGCTTTACACTGTCTGCTGTGGGGAGGACGTGGGAAAGCGACATTAACGTGATTAGAGAACTCTCTTACCCTGCAGATGTTATATAATGTGGAAGGGGGAGGAGATAATTTACCTGGAGCCCCACTGTCTTTGAAGAAGGCATTAAGTAGTACTAACACGAAGGGTTGTATTTCTAAGATGTATAGGGAAGGAATTTAAACCCCAGCACCATGTTTGGTGGGAGGAGGGTTTAGAGGTAAGCTGGGAAAGTGAAATCGGGGTGCCCATTATCAATAGTTCAGTTTATTTCACTTGATATTCTACCCTTTGTTACCGGACATACCCTTCCTGGATATCTGGTTTTGTAAAATCCAGAATATGCATACAAGTGCCGAAACTTACTTACTTTATAAAAGTTTAGACCATTTCTCTGATCTAAGTCAATCAAAAGAGTGTATAGACCAATAAATAAAATATAGTACAATTAAATAATACACAGTAAAACAATATATAATGAGTCAATCACTCCCCCTTTTAACTCCTCATCCCCAAATGCTTCTAAAAATAGGAAGGTCTTCAAAACCTTTCGAAAGGCCAACAGGGAGGCCACTGACCACAGCTTCACAGGCAATTCGTTCCACTTTTCAGCAGCCACCACTCGAAATGCCCAAGACTGCCAATGAGGGAGGAGTGGCCTAGTGCTTGCAGCATGCTACCTTGGGCCGGAGGGCATGGATTCAAATCCCGCTAAAGGACAGCAACCTTGGTCCAGAAGGACTGGGATTTCTAGTCCCACAGGTGTTCCTTGTGGTCTTGGGCAGGTCACTTAACCCTCTGTTGCCTCAGGTACAAAAACAGATTGTGAGCCCTTCGGGGACAAGGGGAAAATATATATACAGTACCTGAATGTACACCGCTTTGACTGGTAGAAAAATGTTATATAAGCCTAGTTAAATAAAATAAATAAACACAAGAGACAGGAAGATTCATACTACCACAATAGGCTCTGCAAATTCACAGAGTATGAGTCATGCAAGATCAGAAATTCCAAAACCAACTTAAAACAACTTTGAGCCTGGATAGGAAGCCAGTTCAAGCATACTAATAATGGACATCCATTAGCTCGCATTCACGCTCCCATCAGATGATATCTGAAACCTACGTAAAGATTTTCTCTGCAACCCCACATAAAGCCCATTACAATAATCCAAAATCCCTTGAACAAAATGACTGAACCACCAACGAAGGCCTGTTCGTGTGATGCTGGTGAACCAACTGCAACTTTAACTACACGGTCCGGACCATCTGGCTAATCTGCCTCACCTCCTACCGCCTCTTTCTAAAACCACCCTCAACGACTTCAATTCCTTCTTCAAGGGGAAGACAAATTCCTCCACACTGGGCAAGGTGGAGAAAACTGTCCAATCAATCATCCCAAACCGCACACATACCATTTTATCCACATCCATAACCAACCCACTAGACATCAACCCAAGCCCACACTTGTCCCAAACAATTGCTTACTGTTCGATCATCTTCTACAAATCCCCCTGTAAAGGGGCAAAGATCTGCAAGTCATCCACATAAGCGAAAAATGTAAACCCAAAGGACCGCACCAGGGCACTCAGTGTTTGCAGATAAATATTAAACAGGATCGGGGATACGCGTGAGCTCTGAGGCACTTACCATTCCCAGCTATATAACTGCGATTTTTAAACCAGCAGTCACTCAAAAAGGAATCTAACCAGTCAAGGACTGTACCACCAGTTCCCAACTCCCTACATTTGTCTAAAAGCAGTCATCTTTCAACTAAAACGAACACAGCAGACAAGTCCAGGAAGATCAATAGCACTGACATTCCCTTATCTAACCATATATACACATGATCGAGCAACACCCGAAACAATATCGCCACACCATCACCCTGACGAAAACCGCCCTGACCCCAATCAAGAAGTGAAAAATTCTCCACATAACTACCCACTTGTGCCACTACATCCTTCACTAATTTTGCCAACATTGGCAAGTTGGAAATTTGCCAATAATTCTGGCACTCGCTCACATCAACCCCTATCTTTTTCAGAACAGGAATCACCATTGCCTCCTTCAGTTGGATCGGAATCAGCCCCTGTATTAAGGATGCATGAACCAAATTACACTCCAATCCACCATAAGTGGGGGTACCACTTTAAACCGCAAAATTGGTGCTGGGTCCAGTCCTGAAAGAGTCTCCTGCCATCCAGACAAAAGCTGGCCAAGACTCTCATTAGTAATAGGAATGAAGGTAACTATGCTATATGCCTCAAACTGCCCGATACCAAATTGCATATCCAACGGTCTAACACCTATTCCCAATTTCAACAATAGTACCTTATCCAAAAAATTTAGTGCCATTACATCCAAATCCATCCCCACCACTCCCCCCAAAAACCTTGAGTTCCCCACCAAAGAAGCTACAACATGGAAAACCACTCTAGCCTAATTACCAGCCTCTGCAATCTGAGTCATGAAAATGCCGCCTGTGCAGTCTGAACACATTGCCGATATACATTAGCCTCCTGGCACCACCTGCATCGATCGTCCCCCAAACAAGTTCGGCACCACCATCATTCCAAACGCTTTAAACCCCTTTTCCTATCCCTCAATTCCAACGAAAACCAAGACTGATGCCTACGTACCTGGCAAAACACTTGCTTGATCGGTGCCACCTCATCAAGTGCCATGAGCACCGACTGATGACAATCCTCAATCTATGCCTCCACAGAACCCTTCTGACAACCCAAGGCAATTGCCCCCCACTGCTCCACATCAACCACCCCCCATGTATCCTTCCAATTCTGCCCCAAACATCCCGGTCTAGCCATCTCCTCCCACCATCTGCATTGAAAGCGAATCAAGTAATGGTCTAACCATGGAAGTAGATGAGCTCCATACTGCGCACCCCATCCCCTACCAACATATGAGGATTCCCAAACACCAGATCTAATGTATGCCCCTCTTGATGCGTGGGCCCACCACCACCTGCGTCAAACCACCCACCAACAGGGAAGACAAAAGAAAGGAAGCCTTATGTAAACCGCGCTGATGCTGAATAGCGCGGTATATAAGAAAAATAAATAAATAAATGTCCCCTCACATCTACATGAGCATTAAAATCACCCACCACCAATAACTCCCCCCCCCCCCAAAGCCTTGGCCAGGATGCCCTCCACTAAAGACGCCCATACAACCCAGCTCACAAAGGGAGGGCAATATACTAACAAAATCCCCCCCTAACCACTTATACCTACCCTAATAAAAAACCCCTCTGGAATCTCCACCTCCTCCCACTGCACCCATAATGCCTTTAAAATAATAACCATCACATACCTCCCTCCGATTCTGCACACCCACATATCCCATCCATGCTAACATCCCATCCAGTAAACTGCCCCTCCAACAACAGGGTCTTAACAACAGACAATCCAGTCAAACCTCTTCCAATAAATCTTGCAATAGCTGCAACTTTGGTAACAAAGACCGAACATTCAGCAATGTGCATTCCCACCACACCTCATAAACCCCACCCAACCTTTCCAGTATCACAGAACACAAACTCTGAATCCCCCAGACCCTTCTCCTATACCACGTAACTCCCCTCATACATTGTGCATATTTCCCCACCCCCAAACACAAGAAATATACTCCACCCTGAGAGCACCCATATCTTCACTGCCACACTCCCAACTCCCAAAGACTCATCAACAAGACCCCACAACACTACCCTCCAACACCCTCTCCACAAGCACCACCGCTCCAAACACCCCCAACATACACACCCACTATACCCCTACCTATACCCACCAACCAAAGATACCCTCACACACAAATCTCAAAACCCCCCACCAAAGAAACGAAGGCTCACAAAGGGGCCCACTAAGGTTGTAAAATTGGCCCTTGCACATATACAGTAAGTATAGCATTGACACATTCCAAACCCTAGGTGGCGGCATTCGTTAACTGAATATGTTCCATTTAAAAATGGCTGTTGTCGCTGCACATGCCGCAAACTAGATGTGTATTTCCCTGTGTTCATATATATTTTACAAAAGATTCCATTTTCAGCAAGCCTTTTGCAAAGTACCTGGGAAATTGACATCCTGATTTGGATGTCCATTTTCCTATTTAAATGTCCTATGCAAAATCATTCGCACCTGATTCTGCCATGCAGTGAAAGAGCTAGGAGGATAGGGAGGTGCATTCATTAGTGCCTACTCCGTTATAATGTGCACTAACTTATGAGTTTATGTACGTAAAGTTGATTAGTGCATGGTAAAAAATGTCTGTTTGATACAAACACGTGATGTAAACCAAATATTCACCCAAAAATCAGAACTTCAGAAAAACTGAAACTAACTAAAGTTTATTTGTCTGTGCACATCCCTATTAGGAGAGAAATTATCCACGTTAAAACTACTTGTTAATAGCTGCGATGCGAGTCCCTGATCAGGAAGTAAAACAGACTTTGTGCCTTCCTGTGGAAAGGACTGACTCACATTGTGGGATCCCACCCCTCCCCCAACTCATGGGCAGGTGTGTGAGGATGTTGCTTACTAAAGCATGGACCTCATGATCATGTGCCTACAGCCCAACTAATCAGAAACCTGCCCATCCAAACTGCCTTCTGTAAATACGGAAAAAAAATGCACCAGGATGTACTTCCAAAGGGCCCTTGGGTGTGGCCCTTAGAGTGGCCTGCAGAGAGCCGCAGTTGTATCTGCATTACCAGCGCTCTTCACTGCCTAGCTCTCCATACTCACTTAGCCTCAATCAACCCCAAGAGCTACTGACAACACCTGCCATAGACTTATGTAAGAACTCTACAGACTCACAACCCTTGATGTCACTCATAGACTGCTAACCTGTTTTAACTTTTGCCCAGATCCTCTTCACATTGTTGATTAGACCATTGTAGACCTTCTGGCTCTCACACCTAGCTTTTTTACACTTCATTCCAACCCACTTGCCCAAAGAATTATCACACAAGAGATCCTCCTCACCTCAGGTAACCCTGCAAGCACACCAACAATTTTAACCATCATATCCCACCTCTCCCCACACATCATTATCCTGCTCCTGGCCTGTTACGCAATCATCCAAACATCAGCTCTCGCCACTGCCTCCAACATTCCCATCCTACAACACCCATACAACAGCAGACTCCACCATCTCATTCTCAAGCCTCGAAAAGGAACACCTATAACCTAATCACGTTTCAACCATCTTCCGAATCTTGCATATCTCCAACTGACTCTCCCACCATCCAACCACTCAGGTAGTCCTCAACACCAGATCCATCCGTAACAAGATACCCATCCTGGTTGACTACATCAAGGAAAATCACATTGACATACTTTGTATAAGACAATCGTGGCTTGAGGAATCTGACAATGTCCTCTTACACCAACTTACTACCCCCTTTTACCAACTCTTCAACTGTCCCAGGACACATAAAAGTGCAGGAGGGGTACTTAAAGGGGTCCTCCAATTCAAAACAAACAACTCCAGTTTCACCAGTGACTTTGACATCATTACTATATACAACTCTCACCTATCAGTCTGCCTAGCCTACAGACCATCAATAGCAGGGTCCAGTGACCTCCCCTCAGAAATTGAGGAGGCATGTGCTGAGTACTACAAGAACAAATGGTTCATGCTTCTGGGGGACTTTAACCTACCAACCTTACCTAACAAACACACCACTTCTTTCCTCTAAGCAACAGAAGCACTCTAGTTTAACCAGATCATCTCAGAAGCAATGCACATCAGAGGAGGAATCCTAGACCTCATTTTTACAGCTGGCCACACCAAAACCTCTCCTCTATAACCCAAATGGTTATGCTTTATGGTTATGGTTTAGGCACTTGATATACCGCCCTTTACTTGTGCATCAGAGCGGTTTACATGTATGTACTAGATATACTAACAGGTACTTTTTATTCCCTTGTCCCCAAAGGGCTCATAATCTAAATGTACCTTAGACAATGGAGGGTTAAGTGGCTTGCCCAAGGCCACAAGGAGTGGCCATGGGACTAGAGACCCAGTCCCTCCGGCCTGAGGTTACTTGTCACCATGCGGGAATTGAACCCCCAGCCCTCTGACCTGAGGTAACCTGTCCCAACCACTGAGCTACTCCTCCCTCCTCCCTGGTCCAACCATAAACTGCCCACCTTCTTCCTCCCTAACACCCCCAGTGCATCCTCCCCCTTTTCACTCACAGAAATGTCAAATTCGACAAATACTCGTTCATCAGCAACATTCCACCCCAACACAAGATGATCCAACTAATCTTGAGAGACCGGATGTGGTCCATAGATGAGTTGATGTATTTTTGTGTTCAAAAAATGAATAAAGAGCAAATTACTAAAAAAAAAAAAAAAGTTTTTAAATAAATAAATAAAAGAGAAATTAGACTTACCTGCTAATTGTTATTCCTTGAGGAACTCCAGTCCTCCACCTCTGGGTAGTGCACCTCCTCCTTCAGCATGGAGACTGGGCATGTCAAACTTGTGACATCACTAGATACATACCAGTGGCCTCTCCCACCAGCCCCCAGTGACCTACTGATAAAGCAGACTTAACGAAGCAACAAATAAGTAGCTATAACATTAAATAAAACATTTAACTTCTAAACTGTACTGAATTGTTCTAAATCCCCCTTAACCTAGAGGATAACTTTGACTCTCCCCGATCTGAGAATCCATACAGAAAAAAGGGAGGAATAGACAGAGAAAAGATAGAACATAGCGAAAGCACAGGAAGAGCACAATACTTCTCTTTATGCACCCACAGCTCCGCCGTCCACTTCACTCACTGGACTACAGCTGCGAAAGATAAACAAATGTAAGGGCGGGAATGAGGACTGAACTGGAGTTCCTCAAGGAACAATAATTAGCAGGTAAGTCTAATTTCTCTTTCCTTATCTCTCCAGTTCAGTCCTCCACCTCTGGGCTGTAACAGAGCAGTCCTTATTGGGATGGACCCGACCACTCTGACTGCAAAACCACCGCACCAAAGCATGCATCCTGCATTGCCTGGACGTCCAGGCGACAGTGCTTACTGATCGTATGCAAAGATGGACCAAGTGGCTGCCCGAAAAATTTCAACCGGCAGAACCAAGCTAAATTCTGCCCACGATGTTGCCTGCGCTCTAGTTGAATGCACCCGCAACCACACGGGCACCTGATGCCCCTGCAAAATGTACGCCGACGCTATTGCTTCCCAAATCCAGCTGAAAATTGAAGCCTTGGCAGCCGCTTCACCTTTACGCGGACCACCAAAGAGAACGAACAACCGCTCCGATTTACGGAAGGATTCTGAGACTTTCAAGTAATGCCGCAGCACTCTCTTTATGTCCAAAAGACGCAAACTATGGTCCGACGACTCCTCTCCTGAAACCCCC
Organism: Ichthyophis bannanicus; assembly: GCA_033557465.1. Lineage (NCBI taxonomy): Eukaryota > Metazoa > Chordata > Amphibia > Gymnophiona > Ichthyophiidae > Ichthyophis > Ichthyophis bannanicus. The sequence goes on from CM066049.1 coordinate 123,798,468, forward strand.
AAGACAGGCAAGGAGACTGATTGATTCACATGAAAGGGCGACACCACCTTTGGCAGAAAGGATGGCACTGGACGCAACACCACCTTTTCCTGAGAAAAAGATAGAAAGGGCTCTCTACAGGACAGCGCCTGTAATTCTGAAATTCCATGTGCCAAACAAATAGCTACCAAAACCACCGCTTTCAACGTCAAGTCCTTTGGAGAAGCCATATGCAAGGGCTCAAACAGCTCCCTTGTCAACGCTCCCAGCACCAAGTTGAGATCCCACGGGGGAGACACCATCCTGCGTGCCGGTCGCACATGGGAAACCGCCTTCAAAAATCGAATGACATCAGAATGGGAACCCAATGAAACTCCCTGAACCTTGCCGCGATAACAAGAAATAGCCGCCAGCTGCACCCTTAAGAAACTGGCTGCCAATCCTTTATCGAAACCATCTTGCAAAAAGTTCAACACCGTACGAACCGATACCGAATGTGGAAGAAGCTGCCGTTGCACACACCAGGCCTCAAAGATATGCTAGACGCGAACGTACGCTAAAGATGTCGACCTCTTTCTAGCCAAAAGCAAGGTTGAAATATCCGTCGCCGAATAACCTTTCTTCCTCAACCTAGCCCTCTCAATGGCCAAGCCATAAGAGAACTGATCCACCTGAGGCATCCGCAGAGGACCCTGACTCAGCAGGTCCGTTCTTAAGGGCATGTGCCATGGCCTTCCGTCGAGCAGATGAACCAGATCGGCATACCACAGGCGTCATGGCCAATCCAGAGCCACTAACACCACTTTGCCATGATGAGCTTTGATGCATTGGATTACACGCCGGATGAGCGCCCAAGGCCGAAAGACGTAGAGCAGGCCTTGCGTGGGCCATGGCTGCAGTAAAGCATCCAGACCCTCTGACATCCTTTCTCTCTTCCTGCTGTAAAAACCCTCCACTTTGGCTGACCGAAAGGTCGCCATGAGGTCCATAATCGGCCGACCCCACCTGGCGACTATCTGAGCAAAGACTGATGGATGTAGCTCCCATTCTCCGGCATCCACTCGTACTCTGCTGAGAAAATCCGCTGTTACATTCTCCATCCCTGCTAGATGCGCTGCTGAAATCGCCCGAAGACGAAGCGCCACCCAGGCGAATAAGCTTTCCGCCTCCTCTTCCAACGTGGCGCTTACCCTGCCTCCTTGCCAGATGAGATATGCCACTGTTGCGGCATTGTCCAAAAGCACTCGAATCACACAACCCCTCACTGAGGTCTCGAACGCCCGAAGTGCCCATGCTACAGCTCGCAACTCTAACCGGTTGATTGACCAACCTGCCCTCGCTGTCCAAGTTCCTTGCGCGAACTGATCCCCGCAATGGGCTCCCCAGCCTGCTAGACTGGCATCTGTCAACAACGGGATCCATTGAGGTTGCTCGAGCGGCATGCCCACCCCCAGATTTCGTGGGCACAGCCACCACTGAAGCGATCTCCTGACCATTAAGGGACACAGGGGCCGTTTAACTAGTGAGTCGCTCTGGTGTGACCAACGGCGAAGCAGCAATCTCTGTAATGGCCGCATGTGCACCCTCACCCATGGCACTACCTCCAGCGTTGCCGCCATTGTTCCTAGAACCCGAAGATAATTCCAGGCCAATGGTGCTGGAGTCCTCAGAAATTTGCCTACCAGACTCCGCAGCGCCTGAGCTCACATTTCCGGTAGAAACACTGCTCCCGCTTGAGTATCGAACCTTACTCCTAGATACTCCAGCTCCTGTGATGGATCCAACTGGCTCTTGGCCGTATTGATTATCCACTCCAGCTCCTGAAGCAGCTGTACTACTCTGGCTGTAACGCGAATGCTCTCGGCCTCCGACTTCGCCCGTATCAACCAGACGTTGAGATACGGATGTACCAAGATTCCTTCCTTGCGCAGCGCTACCGTCACCACCACCATAATGTTGGTGAATGTGCGCGGTGCTGTCGCTAACCCGAAGGGCAAAGCCTAGAACTGGAAATGCCCCCACGGAAGTGCAAATCTTAGAAACTTCTGATGTCCCGGCCTGATCGGAATGTGTAAATATGCTTCTGTTAGATTGAGCGATGTCACAAATTTCCCTTGACGGACCGCTACTATGACCGATCGCAAAGTCTCCATCTGAAAATGGGGGACGCGGAGACAACGACTTACTCCCTTGAGGTCTAAAATTGGATGAAAGGCCCCGTCCTCCTTTGGCACCACAAAATAAATCAAGTATTGACCGATACCGTAAAACTCTCGCGGAACTGGAACCACTGCTTCCAGTTGCAACAGACGAGCTAGGGTTTCTTTTACCGCTGCTGCCTTCACCTGCCCTCTGCAAGGAGATTGGTTAAACGAGTCGAGCACTGGATGAGCAAATTTGAGAGCATAACCGTCATGAATAACTTCTAACACACCGATCGGATGTTATTTGGGCCCAGGCAGGAAGAAACTCTCGAAGCTGACCACCTACCGGCTGCAATCCTGCCTGAACCCACCTCGTTTCATTGGGGCTTCCTGAAAGCTGCTGAGGAGGAGCTGGAAAAAACTCTACCTTCTCCTCAAAACCCTAGGAAACCTTGCCCTCATGAAGGGAATCGTCATCTCTGGAAGCTCCGCAACCTGGAGGAACGAAAACATCTAAAGTCCCGAAATGAACCTCGTGTAAAACTTGGGGTCTGACCTTGCTTTGACTTATCCTCTGGCAAGCGACCCCCTCTGGATTCACCCAACTCCTTGACCAGCTTGTCGAGAAACTCTCCAAACAACAACTTCCCTTTAAAAGGCAATTTACTGAGACGCGACTTAGACGAACCATCCGCCGCCCAATTCCTCAGCTACAGATATGGACGTGCGGCCACCAAGGAAGCCATACTATTTGCCAATGATCTGATCATATCATAATGGACATCCGCCAAATAAGCCATCCCGGACTCAGCCTCGTCACATCCGCTATGGAGTCCTGCGCTTGTTGCAGAGGCTGCTGTAAGCGCTGCGACCATCGAAGGCAGGCTCTCGCTACCCACACCCCACAGATTGATGCTTGAAGAGAGATAGCGTTAACCTCAAAAGCCTGTTTTTCTATCCTGTGCGTCCTTCAAAGCCGCACTGCCTTCTACCGGGATAGTCGTCTTTTTAGAAACCGCCGACACGGCTGCATCAATACACAGAGAACGAAACACTTCTTTTTCTTGATCTGCTAAGGGGTAAAGGTGATTCATCGCTCGAATACCCGCAAACCAGTTTCTGGCAAATCCCATTCATCCTGTATCATCTGCTTAACTACTCGATGTATGGGAAACACCGCCTGCATCGTACGCACCACCTGAATGAGGGGATCGTCTAAGCCCTCTTCCGCGGCCGGCTGTACCGAAGCCAGATTAAGAGCCTGAAGTGATTCAGTGATAAGCGCTGTAAGCTCCTCTCTCCAAAATACTGAGATAATTCTTGCCTGATCGTCAGGCTCTTGAATTTTGCCCTCTTCCGGCTCTTCAACCCAGGATTCAGGCTCCGTCTCAAGATCTTCTCCTTCTGGTCATTCTGAGTCTAGTGGCTGATCCTCTAGCGAGCGAGCTCTCTTTGCCGCTCTAGTTGGGACAGATTCAAACTTGCCCCCTACTCTTTTGATTACCCGGCAGTCCCCCTAGAGGCAGCTCTGTGGCAGCCCCCTGACTGCGCAAGCAATATGCCTGATGCATTACCAGCACAAAATCCGTGGAAAAAACTCCAAGCCCTTTTCCAACCGCCAAAGACACAGTGGAAGGTCCGGGTACTGCTGAACTCTCCGCCAGAGGCATAGCCGAGGACTCCAGAGGAGATCCCTCTTCCACCCCACTGGGAAGCCCCTGAACCCTTTCCATACTTTGCCGTGTAGCTCGTGTTCCATAGCAAGCGTCTCAGCTGCGCAGCCTCGACAAACTCCGGCGTCAGAGACTGCGCCCCTGCACGACCCACACGCTAAGCACTGTGGGCACGACGGCATTAGAGGAAGACTTTTTTTTTTTTAATGTCACACCAAGACCACAGCCAATAGTGATCTATAAATACTCCATTTTTTAGCATCTTCTGTAAGGGCAATAAACCCAATGCAGACCAAACAATAAATAAACTTAGTTAAACTAAACTACACTAAACTGATCTAAATTAAACAACCAGCCCCCCCACATCTATCAGCCAGATGATCCACACCGTACCTCCTAATAGAACCAGAAGGTCCACAATGACTAACACATTGGTAGTCCCAAAAGCAATAACAAAATGCACAAAGACAACGACCAACAGGGCTTTCATGATCTACGCACCCAGAGCCTGAAATGCCCTCCCCACAGACATGCGAAACATCACTAACCTAATCCAATTCAGGAAAACGCTGAAGCATCATCTGTTCACAAGATACTACCCTGAAACCAGCTGTAGAAATCAAGCAGCGAGTGCTCCGACCAGTCACCTACAGCACCCTAATAAATATACCCAACAAGAAAAAGGATAGCTAGCCCAATTTTCCCCAGCCCCAATTTTCCCCAGCCCAAATAAACCAGAGCCAGAAAACATATGCATCAATGTAATTAGTTTGTAGATAGTTACCCCCAGTTATATCCAGGTTTATTGCCCTTGTTCAATGTAAATACAATGTGGTTCTTCCGCATGTATTATGTTATTGTTGAATGTACACCGTGCTGATGTGAATAGCGCGGTATAGAAGAAAAGTTAAATAAATAAATAAAATAAACCAGATTAGAGCCTCACACTCACAAAATAAATGCTTTAGTTCTGCCTGGAAAAAAGCGCAGGAAGCCAACGTGGCCCGCGATTCTCCTCAGCCTACACCTACTGCCGCTGGGCTGCACACGTGGTAGCAGGTCCTAAACTTGCTTCCCGCCACTGGAATTGCTGCCCAGCACTCACCTCCGTTATAAAGACACAGCTCCGGAGTCGGCTGCTTTTTGATCGCAGCCGCGGCAGTGCTGCTCGGCCACTAGCTGCTAACCCTGGGCCAAACTGCTTCTCTGCTGCCTCAGAGCCGAAGCCCCGGGGAGACCTACCGCGATCCGAGCATGAGCATGCTCCGGATGCCAGATCGAGCCTGGCAGAAGCCCAACACAGCTCCCCCCGTACGTTCAAGGAGGGGAGAGGTGGCTATCCTTGGCGTTCTCCTCCCAACCTGAATCTCCCGATCCTCTTTTTTTTTTTTAACTACTTAAAGGTACAAGACCCCCCCAAAGAAATGAAAATTAATTGGAACCAAAAACCCCCAAATCGATCTACCTGACCTAAAGAAGGCTCCTTATCCTCTCCTCAGTGAGCCCAGCACCTAAGGCTCACTACCTCCTGCTTCATGGAGACTGGGCACACTGGGGGCTGGTGGGAGAGGCCACCGGTATGTATCCAGTGATGTTACAAGTTTGACATGCCCAGTCTCCATGCTGTAGGAGGAAGTGCACTACCTAGAGGTGGAGGACTGAACTGGAGAGACGATGAGGAATGTAATTTTTCATCCATCCCAAACCGGTGATCACATTCTTTAGCTATTACTAGTGCTTTTCTGACCCCCCTCCAACCCAGTGACATCTATGTAAAAAGGGATGAAAACCACTGCTCAATAAAGTGAGGGTCCTGAAGTCTATAAGCATGACTGTGCATGCTTTACAGGAGAGAGAAAGAGAGGGAATATATGAGAGAATTTCAGATACAACTAAGGTATAAATAACGCAAAGGAGAAAAACCTTATACAGAGGCAGAGTTCACAATCCAAACCTTCAAGGGGACCTCAGAAAATATATTTCTTTATATAAAGGGAGGTAGATCCATGAAATGGCCTCTCAGGGGGAGATGGTGGAGACAGATATGGTAACAACTCAAGAAAATCTGGGAAAAATGCAGAGGATCTCTACTTGCAGAGAAGTGAGAGGTCAGCTGGGGTCTGCGGCAGTGCAGCAGGGCATGAAACTGCACAGACTGGACAGGCCTTATGATCCTTAGTCACCATCATTTTCTCTCTCGTTCTTTGCGGTCATTAACTAGAAGTTGGGGGGGGGAGGAGTTGAAGTAGTAAATCATGATTTTCTAAAAGCAAGATGAGATTTTTAAGGTTTTAATTAATTAATTCCAGCAGAATACAGTCGAGCACTATTAATCCAGAACAGCTGGGATCAGGCTTGTTGCAGATAATGCAAATAGGCATTTTTCTGACAAGAGAATTTAAGTCGTTTTCCGAAGTAATAGAAAATATGAAGCTGACCGATTTTTAGATGATAGATTTTTTTTCTTGATAATGGAATACTGACCAAAGCCCCTGATATTTTCTGAAGCTAAGGAATTTTCGGATTCCTTTGAATATAAGGCACTCAAGGGTAGAAATAAAGTAGAGCCATTGGAACTCAGGATGTTGTTAAATGACACATGGTCCCTTTTCTGAGACACTGGCATTCTCCGGGAACAAGCAGGAAATCAGTCCTCGCATATAGGTAACATCGGCACTGACGGAGCCCACGTGGATTCACTCCTAAGCTTTCAAAGAAAGCCTTTGGGGGTTAGATCGTGCAAGCGCAGTCACCTTTCCGCCTACAGGTGCCATCTTACTCAGTCTTCCTTTTTACGCAGAGCCCTGCAGACATCCTGTGTCCCCAGTAAAAGTCTATTTTCCTTCCATCTTTTCCTGTCCATTTTTGCGATCATTTTTGATGGTCAGCTCCATGATCGTCTTCTCGCTGTCCAAGTCCACTCTCGCCTCAGTGTCATTTTTTTCTTGGTTATATTTTTCTTTTTCATTTTCTGGATGCAGGAGGTAACTCTTGCCCTCCCTGACTGAGACATGTGAGTTTGTCCTCACAGATGCCGTGTTCCCCGCTATCTATCTATTAGTTTTTTTATACCGTTTTATCATTTCAGTCAAAGCGGTTTACATTGTAACTTAAACTTGGTAATGTACATTAACAGGGACATTGAGGCAATGGAGGGTTAAGTGACTTGCCCAAGGCCACAAGAAGTGCTAGTGGGAATCAAACCCTGGTCTCTGGGTTCCCAAGCCAATGCTCTAACCATTAGGCTACTTCAGCAGGCCTATATCTATGGTCATTGGATTCAAGCAATGTGGCAAATGCCCCTGAACCATGTCCATCATGGACTGCCACAGTTGCTGCTTCCGGTGTGCCTAGGGGCTGACCACGATGACACTTCCTGCCCACTCTGCCTGCAGATGTCAGCCAAGGGCCAGAAGAATTGTGAGCATCAGCGTAGGAAGCTGTTTGGCTTGAAGGACTCTGGTACAGGGCCGACAACTCGGCCTCACACAGATGTGCTTGATCTGAGCCCTGAGGTTGCAGAGCCTCGGACTGGGGATCGTCCTCAGAAGACCTCCCCCGTGGGCTCAAAACATCATCCAAATCGGGGTCGAAGACTAAGTCCGATACCAGTGCCGGAAGTAAGTCCTTGGGAGCCCGTGCTCAGAGCCCTCGACCCAATGGCAATAGGGCTGGGGAATGAATCCGGTGCCGACCTTATCCATATGTGATAACAGATTCCTGCTGTCCCCATATAACACCTGTTACAGGTGAGCAACTATGCTTTTTCCATGAAGGATGATACCAACAGTCGACCTGTACCAAACTGTAGATTTGGCTTTGGTTGTGGAGTGGGGGTCGTGGATGAGAGGGAGTCTTCAGAACATCCCACAGCAGTACGAGTTAATAGCATTTCAAAGGCTTTGCACCTGTAAATTATTTTTCTTCAGCTTGATTTTGAAAGAATGGTGGTTTCTGCAATTTTGCTTACAGCTTTCACTGGCAGGTTTTACAGTTGACTGTACATAATTATGTCTTACAGCCGTAAACACTTACAATCTGCTTAGCTCAACTCTTCTGCCTAAAACTTATCAAGTGAGCAGCAGTGAAGGAGGTGGTGCTGAGCTCACAACAGCAGTTCAGAGGCAAACCATCACTTAAAACATCACAGTTCATGGTAGAATGAATTAAGAGGGGAGCAATGCATCTAACTCTTAATCAGTATTGTCCCTGGAATTATGGTATAAGTGTGTGTGTCCAACCAGGGTGCATTTAGGGGAACGGGAAGTTCCAGAGTTGTTGTTAAATACATGACAGTCCCCAAAATCAAACCCCCCTTCTGTATTTATTGGTACAACAGAACCAGAGCATGGTTTCACAGATCTAGTTTTTAAACTACAATCGGTTGAATTACTTTGGGGAAAACAAGGGCAACATCTCCTCTGTGATTCTGAAAATTGCTGCTTTGTTCAAGTGGGTCAAGACACATTCTATCAGTTGGGAAATGCTGCATGAAATGTGATACAGAAGGATGTTTACTCCAGCAGTGTGATCTATCAGCCCAGAAGTGTGGGATGTAGTCATTCATGATAAAGAGGGAGGAAGTTGTTCTATAGCTACATCCTGAATTCTGCCCCCTCCCCCCCCCTCACTTCTCCAGCCCCACCAGATGTCTTTATCTAACCTGATGACTTGCCCTTCACATACCCTCTTCTCTGAAGTCTATCATGCCCTGACCTGGGCCTATTTGATGCTAGATTTTACTGCTGTAATCAGTCTGCCCATTTATTTATCCATTGATTTTTATGCAATAGAATACCTCACTTCTGAACAGCAAGGGGACTTCTGCATCTTGATCTGCTTGAGAGAGGTGAGGGGAGATTGCTTATACAGCTGTAACTGGACTTTATCCTAAGGGAGACACTGAGTAATGTAATCATGTCTATAGTCACGCACAGTCAGTAGTAAAGTTTGGGGTCAGGGGTTATTCTGTCACAGTCATTAGATCACATTGCCTCAGTATATGCTAGATGTAGCTTCTGCTACCGATCAAGTGCGAGACTGCATTTCTGAAACAAGATTCAGAGTTTGTTCCATATGAATAGTTTTTGCTCTAGATCTGCTTGTGGTTCATTTTCATTCCATTTTCTGTTGAATCTAAGTGGTTTTGCACACATTAGAAGAGCAAAGCAGCAGCACAATATGGATTTAGACGGTGTATGTAGAGACTACTTGATGGCTGCACTAAGAACAGCGGTACCATCCAGTGTCCCTACTAATTATTGCTAGAAGTAAGGAGAAATGTGTAGCACTTTCCAGATCATGGGAAGTTCTTGCTGCCAGTTATATTAGGATGGGAGGAGGCTCCCTTGAGAGGGAAAAGCCTACTGACTATAAAAACGCCACCCAAAGGCAGTTTCCCGTTTGTCCTTGAAGGGACACGTGCCTCTGGCACCCAGCTTCAGGAGAAACTGCATCAGTCACCATGACCAGAAAAGAGAAAAAGAGGTTTGGAGCCACTGCCAAGGGGTAGGGGTGCTCAGCCTGAAGAAAAGGTTCCTCCAGAGTTCATCAGCAAAGGATAGAGAGGAACAGCACAGAGAAGACTGCGGCTCACTGCAGCAACCCAACTAGCAACGAGAAGGAACCAGCAGAAGAGGAAAAACCCACAAAAGTACCCAAGTAAGAGTGTGTATCTACAGAGGGCTGGGAATGTGGGATAATAGCCTTACACCCAGGTATTTGGGGGGGGGGGGGTAGGAGTAAAGTTAAAGATGTACTTGAAGGCACACAAGTGACCGGCCAACATACTTAACTGGGGCTTGAGAAGATTAAAGATAAGAATAAGGTGCATAAAAACTAAGTCGTGAGATAAAACATTCTCACCCATCACATGAAGAGTTAACTGTTGTAACATCATTCTTATTTATTGATCTTGCAAAGTGTTAAAGTTGTATATCAGTGACCCTAGTTTTCAAATAAACCCTTGTTTCAGAACACAAACTTTTAGCTTGGACTATAGTTATTGAGAAGGGTGAATGGGAGAATGTGCCAAACTCCTGCTAACTATTGCATCTTTGTATCAAGTCCTCTCACAACTCTGAACCCTGATACCTTTAAATGCAGGTGCTCAGAGAAACTGATTAGCAGCTCCTTGGATTGCTGTGTGCTCCCTTGTCTGCCATGCAATTTATTAAGCAACTGTCTGGACTACACAAATAGGGACTTGCAAGTTCTGTGCATACACACCTCATAGGCTACAGTAACGAAGAAGGGAATTCGATTTTTAAGTATAATGTAAAAAAAAAGTAATAATTCTGTTTAAAGAATGGGGCCTGCAATAAGTTTTCTGAAAGGTGATATCTTTTCAAGTTTAAAAAAAACCAACAACCTCATGTCATATCATATTAGTCCAATCCTGGTTTTATAACAGCCAAACATCAAGGATCAAACTACAGATGCGTGAAAGTTAGAAAAATAGGATGGAGACCTCAGGCTGCGTCGAAGCAAGATGAGATTTAAGATCAGGAAAGTGAGATGATACTGAAAAGAAAACACAGGTGAGGAGTGAGCCGGGAAAGGGCTAGTTTCCTCCTGCTTTGAGCTTTAGTTCAGTCAAGATTAGCGATGTTGACTGGCTCCAGAATTTCAGGCCAGGTTTACATGTAGTTCTGCTGGCCCTAAAATTTCATGGGAAAGGAGGCAGTGTAGTATTGTGGATCAGGAACTGGTTAAAAGATAGAAAGCAGAGGGTAGGGCTAAATGGCCAATTTTCCCAATGGAGAAAGGTGAATAGTGGAGTACCCCAGGGATCTGTGCTGGGCCCACTGCTTTTTAACATATTCATAAATGACCTGGAAATGGGAATAACGAGTCAGGTGATAAAATTTGCTGATGACACAAAATTATTCAAAATTGCAAGACCCTGATAAATTGGAAAACTGAGCGTCCAAATGGCAGATTAAATTTAATGTGGACAAGTGCAAAGTTACGCACCTAGGAAAGAACAACTCAAACTATGGTTACACGATGCAAGGTTCCACATTGGGAACCACCACCCAGGAAAAACATTTAGACGTCATTGTGGATAATACGTTGAAGCCCTCTGCCCAGTGTGCAGCCGCGGCCAAGAGAGCAAAGAGAATACTAGGAATCATAAGGAAAGGAATGGAGAATAAAACAAAGGATATTATAATGTCTCTGTATCACTCCATGGTGCGACCGCACCTTGAATATTCTGTACAGTTCTGGTCGCTATATTTTAAAAAGGATATAGAAGAACTAGAAGAGCCACCAAAATGGTAAAGGGAATGGAAGAATACCCCTTATAAGGAAAGGCTTAAAAGGCAAAAAGATAGCTGAGAAGAGATATGATAGAGGTTTATAAAATAATGAATGAAATGGAACAGGTAAACATAGATTGGTTGTTTACTCCTTCAAAAAGTAGAAAGACTAGGGGATATGCAATGAAGCTACAATGTAAGCACATTTAAGACTAATTGGAGAAATTATTTTTTCACTGACACGTAATTAAACTCTGGAATTCATTACCAGAGGGTGTAGTAAAAGTTTTTAGTGTAGCTGGGTTTTAAAAAGGTTTGGACAAGTTCCTAGAGAAAAAGTCCATAAATCATTATGAAAGAGAAGAAGGGCGATCCATTGCTTGCTCCTGGGATAAGCAGCATGCAATCTGTGTACCTTTTTGGGAAACAGACAGGTACTTGTGACCTGGATTGGATGCTGTTGGAAACAGGATTCTGAGCTTGATGCACCCTGGGTCTGACCCGGTATGGCATTTCTTATGTTCATATTGCTTTCTCTAAGAAAAGCAGAAGCAGTGCAGGTAGGCTGTGGGGTGAAGCCAGAACCTGAAGATCTGTAACCAGGTGATAATCCTAATCAGGATCTGCCCCAGTAAGCATTGTGCTGCCATGAACTTTCCTTCATAGCTAGCCAGGGTCTCTGTCCCTACCTTCATCCCACCCTGCTTTCCCCATGTTTATTCAGCGACTCTGCTCCCTCTGCATCCCAGTCCTTGGTGGGAGAGCACAGAGCTCGGCTCCCTTTGGAACCCAATACACATTCACATTGAATCCTATCTGTAGATCTTGTTCGTCAGAAATGTCTGGGATTACCTTCTCATTCCCCACCCCCATTGGCTCAATGAATGATGCTTGAGTGATCTCTCGAGTTCCCGGTGACCCAGTGAGTGAAACCTGGTCTGCAAATCAAACCCAGGTTTCTTGTCTGTTGCACTAAATCACATGGACACTAGGCCATCAGACCAGCCACGCTCTTTAAGAAGGAAATTCACACTAGTGCTATTTATGTATGAGGAGCCTGCAAGAGAACCAAACACCCACTTTTCAGAGACAGTGTTGGTTCCTCAAGGTTAAGTAATTGGTGAGTTGCTATGTCTGTTGTGTTTAGAAGTCTCCATGGATGATATCTGCACTGACAGGTACGGTAAAGAAAGAGCTTTGGCTCTTGCTGTTCTCCCCGCTATGGTGGTAATTATTTTTCAGTGACTGGTAATTGAAAATGTCATTATCTTGATAATTTACTGCTGCCTGATTTATTAGAATTATGCAAAATATCTTGACATTTGAAGAAATGGTTTATGTTCGTATGAATAATTGTCCTGACAAACTGAAATAATTTGCCACACCACATATATATTCTACTGGTATTCATCATTGAATACACCGAATCAGTTACTAATGTATTTCAAATGTATTGGCATAGCTGTCTATCGGCACTAATTGAGTACACTGCACCAATAACACCAAAAGATGCAGAATTATCAAAGGAGAATATTGATTTACCAAGGAGCACACTGCATGTCAGCTTATCAAAGGAGAGCTAGCTCAGTAGTTCAGCAGTAGCACTGTTGCAAGTTTGTGTGGTACGTCAAGGTTCAAGGCAGTGGCCTAAGTTCAAATAAGGGGTTCCTCCTGTTAACAAGGGAGGGGCCACAAAAAGGGAGAGAGGAAACCATTCCCTTCCCGTTCCCTTCTCCCCCCTCTCCCACTGAAAACTTATGAAAAAACAAGCGGAAGCTGGAAAACATCACACTTGCTGTAAAGGGTGTTTGCCGCACTTCTGCCGCTGCTCCATGGCAGCCAGAGGCCTGGGAAAGCATTTGCCATTGAGGAGCAAAGATCTTGGGTATTGCAAGACTTTGGCCTCTATGGGAAATGCTTTCCTGGGCCTCTGGCTGCCGTGGAGCAAGGCTTTATAGCGAAAGAGGCAGAGCAGCAAATGTCTTTTAAAATAAGTGTAAAGAGGTTTGCCTGCTCTGCTATTGGCACTGCCGTTGCTGTTTCTCTGTTGGGATCACTGGGTCCTCTTCTTGTCTGGGGCTCCCCTGGGCAGTATTTATGCCATTTGTTCAAGGTCTGAAGCCCAGCTTCTGCTTCCTGAGCTAGCCAGAACTGTGGAGAAGCAGCCCAACCACAGATCAGCAGCAGTGTTTATTGGTCAGACTCAGGGTGTATGCACATCCGCCTCTGGAGGAAGCAGTGGCCTAAAGCAGGGTGGCCAACTGTGGTCCTAGTGCACCACGATCCAGCCTGGTTTTCAGGATGTCCCTAATGAATATTCATGAGGTATATTTGTACCTGCTGCCTCCCATTGTATTCAAATATATATCATGAATATTCATTAGGGACATCCTGAAAATTAGGCTGGATCCATGGTGCACTAGGACCGGAGTTGGTACACAAAGATAGTGCAGACCTTCGCACGCAATACAGGGAACAAAAGAGGCGAAGGTGAAGGTCACTGGTGCAAAATTGTTTTATTCAGGAAACCCAACGCATTTCGGCATGAATGCCTTCATCAGGGGTAACACATAAAGGCACCATGTATCATGTTTTAGTCTTTAAAAAGACTCCAACGAACCAAATCTGTAAACTCTGAATGGGTGTAGTATTATCTTGCGTTTGCAGAGTCGAATAAAGTGAACGCAATCCTCAGGAACGATCCAGTGTTATGATTGCCACATTTAAGGAACGCAAGTAGTGGAGTTATAAAATGGACTACAAGAAACCTCTAGGCCAACCCACCCCCTCCCTCCACCTTCAATCCCTTCCCCCTCCCTCACATAAACACATGGTGCTCATAACAAAACTGAAAAGGCACCACTGTACCAATAGAACGTGCGCTCAGTCCTCTGTATTTGCAGGGGATAGATTCTCCAAAAACGCCATGAATACCGAACCATTGCTACCTATCAACATAAAGCACATTGTAGGAAACGAACAACCTACCTACCAAGGGAGATGGAATTGGAGGAACCACAGTAGTCTCTGTTGGGATGCTGGGGAAGGGTATATTCTTGTAGTGACTGGCCTATCTGCGAGGATACTTAAGCTAAAGGGGGGAGGGGGGACCCCAAGCTCAAAATAACCAAGGAGAGGTTGCTGCCATGTGAGGTAGATGATAAAAAAAAAAGTGTTCTGTACAGATATCCTTCAGAATGTCGTCTTTGGATTTTGGAAGGGTTTTGTTTAGAAACCTCTCGACCTTAGCTGCCCTCAAAATAACCAAGGGAGAGGTTGCTGCTATTCTATGGAGTGGGTGATGGACATGGCAATTTGGCTTGCAGCTCAACATCTGCAACTTCAGCTGCCGCCTCCTCTGTAATGAGCTCTGCATCACTGATTGAAGGTGTGGGAGATTGTGTTGGCTGTACTGACTTGAAGTACTGAGTCAGAATGCTTTGTTTGGATTTCCATCTCAATTGTTTCAGCGTTTCAAGGTAGGGAAGAAATGTGGCATTGAGTTCCCTTTTGAACTCCAGGCTGCATTCCAGGATGGGATCAGATTCCTCCATCTCCTTTGATAGCTGTTCCGCCATTGATGCCCATCTCTCAGTTTTAGCTATCGTGAGAGGCACTATCTTTGGAGCCAATTGCTTCTCGCTGTCATCATCGTCATCACTGTCCTTAATGCCCTGCTGAGCCATCATATCCAATTCTTCATTGGTGGGCTCTACCACATGTTCTGTTAGAATGTCTGTAGCATCCTCCTCTTCCATATCTTCAAAACCTTCTCCACCAATCCTGTGCACCAACTCTATGATTGCTGCATATTGTTGTTTACATGTTCGTCAACACCAGAAAAGCCTTCAAAATTTGTGACATACTCTGGCCAAACCTTCTTCCAGCAGTTGTTTGTTGTTGTCCGAGATACATTTTGTCATTCTACTTCAACATAGCCAATAACATCATGAATTGTGATGGATTTCCAGAAGTCCATCATCATACTTTCTTGGTTTGCATCCAAAGCATTGCATGAATTGCGGTAGAGCGCCTGTGTATAGTGGCTTTTAAAAGCCTTTATGATTCCCTGATCCAATGCCTGGATCAGAGAAGTGGTGTTTGGGGGGATGAAAATGACTGATGTTTAGGTGTGCATTTTCCAGCTCCACTCAAACGTGAACCAGTGCATTGTCTAACATCAAGAAAACCTTGAACGCAAGGTTTTTGCCATCAAGTTATTGTTTTACTTCTGGGATGACAATTGTTGAACCAATCTCAAAATATTTCATTTGTCATCCACGCTTCCCAGTTCCACCTCCAATGCCACCGGTATCTGGTTCACATTTTTCCTTTCAGTGCCCAAAGATTTTGAGCTCTGTCCATCATAAAAGGCTTGCACTTGAAGTTACCTCTAATAGCAATATGTAAAACATCTTTGCAGCTTCTGACTCATTTCAAGTGCTGCTACATCTACAGTAGAACATCCCGGAGGCTTTGTTCCAACAGCATAAACGCCAGCTTTATACTAAAGAGTTTTCAGCTCTTCCTCAGTAGCTTGTTGAGTGCCTTCCAACCTGAGGGGCTCATCTTCCAGCACAATATCACAATTTGTTTTAGTGTGACTATGGTCTTTTTGAGGGGGTACGCGGTGCTATGGAGTACCAGCACCTTTGTCATTGCCTGCTAAAATTGACTCATTTGCCTTATGTATTAATGAAAGACCCTGCATATGAGTAGCAGCACCTTTTTAGCAAGAAAAAGTGCACTGGTTGTGACTATCCATTGAGATTTTGTGGCAATATATGGAAGTAGATTGCCAGATTTGACAGGCCTTTCTTTTGCGCAGGTAATACCACTGGTGGTGCCATTGTCACAGAAATGTGATCCTCTGCTGCAAATACTGTCTCATAACCTGGGGCATACTGGACTGGCTTCGGGCTTCCCCCTCCCCCTCTCCCCCTCCCCCACCCCTGCCCACATGCAACAAAACTGGCCCGATCCGTTATTTTTGCAACATGCTTTTATTAGTGGGTCGTGAAGGCCACTGCATATGGATACAAAGTTATTGCATTGTTAACATTGGTAACTTATGACATAGCATGAACCCTGTACAAACATTATGATAACATTAGGTAAACAATATATCACCAGTTATGCGAACATTATGTAAACCATATCTATACAATATATACACAATGAGGAAACAATGACCTTAAGCTGGCTTAATGTGGAGGGGTACCGCCATCCTGGTGTTTTTGTCGGAGGCCCCGGCCTGCTCCATGGCTGGTGCCCTGCCCATTTTCCCCATCACCAACCACTCTGTGCTGGTGCCCTGGTGGCCCCTTTTTGTTCTATGCTTCTGGTAGCAGAGGGCAGCCACCCCTGGCCCCCCTGTTATTGGGCCCCGGCACCCCCATCTCAGTACCCAGGTCCCCCTTTTACCATGGTACCTCTTCCCTTCCCTTTTTCCCTTGGTGAAGTGTCGCCAACAGGAGGGCCCGAGGTCTGACTCACTCCATAGTGAGTACTGAACCAATGGCATGCTGCAAGCCTTCAAGGAACGGTTCCACACCAGCATGATTCAAATGCATCCCCATCCCCTGCGTACACCTCTCCCCCCGCCAGAATGCCCTGATGTTCCACTACCACCCTACGCAACAGCCTGACTTCCCTGTTCAGCTTTCTCTGCTCTTTTCAATGCCTTTTGGTCGTTCTGCTCCCTTCCACTTCTGCAGTGGGATCAGACGACCCCCACCCCCAGCTCAGTGCGTATCCAGGTCACGTCTGCCTTGATCCTGATGAGATCCATGCCTTTTGTGGACACCAGATCATTATCCCCAAGTTGGAGGACAACCAAGTCTTGCGGGTGACTAGCCTGCCTCCAGCTGACGAGGGCAGGCCTCACCGCATCCCTCTTTTTCCCAATCAGTGTATACAGACAATGTCAGGGTGGAAGCCGAGCTGCTTGCCAAAGTGTCGCCCCGCTGCCCTTCGTCCTGCCCAGTAGACATAAGAGTGCTCTACAATCCATACCGAATGCATTCCGGGACCTAGTTAGCAAGAGAAAAAGCACTTTCAGCGTGTGTCATTAATGTCTGATGTACACTTTATACCTGTTGAAATCCCACCTCCCAACAGCCTGAATCTGACCCGCTCCCGTGTTCAGCTCATGCGCTGCAGTTGCCGCACCTATGCTAAAGGAATATAGGTCAGACCCCTGGTCTCGAACCCAGCCTTCCTTGCAGCCCTCAGAAACAGGATCCAGAACTGATAGTGGGAGAGGCAAGACCTGTCCTCAAGCCGCAGCAGAGGCCCTCCTAGTGTCAGTTGCACCCACAAACACGCCCGCAGGGCCCTGACCGGCCAAAGGACCTGCACCACAGTAGCGTTCAACCATACCGATCTCTTTTTTTACGATCCAGTCTGTCTTTGACCTTGACCAAGAACAGGCACACTTTTTCCCCTCCACTGAGGCATCTTCCACTTGCATAGTGGAGCCTGCCACATCCCGAGTGGAATGAGGAAGGATCTCATGTGGAAAGCCCCAACGAACATCAGCAGGGCAGCTAGCCTAAATAATTTTTCCTCAGAACCGTCTCTGGTGTCCAGAGGACCCCGATCAGCATGGGTAGGGTGACTAGCCGCGGAGTAGTCTCCCTGGCCCAGACATCCATCACTTTCCGTACCATGAACTCTTTTGCAACATCTGTGTAACCCCCCCCCAATTTAAGGAAGGGGGCCATCCCCGCCAGCATTTCCTTAGTGTACCTAACCAACACGCCTTCTGTATTTAAGTCCATCAGGAATTCAGGCAGGTGGTCCGCTGGCACCCCCTGCCCGAGATTGGTTCCCTGCTGCTTGACGAAGTCCTCAAGCTGTCCCATAGGCCTTCCAGGTGCTGGCCGACAACGATGCCATTAGCAGTCTGCTGGATCTCTGCATCCAAAAGGTTCACATCTCCTCGGGCATGCGAGCCGCCTTGGGCGCCACGTTCAGGGCGAGCTGCCGGAAACGCAGGAGCTGGAAATGAGAAAGAGCATCAGCTATCTCATTGCTCTCCCCCAGGACATGCTTGGCCGTAATAAAAGCATTCAGCTCCAAGCTCAGCAACATTGCTCACCTAATCAAATGCATAACTCTCTCTGCCCTTGCCATTTTCTTATTGATGGTGAACACCACCGCTGCATTGTCTGAGCAGAAAACTATCCTATCCGCAATCTGGTGCTTCCAGATGACCATGGCTGCCACTATCGGGAACATCTCAAGGAACGTAATATCCTTGGTTATGCCGTTCTGATGCCAATTGGCTGACCAACACTGTTGGCACCATTGCCCCTTAAAGTAAATCCCAAAGCACCCCCCCCCCCACCCCGTGGCATCTGTGAATTGTTCCAGGTCCTTGCTACAAATAGCTGGTGCCCTCTATATGTTCCCGCTGTTGTAGTAGGACAGGAACTGCTGCCACACAGCCAGGTCCTCCCTCATGGGTGCCCCTTTTAGCATCTGCCAGCTATCTGATGAAAGCCCTCCTCATGGGCATCACCCGACAGGTGAAGTTCAGATGCCTCATCTGTGATTGCAACTGCTGCAGCATGATCTTCCGAGCGGCCACAGCCGACCCCTTTCCTGCCAGAATGCGCGTCACCATTTCTGTGGTATCATTTTTATCTCCAGGAATGATAGGCACTGTGCTGGCCCCTCTTTGTTTTACACCAACGGCACCCCTGGCTCTGCGGCCTTCCTTTGGAACATCCTTAGGATCTGCTTTCAACCTTGCTTGTCCCCCGCCATGAGCAGAAAATCATCCAGGTAATGTATGATTCTTCCCTGGCATATCTCCCTCTCGACCATCCATCGGAGGGAGAGCTGAACTGCTCTAAATAGGCGCATGATATCGAGCACCTCAACTGGAGGCAGAAACCCAGCCCCAATAGGCGGAAGCTATCCGAATGTATCGGGAGCAGCCTAAAGGCAGATTCTACATCCGTCTTCGGTAGCCATGCCCCAGCCCCCAAGCCTCGGAGCAATTCCAGGGCTTGGTCCACTGAGGCATACTTTACTGAGAAAGCTGCCTGGTCCAGGTAGTCATTCACTGATGCGCCATTGGGATAAGACAAATGGTGAATGAGCCGGACTCCCTAAGTCCCTTCTTGGATACCAGGCCCAAAGGGGAAACAGTAAAGTTGGGCAGAGGCTTGCTCTCGAAAGGTCCTGCAATTCTGCTCGATTTCAGTTCCTTCTGGAGCTTCTGTTGAACCACCTCCTTCCACTCAAGAGTGGATTTTAAGTTCCCAGCCGCCTGCGGCCCAGAAGGCCATTGTACGGAATAGGAAAACCCTGTGTGAAAACTCTGATCAACCATTGAGCCTTTTTACAATCATATCCCTGCAAGTTTTTCCCCAGCACCCAGACCTTAATGGGCATCGTGGCCAGCCCCAGCGAGGGGGTCTCAACTTGGGCGCTGGAGGTCTCCTCTGCTTCTTTCCACATTGCACCTGGGGGTGCCCTTCCCCGCACATGGCGCATGCGTGCCTGTATTTGCAGGCATTGTTAAATCTGCAGGACCCCCTTGAACAGCCGACATACTCCCCGGTGGACAGGTTAAATGGGTGGGCAAGGGAGGGCGCTGCCATCTCCTGAGCCCAGCTTGCTGTCCCCCCGAAATGGCTGGGGGGGAGCCCTGGTTACTTACCGGGTCAACTTCCCCTCTGTGATTCCACTTGGTCTGCTGCCCCCCTGACCTTGCGTCATCAACTGTATCCAGAGGTCGATGTTCTTCCTGTCCCAGCTAAGCCCCTTGTTACCTGCCATGTTCAGACGAAACTGCTCGTCAAACTCCAGCCAAGCGTTGTCCCCGAATAACCGGTAGGCCTCGCAAATGCTGTCCTGGTACTTTAGAAGCACACGGCACTGCTCTGGGTGTTTATCGCCAACCACGCTGACCAGTACCCGAAAGGCCATGCGCCAGTTTGCAATCATCCGTAGGATGGTGTCGGCCTTCTTGGAGACCAGCTTTCATCTATTGCAGCAGCCTGAGCATTCGCAATTTTCATCGCTACTCCGGATCAGCAGCGAGAAAATGTCCACGAATTCGCCCTTCCAGATTTTTTCTTTCTAGGCAGCCGGCACATGACTGTCCAATGCACTGGTAAGGCAGACATATTCTGCCAGTTTGCACTTGGATACCAAACTTTTATCCCTGGCTGGCACTGCTCCCCTGTGACCCCCAGCACGTGTCAGGAGGACACCCCCAGAGGGTGGGCTGGGGGGGGCGGGAGGGAGAGGATCCCTGCACCAACCGATCCTGCTGTGCCTTGCTCCCTCTGGGACACACTTGTTATCCTGCCGTTACTGGCCACAATCTGCATTAGGGCCTGTAGCAGCCCCTCAATACCCCACCGGTCTAACACAGCCACGCCCCCAGCTCCCCCCACTTGTTTTGCTGCCATAACAGCCTCCTTTTCCCACCTAGGGGTCCCTCAGCCAAGGCCTCCTGCATCCCTTCCTTCCAGATCCCCTTCTGCCCTCCACAGTCACACCCTCTAACACCCCCTGTGGCCCTCACCCCCATTAACCCTGCTCCCCTCCTACCACCAGCATCATTGCATAGCAAGACAGAATGCTCATACTCGCCCCCCGCTTCCGATAATCCAGGTGCAGCCGCATAGTTCACGCATGCATCCTCTGGATTTGTCCTGCCCCCGGCTGGTGCTCCTTCTAGTGAACTCAGGAAAGTCTGAATGTGTCCCACTCCATGGACCATGGCCATGTCCCTGACCTGGTTCACGAGGTCACGCATACCAGAGACTTGGTTGCCTGCCCAACACCGCCGCAAGGGAGGGGCAGATTGCTGGTAGTTGGTCCCGTCACCTCGCTTCTTGGCCCTGCTGCTGGCTCCGTGCACCATTGAACCCAATGCTACCTTGTCTGGGCCTCGCCCTTACTAGCTTTCTTGTTTGCTGTCCTTCTTCCTATTCTCCTTCCCTTTCCCAGCCACCCTTGCTGGTCCATCGCTCCTCTTTGCTTTTTTCCCAGCTAGCCTGTTGACCCTGCTGCTGGAGCACTACTGCTTAGCTATGGGTATGCCCCTCGCTGGCTCCTGTCCTGCTGCTATTAGTGCTGCTGTTGTGTTGTACCCTAGCACCCGACCACCAAGCACACCCTACTAGCTTGGCCTGTCCGTCTGCATCCTCACAGTCTTGCCAGCTGTTGTCTGTGGGGGATGCTGCCCAGCTTCCAACCAATTGGATTTAGCCCATCCATCTGCTTGCTTTTCACGCACTTGCTTTTTTGGTCAACAGCCTGGTGCACTTCCTCCAGTAGGCCCCAGATTGCACTCTTAGTCTTGCTGTTCGTGGCTGCTGCCTCCGATGCTGTTCTTTTCACCCACCTGTTACCTCTCCCGCGATCACTCAAAATACTACAGTCAGCTTGTGGTGCCTCCGCTCTCACCGCGACTCCTGCCTTTTCCTTGCTGCTGCTTCCCCCCAACTCCAGGCACTTTTTGTCTGTCCCAGGCAGCCAAACTAGGCTTTTTGAGCAGCATGGGTGATCGGGAGCTGCTGCTAATGCTCTTTTGTTGCCTCAATCCTGCCGCCGCCACTCAGGTAAGGGATGAATCTGCTCGTTCCACTCCAGTGGCGTTGCCTGCTGAGAAAGGAACAGGCGGCTCTCACCCCCTTCCCTTTATCCCCAGTGGCTCCACCCTCCCCCCGTCTTTCCCTGCCAGTCTTCCTTCTGCCCTCCCCATCCGGCTGTCCCGTTATGGAGCCTTCCCCACCCCCCCATCGGCACCGGCCTACCATTACTGCTGCTGCCCAGAAGGGTGGTTTCTCTTGGTCTAGGCACCTTAGCTGAGATCATTGCCAATACTTAATTTACCAATGGCATAGCTCTCACATAACTGCTGCAAGCAAGCTGCAACCAAGTGACATGACAAGCTGCTTGGTTTATAGAAGTCACAAACCAAGTTTCTCTATGATTGAAAAGTTACAGCTCTGCGTCTCTGCACTACAGCTGGGCTTTTTATTTTATGTTTGCTTGCTGGTTTACAAAAGATTGTGAGACAGCAACCAGGAGCATGTCTATGATCCATGAATCATCGAAGATAAAAATAAATCAGCAGCATCAAATTATTTACCTATAAAGCCTTATCAACATTAAAGAATCAATTATGTTTATAGGAATACAAATTCTATTACTATAATCAAGTAAATTATAGTAGTAGAATTTGTATTGAATCATCGGGAAATAAACAGCACAGTGTTTAATTTAAAACATTCTTATCAGGCTGCTGAGAGGTAAGACCCAGGCATTCAAATGTTTTGTTCTGATACGGAGGGAAGGAGATATACAGATTCCCAGAAACATTTATGTGCATACAAAATGTGTTTAGTACCGTAGGAGTTGATATTCTAGAGGTTTGTTGAATTAACTTTTGAAAGTTTGAATGCGTATCAAATCTAGCTGTATATGTAAAGATAAGGCTGGAGGCAGTCATGGGTGCATTTATAACTTTGCAAATGCAGTGCAGTGCATGCTGTTGGGTCAATGCCGACTTATAGTTTTCTCAGCAAGTTGCAACCAAAAGTAGATGTCCAGGCCTTTCTTCCAGTCAGTGAGTTTATAGTCCCCCTGGTATTCCAAGGTGGTCTCCCATCCAAGTACTAGCCAGTCCCCACCTTGCTTAGCTTTGGAGTTCAGTCAAGAGCAGGTTCATTCAGGACAGCTGAAGACTCATTTATAATTTTAGGGCATATTTGCTAAACCATAAAGGTTTTGTACTTAACAAGTGTATGCATGTCAATGGTTATTTATTTATTTTTTATACCGCGCTCTTTAGAATCAGTGCAGTTTACATGTATACTAACAAGTACTTTTTATTGCCTTGTCCCCGAAGGGCTTACAATCTAAGTGTACCTGAGGCAATAGAGGGTTAAGTGGCTTGCCCAAGGCCACAAGGAGTGACCATGGGACTAGAGACCCCAGTCCCTCTGGCCTGAAGTTGCTTGTCCCTATGTGGGAATTGAACCCCCGGCCTGAAGTAAACCTGTCCCAACCACTGAGCCACTCCTCCCATATGAATGCATCTTAAGTGCAGAACCACCGCGGCAATGCTTGGGGGGCATTCTTCGCAGGTGAAGGAAGACAGCCGTGACACTAACATATCACAGTGGGCGTTGTTACTAATTAGCATCTTGGTAGATGATGCCACTTCCCCTTACCTTATTTCAATAAATCCCACAGTAGGTGTTTGATGCAGGAATTAAGACTCATGCACTGTATTTACTAAGTATTAGCATTTTAGGCATGTGGAGGATAATCTTCAAAAGACTGCTGGCAAAATCAACATGCTTCTTATCCAATTCTAAAAAGTAGAAACGTCTGGACTGAAGGAGGTCAAGATGGCGAGAGCGGTTGCATGGCTGAACACGCTGTGAGTGGGCTTGAGACTGTGAGACCTGAATGCCTCGCCAGAGGAAAGCGAAAGCCCTGACGCCTACCTCTACTTCGACGCCGAAGGCTTTGATCCAGTCTCAGCTCCCCTTCGCATCAGCCGCACTAGTGAAACAATCCTCTTCAGCCATGCCTGCAGTGTTTTCAGTAGATGCTAGTGAGAGTGGGACATCTCTGAGCTCCAAGCAAAGGTCAACCCCACCTCTGCCATGACCAGACGCAGCATCAGTGGAGATGACGCTAGTTCTCAGAGTGCATTCTCTGGGCTCTCTCTCATCAGTGGAGGTTCTCCCTGTGCTAGAGTCTCCTTTGGAAGGCTCATTGGAAGTTCCAGAGTCTCCTTTGGAAGGCTCATTGGAAGTTCCAGATCGACTCTGGCTGTGAAGCTGGCTGTTGTAATGCTGGATGCGCTATGGGATGCTATCAAAGCAGTTGAATCCTCTTTGCTAAACTTTGCTGGCAGTTTCAAGTCTCAATTGGATCAAGTGGTGGTCAAAACAGCAGAACAGGATCTGGTCTTGGCACAACAGGCTACAAAGCTGGAAAGGGTGGAAACTGCTGTGGAGAGTCTCCAATCCACGAGTAATGCCCAGATGAGGTAGAAAGAAATCTTAAATAGGAAACTTTTGTTACTTCCCCCAGTGTCCTTTGATTCCACCTGTGGATTTGTTGGAGAAACTTTGAAAATTCCTGGGGAAGCAGTTCTGCCAATTGTATAGGCTCAGTATCTATCATTCAACTGCCGTTAGGGGGCTGGGGGGTGGTAGTTCTGAGCCTGTTCATATACCCGATACTGGGAATTTGACTGCCTTTCTGGAGTCATCATGGAAAGGACTACCCGATTGCCTGTTTTGCTTCTGAATTGGACAGGAATGCTGTCCTACGTTTATTTTTTCGCAATAGGTCAGCATTATTCCTAGGATCCAAGATTTATATATTTCCTGATGTGTCTAGGATCCATAATGGAAGCGCTGGGAGTTTCTGTCTCTGAGAATCAGGGCCATTACTTCTATGAAATGAATGTTTCCTTGTGAATGTTTGATTTCTCGGCAGGTTAAGCAAAATGTTTTCTTTGATCCAGAACAATTGCTTTTGTCTAGGGAAGATCCTCCTGCCCAAGTGGCTGACCCTGTAGTTAAGGCTGGCTGAGGTTGTTACTCTTGGGTGGTAGTTGTTAGATATAGACTTTTTTTTTCTTCTGTGGTGCAGTTGCACCTTTATTTTTTTATATTTATCCTTGCCTCATTTGTGGTAAATTTGTGCTCTGTTCTTAAGTTTGATGGTTTATATGTAAAGTGAATTACCAGATTATTGTTGCTTCTATTGCCTTTTCATTCAATTTCATTGGATGTGACATTGTTAAATTTCATAAATATTTTTTAAATGCTTATTTTAAAGAGCCAGAAATCATCCTCATCAGTCATAAAACCCTTCCAAAATTGCTAATAGCCATTCAAAAAGAGCGCTCACTTATTACTTAATTTCAGCTTCAACAAGTTCCTCAAGTAAGACAGAAATTTTAGTGAATGCCTGGTAACAATTATGTGACAACAGACAGGAGTGTTCACAGGATTTTTTTTTTTAGTTGTAGAACTTTTTAACACATGGAAATTGATTGTACATGTGTTAATTCGTAGGTTAATGCGCGTTAAATGGATTTTGTGTATCCTAAGTTTTTAAGGTGCCCAAATAAACTGAATATGTGCTATCAAGCTTGTCTCTGTGCACATCAACATTTCTGATGGTTGCAAAGGGCTCTGTAGAACTACTTATCTTCTCCTTTCCTGCCCATGCACACAGACCTTAAATATATTTTCCTGATTTTTCTGTTTTCACACATTCTTTATAAATGTGCATGAACTGTATATGCATATGGAGTGGAGGAGTGGCCTAGTGGCTGGGGCAAGGTACCTCAGGCCGGAAGGTCAGGGGTTCAAATCCCACTAGAGGACAGCAACCTTGGGCCGGAAGGACTGGGGTTTCTAGTCCCACAGGTTCTCCTTGTGGTCTTGAGCAAGCCACTTAACCCTCCATAGCCCATGTTCCCTGTAAAATAGTTATCTCCAAGTTATAATGCCCCGTTCAATGTTATTTCAGTTTGTTCAATGTAAACCGCCTTGATATCATGAAAGGCGGTATATATGAAATGTTAAATAAATAAATAAAATAAAATCCTAAAACTTTTAAGTATGCAGATAATTTGTATGCTTGTAAATTTTTAGGAGTATGTGCACATAAGCAACTTAATTACGCTTAACTCTGCCAATGTACCTAAGCATGTTGGGCAGCATATTCCGTCAGCTGCAGTAGCTTCCATTTCCTTCCAGTTGGTTCCCATGCACGGAAGATCTTTTTTGAATGCACTACACCAGGTCTTCTCTTAAAGAAAAAACATAGAAGCACAAAACCAAAAAAAGCATCAATTCCACAAAATAACCAGAGGCACAAGGAGCAGAGGTAGACCATGGAAAGATGACAAACTTCATGTAGATTGCGAAGTTTCATTTATTAGAAAAACTGGAACACCTGACTTGGCCAAGTTTCGTCTCGTAAGCCTTGATCGGAGGTCTACGAAACAACATATAACTTAAAAAAACATACACACACACATAAATGCATAAGTAAATGCATAAACAACAGAACCATAGAAATCAGGAAACCATAAAACATGCTGGACTTCAATAAATAGACAATGTACAATCTCTCAACAGTAACAAGTTGTCAATGGTAACATACATCTGCCCAACAGTAAGGATATTCATACTGGAACAAAAAGGAAGACACTACATACAAGTTCTTATAAAATTTAAGCCATAACAATAAATGATATACATTTGCAATTAAAAAAACAACAAAAAATCTTTAAAAAAGATTAGATTTATTCATAATAAATACACAAATTAAAATATCCATTAAACATATTGAATCAATAGAAAAAACAATTGATGTAAGAACATTAAAACAATTCACATATAACCTCTTCAATATAGTGAAGTCTCTAACAAAAGAACCATCTCCAAACCAACCTAGCATGCCTCAACCACAGGAATTTGCCGACTATCTCCACTCAAAATCTCAGCAAACCAATAAAACTACAAGCCCCAGCACCTTAACACAATCCCCCCCATCCAGCGCCACTGACCAAATTCACCACCCTGTCAAAAAGGGACATTGAGGACACCATTGCCTCCATCAACACCACCACACCAAATGACCCTTGTCCAGCGTTCTGGATAAAACAACTATGCAGCGAGCTCAACCAATTCCTAACCAAGCTCATGGATCTGTCATTCTCATCGGGTTCTTTCCCACAAAAACTGAAACACACCTCCATCAGGCCACTACTGAAAAACAGCAAACTGGACCCCTGAAGGTCGAATCCTTCCGACCAATTTCAAGCATTCTACTTCTCGCCAAGATAACAGAAAAGGTAGTCCAACACCAAACTCAACACCATATAGAGATGGCCGCACCGCTAGATCCATGTCAGCACGGATTCAGAGAAGCACATGGCATCGAAACCCTCCTTACCACCCTTTTCAATACAATAGTACTTGGAATCAGCGACATCCTACAAGGGTTTGCCCTTATCTTCTTGGATATCGCAGCAGTCTTTGTGAGCCACGAGCTGCTATTGGGTCGCCTCGAGGAAAAGGGAATACAGGATTCAGCTCTAAGTGGTGCAAATCCTACCTGACCGACAGATGGCAGCACGTAAGAACCGACACCTCAACCTCGGAACCCTTCCAACAAAAACGGGGTGTGCAGGAGGGCTCTTCACTATCGGCACTGATGTTCAACATATACATGCAGCCCATCTGTGTCCTGATCCGCTCTTTTAACATCGCCTGCCAGGTATACACAGACGACGTACTGCTATACATGCCTTTGTCAATGGACCAGCCTGACTTCTCCCCACTAACGAGTTGTTTCGACGCGGTTGCCGACTGGCTCCATACCCAAAATCTTCGAATAAACCACAACAAAACAGATGTTCTCTTCATCATGAGGAACCAAGATTTCACCCCTCCAGCCACCTTAAAGGTGAAGAATGCCGAGCTGACTGCCAAACCCACAATCCGCTACCTTTGGACCAACGGCTGGACTTAAAAACCCACATAGGAAACACAGTCAAGGCAATATACCACAAAATATGGACACTACGACATCTGCGACCGCTACTGGACCCTGATGACTTCCGCACAATCTACCAAACCCTCGTAATCCCACATTTTGACTATGCTAATGTAATCCTACACGGACTGTCACAGGTAGCACTGAACCCAATCCAGCTGGCAATGAACTCAGCTGCCAGCATTCTATGCGGAGCATCTAGAACAGACCACATTACACCAATCCTGAAACAGCTCCACTGGTTACCAATCCATGGCAGACTAGCTTTCAAGATCCTAATAATGACCTTCAAGGCCATAAACAACCAACCGACCACCTCCATCACTGGGCTAATCCAACCCATACCTCCGACCAGATCCAGAAGACCCGCAGCTGTCAACAAACTGATAACACCCAATGCATTAACAAAATGCAACCATGCAACATCCAACAGAGCATTCATGCTTTATGCACCCAGATGCTGGAATGCCCTCCCGACAGCCCTTAGAGCATACACTGACCTGGCCAAATTTAGAAAGGCACTGAAGCACCACCTATTCTTGCAGTACTACTCGGAAGACAGCACACAAACAGACACCCCAAGCTACAGGACTTTGCCAACAACACACCCAACACACTCTCCTGCAGCTAACCCCTCAAGCACCACTCCACGTAAATATTTGGAGGTGCAGACTGTTACTAGTGTATATACATTGTAGATAGTGACCCCAGTTATGTCCAAGTTATAGTTCCTGTTCATTGTAAATACAATGCAGCCCGACTGCCTTGTATAGTGTTCTGTTATATGTAAACCGCACTGATTTGAATAGCGCGGTATAGAAGAGAACGTAAATAAATAAATAAAACATGCATAAGAAACATTAAAACTAAAAATTAAGACCTAAATAGTGATCTGAAACCTAAATTAATATATCCATAAGTGATCATACATATCGGATGTAATTTTAGAAGCCCTATTTGTGCTTTGAACATCTGAAAACGGGCACAGAGATGTCTCTAGAGGCATTTTAGAAGCCTCCCCAGTGTGAGGATGTCCGAATCTGAATAGGGGCATAGAGGCGGCGTAGCTGGGGTAGTCCCAGGGTCCTAGAGGTGTGATTAGGATGCTCTGAAGGATGGGCACGTTTCAACTCGATTATAGAAATGTCATGGACATCCACCATCACATCTAACTTTAGACCAGCTCTGCGGCATGCACAGCAATGAAAAGCACTCCTTTAGCCGAAAAACATCCAGAATGTGTAGAAAGGCAAGCACACTCA
Organism: Ichthyophis bannanicus; assembly: GCA_033557465.1. Lineage (NCBI taxonomy): Eukaryota > Metazoa > Chordata > Amphibia > Gymnophiona > Ichthyophiidae > Ichthyophis > Ichthyophis bannanicus. Next base: position 123,827,360 of record CM066049.1, read on the forward strand.
CCCCACTACACAGCACAATTTCAACTATAGCAGCAGTGGGATTTGAACCCTGGCCGCCCACTACTTTAGCCATTTTGCTATTCTAGATGTCCAGGTTCGGAAATACGATTCTGGGGACCCCTGCAGATATCCCTGTTAGGCATGTCCAGGTTTATGAAATCACATTGGCACCTGGACATGCCTGCATTTTTGTTCAGATATTCTGGCTTAGCCGTCCCAGATTGCATTTGGACAGATCTTCTAAAATTCCCCTCATAAAATTCATAATCATAGTAAAAAATAGATATTGATGTATTTAGTTAAAAAGAAATAAAAACTCCCAGAAATAAATGGGACCCATCTGACGGTACTCTGCTAACCCACACAGAATGTTGATCTAGTACCTCCATAGCTATGATTTACAGAGGAAGCGATAATTTACCTACACTGATAAGTAAAACGTGGAAAAGAAAACACAAATCTAAAACTATGAAAGCGTATGTAGACGCGGTATCAACTTTTGCCAATACTATCTGGCCAAACCCACTCTTGTGGAAACATCTCACATTCTAAAAAAATATATTAAAAAGCGTTAAAAATATCTAAAACCTGGGGATGCATGGAATACAAATTAGATTATCAAAGTCTAAAAATCCCTATAAACTGATTGAGAGGCATTTTTCAAACCCTCACTATGTGGGCAGTTTTATTGCATGGACCTTATGCAAACTTTCAAAGAGAAAACCATCTGCATCATTTCTCTGAAAATAGCACATGCAAATTGCACGTCTTAAAACATCCAGGCACTTGGCTTCTGCTATTTGTGTAAGCCGCATTGGGGGTAGAGTGAAAAATAGCATGTATAGATTTGAAAATCAAATGCACGCTTGCTGTTTTCCACCCCAGACTAAACATGCCTGGAGGAATGTCGCTTTTTAATGCGGTTAAACATACAAGCATGAGGGAGCCTATGCACAAATCTAATGACTTTGGAGGACAAGCCACTCTATCTGGCCAAATAACTGTTAAGCCAGGTAAGTGCTTTGCCGAAAATGGCATCTCATTATTCAGGAAATACAAAAAAAAAATCACCACCTGAAAGATGAGAACTGCAGAACCAAGACCCCTTTCCACTGCAAAATTCAGAGTGTGCACAGGCTGTATACATGCCCTTCTTTCGTCTGACATGGGGAATAACGTATACAATACATTCTGATATTTAAATGGTTCATTTTGAGAGAGTGAAATGACTAAAAGGCAAGGGCGCTGGAGACTCTAAATTATACTGTATCTCAAACAAGTCTATTTTAAAGCATTGTTATTGTGCCCGATCCTCATGGTGCCTTTGAATGCTCAAACTATAACAGTACGTCTTAATTTCAACGAGACTGTGAATGAATGAAATAATAGTAGTGTTAAATTGTGCCACCTGTCCACCCTTCCCTGGAAGCTGAATATGTATTGCTTAATACCTGCAGTGCTCATTCTGATCTCCTGTATTCACAATACAGCAGCACTTACTCCATGGGAAGATTTTGTTGGAGAGATCTAATACTTTGAAAATATAAAGTTCCTTTTATACAGTGTACACAATGGATTCCTTTATGGCAGTGATATATTCAGCACACTACTGTCATCCTGATTCTCTGCGACTCCTAGGTGTCTGGAGCAGATTATTGTCTATCACTTAGACAGCAGTTCCCTCCTTACAAGGCTTTGTCCACACCTCCTCATGACATGAAATGAGTGACATGCAAGCATCTCAATACTACCCAGAATACAAGTTTTGACTGTAGTGCAAGGCAGAAATTTGCTATACAAGATTGGAAGGCAGATGTTATAAAAGAACTTCCAGGTGCAATCTGAGGCAACCAAGCCTGAACATCTGGAGAAAAAAAAACATGCACGTCCTAGTTCGGACCCAATTTCACAAACGTGGATGTGCCAGTATGGATGTCTGCAGGGCCATCTACATAGGTGTCCTCGGCCTAGTTTCGAAGATCAGAGACATCTGAGACAATCAGCAGTGGTGCAAACACAAAAACTTGTATCAATTACACAAAAACTAACACAGCAATTGTGGAAGTGTGCTGAGAATAGTGGAGCGCCATCTTCTCTATATCTTACAGATGTTTTCAGTTCCAAACAAGTACTTTCCCAGTACTTATTCGTGCCTGAGGCAGGTCTAAGAGGTTGCCTACGTCTCTGAGGTTTCTGACATCAATCAGGAATATCTGCATTCATCACCCTGCCCTGGCCACGCCTTCAGCACACCTGCTTCCTATTTGGGGGTTGCTGCAGCTGAGACTTCTCAAAAAGTCATTCGTACAATGATTCAGGGGTCATCTGCATGCACATTTTCAGATGTCCAAATCTTATCTAAGCCTTTTAAGGTACTTCAGTTTTATCACTGTAAAGGTATATTTTTGACTGCAGTGAGGCATAAGTATGCAATACAAGATTTACTGTTTTGCTTCTCCGAGAAGGCGTGTTCCGCAGTTGGCATATAAGGATAAAGTGGCAATTTTGCAATCTCCTGCACAGTTAATGAATGTTTCCAGAAGCATATCTGGGCCCCATTTTACAAAGTGAAGTAGGTACATACTTTATTTTGTAAAACAGAGGCATAATGACGCACCTTAATCTAGTCACAGCAGTTATACCTGCTGTAGAGCAAGTTCAAATGTCTGCATCTAGATCATTCAGAAACACACGTTCTTGTATTTTATAACTTACACACATATATATGGGCCCCACCTTTGCTCCGCCCCTATACACACCTAAACAAAGTACACATGATGGGGCTTAGAATAGCAGCCACCTAACGCACATGTGAAAGCACCTTTCATGCACGCAAGTCCTCTAGATTAGGGACTTATGTGCATTACTGGTGCACATCCTTCCATGCGCCCCTGTAACATTATATCTAAAATGTCCTTTTCTTAATGAATATGAATAGTGGCATCTTACATATTTGCAAACAGACCTTGCTGAAATTCCTACCCAAAATATTTCTTTGTGCCAATGTACTCTCCTGCTCTGACCACAATCCACATAAGTTTTCTAGATTGAAATAGGCCTGAAATGCCACAACCCAGAAACTTCTCCTGCACTTTCCTCAATTTCATCGCATCCCATCTCTTACAGAATGTAAGATAAAATTGACTTGATGGCCTTTAAAATTTTCTAAGGGACTGGTTCTTCCACTCCTGCTCCTTGTTCGCATCTCTCTTTGCCGCTCCCTGGGGGGGGGGGAGAGCTTCCTCTGCATCTAAAATGTGCAACAATCTCCCACTTTTCCTCACTTGACTGGTTTTCAATGTTTCTGTAAATCTAAGTTGAAAAAAAATACCTTTTCTCCTTTGATTTTAGTACTCATCCATTCTCTCTCTCCCCCCCCCCCCCAAAACGAAATTGCATAATGTGGTAGCCAAAGTGTTGGTCAGTTCCAGTCTGCTTTGTGGTTTCCTGTTCTCCTTCCTTAAAGTGCATATTTGTGGTCTTCATTTCCAAGACTGGTATATCAGAGAGCTACCGTATGCATGCAGCGTAGTGCTTCCATTTTTCAACAAAGTTTCTCAAAAGCTCTGTACATATACAGTATTTGTCATGAGTAGACATCCGAGGTAAAACACAATACACCACAGTGCCAGGGTCAACCTAAGAACAGTAATCGCCAAGAATATCAAGCCTATATTGACTCATCAGAGAGGGTAGGCATTTGCATTCCCTCCGAGCGCGGGGTTGCAAAGACCATTTTTTTTGAGTGTTTGAAGTCTAAGGTATGCTGCCACTGCAATCAGAGGAAAAGCAACGTCAGTGGCGGGGTGGAGGGAGAGAAAGGCTGGAAAGAAGATGTAGGACATGAAGGGGGATGGAGAGAAAGGCTGGAAAGAAGATGTAGGACATGAAGGGGGATGCATGACACAGAAGGGGGATGGAGGGAGAGGCAGGAAGGGAGAAGCAGGACACGAAGCGGGATGGTGGGAGAGACTGGAAATGAAATGCAGGACACAGAAGGGGGATGGAGGGAGAGGCAGGAAGGGAGAAGCAGGACACAAAGCGGGATGGTGGGGGAGACTGGAAGCGAGATGAAGGACACGAAGGAGGGAGAGGCTGGAAGGGAGATGCAGGACACAAAGGGGGATTGGAGGGAACGTGCTGCGAGAAGCAAGATAATGATAAAGGGTGGATGGAAGATACTGGACATATAGTGGACAAGCAGACAGCAGACACAGGGTGGGGGACATGATGGATACAAGGAGGAGTAGAGGGATGGAGGGCCGATGTTGGACATGGGGTTCAGAGCAAAGGCTGAACATAGGTGAGGGGAGATAGTTGATATAAGGGGAGAACTGGAGGAGCAGATGGCAGATACTAGACACGGGCTGGTGGCATAGTGGGTGGAGAGCAGATGGATATGGCATGGAGGGGTGGATAGTAAAGACTGGACATAGGGTAGAGTCCATAAGAGGAAGCAAGGCAGATGCTAGACATGGGATTGGGGTATAGGAGATAGTGAGTGGAGGCTGGACACAGGGTAGGGATGGAGGGCAGATGCTGGACACAAATGGGGCAGGTGGAGGACAGATGCTAGACACGGAGTGGGGGATAGAGGAGTATGCTGGACATGAAGGGGATAGGATGAAAAAGAGGAGAGGCACTAGACAATGAGAGAGGGGGGAGACAAGATGGCGGGAGAGATGCTTGACAGAGGGAGGGCGGAAGAGAGAAAGGAGTTAGACTGGGAATAATTGACTAGGGAAGGATACAGAGATGGGGAGTGAGGGCTGCTCTAAAGGTTGAAAAGTGATAAGAAGATGCAGTTAAAAGATTGAGAACTGGGGGGAAACAAAATCTGAGTTGATGAAGAAAAATAGAAGAAAGCCAAAAGGAAAAGATCAATGTCAGAGATGGAAGGGAGTCAAGAGGACAGGAGGAGAAAGAAGTTATAGATGTATCAGAGACCCAGAGGGTGAGTTAAGAGAAAACAAATAAAGCAGAAACCAGAGACTTAAATAAACACAATTAGAGAATAAAATGACCAGACAGCAAAACGTATTAAATGTAATTTTAGTTACAGTTTAGTGATTGGAAATGTCTGTCTTTGGTCTTCACAGGGCTAATGCCCAACCTGCGACAGCGTTTATAAAGTGCCTGATAGCCATGGGAAAAAGTGAAACCAGATATTCAGTGCTAGAATCTGGATATCCTCTGACTAATGCAGCTATCCTGACAACGGCAATATTCAGCCACTATCTGGATAGCTGAAACCGCATAAAGTTAGGACAGTTATTGAGACTCAAAATGCTGCTAACCAGCTAAGTGCTGGGACTACCCTCGTCCCATCCATGGATCATCCTGGAACTCGCCAGCCAGTGCCACGGTATTTAGAGGGGATATTCAGAGGCGCTGACCGGTTAGTGCGGCTGAATATCCTTCTCAGCGGCATTTATCCAGATAAACCCTTTTGAATATTGGGCTGTACGTATATATTTTATCTTTTAAGCTGCACAGTACAGGGGCATCTGTAGCTCTTTCAGTTTCTCTGGTGTTGCATTGCATGCAGTGTCTCTGTTTTTGGTATTTCAATCTAAATTTTGTCTACATCATTTTATTTTTAATTTGTGTTCATTTATTTTATGCTTAGTGAGGATCTGTCTGTATTCTCAGTGTGTGGCCAAAGCATGCAGTTCCTATGTAAGGATCTGGCTTGCTTGGTTTTCTGACTATTTTAGGGTACACTGCAATAGAAATATTTAGGCAGTTGTTTACTAAGCGGGGCTAACTGTTAATGCACCAGATTGCGCATGCTATCTAGGCATGTTAACAGAGAACGCAGGGAAATTGTAGATAATGCACCAATTTTCTACACTATTTGCAGAAACAGTGTTATCTGCAAGAGTGAGCAGGATATGGGTAGAGTAGGGGGTTATCGTGGGCATCAACAGCATGTGGTAACCATGGCCAGTCTATCTGCACTTTTTTGCCATGTTAGCGGCAAAAGCCTAACGTGCTTTAGTAAACAGACCCCCTTAGAGTGCTGCTCTTTTCCAGGTAGGCTCCTTGTGCGAGTTTTGGAAGTTGATGCTGTTACAGTATTGTAGATTTTCTCCATAGTCTTGAAATAATTTTTGTAAGGCTTTATATTACCTCAAAATATGTCCATGACTGGTGAGTGTTTATATTGCTGATATTGAGATGATATCAGAATCAGAAATTATTTTGTGTATATTGGCAGTGTTCTCCCCAGGACCTTTTGAATGGGTGCACCACCCAGCTGACTTTACTGACCCGTCTGGCTAACGTAATCTGATGAATCGACATGGCAAAATAATGAGCAGGAATGGAAAAAGGAATAGATTAATGTGGCCCACCCAGCAAGTCGTTCGTGCCAAATTTTTGGGTTAGGTTCTATGGGAAAATGAACTCTGCACTCATTTGGATGTAGAAAAAATGTTCAAAAAAGAAAGTGAAAAGCACAGTGTACAATATCTTGAGAAATAATAGGAAATATTACAATTGTATGCCATCATGATATTTTAATAGTATGTACAAAGGTATACAACAAAAAAAAGGTCTGTGCACTTTAGACGTAGTAATTTCTGAGAAAAAAAACCCAAAATATGACCTGGACAAGATAAATGTCACCCTTCACTAATATTTGGTTGCACAACCCTTGGCAGCGATGACAGTCTCAAAACGTTTCTTGTAGCCATCTATAAGTTTCATACATCTCTCTGCTGGTAGTTTCTTGCACTCTTCAACTGTGATTTGTTCCAACTCATAAATGTTTCCAGAATTCCTTTTACCAATGGCAGATTTCAGCTCTTTCCAAGATTCTCGACTGGATTGAGATCAGGACTCATTGCTGGCCAGTTTAAAACAGTTCATTTGTTAATTTTTAGCCATTCTTTTGTACTTCGGGATTATGTATGTTTGGGGTCATTGTTACCTAATCTGTTCAGAGAATAAAGACAGGCTCTTTAAGAGTTAGAACAAGATAACACTGTTATTATCAAAAGAGCTGATAAGGGGGGAGTGGTAACTGTAATGAATATGGCTGATTATATTGCAGAGATTCGCAGACAGTTGGCAAATGAAAACCATTATAGAAAACTATCAGAAGATCCTACAACTAAATTGCAGTATGAGCTGAAGCAACTTATTTCTGAGGCGTATGATATGGGCTACCTAACTGAAAAGGAGGGGAGACTATTTGACTCCTAGTTTTAAAAAAAATACCAGCGCTTTATATCCTTCCTAAAATTCACAAAACCTTAAGCAATCCACCAGGTAGGCCAATTCTTTCTAGCAATGGTTCATTGTTGGAATATGTAGGCAAATATCTTGATGAATTCCTCCGATATGAGGTTCCTTTAATTAAGTTGTATATTAAAGATACAACACACTTTCTGTGTATTCTTGGAGAGTTATCAGAAGTTCAGTCCATACAATAGCTTGTTATGATGGACATTATTGCACTATATACTTCCATTCCCCAAAATGAAGCGTTGAATATTTTATATGAGGTTTGGACTAAAAGGGCGAGACCACATCAGGTATCAACACATTTCTTGATGCAGCTGGCCTTATTGTTTATCAAGAGGATTTTTACTTAAAAATCTCAGGGACTGCAATGGGCGCTACATTCGTACCTTCCCTTGCCAATCTCTATATGCAAAAATATGAAGAACTGTGGTTGTATGGTTGTGAATTTATAAAATATATGAGTTGGTATAGATATATTGATGACATTTTTTTGCTATGGAATGGCACATGGGAAGGTCTTGACCAATTCGGCAATCCAGCAATACATTTGTAAATGCATTGCGATTCTTCTGTCATCATTTTTTTGGATGTGCATGTTTTCAAATCATCAAATGGATTGGGTATGTCTGTTTACTCTAAACCTACTGATCAAAACACCTTTTTAAGTTGTTATAGTTTCTATTTGATTCATTTGAGAAACAGTTTGCATTATTCACCGTTTTTCAAGTTTAGATGGATATGTTTGTTGCTTGATGAATATTGATCACAAGCTAAAGCTCTATGTTGTAAATTTGAGGAGTGAGGGTTTCCAGCAAGGATCCTCATGAAGGTATATAAACGAGCAACACACAGTCATCATGAGTGGCTTTTAAGATCACCAGTTGTTGGACATTAACAGTAGAATCTTTAGTAGTTGGATAATAAAGAATCTATTGCTTGTGTGCTACAATATTCATCTTTATCTGCAAAGATCGCAGCAATAGTGAAGAGGTGATGGTAGGTATTACAAGTTCATTCGTGTTTTAGAGGATGAAGAGTGTGAATAGCATACCAGAGAGGAAGCAGCTTAAGTGGTGTCATGCTGCCGCCCCAGAGGCCAAGGTTGGTATGGGCAGGTCAGATGGACATGAGAGTTTTTTATATATTTTGAATTTGGTCCTTCTGTAAGAGGTCTTGGTAATGTTCCCAGGACCTACCGGGGCCAAAGTTCAAGAGAACACACTAGCCAGAATGTAGGGAAAATAAGGCTTTATTCCCCTTTAAGCACAATGGTTCAAATTATGGGAGACTACTTCAACCAACTGAAAGAAACCTTGCTTCAGGCAACAAAAAGAAATTATATTCACACTTGCTTTGTTTAACTGTTGCTTCACAGTGCTAGGCATAAACAACTTTACAGGCATTCGCTACTGTTCACTATTTTATGTTTCATGCACAGACCTTAGGCTACCTGCCTGACAGTAGCTACAGTCCATCGGGGTTTCAGGTGGGTCTTCGTTGAATTCCACCTGCATTATTTATTTATTTATTTATTTTTATTTTTTATATACCGCGCTATTGAAAATCAGCTCGGTTTACATTAAAACTGAACAGAGCAACAATGCGTTAAATATCGCAATGTGCTTACATAGAACATGGCTTACATATAACATGTGTTTTTACAATAACAATGGCATGGGCTGAGTATCAGACAGCTGTGAATCAGTGTCAGTAAACTCTTGAGGAGTGTACTGAGGTTTCTCATATAACACATTTACTAGCTTCCAATGTTCAGCATTCAAGTCAGGGCCGCGCCCATGTGAGTGTTTGTTATGGCAGTTACTTCCCCTTGCAGGCTGCCTTATGTTATACAGTCTTTTTACCAAGGGCTTGTGCTTGGTTTCACAAACAGTTTGATAGGGAGGATATACTCCAGTATCTTGTGTTTCCTGTCTTCTTAACTTATATTGCTTATCAGAATAAAAAGGTATTTTACCTTGTTTAGTTGAGCCCCACGTCCTGGTCCTGCTGTAGTTCAGCCTGTCTTGAGCAGTAGGCTTTTCACACTCCAGCTGGCCTTCATGCAGAGTCACCACTCTCTCACATTCACACCTTTTACCATTTGAATAAGGAATATTACCATTTGCAGCAAAGACTTCATCCTTGCTCAGATAATGCTTACTGTGTCTTGCATTTACTGCTGCCGGTTCTTCACACCAAACTCTGGGGTTTATTTCTCCCCTTGTGCCTTTCTTTCCAGTACCTCTCAACCAAGGACTCCTGGAACTCTGTGGCCTCGGATTCACTATGCCCTCCTGCCAGGAACTCCTTCCTCTCTGGTGCTCTGGACACTCCTTACGGTGCTCTCCTTCTTGGTTCCTTTCCAGAAGCTCTCTGTGGTGTGACTCTCCGTGGTCTGCTTTTCCTTGATAAGCCTCTTCTTGATATGCCTCCTTTTGGTAGGCCTTCCTTGGTATGCCTCTCCTTGGTCTCTCTCTCCCTGGTCTCCCTCTAACTTGTCCTAGTTCCTCCTTTTCAAGTTCCCAGCCTTTCTTCAGGGGAACTCCCCCTTTTCTCCATTGGCTGTTAGGTTGCATTACCTCATCAGCTCTGAGGTGCAGTTCTCTGGGCCTTGGAAGGTCACTCCTGCTCCCTCTATTGGGCTCCTCATAACATTGCAGCTGATGATAAAATCTTTTTTCAGGATTTAAAACCCTTTTTTCTCCATGAATAGGCTCTGCGGTACCACAGTGGCCAGTTGTGTCCAGCGGTTATGAGAAAAATTGAAGCCAGTTATTAAGTTGGCCATGTAAACTGTGGAAGATACCAGTCTTATGATCTCATGATGGAAGGCACCCAGTTTCCTGTTGGTTCTAGTACTATTACTTTAAGGTCTGCAACCTCTTGCCTTTCTGCTTCTGCAGTTTATGCGATAAGATTCCCATGCCAGTAATTCTCTTATATTGAGAAAACAACATGTCAATTGAGGGTGCGTTTATCAGAACATAAATATTGTTTGGCGAAGATAAAAGAAGTTGCACCTCTTGTGAGTCATTGCCAGCAATTTCATCATAACCTTTTGATTTAAAGTGTGGTGTTATCTATCATATTCCTCCAAATATACATGATGGTGATAGAGGTAAATTGCTTCTGCAACATGAGCAGAAATGGATTTTCGAATTGAACACATTGGAGTCTAACGGCTTTAATAGTTCCATTGAATGGGAATCTTTTTCTAAAAAACAATAAGATTTTTTGGCTATGACCATGCAGTACCACCTTAAATAAGATATGAATCTGTTTTCCATTTCCTTCTCTCGGTTTGGTTTAAAAATTAAATTTAAAGGGATTGGTGATGTCGGACACCCTGCTAGAGTTCACCAGTCCCTGGAGAGATACTCCATTTGAAGATGGCCTCCGATGAAGCAGTCTTATGAAACGGAGGGTTTATCAGAATTGAGAGTCTCCAGGGGACACTGAGACTTATTGCTATTTTCTTATATAATGTCATATGTTCTAGCTAGGCTCTTTGTGTTTTGTTTATAGGAACACCACAGAGAGTAACCTGCAGGCATCAATAGCCCTGATTGGGCTGTGATTTATTTTGAGTTGCCGTATGCTTTAAGATAGGAAGTGGGTGTTTCTATAATAGTTTGACTTAAATTGCATTAGTTGATGAATTTATAATGTATGACCTTTTTAAAAAAATGTTTTAGTGAAGAAATAAAAATATATAAAATAAAAACAAACATATAATAAAGGGAAGTAGATAGTATTTAGAGGAATTTTTTAAACCCATGATGTTCAACTCCCCTTTGGGCAAAGTTTTTTATTGCAAAGTAGTGGGATATCTAATTGCAATGAGATCTTTTCTCCTATTTTAACAATTAGGAGTTTCAGCGCCCCCTTAGGATCAGTAAAAATATAAGAAAAAAAAAATTTAATATTTGGTATAAGGGCTTATAAAGCACAGTTACTTACCTGTAACAGGTGATCTCTGGGAACAGCAGGAATAAGTCTTCACATATGGGTATGTCGGTACCGACGGAGCCTGCGCGGGAACGCTCCCCAGCGTCCAATCAGAAAGCTTTTGGGAGCATCCCACAGCGCCTGTGTGCTGCCTTCCCGCCTTTCCAACTGTCTCTCCTCAGTTGAGTTTTATAGCTGAGACAAAGAGGGAGAGAGAGAGAGAGACAACTCCTAGAGGAGGTGGGTGGGTTATGAAGACTTATTCCTGCTGTTCCCAGAGATCACCTGTTACAGGTAAGTAACTGTGCTATCTCCAGGAACAATCAGGAATGAGTCTTCACATATGGGGACTCCCTAGCTTTTGATGCCAGGGAGAGCGCCCAGAAGTTGTGTGTCCCTGGGACAGGGCTGCACTTCCCCACCTGGATCTCTGGCATCTCATGAGGGATGGTGGGTAGGAGTTGATTAAGTATGGAACAGGTGTTTGAGAACAGCCTGACCAAACAAGGCATCCCGGCGGGAGTCCTTGTCCAAGCAGTAATGGGCTGTGAAGGTATGAACTGAGGCCCAAATGGCTGCTCGACAGATGTCGTCGATAGACACAGAGTTCAGATGAGCAATTGAGGCTGCCATGGCTCTCACATTGTGAGCTGTGACATGGCCCTCCAGAGAAATGTTCATGCTCTGATAGGCGAAAGAAATACATTGGGCAATCCAGTTGGAAAGAGTTCTCTTGGAGAATGGGTGTCCCAAATGAGAAGGATCAAAAGCAACAAAGAGTTGGGAAGACTTTCTATGTTGCTGTGTCCTCTGTAAGTAAAAGGCCAGAGCTCTTTTACAGTCCAGGGTATGAAGATTCCCCTCTGCAGGTGATGCATGAGGTCCTGGAAAAAAGACAGGTAGGTAGACTTCTTGGTTGAGGTGAAAAGGCAAGACCACCTTAGGCATAAAATGTGGATTAGTCCTAAGGACCACCTTGTCATGATGGAACCTTGTATAAGGTGGATTAGCTATTAGTGCTTGCAATTCACTGATGCGGCGTGCTGATGTGATTGCAATGAGAAAGATAACCTTCCAAGAAAGGTATTTCAAGGAGGTAGTAGCTAAAGGTTCAAAAGGCGGCTTCATAAGCTGACCAAGAACCAAATTTAAGTCCCATGCCACCGGTGGTGGTCTAATGGGAGGCTTTGCTAAAAGGAGGCCTCTCATGAACCTTGCTACAAGGGGGTGAGGGGAAACAGGTTGTCCATTTAGAGGCTTGAGTGAAGCTGCAATAGCACTCAGATGGACTCTTACTGAATTTGTCTGAAGGCCTGCATTAGACAGATGCAGGAGATACTCCAGCAACGATTCCAGAGGTATGGCACGGGGGTTAAGACCCTTTTCAGAACACCAGATGGTAAACCTTTTCCACTTGAAGGCGAGGGCCCATAGTCACAGAGCTTCGTTGCAAAGCGACAGAGAGCCATTTCCTCCCTGCTTGTTTATGTAGAACATGGCTACCTGATTGTCCGTGTGGACAAGGACTGTCTTGTGGCTGAGCAGGGTATGGAAAACTCGTAGAGCAAGGAAGATTGCTCTGAGTTCCAAGAGATTGATGTGGAGACAAGTCTCCTGTGGGGACCAGATGCCCTGGGTGGAGAGGTCCTGAAGATGAGCTCCCCAGCCCATTGGAGAAGCATCTGTTGTAAGAGTTGCCTGGGGTAGAGGCTGTTGAAAAGGACACCCCAGCAAGAGGTTCTGAGGGGACTTCCACCACTGGAGGGACAAAATGAGGCGACTTGTGTTTGTTATTTTGTCTGACAGGCAGCCTAATGCCTGGGTCCATTGGGTGGATAAAGTCCACTGAGCTGCTCTCATGTGAAGGCGAGCATATGGTACCACATGAACAGTGGAAGCCATGTGGCCTAGTAACTGTAACATCTCTCGAGCAGTGAGTAGGGGTTTCAACTCTGCTTGAGAAGCTAACTGCATCAAGCGAAGGCAACGGGCCTGGGGAAGAAAGGCCCTTGCCTTTGTGGTATCCAGCAATGCCCCTATAAACTCCAGGGACTGAGTAGGGATCAAATTGGATTTTGGGATGTTTATTACCAGCCCTAAGTATTGAAGGATACGCATTGTGCAGGTTAGAGCAGTCCTGGCCTCTGATTGAGTGGGAGCTCGAATGAGCCAGTCGTCCACGTAGGGGAAGACAAATATTCCCAGGGTGCGTAGAAAAGCAGCAACCACTGCCATGCATTTTGTGAACACCCTTGGTGCAGAGGCCAGGCCAAAGGGGAGCACTCTGTATTGATAGTGCTTCTCCTGGAAAAGGAACTGAAGGAACCTTCTGTGAGTTGGATGGATGAGAACATGAGTGTACGCATCCTTGAGATCTAGAGAACAAAGCCAATCCTGACTCTGAAGGTATGGCAGCAGAGTTCCCAGAGAAACCATCTTGAATTTTTCTTTGACTAGGAATCTGTTCAATTCTCTGAGATCTAAAATGGGTCTGAAGCCCCCTGTTTTCTTTGGGATAAGAAAATAGGGGGAGTAGAACCCTGTGCCCTGTTGTTGAGAAGGCACTTCCTCTACTGTCCCTTGGGCTAGAAGAGTGGCAACCTCCTGCTCTAATAGGCTGAGGAGGGAGGTTGGAGAATTGAACTGGTGCACTCTTGTGAGAGGGGGCAAGCTGGAAAAATGAAGTTTGTACCCCTCTCTTATGATGGAGAGTGTCCACTGCTCTGCTGTGATTTGTTCCCATCTGGGAGCAAAGTGACATAGCCTTCCTGGAATGGTGGAGGGCTCTGGTCCTTCTAGAGCCAGAAAGGCTAAGTTCTCTAGCAGAAAGTCAAAGGCCCTGAGGTGGCTGAGACTGTTGGGCTGGAGCAGGCCTCGCAGCCTTTGCCTTGGTCTGTTTGGAGGATTGCTGACGTTTGGAAGGGAACTGAGCTGCAGAAGATGCTCTCTGACTATAAGCAGGATAGGATCTTACCTTCTTTGAAAAAGGTGTTTTCTTGAACAACCTTTTCTTAGCAGGAGCAGCTGTAGATTTGGAGAGTCTATCCAAAGCAGAATTTTCAGCATCCATCTGATTGGCTTTTGCTTGCCAATCTTTTCCAAACAGATTTTTACCTGTACAAGGGATATTTCCCAATTTATCTTGGACCCAGGTCTCCAAATCAGATGCTTGAAGCCAAGCACAACCCTACGTGCTGCTATAGCTATAACTGAGGCTCTGCTTACGCATTCAAAGGAATCGAAAGCTGCACGGTTGGAGAATTTGGAGACATCCTGGGCATGTTTGAGCGCAGAGAGAAATTCTTGCCTTTTATTGTCAGACATAAAAGGACTTAAAGTCTGCAAATGGTCAGTGACCTCTTTTAAGAACATGCCCATGTAGAGACTATAAGAATTAATTCTTGCAGCAAGCATGGAAGCTTGGAAGATTCTTCTACCAAAAGCATCCAGGGTTTTACATTCACGTCCTGGAGGATTAGAGGCATGTCTCTTGGCACTTCTAATCTTTTTCATTGCAGACTCAACCACAATAGAGTGGTGAGGAAGCTGAGTCTTATGGAAACCAGGACAAGGAGGGACATGATACATGGTGTCCAACCTGCGAGAATGAGGAGAGGTGGTTAGAGGTGCTTCCCACATCCTTAACATGAGATCATACAGAATCTCATGAATAGGCAAGGTAGCTGCCTCTTTAGGAGTTTTAGGATATTGTAAAATATCTAACTCCTTAGCTCTAGGTCTGACTCTGGGGCTACTGTAATAGAGAGACCCCGAGCCACCTCTCTGATAAAGTCTTGAAAAGACAAGTCCTCTGGAGGAGACATCCTTCGTTTAGGAGAGGACTCCTCCTGTGGAAGAAGCATCGCTGCATCGACAGACTGTTCAGAATCCTCAGAGTCATCAGAGGAATCGAAGTATTGTCTGTCGGGATGCTCTTGCAAAGCCCGATACCCGTACCGATCGGGATCGGTATCGGGAATCATCGGTACCGGGGTATCGGTACCGGAAGGCTGCAGAGGGCAGGGTACCGGCATGGCTGACACCGATGTCGATGTCGATGCCACCGGTACCGGGATCGGTACCGATGGCGATACCGGAGCAGGTACCTGCGGAGTAGTTTGATGCGGTACCACGGGCGTTGATGCCACAAGGAAAGCTGCCAGACTGCGTTCCATGGACAGAATCCTCTGATCTATGGACGCTGCCAATGCCTGGAAGTCGGTACCGGTGGAGGCCACCGGTACCCCAGAGCATGGCACCAGGAGATCGGTTGAGGCCACACCATCTAGATCGTCCTGGAACCCCGATGATGATGCTTTAGAAGCCGAAGCCTCCCGCCGGGGTAATTTTGCCGGTGCAGAATCCTCAAGGGCAAGGCCAGAGGCATCTCGATGCTTAGAAGGAGATTTGCCCTTCGAGGACCGGCTGGATTTATGTTTAGTTACCTGAGATCCATGTGAGGAAGAAGACGCCCTGGAAGACGTCAATGCCACCGAAGCTGCATCAGAGGGAAACAGGGTACTGAGCTTGGCAGCTTGGTTCTGTCGACCTCTCTTAGACATCATGGAACAGGACATACAATCTTTGATGGAATGGTCAGGGCCTAAACATTTGAGACACCAGTCATGGGTGTCGGTGACGGATATAGTACCGCCACATTTTGTGCACTTCTTAAAACCTGAGGCAGGTTTTTCCATATTTGAGGAAAAAGGCTTTGGGCCTAAGGCCCAAAACTGAAGTACACCTGAAGAAAAAATAGAAGGTCCTTTTTTTTTTTTTTAGGAAAAGAATAAGAACCGGCGGTACCGGTATAGCGTCGAGGAAGGCAGACGCGACAGAAAAGAAATAAAGAAAAAAATAAGGAAATTCTTCTGCAGTGACAGGAACACGATCTGCTGGCTCTGCGGAAAAAGAACAACTGAGGAGAGACAGTTGGAAAGGCGGGAAGGCAGCACGCAGGCGCTGTGGGATGCTCCCAAAAGCTCTCTGATTAGACGCTGGGGAGCGTTCCCGCGCAGGCTCCGTCGGTACCGACGTACCCATATGTGAAGACTCATTCCTGCTTGTTCCTGGAGATTAGTAAGTGAGAATGTAAAAAAACTTTTTTAACCAGTTGTCTATATGTAACTAAAGGCTTTTTCTTTTTGGTTTGGGGAGAATTGCAGCCATAAAGATGAATGTGCTCCCCAGGGTCCTATTTCCTTTTGCGTCATTGCCCTGTATAGTTTCACGGAAATTCCATAAAAAGCTCCAAGGGATGGTTATGGATTACATATGGGATGGGAAGGCATCGAGAGTAGCAAGATTATGTTTCAGAAAAAGGACAAGGGGGGCTGAAAGTGCCCTGATTTGCAACTTATTATGCAGTGGCCCAGCTGCAGGTTTTGATGGCTTGGAGGGGACTTGGTGAGGTTCTGCATTGGGTGAGGATGGAGCAATGGGAGGGGAGGGAGACATTAGAGCTCCAGGTGTTGGATCCTCTGCCACGGAAGAAGAGGGAGGGGGAAGAAAACCGCTTTGTGGCCTTGACCATAGGGGTGTGGAATAGATGCAAGACATAACTATTGGAAAGGAAAGCATAGTTGCTCACCTATAACAGGTGACCTCCGGGAACAACAGGAATCAGTCTTCACATATGGGCACGACTAAGCCTGGCACGGGAACACTCCCCAACATTCAATAGAAATGCTTTAAGAAGCATTCCTCCATGCATGCGTGGCTGCCTTCCTATCTTCGCTCCTGGTTTCCTCAGTCAGGTATATAGCAGATACAAATTGAGATCAAAAGGAAAAAATGGGACAACTTGAGGGGAAGGTGGGTGGGTTGTGAAGACTGCTTCCTGCTGTTCCCAGAAATCATCTGTTACAGGTGAGTAACTACGCTATCTCCAAGAACAAGCAGGAAGTCAATCTTCACATATGGGATTCCCTAGCCACATACTGCCATGTTTAATGTTCCAATGACATCATTCTATGTAATTTGTTTGTTTATTGTAAACCGTCCTTGATCTTGGTAAGGGGCGATATAGAAAAACACTGAAATAAATAAAATAAATAAAAATAGTCCACCAAAGCCTGCAGTTCACTAACCCTATGGGCACAGGTATTACAGTGAGATAAAGAACTTTCCATGTTAGCATTTTAAAGAGGCTGATGCCATAGGTTCAAAAGGACTGTGCATGAGCTGTGTAAGAACAACATTTAAATCCCATGCTATGGGTGGTGGGCAGAGAGGCAGTTTGGTCAGGAGAAGACACCTCATGAATCTGTGACTGGAAGGAAAGGGTTTGGAAGGGGTTTTGGAGAGTAGGCTTGGGGAATGAGAGTGGGGGGAGAATTCAAGTAAGGGGGATTGGAGGTAAGAGGTGGGAAGGGGTAATTGGGGGAGTAAGGGGGTGAATACTGGATGGAGGATGGGTTGGGAGTGCAGAGAGTTTTGAATGACTTTTTACTGTTGAAGTTTTGAACAAGTCACAACAGCTGTGTAAGTTGTTGATGTTGGTATAGTGTATTCATTGAGGGATGAGAATTGGGGGATTGGTGAATGGGGATCAATGAATATGATACGTTTGGGCAGAGTGGTGTTGTATTTCATGAAAATTTAATAAAAATTAAATTACAAAAAGAAAAATTAACATTGCAAACGGTAGACTTAGGAACCCCGAGGTCTTTGGAGATGGCCTTGTACCCCTTTGAAGTTTGGTGTTTGGTGATAATGGCTTTTCTGATGGTCTTGGGTAGCTCTCTTGTCTTCACAATTGTGAAAATGAAACAGGGAATGAATGTGGCCATTTTAAACATTAGAGCCCTCAATTCATTGGTTGATGCAAGTCATGTGAGTACTGACAATTGATCACAGTTGCATCTAATTTTACTACAATAGGAGTGTGGTTCTTCTGTTCAATCTGATTTGAATTGTTTATAATCATGTCCTGGCAGTGTGCAGTTTTAATACTAATTCCTTTTTTTAATTTATCTTGTTATATTTGATTCTTTTGTGTGTCAAATATGTATGCATATACAGTCAAAGCCATTTCACTGGCCACTTTTTTTAAAGGAGACATTAAGGGGTGTGATAAGGAAGCTTATCATAGCTCAGGAAGGAGCTATAGGAAAGGTGAAGTGACTCTGAACAAGCAACCTGTCAGTTCTGGTAGAAATAAGAAAACAGAATTTTCCCATAAAAGACTACCAGTCCCAGAATGCACCAGGTTTCCAACAGCCATTAGAGGAGCTGAAGTGGGGAAACGTGTGTTCAATCAGGAGGGCTATGAGGTAATCCCTAAGCACTCATCTCAAAGGGCAGGGCCTGATTCAGCACAGCTGCGCTGTGTTAGGGAGGAGCACTCATCCAAGCAGAATAAAGGTAGAGTTTATTCTACAGAGAATCAGCTTGAGCTTGATCATCTTCATCATCAAGAGGATCATCAGAAGCAGAAGCCAAACCGGACGGACAGAGAGGGAAAGAAACCCTTTGGAAGAAAGAGGAGAAAAGCCTTTGAGAGGTCTAGAAAAGTCCAGAGCAGTACGTATACTGGGAGGCATTCCAAGGGCCAGCATACACCATTGGACTGGGGAAAGCCAGAGGAATGGTGCTGCAGAGTTAGGAATCTCCAGACAGTACCTGTGAGGGAGACGGCTGCACGTGGAAGGGACCCTAAGACCCGTGCCAGAAGGTATGTGAAGAGAGATCCAGTGTCCAGGGATCTGGATTGGAAGGCTGGACATAAGAACTGGACTACATACTGGCCAGGCTATATAGAGAGGAACTCTAACAGCAATGGAAGCTCAGGTATGAACATTGATCTATGCCCTAGCTATAACCTTGAAAGACAGCAGGGAAACAAGTATTCTCCTGAAAGTGCTCCATTGGGAGATTCATCTGTGCCAATCCATGATATTGAACCCATGCTTGTTGAAGAAGAGGGGGTGATAGCAGATGAAGAATCTGTTTACATGGACTGCTCTCTGTCTAAACTCCTTTGGTGATTTTCTGTTATAAAGTACAGCAACCATCACAAAGAAATACAAACTTGTTCTTTAATCTACTCAGAAAAGCTCCTGTGTAGGATTTCTAGCCACGCAGTAGAAAGCAAGCCAGCTAAGGGGTTTCAGTTGGATAACTGCTAGCAATTGAGCCTTACCTAATTGCTTGTGGGCTCTGAGAGAATCACTTCTGAATCTATGTGGGAAGATACAAGAAGTTAACCTGAGAAGAACAGTTTTTCCTTTCTTTGTGGCTTGTGTATGTTGTTTGATACATTGCTAAGAGAATATTAGCTAAAGCCTACAGAAAAGACCAGTTTGTTACCAACCAGGTCTTATTTCTTTTGCTTTGATTGCCTGACAGTTCAAATGTTGTTTTCCTGATTTTGTTTTTTTCAAGTTTAACACTGAAAGCAAGTAACCTGATTTATGTGCTACCAAGCATATCTGTGTTGGGAGAAATAACCCCATAAATAAATATCTTATTGGCTTTATCCAAAAGCACAACTAATTATTGTGAGCAGCTGTGTCTGGTGTGAATGAACTGCATTGCCCACAATCCCTTGCAAATCATATAGATATATGCACTTGCCAAGACTGTGAAGATTCTCACCCAGGCAGCCGTCTGACAGGGGTTGAACTACAAGGATGCCAGTAATGTTGACCACAACTGTATTAAAATAGTGCAACAACAGTTTTTTATAGGGCTTGATATTCTGGGGAATGAGTAGACATCCAGCAGGTTTTCACATATTCAAATAATGCGGTTTTAGCTATATTTGACAAGTTTGCAGGCAAGATGCCTTTTGGTTCTGGTACATACAAAGCTAGAATAGTTTCATTTGTTTGTTTTATGATGTTACCAGTCCAGACATAATTCCTAATGGGGTTATTCTGTGCTATGAATAACAGGAATGGACGGTCCGATGGGTCGTCCATCCCCGCTATTCGTGCCGGCTCCTGCCCCCAACTGACTTCCCCGCCGATTGTGCAGGGAAGTTAAATGGGGGCAGGGAATGGGTGGCCTGGGGGTGGAGTCTGTACGTCCCAGGGTCAGTGAAATGTCCTGGACGTGATTTTTTTGCACAGCCTGGGGCATGGATGGAGCAGGGAGGGTCGGGGTTTATTCCCTATAGCCCGACCCTGGCCTTAAGAGGCCAGATCGGGGGTTGGGCTGCGGGGAATAAACACTTTTATTTGGCGGCCAGCATCGCAGCTTTTAAATGGAGCCGTGGTGCCATGGCAACATGACGCTATGGCACCGTGACTCCATTTAAAAGCCCTAAGTTAGCCGACGGCAGTCCTGCACATGCAGGCTGGACTGAATCGCAGTCCCAGCCTGCACGTGCAGGACTATTCACAATTCTGATCCCGCAGGGCTAGACGTGCCCAGTGGGATCAGAATCGCAATCCTCTGTGCATCCAGGATCTACGTGCGGGACAGAATCGGGCCTGAAATGTTTAGAGTTAGAACTGAAAAACCCTAAGAAAATGCCCTCAGTGAGGAAACTGGATTTTTTGGCTACTTGCTATCATCTTTAGGCTTCTGTAATGCACTGCACCCTCCTTCAGACTTCAGTGTACTGAGGTATAGGGATGTTCACGAATGCATTAATGCATGCTACATTGAAAAATTATGACTCTATTTGCCTGTGTTATTTGTCCTTTTATCATGCACTGTTTAGCTATTGTGAACACTATTGCAGAAATAGGTAATGAGCTGTATAATTATGTAAATCAGTTCATTACCTATGTTATCATAGCTAAATAATGAGCATTAAAATGTGTAAATGTCACACAAAACTATTATTGCATGTTTTTAAGTGAACTACATATGCTTACTTTTTCCTGTTGCCTCTAATTCATCGTTCGTATTTTCTATTACTGGTATCTTCCAGCTTGAAATTTATTTATTGCACTGTCTTGCTCCATCCGACTTTACTTACCATTTGTGTCGCTGCCTCTTCAGTTAACTGATTAATTAGGTCACTTCCTGTCTGCTGATTGTCATTTATGCGTTAACAGTATGTCACTTCCTTCTCAGTTGACCATTGTGTCACGTCTTTCAAAGATGATGAACAATTATCCTTTTCTGTTTAAGGATTAATCATTTGTTTCCTTCTTCCTATTCTTCTGGTTCTCCATTTAATGACATCTTTTGAAGGAGTGTTTTTCACTAATTTCTTTCAACTACTTTTTTATTTTTAGATTCGATCAGACAAGGATCGAGAAAATCTGATCCGATATAGCATTACTGGAGTGGGAGCTGACCAACCACCCATGGAAATCTTTAATATAGATCCCATAAGTGGACGTATGTATGTGACCAGACCTCTGGACAGAGAAGAGAGATCTTCATACCATGTAAGCAGAAGGAAATCTCATTAATCTATTATAATAAGATGTCTCCAATAGCATAAGCCATACATATGAAGTTCTGCATGAAGACAGCCAAGCTCATTTTATAGAATGATGCAAATGATAGTACCATAGAGTCCCTAAATTCTACAGCATATTTCTTTAATGCAGGGGGGAGAACCATTTTTAATTGTTTTGTGGAACAAAATGTACCTGGAGTTTACCACTCAAAAGCCAGTCGGTATTTTGAGCTATTCTGATAAAACCATGTAGCTTTTTCTGTTGAACTGCGTGTCTTCTGGTTTTACAAAATTTTATGGCCTATAAGTTTGAATTTTCTATCAGTAAATTGAAATGTTATTAAATTATAACACTTCAACTCTCTTACAAAATTGAGCATTGAACAGTTTAAAAAAAAAAAGCCCTCTTTTTTTTTTTTTTGTAAGAAGGTTTAGTGTCTGACACTGCATATGCAGACGACTGAACCTGTCAGGATATGGCTTTGAGGCATAAAGACCTGGCCTATACTTGCTGATCCACTATTGAATTAATTGCACACTGTAAAATCCAGAAGGCGCAGTTCAAATATCACACTTCTTAAGTATTTCTTGGCTTCATTGCTCTGAGTATCACTTGTTTTATTTCCATTTGAACTCATACTGTTACAGCAACGCCAGACTCTTTATTCAGCTCCCCGCCAGCGATAAGCTGTGCACAGCAACGAGTTACCGAAGGTCTAATAACATAGGATGTGTGAAGCAGCCGGTTGTGCTAACCCATGGGACTGGCTCCGGAAGAATTATGTGGTTGGGGTTTTTCATAATAAATTAATGAAAATGCACCAGTTAAATAACTTTCAGATCCCCCACTGAGCACCATCCATTTAATGTATGCATTTTATGGATATTCAGTTTTATATCTGTGCCCCAGACTCCCTGTAAATGCAAATGATTTGGCCACTGTAAAATATTGTCAGTGAGGGAATCATTGCATTTAGTATTATATTCTGATTCCATCACGCTGCAAGGCATTAGGGGCCAGGAAATGCTTATTGTCCTAATTTAGTAATATTGATCTTTTGGATTGGCTGTTTCCTGTTGGTTAATGTGCTGGAGGATGTATCTTCTCTGTGCCAAACTGAGAAAGTGCCAGAAATTCCAGACAACTCAATATTTCAAAGGAGAATTAGCTCACCGCAGCCCCTAAAAAAGTAAAGTTCTGTAAAGCTGCCCATTATTTCCAGATCCAATGTTTTTCCTTCCTGATAATCACCACGTCAAGAACTTGAATATAGCAAGTTGTACTTAAAGCAAGGTAGAAATGGGGAATACTAAGGCCCTCTGACTAAAGCCTTGTAGCCAGTTAACATCCATTTTAACGTGTGGCAACCAGGAAAACAAATGGACAAGCACAGCAGCCTCTGTATGCTAGAACACAGTAATCGGCCATTGTAGGACGGGACAGAGTGTGGGTATGGAGAATACATTGCCGCTAGCGCCAAGCAATTGCTGCACACTCATCGGCAATGTGACTCTTAATGCGAGTTCACCTGACTGTACGTCACACGTTAGGGTGGCCCATCCCGCGTTATCTGCTGGGACTCTACTGAGCATGCCCTCAACTGCTAATGCTGAGGCATTGCACTTAATGAACTAAACAAACACACCTGAAGTGCAAAGCCTTAGCGAGCTTTAGTAATTGTATGCAGCACAGCTGGAATCCACCTAGCATTGGATTTGTTTAGTTCTGCTGTGCCACAAATAGTGTGTCTTTAAAAAGAACCAGAACTGGGAGCTTACTATTGCAAAGAAAGTCCACTTTGTCCTAACACAGTAAGATCTTGTGAAATAAGCCATAGCACCTACCCAAGTGGTGTAAAAACTAGGTAGGCACTACCGATGTGCTACATTTGTGCAAAATAGCAAAGAGGAACTACCTGAATTTAGAAAAGTAGCATGCACAATACACACGCATTAAAAGCACCCAAATACGTTCCATTGTTTGTATGGCTAACCGAAGGCAGCGGGAGGGGAAGGAGGGGGGGCAAAATAGAGCACGGATGTTTGGAGTCAGCATTGACTCGATGGCACACGCACACATGTTTTAAAATCAACTATATGTGGGCTGTTTTCCTCCTGCAACATGAACACGCTTCTTCTTAATGTGACTCGGCATAGATGCACTGTGCAACCAATACATAATAGTTGTAGTTGTAGAGGGCAATGTCCAGTCAGGCCATATCATCCAGGTGAAATCCTACTCATTTGAATAAATGCCTTTGAAATTTTCCCTCCCTAGGAGCAGATCTTACCTTGTGTTTGTTGGTGATGCTTTTATTTTGAGTTACCAGAACCTCTAAGCAATGCCTTCTCTCAAAGGCGGGGAGGGGAGAGATTATTCCTGAGTGGAAATCAAATGTAATTAAAATGTTAGCAGGTTTAATAGCAAGTTTTGTGCCCTGTACTACCCCTTACCTTTGCACCAAGTGATTTCATTTCTCAGGCATACTTGCGCCATATGGAGTTCAGTGGTTTGAAGATAAAAGTAGTTTTGAGCTAAACTAAAAGTTATTTTCTTCCCAAGACAATGTGACTTCTGACTGAGTTATCACATTAATGTGTCTGGCATTATGAAGGACACAGGTCCATGCAGTTTACAGGCAACCATGAAATGCAGAATGTAAGATCACTTATGGAGCCTGAAATATGATCAGTCAACTTTAACATAAAAGGCAAGGTTGCCTTTCTTTGAACTGGAGGAGTTACAAGTATTACGCCCGATTCTTAACGTTTGCATGGCACT
This sequence comes from Ichthyophis bannanicus, assembly GCA_033557465.1. NCBI lineage: Eukaryota > Metazoa > Chordata > Amphibia > Gymnophiona > Ichthyophiidae > Ichthyophis > Ichthyophis bannanicus. The sequence goes on from CM066049.1 coordinate 123,851,704, forward strand.
TTAATGCTTGTAAAGCGAGGCTTAGCCTTGTTTTTGAAAACTAAAGGATAAAATTTCATCAGTCACAGTCTTGGGTGAAGAAAATGCCAACAGCTACCATAATAAATGAAATAGTCTCTCTTTGGAACAATCATCGTGTAGTAACTCCATCAATTTTGAGAGGCTGGAGGCAGTAGTGCTCTTAAAATGATGACTTTTAAGCCCTAGGGTAAGGAGAAGATGGAATAAATGCCTTCCACCATCAGATCTGTATATGCACGTGATGTTCCCTCTCTCCAGAAAATGCCTCAGACCACAATTAAGCATCAGGCTTGGGGAAGACATAACTACCCTCGTTCTACTGCACGTCTCGCGGTGTACCCACCCACGCTAAACTCCAGAGTACATCACTTGTGCACAGACCTCTATGAGAAAGTCCACCAAGTATATTGTGAAAATTGTAATGATACCACAAGGGAAGAGAGAAAGGAATACTGGAAACTATAAGGGGCAAGACTTAGCAACTCTTTACTCTGGAGGGAAAATTGCTGCAGGTTTAATGAGTGGAACTACCTCGTTTTCAGTGGAAAAATTGCTGCTACAGAACTGGAGTCTGGAGTAATTTTTATATCAGATTAAAATGATGCTAAATCTGACCCTATCTTAAATGAGGATTTTAACTTTCAGACTGTAGGCTCCCAAGCACTTCTTAGCCAAGGTTATTTTAGCTCGTGATTTCTGCTAAGTCCCTCCACTATTTAGTTCCTCCAATCCACATTCCTGGTACTAGTAGTGAGAATAGTAAAAAGTGAAGGATTGGTTTGACCTGAAGACAAACCAAACCACAACTTTGTGTGCAAGAGTGGAATTTCTCAGAGCCTCTCCTTGCCAATGAAAGGATCCCGTGGCCAAGATGGGATTGTGGATGGCGATCTCAAGATAGTATGCATCTCAGACCCTCAGAGCCACCATCGGACACTATAGCACATCGCCGAGCAGCAACAAAGGCAGGAAACAGCAGCGGGAAGGTAAGCTGCTCCCTGCTGTGACCCGCACCATCGACATGCACCCAGAGCTGATTTAAAACAAGAGACACACCAAGGTGCCTGAGAGCCTTGACAGAAGGCCCTTTGGCGTGGCCCTTAAGCAAGACAACAGTAGCAGACAGGAACACCCTGCTAAGCAACATCCACCTACAACACTTGCAACCGGATAATAGAACCTTTAAAAACCAGGACTGGAACAGATAACGTCAACAAATACATGGGAAGTTAAGTGGCAAGACATGTTGAACCCGAGAACACCATCATGTGGGTACATGGCACAACACTAATCCTACCCCTGCTACTACTACAGCTAACGCCACAGCATGACGCGCCCATGCACTCACACCCAATGCACATACAGTATTGCACTACATGGATCAAAACAAGCATACATCATGCAAAACCCACACCCACAAAACAAACACGCTAATCACCATAATCCTTACATACACTGCACAATATGACCACACTAATCCTATTCAAGGTGCAAATCATCTGCACACTCATCAATTGAAGATCCATCAGAAATAAGACCTACACTATTTCAGACTACCTGCATGCACAAAAAACAGACATACTCTGCATAACGGAGACATGGCTCAGTGATGCAGATCGTCACCCTGAACCAGATTACTCCACATACATATACAGCCTATAACTGCCCTAGAACAGGCAGATAGAGAGGAGAAGTATTGATACTGGCCAGGAGCCAATACAAATTTAAAACTACCTCGTCGACCAGCACAGAGGAATCCAGCATAATAAATATCTTCAACAAATATATAGCTATATGCCTCGCTTACAGGCCCCCAAATGCCAAAGCTGAAGACCTATCAAGGATGCTGGAGACAGTATGCGCACACGATGCAGCACACAAGCCACTCAAAGTCCTAGGGGACTTCAACCTCAAGGCAGCACCCGACAAGGATACCAAATCATTCCTCAAAGCGATGGAATGACTATGATACACTCAACTGATCAACGGCCCCACAAACAGACATGGAATGACCCCTGACCTAATATTCATTCCCAGAGTTGTACAAGCACGCAACCACCCAAAATCCTACCAAAGTCATGGTCGAACCATCACTTAATAACTTTGGTTATGCAAATTGACCAACCTACACCACCTCTGCAAGAGCCACACAACAAAAGAAGATTTGAATCCTTTGACAAAGAAGCCTTCCTGAAAGAAGTAATACCCAAAATACAGCAAGACATAACTGATCTTGACGGGACCATTGAAAACTGGAACAATACCCTATACCAGGGGTCTGCAACCTTTAAGACATAAAGAGCCACTTGGACCCGTTTCCGAAGGGAAAAAAAAAACTGGGAGCCGCAAAACCATTGCGACATTTAAAACAAATCTAACACTGCATATATTGTTTCTTACCTTAATGCTATATACGACCCCCTACTTTTCCTGTTAAAATATAGGTGTTTGGCCTATACTCGCCGTATAAGACTACCCCTCTTCCTTCGCACACCAAAAAAAATACGCCAGAAAATATAACAACAAGAAGTAACAATATTTGATTTCAAAATTATGATGATTTTGTAGTCAAATCACTAATATGAAATAAAATTATTTTTTCTACCTTTGTTGTCTGACCAATTTATTCTTTGATCATGCTGGTCCCGATCTGAGGCTTCTGCTTTCCTGTCTTCTCTTAGCTCTCTTTCTGTGGTCTATGGTCCATCTGCCAGTTCTTATCTCTTCTTTCGTTTTCTTCACTTCTTTCCATCAGCCTATTTCCAGTCCCAGTAACCCTCCCCAATATCAGCCCCTTTCCAGTCCTCACTCCCAGTACCTTCCAATGTCAACTTGCATTCCCATGATTGCCACTGGTGTCCATTTCCTTCCAGTCCCCCTCCTTCCCCACTGACCAGTCCCTTCTAGTACAAATACCATGGCAGCCCCTCTCAGATCCAGTTCCATTCTCCCATCCCCTCATATCAGCCCATTTGTAGCCTTAGCCCCCAGTTATCTTCCAGGGCCAGCAGCTCTATCCTCCCCTCCCCACAATCAGCCCATGCCCAGTCAAAGCCCCCCAATCAGCTCGCTTCCAGTGCTAATCCCCCCTCAACCCCATTACCAGTGCTAGCCTCCCCTAATCAGCCCAATACCAGTCCTACCCCCCATCAGCTCATTACCAGTCCTAGCCTCCCCTAATCAGCTCATTTCCAGTGCTCGTCCCCTCAACCCCATTACCCGTGCTCCATCCCTCCATGTCAGCCCCCCTCCCTCCATCCATATCAGCTCCCTCCCTCCATGTCAGCCCGCCTCCCCAATCCCTCCATGTCACCCCCCTCCATGTCAGCCCCCCTCCCTCCATGTCAGCCCCCTCCATCCCTCCATGTCAACCCCCTCCATCCCTCCATGTCAGCCCCCCTCCCTCCATCCATAACAGCTCCCTCCCTCCATCCATCCATCCATATCAGCCCCCCTACCTCCATGTCAGCCCCCCTCCCTCCATGTCAGCCCCCTCCATCCCTCCATTTCAGCCCCCCTCCCTCCATCCATTCATATCTGCTCCCTCCCTCCATGTCAGCCCCCCTCCCTCCATGTCAGCCCCCTCCATCCCTCCATGTCAGCCCCCCTCCCTCCATCCATTCATATCTGCTCCCTCCCTCCATGTCAGCCCCCTCCATCCCTCCATGTCAGCCCCCCTCGATCCATCCCTCCATGTCAGCCCCCTCCATCCCTCCATGTCAGCCCCCCTCTCTCCATTCATTCATATCTGCTCCCTCCCTCCCTGTCAGCCCCCTCCATCCCTCCATGTCAGCTCCCCTCGATCCATCCCTCCATGTCAGCCCCCATCCCTCCATGTCAGCCCCCCTCCCTCCATCCATTCATATCTGCTCCCTCCCTCCATGTCAGCCCCCTCCCACCCAACATGTCAGCCCCCCGCCCTCCATTCATTCATATCTGCTCCCACCCTCCATGTCAGCCCCCTCCTCCCTCCATGTCAGCCCCCTCCATCCCTCCATGTCAGCCCCCCTCCCTCCCTCCCTCCATGTCAGCCCCCCTCCCTCCATGTCAGCCCCCTCCATCCCTCCATGTCAGCCCCCCTCCATCCATCCATTCATATCAGCTCCCTCCCTCCATGTCAGCCCCCCTCCCTCCATGTCAGCCCCCTCCATCCCTCCATGTCAGCCCCCCTCCCTCCCTCCATTCATATCTGCTCCCTCCCTCCATGTCAGCCCCCCCCTCCATCCATCCATTCATATCTGCTCCCTCCCTCCATGTCAGCTCCCTCCCTCTTAATATGTACACCTTAGAGGAAAGGCGGGATAGAGGTGATATGATTGAGATGTTTAAATACCTCCGTGGCATAAATGTTCAGGGAGAGAGCCTCTTTCAATTGAAAGCAAGTTCTGCTACGAGGGGACATGGGATGAGGGTGAAGGGAGATAGATTCAGGAGTGATATGCGGAAATATTTCTTTACGGAAAGAGTAGTGGATCCGTGGAATAGTCTCCCAGTGGAGGTGGTAGAGATGAGGACAGTAACTGAATTCAAGAAAGCATGGGACCAACACAGAGGATCTCTAAAGGCAAAAAGTGGACTGTTGTAGTTGTTATGGAAGGACAGACTAGATAGGCCATGTGGTCTTTTTCTGTCGTCATATTTCTATGTTTCTATGTTTCTTCTGCAGCCGCGGCTCCCTGCCTCTTACGGAACCGCGGCTGTGCTTTTAAAATCATCTCGGAGCCCTTCCTGTCTTGACGGGCTCCGTGCAGCATTGTCCCGCCTCCAAAACTTCCTTTAGAGGCGGGACAATGCTGCACGGAGCCCGTCAAGACAGGAAGGGCTCCGAGATGATTTTAAAAGCACATCCGCGGTTCCCTAAGAGACAGGGAACCGCGGCTGCAGAAGAAGGGAGGGAGCTGACATGGAGGGAGCCCATAACGCGACGTTTAAAGCGGGCAGTGTGCTCCGGAGCCACGGCAAAGGTGAGAAAGAGCCGCATGCGGCTCCGGAGCCGCGGGTTGCCGACCCCTGCCCTATACGTTGCAGCAATGGCACCATGTAAAAAAAACACACCCACACACAATAGGCCCATCGCTCCCTGGTACACCAACATAATCAGGATGGCAAAATGTGAGTTAAGAATCGAAAGAAAATGGAGACGCAAAGCCCCTGATGTACAACAATTGTACATTACCAAACAAAAGGAATATAACAATCCAATTAACAACTGCAAGCAGCAACACCACACAAACATCTTTATGAAATCGGTGAACAAGCCAAGAGAACTCTTCAGATAGTGCGAACAGTCACCAGGGACAACACGCAACAGGACACCCCTGAAGTCCACCCCCTAGACATGACAAACTACATAGCTGAAAAGCACAACAAACTCAACAAGGACCTACTCACAATACCACAAAATAGCAATAACACGGAAGACCAACCCTCCACACAATCCTGGGGGAGAGTTCTCCGTATCATCTGTTAAACAAATCGAACAGATAGTGTGGCAAGGAGGCCTATCTGGAGTCTGGGGGAGGACAAAGAGACAGGGAATTCACCCTAGTAAAGGGCCCCCTTTTACCGAGACAGGTTAGGAAAGCCATAAACACCTCCAGGAATCAGAAAACTTCCACGTGGACCACGTTTCATGCTCCCCCTAGTGGAATGAGGGAGAGAGGATGCAAGACTCAGAATCCCTTAGGCAGTGAATGCTCCAAGCATTCAGGTGCCCAGAGTCAGGCTGATTGCCGTCACCTGAGTAGGGAGGGGTGGAAGCTAGAGCCCTGGAAGTATAAACCCAGAGCAGAGTATGACTTAGAGAGGAGAGGAGAAGCAGGAAGCCAGGCTGAGCAGAGGAACGGAGCTTCCAGCTGGAGTGTTATTTGGCATGTAGCACTGCTGCAGGAGAGTTTGGAGCCAAGAACAAGGGAGACTCCAGGATTCCCCAGAAGGCTGTTAGCTGAGCACTGTGAGCAAGGTGGGGAGTCAGAGCCTATGCAGCTGGGAGAGCCCGAGGTGAAACTGATTGAGGAGGACACTCCCATGGACTGTTCCTTGTGCCAAGCTATAAACCTGGGAACGTGGAGAGAAAGCAAGCCAGTCCTGAAAGAAGGTCTTCCAGGAAAAAGGTACCCTTATTCCACAAGCAGGGTGGCTGAGATCCCCATGTGTTTATAAAGGGGAAGTTTACCACAGGCGTTAAATGTGATTTTTTTGTTTTGTGCTTTAGCCAGCAAGGCTAAGAAGGGAATACAATAGGCTTGCTGGTAAAGACTGTGTATCCTGCAATAGAGAGAACCTTTAAAACTGCATTTTGTGGTTGGATATGTTTTAGACAATTTTTGCTTCCAAGAGTCCTGAACCAACAATCCTATGTGTGGTATGATCGAACCATTGTGTATATAAAAATAATAAATTTATGTCATTTGCCTTACCTACTTGAGCCTGACTACAGCTTTCTGCATGGTGCACTCACAGCTGAATTAGGACTACATTTCCCAGAGGGCATTGCAGGGAAATAGTTTAAAAAAAACCGGAAAAGCATACAGCAGAAAGTTCCTTCAATAATCCACGCCCCTCTAACCTAGAGGCGAGTGGTGGTGGCGTGACAATAGTCACTTTGCTCAACACAACCACATCTCCAATTGACCCATGCCCAGTACAGTGGATAAAGGCAGCCAAAGGTCAACTCATCCCATTTATATATAAAATAGCCATATCATCCCTACAACATGGGCACATGCCTCCCGCCCTCAAACGGGCATCCATATGGCCAATACTGAAGAATACATCCCTTTGCAAGAAGGATCCTGCAGCGTACTGCCCAATCACTAGCCTTCCATTTCTCACGAAAATCATAGAAAAGACTGTGCAAATACAGCTTCAGGACCATACGGATCACTACGCACCACCTGACCCACATCAGCATGGCTTCAAGCTACAAAACAATGTCCAAACACTGCTAACCTCTCTCTTCGACACCATCCTAAGAGGAATTGACAGCATCAAAAATGACTTCCTCCTCATAAACATGGATATCTCATCCGCCTTTGACACTGTGTCACACGATATTCTGATCCAAAGATTCTAGGACATTGGCATTTGCAATACCACTCTTAACTGGTTCACTTCTTACTTAAGCAGTAGACTCCAACAGGTTAGATGTGGAGCCAAGCACTCAGCACCCTTCACCATACCACAATGCATTCCCCAGGGCTCTACACGCTCCTCAATCCTTTTTAACCTTTATATATATATATATCCCATCTGCAGCATAATCATAAAACATAACATACTGTATCATGTATATGCTGATGATCTCATGGTATACAACCCCGTCAACCTGGAGAAGCCAAACCTCACAACTGTAACCCAATGCCCAGAAGACGTAACCATATGGCTCAGCAACCACCTCACGCTAAACTACAGCAAAACAGAAGCACTCTACATCAGCAGAAACGCCACCTTCAACTTTCCTCAGTCAATCCATCTACTGAATCAAACGATCCAGTAAAAAGCAAATTGCGCTACCTCGGAATCATCTTGGACAGAAATATCAACCTCCAATCACACATAAACAAAACCACTGCTAAAGCATATCACAGGCTAAATCTCATAAGACGACAAACTACTCCTAGACCAGGATCATTTCCAGACAGTATGCCAGGTTGTCACCACAATACTAGACTACAGCAATTCACTCTACCAAGGACTCCCAAAGCAAGTCACACATTTGCTACAGATGGTGTAGAACACAGCAGCGCGCATTATCAGCCAGATCTAACAAGGCAGATCACATCACACCAGTATTACACCAACTGCACTGGATCCCAATTCAAACTCACTCCAAGTTCAAAGCAATAATGAATATCTTAAAAATTCTCCACCACTCCTCAGCTGACATCCTAGAGAGCTTGGTCATAAGACTCAGGCGCGTGCCCGAGGCGCTACAACAACATGCACAAGATCAGTGTGCCCATAGATTACCAGAAAAGCAAGCAATCCACCTCCAACAGGGCACTCTTCCTAGCTGCCCTGCACCTGTGGAACTCCCTCCTCAAAGAATTGCGTGCTTCTGGAGACATCAAAGAATTCAGAAAGAAACGCAAGACCCTTCTATTCATGGAACACTTATGGGAACTTAACGTAGCCCAGCAACCACACGGCTCTCCTTGACCTAAAACCCTTTAGACCGAACTGCTCCTGATACCTTCCACCCAATCTGTAAATAGCACGAATCAACTGTACATAAATCAAGCATATTGTAAATAGTTGTCACCCTGTTAAGCTCCCTGCATGCAGACTATTGTACCCTGTTTTTAGTTGTGTTACAACTTAAACCACTTTGATTTCAGGATAAGGCAGTATAGAAGTCAGGTTAAATAAATTAAATAAATATCCTGTCTCAGAATATTAGGAAAAGTGCCTCTTAGATATAATGTGCCATCAACATGGAACCTTGCTAGAAGCTCCTCATGGTATGTCTTAAGGTTTGAGTTTACATCCTGCGCATTAAGGACTTAACAATCAATCACTTTGCTTGTCCTTGACTGCTACTTCTCAGAATTAGAGGATGTAACATTATTTCCATCATAAGATCTAGCTGCAAAAACATATAAATTAAATTAGAAGCCAGCAATATGTGTAGGGGCCAAGATGGTAGATTGCAGAGACAGGGGTGTGCTGCACTTTTTCTCTGGGAACCGCTCTCCCTTTTCCACCATGGAATGCAGAAAAGAACCTGACCCACCCATTGGGGTCAGTGAGTTCAGGTAAGAGTCCATTTACTCTGGACCCAGGGCTGGCCTGTTCACTAGGCAAGCTAAGCGGTCGCCTAGGGCAGCAGACCCTGGTGGGCAGCTCTTCTAACCCAACACCCCGGGAAGCAAATGCTGAACTGCTGCTACATCGCTGTGGTAGGCTTTAAAATGTGCTCACAGTTCCAGCCTGCTGCTCCTACCCTCCAAGAAAGTTGCATTGGAAGGAGGGTGGGGGCAGGAGCGTCAGTCCCGACACAGTGGTGAAGCAGCAGTTCAGCCGCAGCCGCTGTTTTAGCACAAGGTTGGGGCAGCATGGTGGGCTAGTCGGAGGCAGCGTCTTTTGGGGGAGCAGTGGCGACGGCACGGAGAGTCTGCCTAGGGCAGCAGAAACCCTCATGCCTCCACTGCCTGGACCAGGTTGGAACTCATCCTTGTCAGGATTACCTCTGACTGCGGACTACTCTGGTGTTTTTGCTTCAACGCGAAGCAAGGAAGGGGTCTCTATGAGCCTTGAAGAGTGAGTACCACCTCTTCAGCCTAGAAGCAGCTCAACTGGAGATTGGGGTGCTTTGAGTGTGAATGGGGTAACGTCTGCCCCTCAAGAAACAGCAATGGGACTGCCACAGGCTATGTCCTCTCTCAGGGACAGTGTAGGATACCAACTTGTTCTGGATGTGCCTGTTTAGCTGGATCCGGTCCTGGGTTTATAAACCCCATTGCATGCAGGGATATATATAGTTCTGATTTTCCTATTGTACTCCATAAGAAAAGCAAAACTACAAGTCCTTGCACACAATGGGGTAAAACCCAGGACTGGATCAAGCCTGTCTGGCACCTCTGGAGCCACTTGGCAACCCTAGGACTGTGGCAAACAATTGGAGAGGAGAGGATTGCTGTTATTACATCACTCCAAGGAGGTGGTTTTGGCTGCCGCATGTGGAGATAGGAATATCAAGAACTCTCCGATAATATCAGTTCTGTAGGACTCAAGACTATAATGTGACCCCTAAGCTAAACATGGACAAGTTTGGTGGTAAAGTTTATTCTATGGTGAAGTTCGTAGATGTTCATAAACAAGCAACAGAACAACACAGTAAGTGGAACAAACAGCTGGAACAACAAGTAGAAGGTCTGGGAGAAGCAAGGAATGCACCATTTAAGGAAAGTATTGTGATGTGGAGAAAGTTGGAGTACTTGGAATATCAGACCCATCAGAACAGCTTGAGATTCCTGCGCTTTCTGCATTCTCCTCTGATTAATCCAGTTGATCGTGAAAAAATATTTAATTAAAATTTTGGAGATGGCCTTTAAAACTTAACCACAATCTCATGCTTACTTTCTTTCTTTACCAAGTGGAACAGAAGTCACTGGTCTGAACAGAGAGCAGGCAAATCACTTAGACTGGACTGAATTTTTGGAAAGCTCCTTGGAGCTGGTGACTGGTCGATCCACATTATTGATGGCTTTTGCTTTTGAACCAGATAGGAACTCTGTATTGCGTCTCTACTTTCGACATATGAATGAGCAGTTTTTTGGTTCTGCGCTTCTTCTTTTTTCCTGATGTTTTGAAGGTTACCCAAACTAGGTGCCAGAAATTCCAGGCCATTTAACCCAAGGGTCTTGGCACTGGGTAGATCTTGGGTGTTAAAATTTCCATGTATGTGCTATGTTTGTTTATTTATTTTATTGTTTTTATATACCGTGCTTTTTAAAATCAGTGCGGTTTACAGATAACATTTTTGTACAGAACAGGAGCCTGTTATGTACTTACATTGAACGGGTGATACAACTTGGATTTCAAACTGGGGAAATGTTAATATAAATGTAAAAAATTATTTCTTTGAACTGAAACGGATCTTGGACTTTGTCCCGTCACAGGAAGGGAAGGAAATGGCCCTGAGGAGTCATAGTTTTGTGCGTTCCGACTGTTTTGTGACATCTTACTGTCTTTGGCATAATAGTTTTGTTTTCTTTTTGTATTGATCTCCTTTTCTTGGCTCTTGTTTTGTGGTCAAAAATTGCATAATTTTACTTTATAGGGTACTCTTTTTTTCCTTTTCGTTCCTGTTTGATTATTTCATATTTTCTGTTCAAGTTACAGCTTGCAATATTGTAGAATGCTTAATAAAGCAAAATAAATTTTAAAAAAATTAGAAACCAGCTCCACGGCCAGCCGGGTGACTCTCTCTATGCCATGTGCCACCTACCATAACCTCTGAAAATAAAATCACTGCCATCTGCTTGCTGAGGAAAGCAACTAATTTCCTCCTGGTAAGTGCCACTGCCAGGCACAGCTGGAGTCAGGTCACACTCGTGAAGAATTGTACCTTCTGCACAAATGGGAGCAATGTTTCTGAAATATGGCAGGAGCGGCATCATATTGTTCTGTGATATCCAAGCATGAGGATTAGGGTGTGGCTATGCTTTTCAGCTTTTTCTTTTGCTTCTTTTGTACTAACATCCACTGTACCTCTCAGCAACAAGTCCTTTTATTTTTTCAGCAGCATTTTGCACCCGGTCTTCATGAGCTGGGATTCAGAATATATACTTGCTGCAGCGGAAACAGCCTAGACTTCCTTCATGTGTTTGCTTCAGGTCACTTGTATCTGTCTTATGGAGACTATTTCTTAAATCTGCCTATTAGGAAGGGCAGGGTGGTGTTTTGAAGAGCATCTCCCTGGTATTTCTAAGGCTGCATGGTAGAGGAGACAGTCCAGAAGCCATGTTTGGATGATACAGTTTTTTCAGCTGCCACTAGGGACAACAAACAGCTCACCAGACCTCAGCGATTCCCACCCCTTTCCCTTATAAAACAAGTGAACTCATGGGAACTTGGTATAGTTTGGCTGTTTCATATCATCACTGTATTGTTCCAAGGTTAGTCCTATATTTTTGCAAGATAGTACAAGCCGAGTTCATGATGTTTTAAGAGTTTAAAAAAATAGTCTGCTATCATTTGTGATGGGAGCGTTTTATTTATTATTTAAAGAGAGGACAATTGAATTAGTGATATCATAATCAGTCTTGTCAAAGCTCTATTTTCATAGATGCATGCATATTAAGTATGTAAATAGTAGTATTGTCTAATGCGAGTATGCAAATCTCAACGCCTCTTCTAAAAGAAAATACATTATCAATGTAGAAGCAGTTCCCATCACCATGCAGTCACTCATCTCGTTTACTGTTCTGCACCTGGAACATAAAAATACCCCTTTCTCCTATATAAATGAGTCACACTGCATCACTTTGCAGGGGTTCTCGACCCAGTCCTTGGGACATACGAGCACCTAACCAGTCAGGTTTTCAGGATAATCACAATGAATATGCATGAGAGAGATTTGCATACACCGCCTCCTTTGCATGCAAATCTCTCTCATGCATATTCATTGTGGTTATCCTGAAACTCTGACTGTCTGTGTGTTCCTAGGACTGGGTCGAGAACCCCTGCTTTAATGGGACAAAAGATTTGATGTTAGAAACTAATAGAGGAGGAGGGATGTTGCTATTTTTTTTTTTTAAATAAAAATTCATCTGCTGCCATTATTGTCTAGTGCTCTTTCCCTCTTCACCAATAAGAGAAAGATCTCTGTGGGATTCTTCTGCCCCTGAAGATGACCAGGTCCGAGAGGGGCACTGAGATATCAAAACAACCCCCAAGGTGCAAGTCTGAATCAGCTTGTGATATGCTGATACCTAATGATCGGCCAAAGAGTAGCAGGAAGCAGCTCTGATAGATTCGGCTTCAGCATATCATGGGCCATAACCTGGGAATTAAAGAAAAAAATCTGGAGGATGTAAATAAGTGCACCAGTGAGAGACGACAGGAAAAGGATAAAAAGAGACCTGTTTGATAGTTTGCTAATATTTAAACAAAAAAGAAAAAAGGAAAGGGGAAGATGGTTTTGCAGGGAAGAACAAACAAAAGATTTAAAACAAATGAATTCAGAGTTACGCCCTGTTGTGAAACATTTTGTATTCCAGAGGGCAGTGACAGAAAACAGATGTCTCTCCTCTTCTGGTTTGACATGATTGTACATTTCTCTAAAAGGTGTACGGGCTGATGCCATGTCTGAGGCTGACGTGTTCCTGTTGCCAAGCTGTGTCTTACATGTTCTGTATTTGCAGCTCCGGGCTCATGCTGTTGATATGAATGGAAACAAGGTGGAAAACCCAATAGACCTTTACATCTACGTGATCGATATGAATGACAATAGGCCAGAGTTTGCAAACCAGGTCTTCAACGGTTCTGTGGATGAAGGCTCCAAACCAGGTAAGGTAGGGCAGGAGAACGTTTAAGCACTCTCCATGCTCAGTAATACAAGGTCTCTGATCTGCTGGGGTCAGTGAGCCCAGGTGTGGCATTCATGTCCCAGTGAGGCTGATATTTAAAAAAGCTCAGTGCCTACATTTAAGCCAGCTATTCATGCACTTAGCTTTGGAAACTTAAGTGCTTTATTTAAATATTTTTCCCTTAGATACAAAATTATAGAGAACTTGTGGAGGGGCATTTTAGAAAGGATGTCTAAGCCAAAACATCTGGGAGGGGGGGAGGAGAAAAAAGCAGGGACATCCAGGTGCAGACATTATTTCACAAATGGGGACATGCCCAATATAGATGTCTGTGGAGGCATCTTCATAGACATCCCCAGAATAGTATTTCAGAACCCAAACATCTAGGATAGCCTAATGGTTAGAGTAGTGGGCTAGAACCAGGGAAGCCAGGGTTCAAATCCTACTGCTGCTATCACTGTGATTGTACAGATTACTGGGGATGGTGACATGCTGTCTTCTCTTACACCCTCTGGATGTTTTTCAGCCACAACCACCACTTTCCCAATGCTAATTCCTGCCTGGAGCAAGTCTAAACTTAGACACGATTCTGGATATCCAAGACGTTTCTGAGATCAGGCAATGACCTCCAGGCTCCTGGGAACGTCCCAACCACACCTCCACCATGCCCCCATTCAGACTTGGACATCTACAGACCCAGCTTCTAAATAACTCTGTAGACTTCTCTGTGCCTTGGACCTCTCTGTGCCAGTTTTCAGATGTCCAAGTTACAAATAGGGCTTCAAAAATTAACCTCTTAATAAATAGGATCTCCTAATTTAGGCACCTGCAGCTAGAAATCCGTGCTGAGTGCCTAATTTCATTCCCTCAATCTGGCACCACCCACTTTTTAGGTTCCTATGAAGCTTCTCCAGAAGGCAGGTAGAGGAAGAGAGACGATGCCTACTTCAGGGGAGGCATCTGACTGCTCATAAGCACGGATGCAAGGGTAGTAAATGCCCTAGAAGAAATTTTGGCTTTGTGCCCCCCACAATTAACTTTCAAGCCATTAGCCCTTCTCTCCAGAGACTTTTATAATTTAACCTCAACAAGCATGATAATTCCAATACAATCACTCCCAGACCAATCCTGTAAAATTGCATATCTGAACATCATGCTTTTATATATTAAACCTTTATATATGTGTTTGTATGGGTGTATATATATATATATATATATATATATATATATATACATACATATATATATATACACACACACACACAAACAAGGTGATTTCCAAAAGCCATTTACATTTGAAAGTTGCCCAACCTTCCTGCTGATACATATATGCACTGATGATTCTTGGAGTTTGGGTGACTGTCAGGACTTTCTTTTCTTCTTTTTTTTTTTGCGCTTCAACTGCAGTTGGCCTTTGCAGCCCCCAAAAGCCGCCACTCTAGGTCACTGCCCAGTATGCCTAGTTGGTAAGCCAGCCCTGATGCTCAAGCTTAGGACTGTTGAAGGAGTGAAAGAAAAATAACCTCTCTCATACCACAAAATTGTTTGAAGTATAACCTGGGGAACTGGTAAAAGCAAACTGCTTGGTATATTTAGCTGTTAAAGCTTATTCTTCTGCTTAACATCCCCCATGCTTTTTTCTCTTATAATATTTTTATGTATCTGCAGAGTTTTATTACTGTTTGCGCACTGTTTAGATCTATTTTTGCCTAAGATGGTATACGCAATAATGCAATAAATAAATGCGGCTTAGGAATGCATTTGGAAAATTCAATCTAACCTTGACCTCAGACTAACTGCAAATCTGTTCAGTTAAAAATCCTAATTCTTTGACTGATTTGGTATCTGCTTCAGTCAAAACCGGAAGCACCATAGAATCTCTGACTGCTTCTAGCCCAGATTTGGAAAGATCTGGAATATAATCTGTTTCAGCAGGTGGCCTGGAAATCCATTGGCCCATTTATCTCCCAGCCTTTGCCAGGCACTGCGTGGGAGTTTTTGCTTTGGTTGGCACAGTAAGCAAATGCTTATTTCAGCTTAATGATGCTTAGACTAGTAAAAACTCGGTGCATTTATTACTGAAAGGCTAAACTTTAGATTCTGCGTACAGTCTCAAACAGGCAAAATGGAACTACACTGGCTCAGAGATACAGACTCCAGATCCCTAAATCATTTGTAGACAAAACATTTGAAATGCAGAAACAGACTGACTGCAACTGAGGCTCTTAAAGTTTATCTAATCCAGGGCTTCTCAGCCCTCTCTCCTGAAGGCCCACTGCATACAAATTTCTCTCATGCAGATTGATTGTGGTAATCCTGAAAACCCGATTGGCTACGTGTGCCTGCAGAAGAGGATTGAAAAGACAGATTTCCTTCATATTGCAGTGCCATAGACTCCAAGTGACCTGTTCTTGCCTCTACCACTTTCACTGGGAGGCCGTAACATGCCTTTTCTAGGGGTATGCATTCGGTTTGTTTGGGAGCTTAAATTTTTAGTGTGTGCACAAATCACTGATAATGCACATTCAGATTAATGTGCATACAATCAGTTTGCGTGTTTAATAATTCTAGCATGCATACAATGCATGCTGAAAAAATGAATATGTGCAACATACATGATAAAATGTCCAAACGTTGGAACAATTTTTTTCTAAATCAGGCTTTTATTTTTTTTCCTATGTACACCCCTAGTATCCCCCAGCCTTTCTCTGAAGATTCCCTAGTTAGTCCTGACTTAAGAACATAAGATATGCCATACTGGGTCAGACTAAGGTCCATCAAGCCCAGTATCCGGTTTCCAACAGTGGCCAATCTAGGTCACAAGTACCTAACAGTTTCTCAAAAAGACACACAAGTTCCATAATGCTTGTCCTGAGGTAAACAGTGGATTTCCCAGATCCTCTTTAATAATGGTTTATGGATCTTTCCTCCAGGTACTTGTCCAAACCTTTTTAAAACCCAGCTACACTAACAGCTTTTACTACATTCTCCGGTAACAAATTCCAGAGTTTGATTACACGTTGAGTGAAAAAATATTTTCTCTTATTAGTCTCAAATACTTTTCCCTGTAGCTTCATTGCATGTCCCTTGGTCTTTCTATATTCTGATGACGTAAACAATCGATCTACCCTTACCCGTTCCACTCCATTAATTTATACACCTCTATCATATCGCCCCTCAGCCGTCTCTTTTCCAGGTTGAAGAGCCCTAACCTTTTTAGCCTCTCCATAGGGGTATCCTTCAATCCCCTTTACCATTTTGGTAATTCTTCTCTTTACCTTTTCTAATAACGTTATATCCTTTTTAAGATATGGCGACCAGAATTGCACACGATACTCAAGGTACAGTTGCACCATGGAACGATACAGAGGCATTATAATATCCTTTGTTTTATTTTCCATTCCTTTCCTTATGATACCTAGCATTCTATTTGCTCTCTTGGCCGCCGCTCCACACTGGGCGGAGGGTTTTAACATGTTATCCACGATAATGCCTACATTTTTTTCCTGGGTGGTGGTTCCCAATATGGAACCTTGCATCGTGTAACCATAGTTTGGGTTTTTCTTCCCTAGGTGCATAACTTTGCACTTATCCACATTATTTATTTATTGGTTTAATTAACATTTCTTATATACCGCCTTTTATGATATCAAGGCGGTATACATTGAATAAACTGAAATTACATTGAACAGGGCATTATAACTTGGAGATAACTATTTTACAGAGAACATGGGCAACGGAGGGTTAAGTGGCTTGCCCAAGACCACAAGGAGCACCTGTGGGACTAGAAACCCCAGTCCTTCCCGCCCAAGGTTGCTGTCCTCTAGTGGGATTTGAACCCCCGACCTTCCGGCCTGAGGTAACTTGCCCAGCCTTTGACAAGGTCCCTCATCAGAGACTTTTGGCAAAACTAAAAAGTCATGGGATAGGAAGCAGTGTAATATTGTGGATCAGGTACTGGTTAAAAGATAGAACACAGAGCGTAGGGCTAAATGGGCAATTTTCCCAATGGAGAAAGGTGAATAGTGGAGTACCCCAGGGACCTGTGCTGGGTCTGCTGCTTTTTGACATATTCATAAATAACCTGTAAAAGGGAATAACGAGTGAGGTTATCAAATTTGCAGATGACATGAAACTAAAGTTGTTAAAACCCATGAGGATTCTGGAAAATTGTAAGAGGATTCTTCCAATTTATCAAGATCCTCTTGCAATTTTGTCAAAAAGCAGCAGACCCAGCACAGATCCCTGGGGTACTCCACTATTCACCTTCCCCCACTGGGAAAATTGGCCATTTAGCCCTACCCCCTGCTTTCTATCTTTTAACCATTTCCTGATCCACAATATTACACTGCCTCCTATCCCATGACTTTTTAGTTTTGCCAAAAGTCTCTGATGAGGGACCTTGTCAAAGGCTTTCTGAAAGTCCAGATACACTATGTCAACTGACTCACCTTTGTCTACCTGTTTATTCACACCTTCAAAAAAGGATAACAGATTAGTAAGACAAGATCTTACTTGTCTAAAGCCATGTTGACTGTCTCCCATTAAGCCATGACTATTTACATGTTCAGGAATTTTGTTCTTTATTATGGTTTCTACCATTTTTCCCGGTACTGATGTCAGGCTCACTGGTCTGTAGTTTCCCGGATCACCCCTGTAACCCTTTTTAAAAATTAATAATAGCAGGTCTGAAATCTCATATTTCAGTTTTCAACACCCTTGGATGTATACCATCCAGTCCAGGTAATTTGCTACTCTTCAGTTTATCAAATAGTTTTGTTACATCTTCCAAGTGTATCAATATTTCTTTCAGTTCTTCTGCAGTATCACCTTTAAATACTACTTCAGTAATGGGTAACATCCCTACATCTTCCTCAGTAAAAACCGAAGCAAAGAATTCATTTATTTTATTTATTTTATTTATTTAACAGGTTTTTTATACCGCCTTTTCCTTAAATCAAAGCGGATACAAAGGCTAAACATAGGCAAGGGAAGTGAAAGATGGGATACATAACATGGTGAACTATTACAAAAAACACAATATAGAGAGGTTACAATTAATATGAGTTGGTTAGGTGTCATAGCCGTAGTGCTCAATGAAAAGAACAAACTTTAGTTGTTTTCGGAAATCCTTCAGTTCCTCAATTGATCGTAGGTCGGGGGGGAGAGAGTTCCATATTAGAGGGGCCGATAAGGAAAGAGCTCTTTGTGAGGTGAGTTTGCAGACTTTAGTGTAGCTACTTGGGGTGCTGAGGGTGTCAGCTGTGGTTTTCCTTCTAGGTCTTTTGCTGGTGTTAGGGAATAAGAGGGCTTGGAGACTGATTGCTGAAGTCTTATGTCTGATTTTGAATATATTGATGACCAACTTGTATCTGATATGGAGGCTTATTGGGAGCCAGTGGAGTTCTTTAAGGATTGGGGTGATGTGGGCTTGAGTTGAAGAGCCGGCGATTATTCTGGCAGCTGTGTTCTGAGCCATCTGAAGTGGCTTGAGTGAGTGTTTCGGGATTCCGTTGTAAATAGGGTTACAGAAGTCAAGAATTGGAGTTATTAGAGCCTGACAGACTGAGCGGAAATGTTGTTGGGAGAGAAGGGGCTTCAGGCGTCTAATTATTTTCATTCTGTAGTAAGCGCTTCTAACAGTTTTTCTGATGTGAGATTGAAGGTTGAGTCGCTTGTCAAGGGTTACTCCGAGGTATCTTACTTCGTCCTTTAAAGGTATTGTTGTATTTTTAAATTTAATAAAAGGTGGGGGGCTGAAGTCAGTGTTTCGAGTAATGATGAGAGCCTCTGTCTTGTTATGGTTCATGGACTGTCCAAGAAGTAGGCAGTACTCACGTTAGTAGCACAAACACAGTCCAAGACGTGAGGATAGTGGAAGACAAATTTATTTACTCACAAACCTAGGCAACCCGACACAGGCCGTGTTTCGTAACCTTCGTCAGGGGTTGTAAGGTAAATTACTATAAACATAGAAACATAATATATTAAAATGAAGGAACAAACAAATTCATCTAACGAAACATAAAAACATACTATAAACATAATAATAAAAATTATAATGATAATAATAATAAAAATTGAATAAAAAATAAATAAATAAATAAATCATATAATATGAATTATAATAGTGTTGGAACGCTATAAATATAAATGATTATAAAATTATATTAGTAAAATCAAATTAAAAACTAAATACATGTAAACACAAAAAAGAAATGTAACAAGCATGAAATGAACCTCTATACATATAGGTACCTTAAAAGCACAACAAATAGGTGAGACAAGCTAAGAGGTAAAGAGTGGACCTCTATATAAACTAATAATAATATAATAGTGACATTAAAACCATATAAATATACATTAAAACAGATAATTTAAATAATAAATAATAATAATCACAATAAATAATAGTGAAAACTATATCATCAAAATTATCTATTTATGTAACCAAAAAGAATTGGAAATAAGAGAGCGAGCAGCAGGAGCGAACAAACTAGTGAATCTGATACATAATCTTAATAAGGGAGAGAGTATATCTAAAAACAATTACAAATCATCACGAATTAAATCTATATCATAAAATGATAATGGGATAATAAGAGGGAAATTGTAAATATAAAATATAATAAAAATAAAAATAAAAATATAAATATATTCCTAAAACCATTATAAATAAACTCAAATTGATTTAAAACTACCGTATAATCATAAAATTATGTTGATAAAATTTAAATTCAATAAATAAATTAAAATCATACATAAGATAAACACCATAAAAGTATGATTTTCATCAACAAATAAAATGAATTAAATTAAATAAATTAAACAATTATGCATAGACAGAAGCTGCTCTTATCGTGAGCCTGTCTAATTTTCTTAATATATTTAACTAGGTGGCCAATTAAAAGTTATAAATATAAATTGTAAAATGTGTGTATATATAATTCTCTTATATGTATTTTAGAGAATTATGTATATGTTAAACAATTTAAACCTGAGGGAATACTGCTGAAGATGATTTGTAATTCTTTATAGACGCTATCTAAAAAACCGTTCCAACCTCTTAGATATAAAACAGCCTCCATTCCGTATAAGTCATGAATTGCTGATAGAAACTTGAGAACAAATAGACAACCGTCTTCTAAAAGGGGAGAACAAGCTGTAAAACAAAGCATTGAATTATACATATGCTCGCATGGCCTTCCGAGGGGAACCAAACGAAACTCACTTGTCTTGTCTTCAAAAAACGCCGGCGCATGCGCCTTCTTCCGCTACTCGGGCGGGAAACTGTAATCGCTAAACAAAGGCAAATAGCGCATGTGCAGAGACATTTGCAGCCTAGACGATTGCAGATTGAAGCGGCTTGCATTAGTCCTTTTAAATCGTTTGTATCACGGATTGGCAAAAGTTTCTCAGCGGTAAAACATCTCTAGGGGTTATACCTTGTTTTTTAACACACATATAATAGCACTTTAAAAAGGTTATCGCCCCTGTTTTTATATAAGTTGATAAATATTTATATTTTAAAGATGTCATCTACTACTGTTCTTAAATCTCTAAGATTTAGAATCGATACTATAAACAAGTGATGGTTTTTAGAACGGAGTCCCTTTCGGTTCTTCACTTAGGGTTAGAAAGCTTTTTAAAGAAAGTTTTTAATATAGAGGGCATTTTGTTTGGAAACTTTTTAAGAAGTTACACCATTTGCCTTTGTTTAGCGATTACAGTTTCCCGCCCGAGTAGCGGAAGAAGGTGCATGCGCCGGCGTTTTTTGAAGACAAGACAAGTGAGTTTCGTTTGGTTCCCCTCGGAAGGCCATGCGAGCATATGTATAATTCAATGCTTTGTTTTACAGCTTGTTCTCCCCTTTTAAAAGACGGTTGTCTATTTGTTCTCAAGTTTCTATCAGCAATTCATGACTTATACGGAATGGAGGCTGTTTTATATCTAAGAGGTTGGAACGGTTTTTTAGATAGCGTCTATAAAGAATTACAAATCATCTTCAGCAGTATTCCCTCAGGTTTAAATTGTTTAACATATATACATAATTCTCTAAAATACATATAAGAGAATTATATATACACACATTTTACAATTTATATTTATAACTTTTAATTGGCCACCTAGTTAAATATATTAAGAAAATTAGACAGGCTCACGATAAGAGCAGCTTCTGTCTATGCATAATTGTTTAATTTATTTAATTTAATTCATTTTATTTGTTGATGAAAATCATACTTTTATGGTGTTTATCTTATGTATGATTTTAATTTATTTATTGAATTTAAATTTTATCAACATAATTTTATGATTATACGGTAGTTTTAAATCAATTTGAGTTTATTTATAATGGTTTTAGGAATATATTTTTATTTTTATTTTTATTATATTTTATATTTACAATTTCCCTCTTATTATCCCATTATCATTTTATGATATAGATTTAATTTGTGATGATTTGTAATTGTTTTTAGATATACTCTCTCCCTTATTAAGATTATGTATCAGATTCACTAGTTTGTTCGCTCCTGCTGCTCGCTCTCTTATTTCCAATTCTTTTTGGTTACATAAATAGATAATTTTGATGATATAGTTTTCACTATTATTTATTGTGATTATTATTATTATTTATTATTTAAATTATCTGTTTTAATGTATATTTATATGGTTTTAATGTCACTATTATATTATTATTAGTTTATATAGAGGTCCACTCTTTACCTCTTAGCTTGTCTCACCTATTTGTTGTGCTTTTAAGGTACCTATATGTATAGAGGTTCATTTCATGCTTGTTACATTTCTTTTTTGTGTTTACATGTATTTAGTTTTTAATTTGATTTTACTAATATAATTTTATAATCATTTATATTTATAGCGTTCCAACACTATTATAATTCATATTATATGATTTTTTTTTTTTTTTATTCAATTTTATTATTATTATCATTATAATTTTTTATTATTATGTTTATATTATGTTTTTATGTTTCGTTAGATGAATTTGTTTGTTCCTTCATTTTAATATATTATGTTTCTATGTTTATAGTAATTTACCTTACAACCCCTGACGAAGGTTACGAAACACGGCCTGTGTCGGGTTGCCTAGGTTTGTGAGTAAATAAATTTGTCTTCCACTATCCTCACGTCTTGGACTGTGTTTGTTATGGTTCATGGCCAGGTTATTGAGCGTAAGCCAGGCAGACATGTTGTCGAGGCAGTTCGTAATCTTGTTATAATCGGGGCTGTTAAGGTTGACTGTCATGTAAATCATTATGTCATCAGCATAAATAGTATAATCTATTTGATGGGCAACCATGATGTTGCAGATTGGCTGGATAAATATGTTAAATAGGAGAGACGAAAGCGCAGAACCTTGGGGAACACCTTGTTTAATCTTAGTGGGTAGAGAGGTGATGTTATTAATTTTTACCTCGAACTGCCTATCAGTTAAGTAAGATTTAAACCAACTTAGGACAGTGCCGGTAATGCCAATGCTCTGGAGTCTGGTTAGTAGGATACTGTGGTCCACTGTGTCGAAGGCCGCTGATATATCTATAAAAATCAATAATGTTCCTTGATTGTAATTGTCTATGGTGTGGATGATGTCATTGAACAGATAGAGCAGTAAGGCTTCGACTCCATGGTTAGGGCGGAAGCCATGTTGGTGAATGTCGAGCGGGGCATGTTCGTCAATGTGGTCCTGGAGTTGGAGTTGGACTGTTTTTTCGATGATTTTAGCTAGGTGAGGTATGCTGGTGATTGGCCTGTATGCTGCTGGATTGCTCTTCCCTAGGTTAGTTTTCTTGGGGATAGGCCTTATTGTGGCTAATTTTAGTTGTTCTGGCATTATTCCTTGAGTTAGGGAGTTGGTAACAAGGTTGTGTAAGAAATTGATGAAGTTTTGCTTGGTTGCTTTGATCCATGGGACTGGGCAAGGATCAGTGGGTGCGGTACTTGTGTTGAGAGAAGAGATGATGTCTGAAATTTGCTTGGTTGAAGGAATGTAGAACCTATCCCAACTTGTGACGGGTATGGTAAGAATAATGGTTCCTGTGAGTTTTTGAGGCAGTGTAAGGCCTATTTTCTCCTGAAGAAAATTTGCATATATTTGAGGGTTGACTTGTATGTCTATGTCAGGGCTGGGTTCATTGGTAAGTTTTTTTTACTATCTCGAATAGTTCTCTGGGTTTGTTGAAAGATCTCATGATTGTGTTAGTGTGAAATTCTCGTTTTGCTTCGTTGATAAGATTGTTGTATTTAATTTGCTGTGTAGAATATGAGTTCTGTGAGGTGGGCGATTTGGAACGTCTCCAATGGCGTTCTAGCTTTCTTAATTCTCTTTTAGCGTGGCGTATGCTATTGGAGTACCATGGTGCGTGAATTCTTTTGTTATTCGGATTTCTGACTAAGTTAGTTTTCGCTGCTGTGTTGATGGTATTGTACCAATTGTTAACTTGCTTGTTCAGATCGAGTTCGTTTAAATTAAGGTAAGGTAGTGTTTCTTTTAGGAACTGTTCTTTTTTGAAAGCTTTGAATCTTCTTAACCTAAATAAGGAAGATTGTGTATTTTTAAGCTTATCCATTTTGTTTAAGAATTCTATTTTGATTCTGTGGTGGTCAGACCAAGGAACCGGAGTGATTACAGGTGATGAAATGAAGCCCCTGTCCATGATGTGTTTTGGTGCGAAAATGAGATCTGGCGTGGATCCGTGTCTATGCGTGGGAGTGCTTATAAGCTGGGTGTATTGTAAAGAGTCCATTGCTTGTAGGAAGGTTACCTTGTCATTATTTGATTCAGTTTCTCCGCTATGGCCTTGTCCCCTCCTAGGTGCCCCTTTTACCCCTCTGTCATCTATTTGTCCATCTGACTCTCTGACAGGTTTTTTGCTACGAATGTACTTGAAAAAGTCTTTATTATGCGTTTTTGCTTCTGCGGCAAGCTTCTTCTCAAATTCTCTCTTTGCCTGCCTTATCCAGTGCCTTGCATTTAACTTGCCAGTGCTTGTGCTGTTTTCAGTTTTCGTCATTTGGCTCTTTTTTCCATTTCCTGAAAGATGCTTTTTTGGCAACAGCCTCTCTGACCTCACCTTTAAACCATGTTGGCAGTTTTTTGGACTTCCTTCCACTTTTCTTAAAGCGTGGAATACAGCTGGTCTGGGCTTCCAAGATAGTATTTTTAAACACCCAAGCTTGATGTAAGTCTTTAATCTTTGTAACTGCTCCGTTTAGTTTTTTCTTAACTATTTTCTATTTTCCCCTTTTTAAGCTCATATCATTGTCTTATAGATTTTATTTCTTATAAATTAAATATAACTTTGAGGTGTTTGAATCTCGTCCATCATTTCCTCTCTAAGATTTACATATTTAAGTCCTTAACTTTAACTGAATCCTTTTTACAGCCTCTCTGGACTGTCCTATCCTCTGTCCATATCTGTGTGAAGGAATGGCCTCCAGAATTGGACACATTTACTAACGTGTATATCATATCATTTATCATCTTCTCTATTCACGCCTCTGGCTCTAGCCATCGCTTTATCACACTGTTCCTTTACCTTGAGGTCATCAGATATGATCTCTCCCAGCTCTTTCATGGCGTATTGTCTCCATGTTTGATGCACATCAGTATCTTGCCCACATGTACCACCCCCTTAGATTTATGTATCCCAATTGCATCAGACTAAGTCCTTGGCACTCAGGGCTGGTGCTAGCCATCAGGCAAACTAGGCAATCACCTAGAGTGCCAAAATTTGCAGGGTGACTTTTGCCCTCTCCGATGTAGACTTCCTGTTTACATGGGGGTGGAAGTGGCTGGAGCTGCTTCTGCCCCTTTGCAAACAGGAAATCGATGTCATAGGAGGCAGAAGCAGAGCATTGATAAGCCCTGCAGCGCCATTTTAAAGATATTGCCACTGAAATCCGAGTATAGCACATTCAGTGTCCAACCCTGATCTAATTTTTTTTGGCTACATATATTGAGGGAGTTGGGGAGGGAGAGTGCCCTTCTTCTGAAGCAGCACTGGCAACTCCTCTGTAACAAGGACATAACCTGCAGTATAGACAGCAAGCTAGCGCTCAACTACCAGCTTTCTTACTTTTGAAGGAAGGAAACATGAAAATTCACATCCGGTATGTCCAATATGAACCGGAACTTTCTGCTCAGATGCACTAAAGTTTCATATGTACAAAGCAATTGATCATATCCACTACATGCCAGCCCTATGATTCTATGGCAATTGTTTTTAAAGGCACCTCTGAACTGTGCAATATTTCCAAGGCACACACGGTAAGCAAGTCTTATCCGCTAGGTGTTAAACACATTAGTATTTTCTTATATTAGAAATTTGTAGAGCTGCTCTTCTGAAATTCCCTTAAGTCCATGGAAGCAGCCAAGTCAACAAGCACCAAACATTTCAAGTCTTTGCATCCAACCAGTCTGTGCCACAATATTGTCACAAATAACATTGCGCTTAATGTTTAAGTGCATCAAAAATTTAGTATTAAAAAAAAACTATTTTAACCGAGAGAGAAATGGCGTATCTGTTTGCTTTAGAAATGTGCCTTGATGTCTTGAATTGCTAGGACAGTGGTGCGCATGTCCTGGGACCCTGCTGGGATCGTGCTGTGTGCTGCAGGTCTCTGGTCCACGGTTCCAGCTTTGCGCTTGCGTCCAAAGGAAGAGCGGTGCTCTGCAGCCCAGCAAAGAGCCTCCACACCACGGCTGTTATCCCTTTCACAAGAATGGGGTGAGCTTCAGGAGGCCTCATCTTCCTCTCTCTTCCCCTGGATGTCTATGAGTGAGGCTCGACTAGACAATACAGTGCCCGTTTACAGCTTGACGCTATAGAAAGGATTGCAAAAGCAGACTGTCTGGTCCAATAGCAGGCAATTGGTTGCTCTATCTAAGGCAGGGTTATCTTTGTGCTGGTAAACTTTGAAGCCTATAAGCGTGGTTTATAAGCTACTCTATATGCATAAGAGCAGATCCCGTCCTCCACTTGACCCATTCTCTGCCCCTGGGAACACATCAGGCTATATCGTATAAATGCAGGTGCTCTCTTTTCCTGGTGCAGATTTACATGTGTGCATGGCCCAGAACAATTTTATAAGTGCCAACTTAGGCACATAAAGGGCTTGTCTACATTCTTCTGTTGCTTATAAAATTGCCCTTAGTGTTGCGTCCCTTGGCATTACCCCGCCCCGGGGCACTTCCATAAAAACACAGGGCTAGTTCATGCAGTGAAAACCACAGAGGTTTCAAATTACATTTTTACCTGTATAAACACTAATTTACACAGGCAATAGCCCACCAACCAGTCGTGAAATATTACGTACAGACACTGCCCTGGGCCAGGGGCGGCCCAAGGGGGGTGCGGGGCCATGTGCGGAGATTCGGTGCGGGGCCTCATTTGCATAAGTGGTCTTATTTGCATAAATATTTGCATAATGTTACCATACACTAACTTTTAGTAAACGTGTCTCTTAATGAGTGTATGGATAAAGAAAGACTAAAAGATTTCTACATTACTATAATCCAGTGCCAACCGCCAGGCACATTAGGAACTCCTACAAATGCTGCCCATTTAGAACCCATAGCAAACCCGCCGTATCCTGACAGCATTACCAGGACTCACAAAGCACCAGACCCTACCTATCAAAAGGCAACACTGCAAATATTAAACCAATACATTTCAGAGAACAAGAATACATGACCTACTGGGGAAAGAGAACAAGTGGCAATGTCAAACAGGAATTACATAAACAGAATACCTCAGCTCAGTTACACATGCAGAACATAGACCATCACCAAACAAGGAATCACAATTCAGAAACAGGAAGGCAATAATTAAACCGGGAACCCCAAAAGCCAAACCTGGAATGTACAACAACACTGTAGAAATAAAACTATAAATTAATTTCCTCTTGTACCAAACAAAGTGCAGACGTTAATGATGCACATTTCCCGAACTTTCATATTCCAGTTAATAAATTCAAAATAAAGAGATATCCTTCTACCTTTTGTGTATTTTTTTCAGTTGCAATTTGCTCCAGCCACTTTCTTCTGGTTTCTTCATGTTTTCTGCTAACTCTCAATCATCTGCTGTCCATTTGTCCTTTCTTCTCTTATAGTTTTTTTTCCATTCTCTCTCTCTACATCTGCTTTAACATACTAATCTTTCTCCTTTTGCTCTTTCCTCATTCCTATTTCATCCACACAAATTTTACCCCTCCATCCTCAATCCCCACTTACTCTCCCAATACCCGGCCAATTGTAGATTTTTCATCCCTCCCACACAAAATATTTTTCCCCTCTCCATTTTAATCTCCCAGCCCCATCCCATTCTAATCCTCCCCCAACATCAGCTCCCTTCTAGTTCCAGTCTCACCCAGCATCCATTCCCTTCTAGTCCCTGCATCAGCCCATTTCCAGTCCTAGCCCCCCATCAGCCCATTTCTAGTCATTTCCTAGCCCCACCATCAGCCCATGTCAAATCCTAGCTCCCCTCCACTCAGCCCAATTCCAGTCCAAGCCCCCCCATGAGCCTACTTCCAGTTCTAGCCCCTCCATAAGTCCATTTCAATTCAAGCCCCCACCACAGCCCATTTCCAATCTTAGCTCCTACCAACAGCCCATTTCCAGTCCTATCCTAGCTGCTCCATCAGCCCATTTTCAGTCCTAGCTCCCTTCCCTCACAGCCCATTTCCATTCCAAGCCCCCTCCCCATCAGCTGTTTGCAGTTCAAGCCTCCCCTTCCACTCAGCCCATTCTCAGTCCTAGCCCCCATCAATCCACTTGTAGTCCTAACCCCCATCACCCCATTTTCAGTTTAAACCCCCCCTATAACCCATTACCAGTCCTAACCCATCATCAGCCCACTTCCAGTCCTAACCCCATCAGCCCATTTCCAGTCAGCCCCCCATACCCCATTCCCAGTCCTAACCCCCCCCCCCATCAGCCCATTACCAGTCCTAACCACATCAGCCCACCTCAAGTCCTAACCCCTCCCCATCAGCCCACCTCAAGTCCTAACCCCTCCCCATCAGCCCATTTCCTGTCCTAGCCCCCTCCATAGCCCATTATCAGTCCTAACCCCCCATCACCACATTTCCAGACAGCCCCCATCGGCCCATAGCCCATTACCAGTCTTAACCCCCCCTAGCCCATTACCAGTCCTAACCTCTCCAACAGCCCACAGCCCACCTCAAGTCAAGTCCTAACCCCCTCCATAGCCCATTACCAGTCCTAACCCCCCTCCCCCATCGGCTCATGGAAAATTAAATTTAAAAAAAAGAAGCTTGCTGCTGCCGCCGCGGCAGAATGGAGTGTCCCGCGGGGCCCCCTCCGCCCGGCTTTCAGATACGCGAAGGGAGAGTGTCTCCCTCGCATCTCTGTTAAGCCCGCAGGGGCAGATGGGAAATTTCCCATCAGCCTCTGCTTCCCATCAGCCCCTGCAGGCTTAACAGAGACGCGAGGGAGAAACTCTCCCTTCGCGTATCTGAAAGCCGGCGCAGAGGGGCTCAGCTGGGCAGAGGGGGCCCCACGGGACACTCCATTCTGCTGCTGCCGCGGCAGCAGCCAGCTTTTTTTTTTTAATTTAATTTTTTAAAAAGCAGAATGTTCTTTGCGCGGGGCCCCCTGAAACGCGGGGCCCTGTGCAAAAAACATTCTTAGTCAATGGACGGGCCGGCCCTGCCCTGGACAGTAGTTTCTTTAATGTCACATCAGTAGATACTAGCCACAAATAATACTGTACAACCCCAACACAGGTTAGTTATTAACTGAGTCTTGAAAATACAATTGAAATGTCAGCATATCTACAATATATTGATTTCATATTTTTCCCATCGTTCTTCTAGAAATCTGTTTTTCACTTCTTATTGGATAGACCAGTGAAGCATTACAAGAGAACTGATTTGTGTCAGCAGACATTCATTATGACTTCCCTGTTCCCTTACTATCAGAAGTATCTCCTAAGGCCACTGTTGTCGTTCTAGTCGAATGCATTTGTCATTGTGAGGCAGCAGCCTAGCCCAGTGGTGTGCAGAGAGAAAAGCCTCAAGGAAGAACCCATTACATCCCATATGGATCAGAGCAACGGGCTCATACAAGGCTGCAGAGCTACCATGAGACCTGAGGCTGGAATTAGACATGCAATGACTCGAACACAAATCAAATTTCCCACATCTTACTTGGAAACGAATCTGTGCTGAAACACTGTTCCCAAATGCTTAATTGCTTCATGTTAATTAGAATGACAAATGTGACCCATTATATCTCCTTCCTGTTGAAAATCCCAACAAGTCTGTAAACTGTGAAGCCAGACTTGGACACAATTCCTAAAAAATGCCTCCACTGCCCTTTATGCCCTTGACTTCGGGCACTACATTTTAGGAAGGAAATAGGAATGTGCACAATGAACAAATTTTGCAACATTTTCAGTTCATTTGACCTTTTAATCCCGATTTGCAAACACATTTAGTTTCACACATTCATGTTAATAATATTTTTTTTAAATGCACATTAGGCCCTTTTAACATGTGCAAATAGACATTATGTATGTTTATGGCAGATGGAATTTAATGTGGACAACTGCAAAGTTATGCACCTTGGAAAGACCAACCCAAACTATGGTTACACAATGCAAGGTTCCACATTAGGAACCAGCACACAGGAAAAAGCTGTCGATGTGATCATGGATGATACATTTAAATCCTCTGCCCAGTGTGCAGTGGCAGCCAAGAAAGCAAATAGAATGCTAGGTATCATAAGGAAAGCAATGGAGAATAAAACAAAGGGTATTATAATGCCTCTGTATCATTTCATGGTGCGACCACATCTTGAATATTGTGTGCAATTCTGGTCGCCATATCTTAAAAAGGATATAGTGGAATTTGAAAAAGTACAGAGAAGAGCCACCAAAATTGTAAAGGGGATGGAAAGATACTCCTATAAGAAAGACATGAAAGATTAGGATTCTTCAACTTGGAAAAAAGATGGCAGAGGGGATATATAATAGAGGTCTATAAATTAATGAATGGAATGTAACAGGTAAATGTAGATCAGTTATTTAAACCATCAAAAAGTAGAAAGACTAGGGGACAAGCAAGAAGCTACAATGTAACCCATTTAAGACTAATAAGAGAAAATATTTACACTCAATGTGTAATCAAACTCTGGAATTCATTAGTGAAGGATGTAATAAAAGCTGTTAGTGTAGCCGGGTTTAAAAAAGGGTTTGGACAAGTTCCTGGAGGAAAGTTCCATAAACCATTATTAAAAAGGACCTGGGATATCCATTGCTTGCCCCAATACAAGCATTGTGGAACCTGTGTCTTCTGGGAAACTGCTAGGTATCCTGTTTCCAAAAGTGGATTGGCCACTTTTGGAAACAGGATACTCGTCTTGATGGACCTTGGTCTGACCCAGTATGACATTTCTTATGTTCTTGTGTTTTAAGCCCACTCCATTTTTTTAAGGTGCGCTAATGAACTGAATGCATAGAGTGGACATCCCTAGTGCTAAACATGTCCACCTGCCTTTTCCACAGGTTGGAAATCATTGCGCTCAGTTAAACTCGGAATGGTCAATATTCCAACGTTGTCGTCTCATGCAGTCAGAATAGATCTCTATCCTCAGTGCTATTTAGTATATGTTCACTTATTAAGCATGTAATCAGTGCAAGTAACTGAATAGGCAAGTTACAGAATACTGGTGTCAAAGGTCAGGCACACGTGATGAGATGATAATCTGAAAATGGACCTGCATTTCTGCACGTGGATATCTGCTTATCTCCAGGAACAAGCAGGAATGAGTCTTCACATATGGGTACGTCGGTACCGACGGAGCCTGCACGGGAATGCTCCCCAGCATCCAATCAGAAAGCTTTTGGGAGCATCCCTCGCGCCTGCGCACTGCCTTCCCGCCTTCTCCACTGCCTCTCCTCAGTTTTCATTTTTCTGCGGAGCCGGCAGGACGTCCTCCTGTCACCGCAGAAACTTTTTTCTTCAAATCCTTTATTTCTTGTTTTCTTGTGGTCGCGGCTGTTTTCCCGGTACCGCCGGTGGATTTTTCTTTTCTTTTTCTTAAACTCAGGGAGATTTTTCCCTCAGTTTCTGTCTTTAAATTTTTTGGGCCTTCAAGGCCTCTCCACCATGGACCCTTCGTCTCCTAAGAAGTGCCTTCACTGTGGAAGCACAGTTTTCTTTTTAGACTCCAATTCCTGGTGTCTAAACTGTTCGGGTCCTGACCCTTTTTCCCCTGAACACTCAGGCTGCAAAACTGTGAGAAGAACTTCCCTCTTTCGAGTTTCCCTCGATACAGTTTTCCCTCCCGAAGTGCGGGCACCGGTTTTTTCTTCTCTACAGGATCAGGTAACCCACGAACAGTCTGTTAAGACTAGCCAATTCTTGAGTGGTAGGTCTCATGCCAAGCATGATGACGGCTCCGGCCTTGCCCTCAAGACCCCATTGGCATTAAAACCCCGGCGGGAGTCTTCGGGCTCCAAAGCATTTCAGGGGTTTCAGGTTGTTCCTGGGGCTCACCCCTCACAGAACATACCTGAGCCATGCTCGGTGGTGGCATCCACTTCGAGCGGTACCGATACCCCGGCATCGGCACCGGTGTTGAGTGATCCACTCTTCACCAGGGATCGTCATCAGGCGTCCTCGGTACCTTCGGGACCGATCGATACGACCCAGATTGACTTTCCTGTATCTAAGCTATGCTCGGGGGTGGCATCCGCTTCCAGCAGTACCGATACCCCGGCATCGGCTCCGGTGTTGAGTGATCTACTCTTCACCAGGAATCGTCATCTGGCGTCCTCGGTACCTTTGGGACAGAACGTTATGACCCAGATTGATTTTCCTGTATCAGCAGCATTGCCGATACCATCATCGACGTCGGTACCCTCGAGACATGCATCGATAGACTCGCTCCCTTCGATGCCGAGTCTGAAATCGCTATCTAGTCTAGATGACTGGGTACCGATGCGTCTCAGAACCGATGTTTACCGATTCCGCATACATGGTACCGAGGATAATCACCAAGGGGTTTTACTTACCTCGGTACCGCTTGAGCTGTCTCCGATGTCTGCTTCGGCGCCTTCGCTACCGGTATCGGTATCGATACCGGTACCTACAGCATCATCGGAACCAGCTCCTTCCATGCTTTTGTCACCTGGATCGCTTCTCTCTATGCCTAGTTTAGAGTCGATTCCTGGCATGGATGATGCACTACTGACTGTCTCAACTCATAATTGCCCGTTCCAGTATCCATCCATTGCAAATCCTGTTCTGCACCGGACAGGTATATCCTCCGGTGCCCAGGCTTCCTTTTCAGGTTTAACCTGTCCAGGGATGGTTCCCATCGGAGATCCTTCTTTTCAGAAGTTTCTCCTTGACATGGCAACCTTCCTTAATATTCCTATCCCTGGCTATGAGTCTTCTCAGGGTTTTTCTGCAGGAAAGGAAAATGTAATGCTTCCTTTACATCACTCTTTGCAGAATCTTCTTCTGAAGGTATGGGAAAAACCTTTAAGGGTTTCTTCACCTCCTACAGCAACTGATCTTCTGTATCAGGTGCCCCCCTCTCCAGGATTTCAAAAGCCTCAACTTCCCCATCATTCCATTGTAGTGGAATCAGCAATGAGGAAGGTAAAAAGCAAGAAAAAACATTCTTCTTTCCCGCCAGGGCGTGCATCTAGATTACTGGATGCCTTTGGACTTCAAACCTTCCAAACATCTATGCTGGCAAAAAGGATTCTCTCATATATTTTCTATATGAGTCTATCCCTTCTGGAGGTCACAAAGAAATTATCTCTTTTGACTCCTTTTCTATCAGAGCCCAAGGCTGCAGACTATTCCTTACTTCTTAGTCATAGCCAAAATATCTCTTGGTTTCTTTCTCGTGCTTCCCTAGACTCTTTTTATTTATTTATTTAACTGTATTTATATCCCGCTTTTCACCGGGTCAAAGCGGTGGGACATATAACGGGGGGGGGGGGGAATCAAATGTGGGGGGGGGCCATCACCGGGGGCTCAACATTGATGATTTTTGGGATGAACATATAGACTGACAAGATAGCATAGTTACTGGTTTGGAGTTCTTGGAGAGAAATAGGGGGGGTTTCTATTCAGAGATGTTCTTGGAATAGGATGGTTTTTAGCTGCTTTTTGAATGATGGGAGATCACCGTTGTTCCTGATGTGGTTTGGTAGAGAGTTCCAGAGGGATGGGGCATAGAGTTCAAAGGCTCTGTTGCAGGTCCGTTGAGTTGCTTTGGTTCTTTTGTGGGGGATGGCAACGGAGCTGTTGGAGGATTGTCTGGTTGTTCTGCTGTGGGTTGGGCGAGGCAGTAGGGCGCGGAGTGGGGTGCCTTGTGTTTGGTGGATGGTTTTGTGGGTGAGTAGAAGAGTTTTGTACTTGATTCTTGCTTCGATGGGGAGAATATGAAGGTCTCTCAAAATTGGGGTGATGTGGTCTCGTTTCTTTGCATTGTGAATTATTCTCGCCGTGGTGTTTAGGGCAGTTCGGAGGGTATTGGTCTGTGTGGCAGGTAGGCCATGGTAGATTATGTTGCAGTAGTCCAGATGAGGGAGTGTTAGAGCTTGCATTACTGTCCTGAAGTCTTGTGGTTCGAGGAGGGGTCGGAGGCGTTATACTGTTTTTGCCTTGTGGAATACAGTTCTTGTGGTTTTGTTGATTTGTTGCTTAAGGGTTAGGGCTTGGTCAATGATAATGCCAAGATATCTTATGTGTGGTTGTACTTGAATTTGCGTGGTTCCCATGGTGAGGTGAGTGGGTGGTTTGAAGTCTGGGTCTTTTGTCACTATAAGGGCTTCGGTCTTCTTTATGTTAATGGATAAGTTGTTCTCTTGTAGCCAGTTGGATACATCGGTGAAGCAGGTTGATAGCTGGTCGTTTGTTGGGTCCGTGGTTATAATTGGGGCGTAGAGCATTATGTCGTCGGTGTATATGTGGAAGTTGACATTGTGAGTGCGTATGACTGAGCAGAGTGGACGGAGGTAGATGTTGAAAAGCA
The DNA here is from genome assembly GCA_033557465.1 of Ichthyophis bannanicus. Taxonomy (NCBI): domain Eukaryota; kingdom Metazoa; phylum Chordata; class Amphibia; order Gymnophiona; family Ichthyophiidae; genus Ichthyophis; species Ichthyophis bannanicus. The sequence goes on from CM066049.1 coordinate 123,885,799, forward strand.
TGGCTGATAGTGTGGATCCTTGAGGTACTCCTTGATGTTGCTGGAAGGGGGGTGAGGTGGAGGTTTTGGTGCAGATCAGTTGCTGTCGGTTGGTTAGATAGGACCTGAACCATTGGAGTACAGTATTTTTGATCCCAATTGTTTGAGTCTGTTAGCAGAACTTCTGCTATAGCCATAGGAGCACGTCGTAAAGCCTGGCTCCAAGCATCAGACTTGAATAGATGGGCACAACAAAGACTGGGTAATACTCCTTGTACTGGAGAAAATCTCTTCAATAAGGAGTCCTTACGTCAGGTTGCTCATTGCTCCACTGACTTTCCTGTTTCTGAGGGCCATCCTAAGCCCTCTCCTTCCTCAGCAGATAGAAAATGCCCTACCAGACCTTTTTTCCCTAAAAGAAAGAGGTTTTCCTCTTCACCTGCCTATCATTCGGATGTTCTCAAGCAGGGGAAATCTCGCCCTGGTCTGAAGAATCCAAACTCTAGCCAGGCTGAATAAACACAGTAACCATAGGTTTCTGATTAATTTTTTTATAACTACAGTTAACTTCTTTTCAGCAGAAGTTTTTCACTGTTTTTCCATTCAAAACTCTGCTCAGGGATTCCTATTCTCAGGAAATCCATTTACTCTTCACTATGCTGAACTGTCAGGTTATTCATGTCTATAAGTTACAGAGTTTTCCACCTCTTCCTGACTAGAAGAGAGGTTTAGCAACTATCATATGATAGTTTCTCTGTACCAGCATGAATTTTTTCCTTCCATGGACTTACCATGTGGTAAGTCCTTCTTCAGCTTCTAGCTCTACCCTCTTCGCCAGGGGTTCTCCTGTAAGAGTGGTACCCTACCATTGAAAGACTTTTCTTGTCTTTCTTTTCACTGTAGAGTTTCTTCTCCTGAATAATTTTTTTTTCTTTATCTGGGCAGCTCTGCAGACAGAGACAGCTTGCTCTCTTTGTTCAGTCTGTTATCTCTGTTTGATACAGACCGACTCTCTCTGTTGCCCTATTCAGTAGCTGCCCATGCAGGAGTTCCACTGCTTGCCTACTGGTACTTTTCCACAAGTCCCAGTATTGTCTTCCACCACTCCCGTCTTGCCTTAGTAGTGATTCCAAGACAGTTTTCTACATCTTTCTTGGATAATCTTTTTCACTACAGGCTTCTTACGCTATCTTCTACCCTTGCCATCTCCAATCTCTGGGTTTGGCACGTAATGGACGTGGCTGTCAGTTTTCTCCATCAGCCAGTTCTACATCCCAGGTCTCCTGCATAATGCTCTCTGCAATCCTACTGGGAAGCTTTCCACTATGGGCCCTTGCTAGAGAGCATAGAGTTTTTCGAATGACTATCCATCATGGTTGAAAAATGCTTCCTCGGTCATCTCCTATGACTGTGGGGGTTCTTCATACCCTGCTAAAAAAAAGAAGAGGGAGAAGGACATATGCCTTCTCCAAATGAAAGTCTGGGAGTTATCCCATTCCTTAGGAATATTCTCTTTTTTTCTTGCAGCTTGTCCCCATGGTATCCTATTACTTCAAGGACAGCACATATTAATCTGAAAAACGCCTGATACCTCCTTGTCCCTCACGTAGGTCAACCTGGTATCTCATTCCATGCGTTTCTGTCCTTTTACCATGCTGGAGTTCCACAGGACTCCGGACTTGCTGTTTACAGACTAATATTATCCTCTGTTTTTTCACATAACCATCCTGATAATTCACTGGATAGCATCCCTTTATCATTAAACCTATATACTCAGGTATATTTATTTATTTATTTATTTATTTAATACACACTTATATACCGCTACTTCCAGCGATCAGCAGCGGTTCGATTTCATCTTTGGGGGTTGGGGGGTTGTCAAATCAAGACTGGGAGGAGGGGATATCACAGCACACAGGGATAGTGTCTTGGGGACTGGATTACACATTTTTACATTATACATACATATTTACATATTTATACATATAGCGGTTTCAAAAGTGTATCATTATCTGATTGCTTTGCTATGAATTTAACGGAAACTTAAGTTGATTGTAGTGACTTTTGAATAGGTGAGTTTTTAGCTCCTTCCTGAAATTGGAAATGTCCTTGATTAAACAGAGCTCAAATGGGAGTTGATTCCAGATAGTTGGCGCAGAGAATGAGAAAGCTCTGCGACTCGTACTTGCTTTCACAGTTCTGATGTTGGTGGGGACTTGCAGGGTGCCTGAATTGGTGATTCTCCTGTCCCTATTTGTAGGTTGCGTGCTGATAAGTGAGGAAAGGAATGAGGGGGCTATGTTATTGATAAATTTGAACGTGGTTACCAGCATCTTGTATTGTATCCTGGCTGCAATTGGAAGCCAATGTAGCTCGATTAAAATGGGAGTAATGTGTTCAGCAATGCTTGTTCCCATTATGATCCTGGCTGTCACATTTTGGGCCATCTGAAGGATATTTAGTGATTTTTTCGGCAGACCTTGTAAGATAGCATTACAGTAGTCTAAGTGTGGCATGATGAGTGCTTGTGCAACAGACCGAAAATCACAGGGTTCTATTATTTTCCTTAGAGGTTGTATCACTCTAAGTTTATGGAAGATGGCCTTGTTTGTTTTACGTAGGTGTGTATCCATTTTCAGGTTGCAGTCGAGAGTGACTCCTAGGTATTTTATTTCATTTTTCGTTTTGTACGTGTTGTTGCATAGGGTGATTGTAGGAGGGGGCTTGAAGTTCAGTTTACTGGATATATACATGACTTCTGTTTTCTTATGGTTAATTGTCATGTTGTTTCTCTGCAGCCATCTTAACATCTCGTCCAGGCAGGTTTCGAGCTGTGTATAATTAGGGTCCGAGGTATCTGATTGTGTGTAAAGCATAATATCATCTGCATAAATGTGGTAGTTGATGTTATGCCTTTTGAAAATGTCACAGAGGGGTTGCATGTAAATGTTGAACAGTAGTGCTGAGAGAGCCGAACACTGGGGTATGCCCTGTGTTTGAGAGAATGCTTCAGCTTTTTCACCATTGAATTGTACTTGTGGCCTTCTGTTCGTTATGTAGGAGGAGAACCATTTGAGGGGGGTTCCCACAATTCCTATAGATTCCAGTTTGTTAAGGAGGATTCCATGATGTACAGTGTCAAAGGCGGCAGAGATGTCAATGAAAATGAGTATAAACATTTTCTTCCTGTCTTCTAGGCCTTTGAGGAGGTTGTTCATTAGCGCTATCAGAAGTGTTTCAACTCCATGGTTTCTTCTGAACCCGTATTGCTGCTTGTCTAGGGTAGCACGGTCATCAAGGTGATCTTGAAGTTGTATGAGTACTGCTTTTTCAATGATTTTTGCCAGGAACGAAATGCTGGAGATGGGGCGGTATGAGGTTGGGTCTTCCTTGTTGAGTGAGTTGTTCTTTAGGATTGGCCTTATTATAGATTGTTTTAGTTAGTCAGGCATAATTCCTTGACTTAGTGATTGGTTTACAATGTGGGATATTTGCTGGCTGATCTCCTTCTTTGCTGCTTTGATCCATGCAGTTGGGCAGGGGTCCAATGGGGAGGTGGTGGTATTTATGCAGGTTAATATGTTGATGGTTTGTTGTTCATCGATGTTGTGGAAGGTGCTCCATGCCTGTTCTTGCTCAACCTCTGTTCTTTGGTATGGTGTCTCTACATAGAGAGTGGGTGTGGTGGTAGTCAGCTTGCTTGCGTAGTGGTTTGCCAGAGTTTGTGGATGGATGGAGCTATCTTGATGTTCTGGTAGGGCTATTTTGGTTAACGAATTTACTAGTGCAAAAGGTTCACGCGGTTTGTTGATGGCTTTGTTTAGAATGTTGGTATGGTGTATCCTCTTTGCTGTGTTTACTTCTTTGTATTTTGAGAGGAGGTTGAGGTACTCAGACCGTAGTTGGATGGACTTGGTACGTCTCCACCTTCTTTCATGTTTTCTAAGGTCTCTCTTCATTCTGGTCAGTTTCATGGTGTACCATGGTTCTGAATGGTGTTTGGGTTTGTTTAGTGTATGGTTCCCTTTAGGGTATATATATATATATATACCTATATACATCTCTGTAGATGTATCTGCCTGTCAGCTAATTGTGCATATGCTATGCCCTTTAGATCTTATTTTAGATCTATCTATATACATATACAGTCAAACCTCGGTTTTCATTTGCCCCGGTTTTCATACGCTTCGGTTTTCAACGTCTTTTCTGACTGAGATTTTGTCCCGGTTTTCATGCATTGCTTCGGTTTTCAACGTCTTTTGACTGAGATTTTGTCCCGGTAGCAGGGAAGAAAAGCTGTCAACGTAAGCAGGAGATGTTGCATGAATGTGGGAGGCAGTTCTTTCTCTTGCAGGGTACGTCTGAAGCTATATCATTAAGATTTTCTGCCATTCTGAAGCATTGAGCAGATAATGTAAAGGTATTTTAATGGACTGAATTCAATGTGATTCCGAAGAGAGCTGGGCACAGCAGCTTGTCAGGGGTGGCTAAGGCCAGATGTTAACATACTGTACTGTACAATACTGTACTTAGCTTGCTTTCAGTGATGTTAAATGTTCATTTATCCATTTCATTAGTCATTTATATTTATTTCTCATTGTTTTCTGTATGTAAAAATATAGTTATTCTCTATAAAATGTATTTTTTGTGAATATTTTTGGGTGTCTGGAACGGATTAATTGGATTTACATTATTTCTTATGGGAAATATTGCTTCAGTTTTCATACGTTTCGGTTTTAGTCAGACTTTTTCGAACGGATTAATCATGAAAACCGAGGTTTGACTGTATATATATACACATATCTCTACATATATGTGTGTATCTCTCCAAATACTTATTATAGGTAGATATGCATTTCCATACTTATCTCCTGACTGTCTATACTCATAAAGGTTTTTACCTTCCTGTATATTTCTGACAGTGGGCTTGCACAATTTCATACTGTTCCACAGTATGTTTCGGCTATTTTGCACACAACCATTGCTGTGGAACTGACAGCCCTACTGTTTCCTAGGTTGAAGTATCCCTGAAGCCAATGTATTCCTCTCTCTCACCAGATAGGAAAGACATCTTAGATCTTCAGTAGATTTCAGATTCAATTCCTCAAACATCTGTCCTTCCTGGGAGTATGGGGTTCTTTTTATACCCTTTCCTCCCTCAGGGACTAGGTCTGTTTGTCCAGATCGGTCAGTCTTCCTCTTTTGCTCCTACCTCTGAATACTTCTGTAGCCAAAAGAGTTTTCAGCTTCCATGAAGCTTCCCACTGAAGACCTGCCGTGTTTGTGTTACCCCAATTAAATCCTGGGGTCACCTCTCACTTCCAGATGTGGACCTCCACCTTCACTCCAGTGAGGTCACCTTGAACGTTATTCTACTGGATCCCCAGTAGACTCCATCAGCCTCTCTACTTCCTGCAATCCAGTAGGTGAGCGTCATATGGTGATTGTTCATTTCAATATTATGATGTTAGTTCATTTCAATATATCTTTTGATAATGATCATTCATACATGGACTCCTTCCGGGTAGTCCTCTCTTAGGTTAGCTATTTTTTCAGCAGCTCCTCTCCTTTCAACTCCTACCCTCCATCCTCAGGATGCCTGGCCATATGAGGTGTAGCATGTTTTCAATCTTCAACATGTTAGGGCTCCAGGCATCTTAGCTTGGGAGTCCCCATATGTGAAGACTCATTCCTGCTTGTTCCTGGAGATAGCACAGTTACTTACCTGTAACAGGTGATCTCTGGGAACAGCAGGAATAACTCTTCACAATCACAACCCACCCACCTCCCCTAGGAGTTGTATCTATCTTTCTATCTTCTTTTCCTCTTTCTCTCCTTTTGTCTCAGCTATGAAACTCAACTGAGGAGAGGCAGTGGAGAAGGCGGGAAGGCAGTGCACAGGCGCGAGGGATGCTCCCAAAAGCTTTCTGATTGGATGCTGGGGAGCATTCCCGTGCAGGCTCCGTCGGTACCGATGTACCCATATGTGAAGACTTATTCCTGCTGTTCCCAGAGATCACCTGTTACAGGTAAGTAACTGTGCCTTATACACTGAGGAATGTCCAAGCGTACCATGAAACCTTAATCAACTTTATAGTATTAAACCAGGCAGATGATGTGAAACTGCTAGACAGACAAGGAGCACACCAGTCTAGAGAGCTATTTAGATAACATACCGAGAGCTCAGAGAAAGTCTGAGTATCAGGGTTCAGACTTGAGAGGAAATTTGAGGCTATGTAACAGCAGCTCTTTAAGGTTCAGGCACTTGACACACACTCATTCTCCCTACTCAAGAATTAGAGTCCAGGATAGAGGTTTATGTTCTGAACCAAGGTCTTACTTAAAACCAAGGTCATTGATAAGCAACGTTAACATTTAACAATTAAAAGAATGAAACTATATTACAGTAAATTAATTTCTTCAGGTAATTTATGGGGTATAATTTACCCTTTCCTGTCACAATCTTCACTCTTTTTTAAAATGTTTACTTCTCTTCCAACGCTTTCTTAAATGTACAACTAGCTTTAAAATAGTGATTTAGTCTTTTCTTCTCCCTCTCTTCTAACAAAGCATCTTGGGCTTAGATTTCTTTGCCTTCAGTTCAACTGGTACGGACCAGATTCACTTCCCTACACTTACATACCCTGGTGTTTCTCTCCATATATTGAGCTTTACTGCAGGTCTCTGCAGGAACCCACATCTTCAGGCTGAGCACTTGTGCAGCGGGCTCCAAGCCTCTTAAATTTCTTCTGCTGGTTAGAATAGTTCATGCAATTCTCTATCATGTGTATGAAGTACCTTGGCTGGGTGCTAGATGCACTTGCCCCCTAAGGGCAAACATCCACTTGGATGTGCATGGTTCAATGGTTTGAGAGCCAAAGACAGGAAACTGCCTTTGGATGAGGTTTTTATAGGAAGTAGGCTCTCTCTTCTCGAAGAGGTCTCCTCACATCCTGAATTGAATGGCAGAAGGAGCCTCCCAGGATTCTGGAAAGTACCAGTCCTTATCCTCTAGAATTCTGACAATTTTCTGGCAGGGATACTACTACTGCTTCTAGCTGCAAAACACAAGTACTCTTTACACAAGATTACTTTTTATAGATACTAGCATTTGAAAGCCATGAAGAAGGCAAGGAGAGAGACTGGATTGTGAAATCGTATTCCACTATGTTGGAGTGTATCCAGGTTTGATAAGCAACACAGAAAACTGGTTATTTTGAAGCACCAGCATTAGTCTCTGTGGCCAAAGGCATTTTCTCTCACTATCGACAGGTGTTAGGAATATTTGGCTTTTGCCAGATGTGACACTGCCAGGACCAGTGCAAGGTCAAACCTCATCCCGTGCACCCCCTGCCCCAGACCCTCTCCGGGATCTGCAGCAATGACAGTGCTTACCAAGCCTGCAGGGCTGCCTCTGCTCCTACCTTCCTTTTGCATGAGGTGGAACTGGCTAACGAGGTAAGCTGGAAATGGCTAATCAGGGGCTGTTTGAAGCCATTGCCGCAGATTCCTTGAGCCACCGGCTCTCTAGGTGACTGACTATTTTGCCTAATGGTTGTGCTGGCCCTGGATCCTGCAGGAGGACACACAAGTCATCATGATCAATCAGTTCAGGAGTTGATACTGTGCTGTTTATTGAGGTTTTCACACTCTGTGAATAAAACATTGAATGTTGTAGAGTTTATAATGTCTAAAGTTCCTTTAACTTGAGAGCACTCTTCTTGAAAGCCCACATTTTAACCACTGAATAATATTCTGCTATTTTGAACATTTGACTCAGTAGGAATATAGCAAATGTGAAAAAATTCAGCTCCAGACCAGAGTCAAAATTTCCCTGATCCCCTGGCTTTCTGAATAAACAAAGTTCTGCTAGTGAAACCTTAGGGTTTAGTCTTGGAAAAATGCTGAGACTAGACCAGTTCGAGAGATGCATTTCAGAAAGTAGCATACACAAACATGTTGTGACCCAGGATATCACTGCTTGACCCAGTACAAGCATTGCGGAACCTGTGTCTTTTGGGGAAACTGCTAGGTACGTATGACCTAGATTGGCCACTGTTGGAAACAGGATACTGGGCTTGATGGACCTTGGTCTGACCCAGTATGGCATATCTTATGTTGTCTTCCTTTGACCATGAGCAGTTGCAAGGTGTGCAGCTTAAAGACTTTGAGGCAGCAGAAACGAGGGGGGGGGCAAAACCCCAAGTTGAAAATCACCTGTTTGCACAGTCTTAGTTCCTCCCTCCCCAACCTAAACATGCCCATATGGATGTCTCTCTAAAAAATACAACTAAGGGTGCATGTGCTACAGAGCATTTCAGAAAGGGCTTAACTTTTGGTCAGACCACTTTATCTGGTAAAGTCTCTTCCTATCGGGAACTGGCTCAGAAAGCAACAGGACAGGAGACTCTTTAAAACATACAAAAATGACAAGCTGACTCCTCATCCCCACCGCCAAAACATTTCCAGTGGCCCAAAGGAGCCCCACTGGGAGAAATTTAGATGTAGCTTTTGCATATGTTTTGCATGCCCAAAATGCTACCCTTCAGCAGAGTGGTTTTACTGCTGATTTTCCTTCACTAAAATATTCTTACTTCATTGGGAGTAAACTGCTGGGCAAAAGGATAGTGCAGCTTAATATATCAATCCCTTGACAAAGCAGGTCTTGGATTCCTGGATTAACACTGTTTGTGACAATCCCAAGGGTGGGGATAGAGGGGGCTGTGCAACAAAATGCATAGCTTTGTGTGATCAAAACGACATGCGTTTAGTCTGATTGAAATAACTGCCCACAGAGAAAGCTGGCACAATCAAAGCCACGTACTTTGATGCAAGTCCTACATGTAATTGCACTGGTGTGATCATTCTGGTTATTGGCTCCATATGCTTGCAATTGTAAATGCCAGAAGACATCAATGGGTGGGCAATCTGGCTGCCAGTTTCAATGCACAGATAACATGAGTGCTTCAGTGCAAGAGAGGAGATGAGAGGTCACATTCTTACACTTTCCTGTTTAAGTAGCTTGATCATGTAATCTTCATTGCACAGAGATGAAGCGACCCACATTAGACAGCTGTCAGAACCCTTGAGAACTGCTGGGCTAGCAAAGAGTCTGAAGCATATTACACCCAACTTGCTTCTGTAATTAGTTATGGTATGTGGAGTTTAATGGTCACTGCATCTAGTAGTTATTGGCAAACCAAACTGCAAGCTTTTGACTCCCTGAATTCACTGATCTAGAATGCTGCTAATCTACAGTAATCAAGGTGAAACGGTGCCCACTCTCCTGAATAAGACGACTTTGAGAAGGCATTCGGACAGTTCCCGAGCCCTGGGTGACAAACCTCGAAGGAGGAGATCAGTTTCCATAGATACCCATTTTAATTAAAAGGCAGCACCATGTAACTATGCTGCTGTAGCTACTCTGATATGAATATGCAAAGTCAAAGTCCTGCAAGGGAAAACATAAGCTATTTTATATGGGGTGAGAATGTTATTTTAATATATGGATTAATCTGTTAGCACACCCGTTATTTTTTTTCCATCATCGTTTTGTTTTGATACTACTGGAGATTCTCCTGAGAGATTAATGCACAGATGGGACCAGATACTTGAAAATCATCAGGATATGAAGAATTTACATCTCTAGCCTCAGAGACTTGAACAGAAAGCCAGTTGTGAGGTTGAATTAGTTTTCAAATTAAGCTGCAATTTAAAGCTTGTGAAATCCTTTAAGGCACATAGTAGCATTGGTACATGGAGTCATATGGCAGGGTCCTGACATTTTGTATTCCCTTTTCCTGTTCAGACAATTAAAAGAGAGATACTTGTGCTCATGTGACCTCCATTCTATGGAATAAACAGGAGGGAAATGCTGTTAGTAGTTTATACAGCAATGAAAGAAGACTGAATTTGGACTTCTGTTCTGTAGAGTGTGGAATTATATTTATTAGTAGCAGTTGGAGTAAAGGGGATCAGAATAGGTACCAAAGTATGAAGGAGTCCTTATGCTGTGGAATTTTCCATCTCCCCTCATCCATAAACCCTACCAGCATTGCCATCTTGAGGGGTGAAATCCTTCTGTGATGTGGTGTTTGCTACTGAAAATGCCTTGCTGTCTATCGAAATTAAACAAAAACCCAAAGCATGCTCATAATATGGAAAAGATTATCACCAGAATTAGTCAAGGAAACAATGCAGCTGTAGACCTGAGAGTCCTCCCTTCTTGCAAAGCATTTAAGATGGACAGTATAGAAGTGTTTTAACCATGAAATGTTAAATAGTATTTTCCAGATAACTCTATGCACAGAATTCTATAACTATTTCATCAAAAAATACACTTAGATTTATCACCTGCATGTAAGTAAGGGCAGATATGCAGAACACATTTCCCGTTATCGCTTTTTCTTTTTATTCTGTCAGTGTCGTCTAGATCTTTTAGGGCTTTCTTTTGGTGGCATTACCCTTCACTTGCAACTGCATGAATCCTTTTAGCCTCACCTCCAGCAGTCCTCAGCTCATGGAGCAAGCACCAGGCATCCTTCCAGAACCCTCCAGTCATGATTCCTGAATCCAGCCTTTATGCAGTGATTGGGAGTTCCTCCCTATCCCAGGATTGAGCCCAAGTTGTCCACTTGGCATTGCATATCATTGCCACGAAGCTGGCCTCCTCTAGTATGCAGTACCAAGAGCAGCCAAATTTATATGAGTGAAATGATGTAAAATTCTGTTTCTTGCATCTTACCCCATTCAGCTTTTCAACAATCAGATGAAACTTTCAGCAATTCTCTTTTTTCAGGTACTTACGTGATGACTGTTACGGCACACGATGCTGATGATGTGACCACAGCCAATGGAATAGTCATGTATCGGATTCTGACTCAAAGTCCACAGAGTCCGTCACAAGACATGTTTGTTATCCATAGTGAGACGGGGGCCATTAACACCGTAGCTGCTGGACTAGACAGAGAGGTAAGACAGGAAATCTCTGGATGCTTCATAAAATTGTAGCACGTCGTGTAGATTATAGGTATATTTTATTGCTGAACACATCACTCCAGTTCTAGTCGAACTACACTGGCTCCCCATCGTAGCCCGTATAAAATACAAAACCCTAGTAACCACATTTAAACACATCCACAACCTGGCACCAACCTTCCTCGCTAACCTAATCAACTTGCAACCCGCTAACAGAAACAGGCGAACCACCAACATAAACAACCTACATGTACCAATAAGTATAAGATCAGTTAAAACAGCCACAAGCAACAGGGCATTCTCCTATACTGCCCCCACACTCTGGAACCAACTCCCTCCTGAGCTGCGCTCAATCGATGACCTGATGGTCTTCAGAAAAAAACTAAAGACGTACTTATTTCAACAGGCCTACAACATCTCCTGAACAGTAAGGCATCTCAACCAATACCTACAAAACCAAAATGTAGTCAAGTGTAAAGTATACTTAGGTACCAAAATGTAATCAAGTGTAAATTGTATATATGTAAATCTCCCTCTCCCCCCCTCCCAACTGTGTGTTGTGCATATCCCATGAATCTTGTTGCACATATTGTGAAAATGCTTGTCTTTGTTCTGTCAACCTTAGTTTATAATCTTGTAAATCACGCTGTAATACTTGAAATTTTGTCATTGATCCGACATTTCCCCATTTCGCATAATCAAACCGCTCCTGATCGCTGGAAGTAGCGGTATACAAATATTCGCTAAATAAAATAAATAAAAATAAATATTTGTAGAAAAACAAACATTGTATGGGATCCAAAGAGCTCAGTCACCTGCCTTCTACCATACTTGAGGAGCAGGAGTTTTGCAATCAAACTTATGAGCAAAAAGAAGCTGTATGGAGATCATACAATAAGCGGTTGGTAGTAGTAGAATTGGAAGGTGGGCCTCCAGATGTTACAGCTTTCATTCTGATCCCCAAGCTATAAAGCTAGTCCATCTATCTTAATGCCAAATCGATCCTCTTTGGTTGACCCAAGGTTTCCTCCTTATCTTGCATGTCTTTGATCTAACAGCGCCAATGTAATATGGAGGAGAAGAACTTTGGAGGAAACAGATTTACAAATCTCATGATATCAGACCCTGAGAGTAAAGCTAGGAAAGGGCCGGCAGTGAATTGGAAAGACAGGGCTGTCGCTGGAGGAGGTGACGCATGTTTTTCACCAAGGGCGGTTCTTCCATTAGGCCATCTGAGGCGATCGCCTCAAGCGGCATTCTGATACCAGCACTCCGGCTCTGTTTAAATTTTAGATTTTGCAGCCGCTGGCCTGCCTCTCACGCAGGAAGGCACAGGCAGGCCAGAGGCAGCAAAATCTAAAATAAAAACAACTGGAGTGTCGCCGGCATCGGAAAAATCAGCCTGATCGCTGGCAGGAACACTGCTGCAAGCGATCAGTCTGATTTGTGCAGTGGTGGCAGTCCAGTTGGTTTTATTTTAGATTTTGCTGCTTCTGCCTTCCTGCCGCTTTTTTTTTTTCTTGCTGCAAGCATTCTTGAGGGAAAATAAGCGGCAGGAAGGCAGAGGCGGCAAAATCTAAAATAATAACAGCTGGAGTGCCGCCGCCACCAGCTGAGAAGTGCATGTGGAGGGAGCAGGGACAGGAGGAGGACAAGGAGAGACAAAGGTGAGAGACGGGGTCGAATGCTGGACAAAGGGGGAGGCAGGGGGCATGCTGGACAAAAGGGGAGACAAGAGGACAAGTTCTAGACAAAGGGTAGAGACGGAGGGACATACTGGACAGACGAGGGATAAATGCTGGACAAAGGGGAGAGACATTGCGTATTAGGATTATAATGGGTTGATGGGGGGGCTAGCACTGATAATGGGCAGATCAGGGGGACTAGGACTGGTAATGGGTTGATTGGGGAAGGCTAGGACTGGGAATGGACTGATCAGGGGGGGCTGGGACTGGTAATGAGCTGATTAGGGGAGGCTAGGACTGGTAATGGGCTGATGGGGGCTGGCATTCAAAATGAGCTGATCAGGGGGCTAGGACTGGTAATGGGCTGATGGGGGGTAGGACTGATAATGGTCTGATTATGGGAGGCTAGCACTGGTAATGGGGTTGAGAGAGTACTAGCACTGGAAATGAGCTGATTGGGGGGGGGCTTCGACTGGGAATGGGCTGATGGTGGGGAGGGGAGGATAGAGCTGCTGGCCCTGGAAGAAAACTGGGAGCTAGGGATACAAATGGGCTGATGTGAGGGGATGGGAGAGAATGCTGAGAGAGGCTGCCATGGTATTTGGACTAGAAGGGGCTGGACATTGGGGAAAGAGGGGGACTGGAAGGGAATGGACACCAGTGGCAGTCATGGGAATGCAAGTTGACATTGGAAGGCACTGGGGAGGGCAGGCTGGAAAGGGGCTGATACTGGGAAGGGTTACTGGGACTGGAAATAGGCTGATGGAAAGAAGTGAAGAAAACAAAAGAAGAGATAAGAAATGGCAGATGGACCATAGACCACAGAAAGAGAGCTAAGAGAAGACAGGAAAGCAGAAGCCTCAGATTGGGAGCAGCATGATCAGAGAATAAAATGGTCAGACAACAAAGGTAGAAAAAATAATATTTCATTTTAGTGATTGGACTTTGTGCTATCTTTGTATTTTACACAGTATTGGGAAACTGCATCTCTTATTTATCTGATGTTGCACTGCATGCGGAGTCTGGCTTCTTGGGGTTTCAGTTTAAATTTTGTCTACATATTTTTATTTTTACTTTAGATTGTGGTTACTTATTCTGTACTTGGTGAGGGTCTGTGTTCTGAGTGTGTGGCTGAGGCCAAGTGTTCTGTTAACATGGAGTTTGAATATAAAGATCTATACTGTACTGTAGTAATTTGACTTGTTCAGCTTTTCAGATAGGTGTATGGATGTTCCAGGGCCCACTGTAGTATTTACAATGACGCTTTTTATGGATGGGCTCCTTATGTGAGTTTTGGAAATTGGTACCGATATGGCATGGAAGATTTGCTCTATAGATACTCTGACTTTGTTGTAGGATTTTGTATTAGTTCACAATATGCCTGGTACTGGAGAATAGTGGTTGTTAGTGAGATGATCAGAATCAGATTTTTTTTTTTTTTTAGATATTGAGTTCTGTGGGTGAATGTCCTGGTTCTGCTCTGCACCCATTGTTGAAGGGAGTTCTGTGAATGCAAAATATATGTTGAAAAAGAAAAAGCAAGAACCATAACGCAGTTTATAACAACAAAATAAAAGTGAGTTATAATTTAGTTATAAACTGTGCTGTGGTTCTCGCTCTCTTTTGGTTCCTTGGTGTGCAAACATCTTGCATTTCCTCCATATAATCTAATCAGTTTTTTTTGTTTGATTCAGTCCCTGATTGGAGTTTTGAAAAAGCCCTGCCCCCTCTACAGGGGGGGGGCACCATCTCATCCTTCACCTCAGGCAGCAGATTGACTTGAGCGGCCCCTGTTTTTCACTATTTTTATACTGTATTATTTTGGGGGTTTTAATGACTGTGTACTATATTTGTTTTGTGAACCACTTTAAATGATCATTCAGGAAGATAATACATAAGTGTTTTTATATAAGAACATAAGAAATGCCATACTGGGTCCATCAAGCCCAGTATCCTGTTTACAACAGTGACCAATCTAGGTCATATGCACCTAGCAGTTTCCCCAAAAGACACAGGTTCCACAATGCTTGCACTGGGTCAAGCATTGATATCCTGGGTCCCTTCTTAATAATGGTTTATGGACCTTTCCTCCAGGAACTTGTCCAAACCTTTTTTAAACCCAGCTACACTAACAGCCTTTACTACATCCTCCAGTAACAAATTCCAGAGTTTGATTACACGTTGAGTGAAAAAATATTTTCTTTTATTAGTCTTAAATAGTTTACCCTGTAGCTTCATTGCATGTCCCCTAGTCTTTCTATATTCTGATAATGTTAACAGTCGATCTATGTTTACCAGTTCCACTCCGTTCATTAATTTATAGATTTCTATCATATCTCCCCTCAGCCGTCTCTTTTCCAATAAAATTGTATCTATTGATACTGCTTATCATTTATTTTATTTATTTATTTATTTAATGGTATTTATATACCGCCTTATCATTCAATCAAAGCGGTTTACACAGCAAACAATCAAGGGGCAAGTGTTTTCATGCAGTGTAGAGTGTGGCGTGTGTGTGTTGGCGGGGAAGTGATTAGGGTTGGATTAAATACATAGTGCGCTATAATACATCATGAGCTATTATACAGTCTTGTGTACAGTCTCGGGGTGGTGGGGGGGGGGCAGATGATCTGAATTGGATGTTGGTTCAGGGGGTATGTCCATAGTATTCGAGGAAAAGGGTAGTCTTCAGTTGTTTTCGGAAGTCCTTTATTTCTGTGGTTAGTCTCAGATCATCTGGGAGGGAGTTCCAGATGGATGGGGCAGCCAGGGAGATTGCTCGTTGTGCGGTGTCTTTGCGGGTCTTGACGAAGTCATTTGGGGTGTTAACCCGGTTGGAGGTGTCTCTTCTTGGCCTTGCACTTGTGTAGGATTATGGCAGAAGAGTGTTGTCTGATCTTGAATATGTTTATGATAGTCGTGTATTTGATGCATGAGATGATTGGGAGCCAGTGAAGATCTTTCAGTATGGGTGTGATTTGATCGTGTTTTGTAGTACCGGCTATAATGTGGGCAGCTGTGTTTTGGGCCAGTTGAAGTGGTCTGAGGGTTTGCTTTGGAAGCCCGGTGTATATTGGATTGCAGAAGTCTAGTAGAGGGGTTATTAGAGTCTGGAAGATGATGCGAAAGTGCTCTGGGTTGAGGAGGGGCTTGAGTCTTCTGATGAGTCGCATTCTTTGGTATGCGCTTTTAGTTGTTCTGCTAATGTGTGCTTGGAGGTTCAGTTCTTTGTCCAGGGTGACTCCGAGGTACTTTACTTCTGATTTTATGGGTATGATTGCATCTTTTATCTTGATGTCAGGTGGGAGGATAAAGGCCAGGTTTCGCGTGATGATCATTGCCTCCGTCTTGCTGTAGTTGATTGATAGGTTGTTTTCCTGGAGCCAGTCTGCCATTTGTGTGAGGCAGTTTATTATGTTGGAGTAGTCCGGGTTGTCGACTGAGATGGGTGTATAGATCATGATGTCATCTGCGTAGATTGTATAATGTAGGTGGTGCTCTTTCATGATGACACATATTGGCTGGATGTATAGGTTGAATAGTAGAGCTGAAAGGGCCGATCCCTGTGGCACTCCTTGTTTGGCACTTATGGGTCGAGATGTGTTGTGTCCTACCTTGACCTGTATTTGTCTGTCGGTTAGGTATGACTGGAACCAATTCAGGGTGGCACCGTATAGCCCGATGTTCTGCAGTCTATCCAATAGTGTCTTGTGGTTAACTGTGTCAAACGCAGATGAGATGTCAATGAATATCATTAGTATGCCTTTCTTGTTGTTGTCTATGGTGCGGAGGATGCTGTCGAAGAAGTATATCAGGAGTGTTTCTACCGCGTGGTTGGGTCGGAACCCATGTTGATTGATGTCCAGGGGAGCGTGGTTGTCTATGTGTTCTTGTAGGTGGTGCTGTACAGTTTTTTCTATTATTTTTGCTAGGAGTGGTATGCTGAAGATGGGTCTGTATGCTGCTGGATTGTTCTTGTCAAGAGTGGATTTCTTCGGGATGGGTCTTATTGTCGCGAGCTTCAATTGAATTGGCATGCGCCCTTGGGTTAGGGAGGAGTGTACTATCTTGTGGATGGTTTGGATGAAGTTTGATTTGGTGGCCTTGATCCAGGGCACTGGGCAGGGATCTGTGGGGGCTGTGCTTGTCTTAATTGCTGAGATGATGTGGGAGAGTTGCTCTGTGGATGGGGTGTTGAACGTTCCCCAGGTGGTCAAGGGTGTGGACAGGCTTTGAAGTTTGGCTGGGTCTTGTTTGATCTGCTGAATGGAACTTTTCTTGGATGTGGTCCGCAAATTTTTGTGGGTCCTGTTGCACTTTGTCTTCAGTCTCCTGGTCTTTGGTGAGGGCTTTTACGATTTCAAATAGTTCTCTGGGTTTGTTGTTGGAGTTGCGTATGAGGTTTGTGTGGTATTCCCTTTTTGTTTGGTTGATACATTCATTGTATTGTTTTTGTTTTGTTAGGTATAGTTCCTGGTTCTCGGGTGACGTGCTGTCTCCATCGCCGTTCTAACTTTCTGAGGTTCCTCTTTTCGTTTCTTATGGTTTTAGAGTACCATGGTTTGTGTTGTAGTTTGTTGCAGCGAGGTGTCCTGCGTCTATATTCTGTTGTTTTGGCAGCATTGTATATGGTGGTGTTCCAGTTGGTGATTAGTGATTCTAGGTCATCTGTATCATCGTTTAGGTTTTGTATTGTGTCCAGCAGGAATTGGTCTCTGTCGAAGCATTTAAATCTTCTTTGTGTGGGTGTGTTGTCTGGGTATTTGTTTAGTTTCTCCTCATGGGGCATAATGCTTACTTCAATTCCGTGATGGTCAGACCATGGTACTGGAGTTATGATAGGTGTTGATATTAGGCCTCTTGATGTTAGGTAGTTGGGTGCAAAAATAAGGTCTGGTGATGAGCCATGTCTGTGTGTCGGGGTGTTGATTATTTGCATGAATTGGAGCGAACTCATTGCTTGGAGAACAGCTTCTGCATATTTTTTGTTGGTGGACGAGGTTGAAGTCTCCTAGGAGTATTGTAGGTTTGTGGCTGGAGTTCACTGCACAGACTGCCTCTAGAGTTGATGCTAGTTCTTCAGGTGGAGCATGGGGTGCTCTGTAGGTGAGACATATGGCCATGTGTTTGTTCTCATTCGATATGGTGTTAGTGTTGGGTGTCTGTGTTACTTCTTGATTTGAATTTTAGGCTGCTCTTTGCTATTATGAGGGCCCCTCTTCCTCGCCTGTGGGTGCGTGGGCAGTTGTATGCTGTGTATGTGTCGGGCACCAATTGATTGAGTAGAACATTGTCAGTAGGGCTGAGCCATGTTTCAGTGATGCAGAGTATGTCGGGTTGTTGGTCGTCTATGTGGTCAACTAGGGTATAGATCTTGTTGAATATTGACCTGGCATTTATGAGCTCAATTGTTATTGGTCTTGGGGTGGTGTGTGTCTTGTGAGGTTCCTTTGTTTTGGCGTGGATGCTGGGCTTGTGTTTAGCTTGTCTCTTTTTTGTGGGTGAACCGTGTGAGTCCCTGAGGGTGTGCTTTTGGTCTATGTATGTCCATGTAGTTGGTGGGGGCCATGGGGTGTGTGTGTGGTGGTGGTAGTGTGCGTGAGGTGGGATGAATAGTGTGAATATGAGGCCGAGGGGGAAAATCAGATTTGTGTGCATGTTTTTTGTTCAGTCTTGTGGTTTGCACTCTAGGTTGTTGCTCTTCTCTCCTGGCTGCTTGCTGGGGCTTTTGCTGCTTTCGTGGGGGTTTTCGGTGCGGTTGACTCTATTTTGCTCTATACGCTTTGGCGAGGGTCCATCGGGCGGAGCCGGCCTTTTCAAGCCGTCTCTGCTCCGCCTCCCACTACCCCGATTGGGCAGGAGAATCGACTTCCCCTCCTGTCCGGGCGCTTCACCCCTGATCGGGGGAGCTGCTGGAATGCTGGCTGCTCTTTTCTGTTGGAGCCGGCCTTTTCAAGCCAGCTCTGCTCCACCTCCCACTGCCCCGATTGGGCAGGAGCCTCCGGACAGGAGAATCGGCTTCCCCTCCTGTCCGGGCGCTTCACCCCTGATCGGGGGAGCTGCTGGAACGCTGGCATGTATTTCTTAACGGTTTACTATTTGAACACAAACATCGGTTACATATAATTTGCAAACATGTGCTTACAGCCATCACTTACTCCCAGCTGTCAAATAATTTATCCTCATTTCTAACAAATCTGGCAAAACAATATAATAATTCATGAGACCTTTATCCTTCCCCTATAATAGTAAGGGTGTGAGAGACCCTTAATAGCTGAAATAGCTTTTCCTCCGAGCGCAATGGCCTCCCGCACACACTACATCAGCGGTGCAGAACATGCTTGAGGCGTGATAACTTACAGCAGTCCTAGAATTGGTGTAAATTACTGCACCTACTTTTTGCATGTGCAAATTATAGCATTCTGTAATCAACATATATACTTGTAAGCTCCACCCAACGTCTGCCCATACGCAGCATATGATGCAAACAACTCATGCACTTTTACACTAGTCAGTGTTTTACAAGAGGCCACTTACGTGTGTAAATGACTGAAATGCCGACATTTAGGTATGTTCTTACTCGCTAAAACTAGGCACCCCTTATAATATTACCCCCTAAGACGGTAAATTAATAGACACCTCTCCAAGGCACCCTGCTATTAGACACCTACTTTTCTTTATAAAATATTAGCGTAAGTGACTGAGACATTTACACTAGTTCTAGCCTCAACTTTTCTATTATGCACATAAATTATAGCATTTTACATTTGCATGTGTGCTCCGCCCATGTGCACAACCACCAATAAAATCTGCAGAGTCATGTGGATGCAGACACTCGCGGTATTATATGAGGCCACACATGCACATAAATCACTAAAATATCAGGAAAGTAAGCTTAAAGCATAGAAAATTATCCCCTAAAACGTTCCCTTAAATTTCATTCTGTGGCTTTTCTCTGTGCCAAAATTTGAATTCTCCTGATATGTCTAAGGCCTCTTGAGAGACGTAAGTCCCTCCCGAAGTGTAGGTGGAGAGAGATTTCCTTAGATGCAACCTGTTTGTTATTTCCTCACACTATATTGTATATAAATAAACACACACGCTTTTCACCTTTACATGTCTTTAATTTATAAACATTTGTTATACCGCCATTTGAGCATTAAACTATACCCTATAAGCCCAGCTTACCTGCATAACTCGAGATATCTGGAAGAACATCTGGCTACTGGGGAGTGGGTTCATCTTTGGGATTGGGGGCAACTTGCGTTTGGATCCCTCCTCATTTCCTGAAATAGGTTTCTTTTACGATTCATTATGACATCTGTTGCCCTATTCATTGTCATTCTTTCTGACAATGTAGATCTCATTTTGATTTTTTATTTCCTTTGGTAATTGTTTTCATTTTTTCTTAATGTGATTTGTATTTGAGTTTCATGATAAAGAAATGTTTGTGTACTTTTTCTTAATTATGCAAAATGCAGTGGACTGTGAGCCTTCGCCTTCTGGTGACCCAGCTGCTCCTGGGTTTTCTGGGCAGTATGACCGGATGTAGATTGGCCAGTCTTCTTTCAGAGTCAATGGCATGTTAAGTGACTTGCCCAAGGCCCCAAGAAGTGTAGGAATTGATCCCTGGTCTCCATTATCAAGATAGTGCTCAAACCACTAGACTACTCATCCACTCCAATTAATAAATATCAAGAAATCAAAATAAAATATAATTGACAAACACACACATGATAAAACCCAGCCATTCCCAACAGGAGCAGTTAAAATTAAATCCTCAGTACCAGGGGTAAAAACCAGCTGAAAACAGACACATTTTCAAAAATTTCCTAAAAATCAACCTGACAATTCACAGCAGGAGTGCTGACTTGGTCAATCCTGTGATTTTCAGTGGCATTATCTGGAGAGTATTGCTAAACAGTATTACTGACCACTGCTACTGCTCTCTCCTTCTGGTGCTAGGGTGCAGCGTAAGTGATTCCAGAAATAGCGTAGTTACTCACCTGTAACAGATGATCTCCAGGAACAAGCAGGAATGAGTCTTCACATATGGGTACATCGGTACCGACGGAGCCTGCGCGGGAACGCTCCCCAGCTTCCCAAAAAGGAAAGCTTTTGGGAGCATCCCACAGCGCCTGCGCGCTGCCTTCCCGCCTTTCCTAAGCGCCTCTCCTCAGTTCTTCTTTGCCGCGGAGCCAGCAGGTCGAGCCCTGTCACCGCTGAAGAAGTTCTTTGTTTTATTTTATTTCTTTGGTCGCGTGTCTGCCTCCCCCGACTCCGGACCGGTACCGCCGGTCTTTTCTTTCTTTTCTTTTAAAAAAAAAAAAACTATATATTTTTCCCTCACATAGTGTATTTTTTCTCTTTGGGCCTTAGGCCTCACAAGAAATTTTTCCTCATGGAAAAACCAGCCTCCGGGTTTAAGAAATGCACTAAGTGCAGCGGTACTATTTCTGTTACAGACACCCATGAATGGTGTCTTAAATGTTTGGGTCCTGAACACTCCATTTCGGATTGTCCGTCCTGCTCTCTGATGTACAAACGGGGTTTACAGAACCGAGCAGCTAAGCTCCATGTGCTGTTTCCCGCTGATGCAGCTTCGGTGGCATCGATGTCTTCTAGGGCTTCTTCTTCCCCCAATGGATCTCAGGTAACCAAACATAAATCCAGCCGGTCCTCGAAGGGTAGATCTCCCTCTAAGCATCGAGATGCCTCCGGGCTTGCCCTCGAGGATCCTGCACCGGCAAAACAACCCCGGTGGGAAGCTCCGGCTTCCAAAGCTCCACCTATGGGGTTACAGGTTGACATCGATGGCACGGCCTCGACCGATCACCTGTTAGAATGCTCTGGGGTACTGGCACAACCTTCCGGTACCGAGTTCCAGGCATTCATGGCGTCGATGGATCAGAATGTTCTGTCCATGCAGCAGGCTATCAGTGCCTTCATTCAAGCTGCAACGCCATTGATACCACAACAAACTCCGTTGTCAGTATCGACTCGGGTACCGGCACCAGCGCCGATACCGGTACCGACTGCATCAGCATCGACCAGGATACCGACTGCAGCGGTTCCTTGTCCAGGGCTGCTCATCGGTACCGATACGGTACCGATGACGCCCGATGTCGACACTGCTCGATACGCGTACCGAGCGTTACAAGAGCACCCTGACAGACGGTACTTTGATTCCTCTGGTGATTCTGATACATCAGAGGAGTCTGCTGAAGTGTCCATAGCCCTTCCTGAAGAGCCTTCTTCTCCAAAAAGAAGAATGTCTCCTCCAGAGGACTTGTCCTTTCAAGACTTCATAAGAGAAGTAGCTAAAGGACTTTCTATTTCAGTAACCTCTGAATCAGAGCCTAGAGCAAAAAAATTAGATATTTTGGGTTATTCTAAGGCTCCTAAAGAGGCAGTCACCTTACCAATTCATGAGATTCTTTATGAACACATGATTGATTTATGGGAGACTCCTCTCACTATCTCTCCTCATTCTCGCAGATTGGACACTATGTATCGTGTCCCTCCCTGTCCTGTTTTTCATCAAACACAGCTTTCTCACCATTCCATTGTGGTGCAGTCAACTATAAAGAGGATAAAGAGTACAAAGAGACACTCTTCTACTCCTCCAGGAAGAGAATGCAGGACCTTGGATGCTTTTGGTAGAAAAATCTTCCAAGCCAGTATGCTCATTGCCAGAATCAACTCCTATAGTCTTTACATGGGTATGTTTCTAAAGGAGGTTGCAGATAAACTGCAAACTTTCCTCCCTTTTCTGCCAGAGGATAAAAGGGATGAATTCCTCATTTGGCTTAAGCATACTCAAGACATTTCAAAGTTTTCCAACCGGGCAGCCTTTGACTCCTTTGAAGGTGCCAGCAGAGCTTCTGGCATTGCCATAGCTGCTCGCAGAATTGCTTGGCTCCAAGCTTCTGATTTATAACCCTGGGTCCAAGATGGCTTAGGAAATCTTCCTTGTACAGGTGAAAACCTGTTTGGCAAAGAATGGCAAATAAAAGCCACCCAATAAGATGCAGAAAATTCTGCTCTGGATAGACTTTCAAAGTCAACCTCCATTCCTGCCAAGAAAAAACACTTCAAGAAGTCTTTTTTCAAAAAGAGCAGATTCCCTTCTGCTTCTGGCCAACAATCCTCTACAGGTCGCTTTGCTACTAAGCGTCAGCAACCTAAACAGGCCAGGCCTAAGACTACAGGGGCTGCTGCAACTCAGCAGACCCAACCTCCTCAGGGTTTTTGACTTGATGCTAGAGAACTTAGCCTTTCTGGCTTTAAAACAGCCAGAACCTCTCACCATTCCAGGAAGGTTAACTCATTTTGCTCCCAGATGGGAGCAGATTACATCAGTGCAGTGGACCCTCTCCATCATAAGAGAGGGCTACAAACTTCATTTCTCAGACCTTCCTCCCCACACCATGGTGAGACACTTCAATTCTCCCACATCTCTTCTCGACCTTCTAGGTCAAGAGGTGGCTACCCTTCTTGCCCAAGGGGCAATAGAAGAAGTTCCCCTTCTTCAACAAGGGTCAGGGTTTTACTCCCCCTATATTCTCATTCCAAAGAAGACAGGGGGATACAGACCCATATTAGATCTCAGGGAATTGAACAAATTTCTATGCAAGGAGAAGTTCAAGATGCTTTCTCTGGGCACTCTCCTTCCATACCTTCAAAGTCAGGATTGGCTTTGTTCTCTAGATCTCAAGGATGCGTACACACATGTCCTCATCCATCCATCTCACAGAAGATTCCTCCGTTTTCTTTTCCAAGGAAAACATTATCAATACAGGGTGCTTCCTTTTGGTCTGGCCTATGCCCCAAGAGTGTTCACCAAATGCATTGCAACAGTAGCTGCATTTCTACGCACTCGGGGAATATTTGTATTCCCATACTTGGACGACTGGCTCATCCGAGCTCCATCTCAGTCAGAGGCCCAGATTTCCCTGAACCGCACAAGACGCATTCTGCAGTATCTGGGACTTGTGGTAAACCTCCCAAAGTCTCAGCTCACCTCTACTCAGTCCCTAGAATTCATAGGGGCCTGGTTGGATACTACCACTGCAAGGGCCTACCTTCCTCAGGCCCGTTGCCTCCCAAACAGGTTGGGGAGCTCATCTACAAGACCTCTCCACTCAAGGCACTTGGTCCCCACAGGAGACCTTTCTTCATATCAACCACTTGGAGCTTCGAGCAGTCTTTCTAGCTCTCAAGGTCTTTCATACCCTGCTCAGCTACAAGACAGTCCTCATTCATACGGACAATCAAGTAGCCATGTTTTACATAAACAAGCAAGGAGGAACTGGCTCTCTGTCGCTTTGCAACGAAGCTTTAAGATTGTGGGCTTTCGCCAGAGAGCATCAAATCCATCTCCTGGCAGTATACCTCCCAGGAATCCAAAACTCTTGGGCAGACAGACTCAGTCGAGTTCTGCTCCCACACGAATGGTCCCTGCACATGGATCAGGTACTCAGAATCTTCCAAGAATGGGGAACCCCGGACATCGACCTCTTTGCAAGTCCGTGGAATGCCAAACTTCCCCGGTTCTGTTCCGGAATTCCGTGTCAGGGAGTTCAGGCCAAGGATGCCTTCCTCCTACAATGGGGTCAGGGCTTCCTGTATGCCTTTCCACCCATTCCCTTGATTCCCAAGACTCTGTTCAAATTCCAGAGGGATCAAGGATCTATGATCCTCATAGCTCCACGCTGGCCCTTCACCTCAGAGCTTGGTTACTGAAGGCCTAGACCTTCAAGGCTGGAATCTTTCTCAACAACTGAAGGATATCCTCCATGCTTCCAGAAAACCTTCCACTAGGCGTTCCTATGCTTTTAAATGGAAAAGATTTTCCATTTGGTGTGCTGAAAGGGCTCTCGACCCTCTAGCACTACCTTTGAATTCTCTATTGGAATACCTCCTGCATCTTTCCAATGCAGGCCTTAAGACGAATTCAGTAAGGGTCCATTTGAGTGCTATTGCAGCATGCCTTAAGCCTATCAATGGACAACCTATTTCCTCTCATCCTCTTATTGCAAGATTCATGAGAGGCCTAACTTTAACTAAACCTCCCATTAGGCCTCCTCCGGTGGCATGGGATTTAAATCTGGTTCTTGGTCAGCTTATGAAGCCTCCTTTTGAACCCTTAGCCACCACCTCCTTGAAATTTCTTTCCTGGAAGGTTATTTTCCTCATTGCAGTCACCTCAGCTCGCCGCATCAGTGAACTGCAGGCCTTAGTGGCTAATCCACCTTATACAAGGTTCCATCATGATAAGGTAGTCCTTAGGACCAATCCACACTTTATGCCTAAAGTGGTCTCACCTTTTCATCTTAATCGGTATATTTACCTGTCTTTTTTCCAGCTCCTCATGCATCCAATGCAGAGAAGAATCTTCATACTCTGGATTGTAAAAGAGCTCTTGCCTTTTACTTACAAAGGACACAGCAACATAGGAAGTCTTCCCAGCTCTTTGTTGCTTTTGATCCCTCTCATTTAGGACTTCCAGTCTCTAAGAGGACACTGTCCAATTGGATTGCTCAGTGTATTTCTTTCGCCTACCAGAGTAAGAACCTCTCTGGAGAGCCATGTCACAGCTCACAATGTGAGGGCCATGGCCGCCTCTATGGCTCATCTAAATTCTGTGTCCATCGACCAGATCTGTCGAGCTGCCACCTGGACCTCGGTTCATACCTTCACAGCCCATTACTGCTTGGACAAGGACTCCCGCCGGGATGCCTTGTTTGGTCAGGCTGTTCTCAAACACCTGTTCCATTCTTAATCAACTCCTACCCTCCTTCCCTGGATAGATGCCTGAGATCCATAGGAGGAGGTAGAACCCTTCCCAGGGTCTCATATCCTTGGGGATCTCCCAGGCATCTTAGCTAGGGAGTCCCCATATGTGAAGACTCATTCCTGCTTGTTCCTGGAGATAGCACAGTTACTTACCTGTAACAGGTGATCTCTGGGAACAGCAGGAATAAGTCTTCACAACCCTCCCACCTCCTCTAGGAGTTGTATCTCTCTGTCTTTCCTTTCCTCTCTCTCTCTTTTGTCTCAGCTTTAAAACTCGAACTGAGGAGAGGCGGTTAGGAAAGGCGGGAAGGCAGCGCGCTGTGGGATGCTCCCAAAAGCTTTCCTTTTTGGGAAGCTGGGGAGCGTTCCCGCGCAGGCTCCGTCGGTACCGACATACCCATATGTGAAGACTTATTCCTGCTGTTCCCAGAGATCACCTGTTACAGGTAAGTAACTGTGCTTTCTCGTGGAACAGCAGGAATCATTCCTCACATATGGGTGACATCAGCGCCAACAGACCCCAAGCGGAGCCATTTCCCCAGCTTTCAAAGAAAGCCTTTGGGAATGCTATCACACATACATGGTCCCCTTCCCATCCAAGGGTGCAATGTAACATCTTGTTTTTCCATATTTTATTTTCCATCTGAGGCAGGATCGGAGGATCCGAAACACAGCGCTGGGTCATGTTTTTTTGATGCTTTAAGAAAATTATTTTCCTTTCTACATTGTTGCAGAAGAGAGGAGGAGTCCTCCCGTTTTGAGTGAAGGATTGTAAAATGGACCCAACTGCCAGCTAAGTAGTGACTTGGTTTTCCAACTTCTTTTTCTTTTTAGCACTTAGCATTGCGGCTTTGGGGGTCTAGTTGCTTTTTATTGATTCTGGACTGTTGCATACTAATAATAATAAAAACGATTAAAGGGAGAGGTCCGTTATTCGACGGGGTTTCTTGTCCCCTGACCTGACGGACATTCCTACATTTACTATTATTTAATTGTTTGTTTGTTTTTGTGTGTTTGCCTTTGGTCAGGCAGTGCTGCGTAATATTCTTAGAGAAGACACAGTTGCTACGGGATTTGCTTTCTAGGCAGTAGTGTGCTGTGAACATGTGAATGGATGACCAAGTGGCAGCTCTGCAAATTTTTGTCACCGACCCAGAGCGGAGGTGGGTCAACAATGTGGCCATGGCCATCACCCTCATGCGATGCGCTGTGATCAGGTGCACCAGGGAGAGGCAATGCGGCCCCCAATCCAAGAGAATAGGGTTACTGACTGCTGGGGCCATAAGACATGAAAAGCTCAGGTGCCTTGCAGTGGCCCTGGGTCTGCTGCAGATAGGGCCCATTTACAGTCCAGTGTGTGGAGTACGAGCTCCTCCCTGCTGGCTTGAGGCCACGGGTAGAAGGTGGGGAGCACCACCTCCTGGTTGAGATGAAACAGGGATACCACCTTCGGGAGGAACTTAGGGTGAGTGCGGAGCACCACCCTGTTCTTGAAGAGCCTGGTGTACGGGGGGGGGGGGGGAAGGGGGGTCCGCCTCCAGCGCTTGAAGCTCACTGACTCTGCAAGCTGAAGTCAGGGCCACCAGGAAGGACACCTTCCATGATAGGTATCTGAGGTGGCCAGTGGCTCGGCCAGTGGCTCGAACAGTGGCCTAGTGAGCTGGGAGAGCACCACGTTGAGGTCACACTCTGCTGCCAGAGGGCGGACAGGGGGATTGGAAAGCAGAAGGCCCCGTAGGAAATGGGAAACCAGGGCTTGGCTAGATAAGGGCTTGGCTAGATAAGGGCTTCCCCCCCCCCCCCCCCACTGGGTGGTGGTGAGCGGCTGTGGTGCTCAGATGCACCAGGACTGAGTTAGATTTCACCTCTGTGCACGACAGATGCACTAGGTATTGGAGTACCAGCTGGACATGGCATGAGAATAGGTTCTCTTTTCTATCTGTGCACCACAGAGCAAACCTGCGCCATTTAAAGACCTAAGCCCTCCTCGTGGAGGGCTTCCTGGAGGCTAGCAGGATTTCCTCAACCTCTTGTGGTAGGTTGAGCAGGGCCAAGGCTACCCTCTCAGCAGCCAGACTGTTAGAGTCAGTGACCCCACATTGGGGTGCAGAAGGGAGCCGCCCTCCTGCATCAGGAGGTCTGGGGCTCAGCCCAGGGTACTGGGAGTGTCGCCACAAGCAAGAGCAGTAGTGGGAACCAGGGTTGCCTGGCCAACCTGGGGGCGATCAGTATCACCAATGCCCTCTCGTTCTGAATTTTGAACAGATTCTTGATGACTAGGGGAGTCTGTGGGAATGCATATAGTAGTCACTCGGACCATAAGGTCAGGAACATGTCTGCCGCTCCCCTCAGCGGGTGCGGCTGCCTGGAGCAGAAGTGAGCCAGCTGCGTGTTGTCGGGAGAGGCGAAGAGGTCCATCTCGGGCCAGCCCCAAAGGCGGAAGAGCTTCTTTGCCACTGCAGGGTCGAGAAGCCACTCATGAGGGCCGAGGACTCTGCTGAGTCTGTCTGTGTCCTGGCCCAGGAGGTAGACCACTCGCAAGAGCATGCCGTTGCATACTGCAAAGCCGAGGAGGGCTAAAGCCGCCTGGCAGAGGGAGTACCCCCCCCCCCCCCCCCCCCCGCTCATTTATATAGAACAGTGAGACCTGGTTGTCGGTCTGGAGCAGCACAGGTCTGTTCTGCAAGAGGGAGTGGAATGCACGTAGGGCGAGGGCTACCACCCAGAGTTACAGGAGATTGATCTGTAGTGGAGACTCCTCTGTGGACCAGCAACCCTGAGTGCAGTGAACTCCGCAGTGAGCTACCCAGCCCTGGAGAGAGGCATCTATGGTCAGGGTACACTGCAGTGTGGGTGCCTGGATGGGCATCCCTGCTCAAAGGAGGCCGTGGTTCTGTCACCAGTCAAGGGATCTCGCCAGCTGGCAGAAGACTCTGACCCTGTCCCGGGAGTCAGCCCATGACCTGGGTCCACTGAGAACCCAGGTACCACTGGACTGTCTGCATGTGCAGGTGGGCCAGGGTTGTGACATGGACCGTGGAGGCCATGTGTTCCAGCAGGCAGAGGAGAAGGTGAGCTGGCAGTGTTGCGCAGTGCTGGACCTCCCCTGCCAGCTGTTTGAGGCATTCTGCGATGTCCTGAGGAAGGAGGGCTCTGGCCTGCACTGTGTCCAGCTGAGCACTGATGAATTCTAGGTCTTGCACCAGAGAGAGATGTGACTTGGGGTAGTTGATGATGAACCCCAGGTGCTACAGGAAGAGGATAGTACATACTGTGCCCTGACTGGCCTCTGCGGCAGTGCTGCCCTTGATAAGCCAGTCATCCAAGTAGGGGAAGATGATCACCAATTGTAGGCACAGATAGGCGGCTACCACTGCTAAACACTTTGTGAACACTCTTGGTGAGGAGGCCATGTCAAAGGAAAGTACCCTGTATTGGTAATGGCCTCCCCCTACCATGAATCTCAGGTATTGCCGGTGAGATGGGTGGACCAGGATGTGTGTATAAGTCATCCTTTAGGTCCAAGGAGCAAAGCCAGTCTCCTTGGTGGAGGTAGGGCAGCAGTGTCTCAAGGGAGAGCATTTTGAACTTCTCCCTCACCAGGAACTTGTTCAGGTCTCTGAGGTCCAGGATGGGCCTGAGACCCTCAATTCTCTTGGGGACAAGAAAGTACCTTGAGTAGAGGCCCTTGCCCCAGAGGTGTTGGGGAACAGGTTTTACCACCCTGTTCCTTAGTAGACCTGCTAGCTCTGATAGCAAGAGGGCCTGCTGAAGGAGAGGTTGCACTGGCTCTTCTGGAAAATGCACCGAGGTGGTAACCCTCCTTCACCACTCAGAGCGCCCACTGGTCCAAGGTGACCTTGGGCCACCAGTGGGTGAAGAGTGCCAAGTGGCCCCCTGTGGGCTGGTGAGGGTCTCTCAGAAGGAGGGAGGCCCTGTCCTGGGAGTCAAAAGCTCCTGCCAGGATGAGCCGGAGCTGTTGTCTGTGACTTGGCAGGCTTTGGCTTCCTGGGTCCATGTCCCTGGCCCTTGGGCTGGAGTCCCTGGTGCTGCTGGCTTGGAAAGACCGGGCAGTGGTGATTCTGATGGAAAGAGCCCTTCTTCCTTGAGAAAGTTGGCCTTTTCCTTGAGGCTTTCTTACGGGGAAGGGTAGAGGGTCTTCTTTGAGAACCTCTGCCTGGTCACTACCTTGGCCTCAATCTCGGCTGCCTTGTCAGCCATAGGTTTTCCAAATGGATTCTCCCCGGTGCAAGGGACATCCAACAATTTTTCCTGGACCCATTGCTCGAGGTCCGAGGACTGCAACCAGGCCTAGCGCCAAGCACCAACACCTGCGGCTGCTGCCCTGAACCCAACGTAGGCGGCCCGGGATAGGAATTTGGAGTAGTCTCAGATGGTGGCTACTAAGGTCTGGAACTGCTGCAGGGGTTCCCTGGTGAGCCCTGCTGAGAAACCAACGAGCTCCTGATGAGGCTCTTAAGATACATCCCTTGTGTAGAGCTCAAAGGTTTGTATCCGGCAGCCCAGCATGGGCCCTTGGAAACACTTACATCCCAGGGCCCTGGCCTCTCTACCCACGGGTACAGAAGAATAAGTCTTCTGGCTCTTGAACTTTTGCATCGAGGACTCCACCACCATGGAATTGTGGGGAAGTTATGCTTTCTGGAAGCCTGGACTCCTCTTGACACAGTAGATGGTGTCGAGGTGTTGGCTGACTGCCGGCACCTAGGCCGGGGTCTCCCACATCCGTAGGAGCAGCCATTCAAGGATGGGTTGCACTGGCACCAATAGCCTCCTTTGGAGGAGACTCATACTGGAGGATCTCCAGCTCTTCGGTGCACGGGTCCTCCTCGAACTCAGTGGCGACCAAGAGGGCTCGGGCCATGTCCCAGACGAAGTCATGGAATGCCACATCTTCGGGTGGGGAATGGTGTCGGAGCTCCAGGGGAGACTGCTCCAAGGGGATGTCTGTGTCGAGAGGTCTCGGGGGAGGACTTGAGGTCGGTCTTCCATTCTGACTCCGAGGTCATCGAGATCCCCCGACCGGTCTTGGGTCAGACTCCCGGAAACTAGCTGGCCTGAGGATGATAGAGCTCGGGGCCCAGTTCGACACCCAGGGACACCACTGCAGTCGGGGGCCCAGTTGTTGGGGCAGATAATGCAGATGAACCTGACATCATCGCGTGCTGCAAGGTCAGGATGGCAGAGATACTCTGTTCCAGGACCACCATTCTGGTCTCAATGCCAGAAGGCTCCACAGCTTTTGGCATGGGCACAGAGGGTTTCGGGCCTGGCACCAGTGCTCTGGTGAGCATGTCCTCTACAAGGACCATGGCCTCGGGGAGCCTCACATGGTCACTGCCGGCCAATGACTCCTTCCTAGAGACTTTAGGAGGGCGCTGCTCAGAGTCACCCAAATTCTGCTGTGGGACCTTACTAGGTTTCCCCAGTGGAACGTTGACTGTCTTTGAGAATTTTTTCTTTTTCTTGCCAGGGTCTGGCGTCTTTCTGGAGGAGAAGCTGCTACCACTGCAACAGGACTCCAAAGACGTCCGGGCCTCACGGGAGGTGCTCAGCTTCAGGCTCAGTCAGGGAAGCCAGAGCAGAGCCGGACCACAGGAACATCTTCTCCTGCAACTCTGACCATTTCTTGTTGGTCTGAGGGGGTCATGACCTGACACAGGTCACAGGAGGTACTGTCATGGTCCAGGCCAAGGCAGTGCAAGCAGCAGTCATGGGTGTCTGTGACAGACATGATTTGACTGCAGTGACCACACTTTTTAAAGCCACCGGGAGACATGGTAGATCACACCCGGATGGGGTCGACGATCTCCACGCAAAAAAGGGCGTGAATGCCGGTTGAGGCGAGCCTTGATAAAAAAAAAAAAAGGAGAAAGGAGCAGAGAACCGCACCGGGGACTATGCCGGCTCAAGACAGGAAGAGGAACCGGTTCACAAACCAGGAAAAAAACTCACTAAGAGGATAATTTTTAAGGAATTTTTCCAGGGACACAGGACATGTGTCCATTGAGCTCCGCGGAAAAAAGGAGACTGAGCAAGATGGCACCCTTGGGTGGGAAGGGGACCACGCATGCATGGTGGCATCTCCTAAAGGCTTTCTTTGAAAGCTGGGGAAATGCTCCGCGGAGGCTCCATCGGCACAGACGTCACCCCTATGTGAGGACTGACTTCCTGCTTGTTCCTGGAAAAATATCCAGCTAACAGCAATATGTAGTTCACTATCAGGATAACTCAGAATTCTAAAATGATTCTTGTTTCTATTTTTGATGTGCAGAATATTAGGGCAAATCAAGAAAATAACTGAGTTACCCCAGGTTTGGCTTAAAGCTTCTATCTGTATTCCATCTGTTCAGCATGGATCCACAATTGCCCCACAGTTTGTCCTGATAGAACTTATAGTCCTTCTGTGAGATATACACACAAGCAAGCATACACACCTCACACCAGCTCTTGTCATACCTGCAAAACCCATCAGCTTACAAACAAGCAGGAAAAAATCCTTTTATTGGGGCATTCTTTTGTAATGAAGAGCAGAGTGTAAATCTGAAGCCCAAAACATTTGGCATCAGCAGACTGAGCCCTAAATTAATATATTAAAAATCCTGGAGGGCATATTCAGCTGCCAACTCTATTAGAGCAGCTTGCCATCATCACTTTAACTTACATCGGGATATTCCATGTCTGGTCATATCCGGCCATCAGGATGGATAACTAAAACACCTAAAGTTAGGATCGCCTTTTACCTTGTCCTAACTTTAGACATTTTACCTAGGTGGTTAGCAGCACATTATCACCACTGACTAGCTAGCTAACGTTGCCAGCCCTGGAATGTCCTGACACTAGCCGGTTAGCATCGGGACATTCAGATGCCCCGGGGGGGGGGGGGAGGATATTCAGTAGCACTAACCACCGGCGAGCAGCATTTGCCTTTGAATATCTACCCCCCGCCTTCCTAAAACTTTGTCTGGCTCTTCAGATATGTCTGACTTTGAAGATAGCAGAACAGAATACTGGACATTAAAATATTGATGACTTCCGCAATTATTGGACCTGGATGCGAGTACGGTCACAAAACTCTGTGTTCATTCACTCATTAGAACTGGGCTTAATTGAATGGATCCCTGAGAAAGATAATGATAATTGAACCACACTTCTTAAAAATTAAGGGAGGGAGGGGGGATGTTAATTGGAGTCCGATTGAAGCTACGGTGCAGGAGTAACTGCAGCCTCAATCTCAAGGAAGAAATGAGAAAATGCAGAGTATTTTAGCATCTAGACGACAAAAGATGCAAAGACTGTCACAGATAAAGGAATACTCAGCCCATCAGCACAGCTGCTGTTGTATAGCAGCAACACCTAATTAGAATAAACAGAAGAATATAAGAGATGCCATATTGGGTCAGACCAAGGTCCATCCAATTCAGCTCACAAGTACCTGGCAGTTTCCCCAAAAAGACACACAGGTGCAAGCAATGAATTTCCTTGGTCTTCTTTAATAATGGTTTATAGAACTTTCCTCCAGGAACTTGTCCAAACCTTTTTTAAATCCAGCTGCACTAACAGCTTTTACTACATCCTCCGGTAACGAATTCCAGTGTGATTATGCGTTGAGTGAAAAAATATTTTCTCTTATTAGTCTTAAACGAGTCACACTGTAGCTTCATTCCGTGTCCCCTAGTCTTTCTACTTGTTGATGGTATAAACAATTGATCTATGTTTACCTGTTCCACTCCATTCCAAGGATAACAAAGATTGTTGCCAAAGTTCACAAACCTTGATGTCCTCTCGGAGGCCAAACCATATGAGATATATTAAGAGAAGATGCGACCCAGACTATCTCACCTTAGAAAGGGGCATGTTTACTAAAATACTCTAGCCATCAGCATGGGGTTAGCAAAGGGCCCCGTGGTAAAAATCCCACACCAACTGGTTAGTGTGTGACTGGGTGGGGACTAGGTGGGTTAGGGGAGTAATGTGGGAATTGACAGTGTGACGCAGGCGCAAGCTAATTACGAATGCTGCTCTTAGCATGGGTGCACTTACTGCTACCCCTTGAGGTGATGGTAAGTGCGCCTGCATGCCAGTTAACATGGTATGGCCCGTTACCAATGTGCTGACAGCAGCAGGATAGGGGCATACACCTCCAAATGTTAGCACCAGTATCCGCACTACACACACGCACTAGTTTTATTCATTTTATTTATTTATCTAAACGTATTTATATACCGCCCTTCTACCATTCAAGGTGGTTTACAGATAACCAACAACTTTACAGGGCATCAAGGTGCACTCTGTTGTACATTGAACAGAACATTGTATGGTAATTTAACAGTTAACTGTGAACTACATACAATTAAGGGTTGAATACAACAATGCAACCAAACAACTTTATACATTACTCATTTCAGAGTTAGGCTGACAGTAGGTTCATGGCACACCCTTTACTAAGCATGTCCGAAAGTAAACGGCTTGTAAGTACAATTCGAAAAACAAAATACAGCTTATATTCATACAGTATATTATACAGAAAACAAAACAGTGCTGAATAGTAGACCTTTCCCCACCTGCACTCTCACAAGGGCATTGAAGCAGCAGGGAGGACAGCTTTGCAGAGGTTGTATGGGCAGCAAATGGATGTTTGATCATACTGTGTACAACTAAGCAAAGATTTTATAAAGCGATCATGTAGCACCAAAGATAGATCTAAACACAGCACCACATATAAGCAAAAGGGCCATACTGGAAACGCAGTGGCCTCAGAAGGGGGATATATTAAAACAGGGCAGTATAAGAGCAACGGACTAGGGAGCTAACCTCGGGGTCAGTTTGTTCGAAGAGAGGTGGTTTTGAATGTCAAGGTGAACACATTCATCCTCTCAAGCACCTTCAAGAGAAGTTTGCTGAGGGCTATGCATGAGTTTAAGCAGGCGCAAAGGCTGATGGATAACACTTCTGACGTTATGGTGGCCTTTGAAATTTAACTCATTTTTAATGATTCTATCTGAAGCTATTGTCTTACGGAGGATAAATTTACGGAATGAAGGAGTAGCTTAGTCATTAGAGAAGTGGCCCTGGTAACCAAGAGACCAGAGTTCAATTCCCACTAGCACTCCTTATGGCCTCAGGCACATCACTTTACCCTCCATTGCCTTGGAAGAAAGGCCTGGCTATCTACTTCCTGCCACATCTTGCCAAGAAAAGCCAGGAGCTGCTGGGTCACCAAGAGTCACCACTGACTCGATGGCACTCACACACCCACCCCCCTAGGCATAAAGGCCACATAGGCACCTAAAATATTAGCATCAGTCCAGCAGCGGCTACATTGAGCCGAAGACATATATACTTGCTCAGGACCATGAGTAAATGTTGACGCATGAAATATGCGCCTCCATGCATTCACTGCAGTTCTGCCTGTACTCTGCCCAAAGTCCTTCCCTGAACACACCTGCTCCAAAGTCAAGTGTGTGCCCACAGATGCGGGAGGTCATTTTATAGAAGGCCTTTTACCCACATATCTACACACACGAGGAAAATCTTTTATGAGATTACTTCTAAAAACCATGGTAAAGGAGAGCCTACAACACATCTCTCTCCTTTGTGTATGGAGAAAACTCCACGTTCAACCGTCTCTATGTAAAAATTGCACCTTTTCTAAATAAGGTATGCACACATGTGCCATGCTGCATGTCTGATTTCACCAACACACATCAGCAGATCACCAGCTCTTGGGGGCGTGAACCACCCTACTCCATTTTCATATCAGTCAGCCGCTATGCATGCGATCCAGCTCATTAATATTTTTCATGCATTGGGCTGTGTATTTCCAAATGACTAATGCTAAGTTTACATTGGCACTAATGCACATTCATGCATTTCTAGTGCACTGAGCACCAATTCGGCCCTTAATACACATGAACCCACTTTAGTAAACAGGCTTATAAAGTCTCTCCCTTAAGGTCCTAGTTACTAAACTGAATTAAGGGATTAATGTACAGTCATCAAACAACATGTTAATCAACAATAACTGGCATTATTTATCCTTAAAATGGGATTTATTTCTTACTGCAACACGTTACTAATGAGATGCAAAGCATACAAATGTTTGCAAAGAAGCTCATTATGCAAAATGAATAAGGTTACTTGTGTTAGACATTGCAAGCTCCATTATTCATGGAAAGATGACAGCAATTTGAGGTGTTGTCTTTCTTCCTCAGGAGCATTAAGCTGCTAACACATGGTCTGACTATCCAGGGAAGCAACTTAAAAGAGCCGGTGCATTCAAAAAGCTCCCACCACCCCACAGATGAGCAGTCCTACGCATTCACAAGATAAATGGTCTCTTCAGCTAACAGTACTGTTTCTGTATCTGAAGGGACTGCTTTAGTCAAGGTTCTCAACTCTTCTTTGCATTTTGGATAAACCCCTTCAGGATTGGGTCTGTCTAACAAACTGGAATGATCACTACCAGCAAATTATTAAACATTTTCCATAATGCACAGTTCCACTTCCAGCTACTCCAAAAGAACAGTGCTAGAAGCATGACTTTTGTATAGTCTCATGAGGTTTTCCCCCATCTCTGCTGGAAGTGATCCAGACAGCAGCCATCTGCTTACCACTGCAGCCCTTCATAAGAACATAAATGCCATACTGGGTCAGACCACGGTCCATCAAGCCCAGCATCCTGTTTCCAACATCGGTCAATCCAGGTCACAAATACCTGGCAGGTTCCCAAAGTAGCACACAAGTTCCATATAGCTGGTCCCAGGGGGCAAGCAGTGGATTTCCTGGGTTCTCTTTAATAATGGTTTATGGAACTTTCCTCCAGGAACTCGTCCAAACTTTTTTTAAACCCAGCTACACTAACAGCTTTTACTACATCCTCCAGTAATGAATTCCAGAGTTTGATTATGCGTTGATTGAAAAATATTTTCTCTTCTTAATCATAAATGGGTTGCATTGTAGCTTCATTGTGTCCCCCTAGTCTTTCTACTTTTTGATGGTGTGAGCAACCCATCTACGTTTACCTGTTCTACTCCATTTCTTAATTTATAGACCTCTATCATATCCCCCTCAGCTGTCTCTTTTCCAAGTTGAAAAGCCTCAGCCTTTTAAGCCTTTCCTCATAGGGGTATCCTTCCCATCCCCTTTACCAGGGCCGGATTTACCTATACGCCACCTATGCCGTGGCGTAGGGCCCACAGCTGACAAGGGCCCACAAAACTAGCCTTTTTAAAATTAAATTTTAAAAAAAAAAACGCTGGCTGCCGCCGCGGCAGCATGGACTGTTCCCGCGGGGCCCCCTCTGCTGCCGCGGCAGCATGGATTGTCCCGCGGGGCTCCCTATGCCCAGCTGAATCCCCTCTCTCCCTGCCGGCTTTGAGAGGCGCGAAGGGAGAGTGTATCCCTCGTGTCTCTGTTAAGCCCGCAGGGGCTGATGGGAACCCATCAGCCCCTGCGGGCTTAAGAGAGTCGCGAGGGAGACCCTCTCCCGTCGCGCCTCTCAAAGCCGGCAGGGAGAGAGGGGATTCAGCCGGGCATAGGGAGCCCCGCGGGACAATCCATGCTGCCGCGGCAGCAGAGGGGGCCCCGCGGGAACAGTCCATGCTGCCGCGGCGGCAGCCAGCGTTTTTTTTTTAAATTAAATTTTACTTTTGGCCGATGGGGGGGGGTAGGACTGGAAATGGGCTATTGGGGGGGGCTGGGACTGGAAATGGGCTATTGGGGGGGGCTGGGACTGGAAATGGGCTGGGGGGGTTAAGGCTGGAGGTGGGCTGGGGGGGTTAAGGCTGGAGGTGGGCTGATGCGGTTAGGACAGGTCAAGGGCTGTGGGCTGTTGGGGGGTTTATAAATGGTAATGGGCTAGGGGAGGGGGTTAAGACTGGTAATGGGCTGTGGGCTGATGGGGGCTGTCTGGTAATGGGCTATGGGGGGGCTAGGACTGTAAATGGGCTGGGGGGGTTAAGACTGGAGGTGGGGTGATGGGGTTAGGACTGGTAATGGGCTGTGGACTGTTGGGGGGGGTTAGAACTGGTAATGGGCTATGGGGGGGTTAGGACTGATAATGGGCTATGGGGGGGCTAGGACAGGAAATGGGCTGATGGGGAGGGGTTAGGACTTGAGGTGGGCTGATGGGGTTAGGACTGGTAATGGGCTGTGGGCTGTTGGGGGGTTAGAACTGGTAATGGGCTATGGGGGGGTTAGGACTGATAATGGGCTATGGGGGGGCTAGGACAGGAAATGGGCTGATGGGGAGGGGTTAGGACTTGAGGTGGGCTGATGGGGTTAGGACTGGTAATGGGCTGTGGGCTGTTGGGGGGGGTTAGAACTGGCAATGGGCTATGGGGGCTGACTGGAAATGTGTTGATGGGGTTAGGACTGGAAGTTGACTGATGGGGGGTTAGGACTGGTAATGGGTTATAGGGGGGGCTTAAACTGAAAATGGGGTGATGGGGGGCTAGGACTGGTATTGGGTTGGGGGGTTGCTAGGACTGGAAATGGGCTGATGCAGGAACTAGAAGGGAATGGATGCTGGGTGAGGCTGGAACTAGAAGGGAGCTGATGTTGGGGGAGGATTAGAATGGGATGGGGCTGGAAGAGTAAAATGGAGAAGGGAAAAAATATTTGTGTGGGAGGGATAAAAAATCTACAATTGGCCGGGTATTGGGAGAGTAAGTGGGGATTGAGGATGGAGGGGTAAAATTTGAGTGGATGAAATAGGAATGAGGAAAGAGCAAAAGGAGAAAGATTAATATGTTAAAGCAGATGTAGAGAGAGAATGGAAAAAAACTAGAAGAGAGAAGAAAGGACAAATGGACAGCAGACGATGGAGAGTTAGCAGAAGACACAAAGAAACCAGAAGAAAGTGGCTGGAGCAATTGCAGCTGAAAAAAATGCACAAAAGGTAGAAAAATCTCTCTTTATTTTGAATTTATTAATTGGAATATGTCAGCTCTGGTAAATGTGCATCATTAACGTCTGCGCTTTGTTTAGTACAAGAGCAAATTAATGTATATTTTTATTTCTACAGTGTTGTACATTCCAAGTTTGGCTTTTGGGATTCCCAGTTTAATTATTGTCTTCCTGTTTCTAAATTGTGATTGCTTGTTTGGTGACGGTCTATGTTGTGCATGTGTAACTGAGCTGAGGTTTTCTGTTTATATAATTCCTATTTGACAGTGCCACTTGTTCTCTTTCCCCAGTAGGTCATGTATTGTTGTTCTCTGAAATGTATTGGTTTAATATTTGCAGTGTTGCCTTTTGATTGGTAGAGTATGGTGCTTTGTGAGTCCTGGTAGTGCTGTTAGGATACGGCGGGTTTGCTATGGGTTCTAAATGGGCAGTGTTTGTAGTAATTCCTAATGTGTCTGGCAGTTGGCACTGGATTATAGTAATGTAGAAATCTTTTAGTCTTTCTTTATCCATACACTCATTAAGAGGCACGTTTACTAAAAGTTAGTATATGGTAACATTATGCAAATATTTATGCAAATGAGGCCCCGCACCCCCCTTGGGCCGCCCCTGCTGGGGGCCCACAATTTTTGTTGGCATAGGGCCTCACTCAAGGTAAATCCGGCCCTGCCCTTTACCATTTTGGTGGCTCTTCTCTGTTCCTTTTCTAATTCCACTATATCCTTTTCAAGATATGGTGACTGAAATTGCACACAATATTCAAGGTGCAATTGCAC
Organism: Ichthyophis bannanicus; assembly: GCA_033557465.1. Taxonomy (NCBI): domain Eukaryota; kingdom Metazoa; phylum Chordata; class Amphibia; order Gymnophiona; family Ichthyophiidae; genus Ichthyophis; species Ichthyophis bannanicus. Next base: position 123,924,944 of record CM066049.1, read on the forward strand.
CATGGAACGATTCAGAGGCATTACATTATCCTTTGTTTTATTCTCCATTCCTTTCCTTATACCACCTAGCATTCTATTTGCCTTCTTGGCCGCCACTGGGCCAAGAGGGCAAATAGAATGCCCACTGGGCAAGGGTTTTAACATGTTATCGACGATGACGCCTAAATCCTTTTCCTGGGTGTTGGTTTCTAATGTGGAACCTTGCATCATGTAACCATAGTTTGGGTTGTTCTTTCCTAGGTGCATAACTTTGCACTTGTCCACATTAAATTTCATCTCTTATTTGGACGTCCAGTCTTCCACGTTATCAAGGTTCTCTTGAAAGTTTTCACAATTCTCTTGCGTTTTAACAACTTTGAATAATTTTGTGTCATTTGCAAATTTGATCACCTCACTCATTCCCATTTCCAGGTCATTTATGAATATGTTAGAAAGCAGCGGACCCAGCACAGATCCCTGGGGTACTCCACTACTCACCATTTAGCCCTACTGTCTGATCCACAATAGTACACTGCCTCCAATCCCATGATAGCATACAGGAACAGGAAGGGAGGGGGATGAGTTTACCGCAGATTGCTCCGATCCTACCGATCCCCTACAATCCTTGAATGATTGGAGACGGGATAAATTATGGCACTGCTCTGACACTGAAGAGCAAAGAGCACCTCCAATACTCCAGACCCCCTCTCTTCACTCCTAGAATGAAAATGCAGCAGTTAGGGATGGCTGTTGGAGAAAGAAGCCAGAAAATAGGAGATTTATGGAGAAACGGCCTATTTAAAGGGAGAGGATCAAGTGTTGCAAAAAGGAAAACCGGAGGGTGAAAGATGGTAAAGAAAAGAAATCAAGAAAGGCAAGATCCAGTTGTGACTGCATAGAAGAGATGATGCTATAAGGGAGAGAGCTCGTGGTAGAGAAGACAGACAAGCAAGATACAAGAAAAAGACTAATGTCAGAGAGAAGGGAAAGGGAAGAAGTGAAGATGGCTAACAAGAAGAAAAGGTAAAATGGAAAGACGAGCCTAGAGGAGGAGTTGGGAGAAAGGTACAAGGTACAAGGTTGGGGCAAGGTACTTCAGACCGGAAGGTCGGGGGTTCAAATCCCACTAGAGGACCGCAACCTTGGGCTGGAAGGACTGGGGTTTCTAGTCCCACAGGTGCTCCTTGTGGTCTTGGGCAAGCCACTTAACCCTCCATAGCCCATGTTCCCTGTAAAATAGTTATCTCCAAGTTATAATGCCCTGTTCAATGTAATTTCAGTTTGTTCAATGTAAACCGCACTGATGCAGAATAGCGCGGTATATAAGAGAATGTAAATAAAAAAATAAATAAATAAAACAGACAAGAAGGAAAAACAACAACAACAAAAAAAAAAAAAAGACTTGGACCAATGTGAATGGGGAAAAACCCCCACCAAATACTAAAAGGCAGGAAAATAAACATTAGTTTCAGTCAGTGATCTAGTAGTTCTGTGGCTCCTGGAGTAACCTGTATGTACTAGAATCCGGTTGAAAATCTCTAATCTGGATGTAACCTCCACATAGAACCTACGTGTTGGGAATAGTTGAATTGTGTTAAATATGTATCAGAAAAAAATAGCTATTTCTCTTATAGGCAGGATTCGCCTACCAATCCTAAGTATTTTGTATTCGGCTCAAAAGTATTTTGTGGTAACCAACAAAGCTTAAAGAATATTATTTTAAGTATAGCTCGGGAGTTAATTCTACAGTTTTCTACTGAGACAGTCCACTGGCCTGCTCCCCTTCCCCCTCACTCACTAGTGGCACTACTGGGAACAAGTCTGCTTTTCTCTGATCAGAGTCTGCTTTTTTCTGATCAGAGAAGAGCAGTGCTTTTTACAGTGCTCTGCTAGAGAAGTGGATATTTGTCTCCTGTGACACCTTGCTGTGAGTTCTAGCTGTTTATTAATTATTTATTGTTTGTCTAACTGTTTATTTAATTATTTATTGTTTGTCTTAGTGGTGTGCTAGTTCAGCCTTTTCAGCTATAACTTACCTTGCCTCTCTCAACTAACTGGGCTTTGTGTGGTACCCCTTCCCCCCTGCCGAGGGTTCAGGACAGGGTACCTTGTAACTGCCCTCTTTAATAGGACTTATCTCCCTCCCTCCCTCCCCAGCACCCACCCACCCCTGGGGTAATTGTAGTTTTATAGGTACTTGCACATCTTAGAGGAAAGGGGCTGCTCTCAGGTGCAGCTCGTTATCCAAATCAGTCATACACAGAGGACCTGAGATTAATTACTTAAGCTTCAGGTACACAAGGTGTATTAGGGGTATTAGATACACTTTTATTTGTATAAGCATCCACACCAATCCTTATTATATACAGAATTTAAAAGACCTAAACACAAGCTTTAAACTAAGATGCAGACAGAAGTCCAGCAACGAGATGGGGGTTCTCCGGTCTTTTGCATTGAGTGTCACATGTATGATTTTCTCCCAGTTGGTGAGAGGTCTTACGTATGCACTAAGTGCAAAGAACTCTTTGCTCTCAGGGAACGAGTCCGTTCTCTAGAGGCTAGAGTAGCAGACCTGGAAGACATAAGAAAGACAGAGAAGTACATGGACGAGACCTACAGGGATATAGTCCTGAAGTCCCACCTCCAGTCTGGCAGCATCCCTGTTGCCATGGAGGAGAGAGGTCACGTGACAGGAGAGCATCACCCTGGTGTGGCAGGAAGTGATCCTGTAACTAGGACCTGTCCTCCAGGTGATGTAAAATCCTCTCGCACCGAGGACGTTTCTCCAGGGCCATGTCCCCATGAGGGGAGGGTCAGGACAGCTGTTATAGTTGGTGATTCAATCATTAGGAATGTAGATAGCTGGGTGGCTGGTGGACGTGAGGATCGCCTGGTAACATGCCTGCCTGGTGCGAAGGTAGCGGACCTCACGCACCGCCTAGATAGGATCATAGATAGTGCTGGGGAGGAGTCTGCTGTCTTGGTACATGTTGGTACCAATGACATAGGAAAATGTGGTAGGGAAGTTCTGGAGGCTAAATTTAAGCTTTTAGGTAGGAAGTTGAAATCCAGAACTTCCAGGATAGCGTTCTCCGAAATGCTTCCTGTTCCACGTGCAGGACCCAAAAGACAGGCAGAGCTCCGGAGTCTCAATGCATGAATGAGACAATGGTGCAAGGATGAGGGTTTTGGATTTGTTAGGAACTGGGGAACATTCTGGGGAAAGGGAGGGCTCTTCCGAAGGGATGGGCTTCACCTTAATCAGGATGGGTCCAGACTGCTGGTTAGGACAAGGTACTTCAGGCAGGAGGGCCGGTGGTTCGAGTCCCACCTGGGGACAGCAATCTCAGGCCGGAGGGACTGGGATTTCTAGTCCTGTAGGCACTCCTTGTGGTCTTGGGCAAGCCACTTAACCCTCCATTGCCCATGTTCCCTGTAAGTATTAGTGTATGTGTCTCATATCCCCTCGTGTTAAATGTATCCCCCCAATTGACCGCTTTGACCCAGTGAAAAGCGGGATATAAATACAGCTAAATAAATAAAATAAAAATTAACCTTTAAAAAAGAGATAGAGAAGCTTTTAAACTAGAAATTAGGGGAAAGCCGACAGTCACCCAGGAGTGCATGGTTCGGACAAAGGTATCCTTGAAGGATACTACCAAAAGCAGTGAGGTTCCAAAAGGGAGTATAGTAGCCCAAATGCCCTTGAGTAAGGAGCAGACAGAGCATAAAGATTCCAAATTACCCCTGCCTACCAATAGCCAGATTAATATAAATAAAATACAGTCTCTAAAATGCTTGTATGCCAATGCTAGAAGTCTAAACAATAAGATGGGAGAGTTAGAATATATAGCACTAAATGAGAGGTTAGATATGATTGCACTCTCAGAGACATGGTGGAAGGAGGATAACCAGTGGGACACTGTGATACCTGGATACACACTATATCGTAATGATAGAGCTGATCAAATTGGTGGAGGGGTTGCGCTCTATGTTAGAGAGGGCATTGAGTCAGAAAGGATTAAAGTTTTGCAGGGAACAAAATTTGCTGTAGAATCTCTATGGATTGAAATTCCATTTATGAAGGGGAAGGTGATGGCAGTTGGAGTATACTATCGACCGCCTGGCCAGAATGAACAAATGGATGATGAAATGCTCAAAGAAATCAAGGAAGCTAACAAAAGTCACAACAGAGTAGTAATAATGGGTGATTTCAATTACGCCGGTATCGACTGGGTCAGTGTCACAGCAGGACAAGCTAAAGAGATAAAGTTTCTAGATGGAATAAATGACTGCTTCTTGGAGCAGCTGGTTCATGAACCGACCAGAGGGGAAGCCATACTGGACCTAGTCCTTAGTGGAACGCCAGATCTGGTGCAAGAAATAAGGGTGTTGGGACCACTTGGCAATAGTGATCATAGTATGATCATGTTTGATTTAATTAGTGGAGGACAGATAGTAAAGGCATCCACAGTACTACCTTTTAACTTTCAAAAGGGAGACTATGATAGAGTGAGGAATATAGTTAGGAAAAAACTAAAAGGAGTGGTTCCAAAGGTTAAAGACTTACAGCAAGCTTGGGTGTTATTTAAAAATACTATCCTCGAAGCCCAGACCAGCTGTATTCCACGCATTAGGAAAAGTGGAAGAAAGTCCAAAAAACTGCCAGCATGGTTTAAAGGTGAGGTCAGAGAGGCTGTTGCTGCCAAAAAAGCAACCTTCAGGAAATGGAAAAAAGAGCCAAATGATGAAAACTGGAAACAGCACAATCACTGGCAAGTTAAATGCAAAGCATTGATAAGGCAGGCAAAGCGGGAATTTGAGAAGAAACTTGCTACGGAAGCAAAAACACGAAATAAAGACTTTTTCAAGTACATTCGTAGCAAAAGGCCTGTGAGAGAGTCAATTGGACCATTAGATGATAGAGGGGTAAAAGGGGCAGTAAGAGGAAACAAGGCTATAGCAGAGAGACTGAATGAATTCTTTGCTTCGGTCTTTACTGAGGAAGATGTAGGGATGTTACCCAAGACTGAAGTGGTATTTAAAGGTGATACTGCAGAGGAATTGAGAGAAATATCGCTACACCGGGAAGATATATTACAACTATTTAATAAACTGAATAGTAGCAAATCACCTGGACCGGATGGTATACATCCCAGAGTGTTGAAAGAACTGAAATATGAGATTGCAGACCTGCTATTGGTAATCTGTGAACTTTCATTAAAATCATCTGTAATACCTGAAGATTGGAGGGTCGCCAACGTAACACCAATTTTTAAAAAGGGTTCCAGGGGTGACCCAGGAAATTACAGACCGGTGAGCCTGACGTCAGTACCAGGGAAAATGGTAGAAACCATCATAAAGAACAAAACTACACAGCATGTAGATAGTCATAGCCTAATGGGAGACAGCCAACATGGCTTTAGACAAGGAAGATCTTGTCTTACTAATCTGATCTGTTTTTTTGAAGGTGTGCATAAACAGGTAGACAAAGGTGAGTCGTTTGATATAGTGTATCTGGACTTTCAGAAAGCTTTTGACAAAGTCCCCCATCAGAGACTTTTGGCGAAGCTAAAAAGTCATGGGATAGGAGGCAGTGTACTATTGTGGATCGGGAACTGGTTAAAAGATAGAAAGCAGAGGGTAGGGCTAAATGGCCAATATTCCCAATGGAAAAAGGTGAATAGTGGAGTACCCCAGGGATTTGTACTGGGTCCGCTGCTTTTTGACATATTCATAAATGACCTGGAAAAGGGAATAACTAGTGAGGTTATCAAATTTGCAGATGACACAAAACTGTTTAAAGTTGTTAAAACCCAAGAGGATTGTGGAAAACTGCAGGAGGATCTGGATAAATTGGAAGACTGGGCATCCAAATGGCAGATGAAATTTAATGTGGATAAGTGCAAAGTTATGCACCTAGGAAAGAACAACCCACACTATAGTTACACGATGTAAGGCTCCACATTAGAAACCACCACCCAGGAAAAAGATTTAGGCGTCATCGTGGATAACATGTTAAAACCCTCCGCCCATTGTGCAGCGGCGGCCAAGAAAGCAAATAGAATGCTAGGTATCATAAGGAAAGGGATGGAGAATAAAACAAAGCATGTTATAATGCCTCTGTATCGCTCCATGGTACGACTGCACCTTGAATATTGTGTGCAATTCTGGTCACCGTATCTTAAAAAGGACATAGCGTTATTAGAAAAAGTACAGAGAAGAGCCACCAAATTGGTGAAGGGGATGGAAGGCTACTCCTATGAAGAGAGGCTAAGAAGGTTAGGGCTCTTTAGCCTGGAGAAGAGACGGCTGAGGGGAGATATGATAGAGGTCTATAAAATAATGAATGGAGTGGAACGGATAAACGTGGATCAATTGTTTACACCAGGGGTCTCAAACATGCGGCCCGCGAGAGACCCTTCTGCGGCCCGCGATGCATAGGGGGGGAAAAAAAAACGGCTTCTGCTGCTGCTGCCGCCGCTGCCGTGGCCGGCAATAGCAGCAATATCGCAAGTCCCGCGGGCTCCCCCCCACCCGGCAGATCCCTTCCTGCTTGCCTGCCAATGCTGCCAGTTCTCCGCTTCGGCTTTCAGAGCCGCGAAGGGAGAACTTCTCCCTCGCGACTCTGTTAAGCTCGCCGGGGCAGATGGGCTTAACAGAGTCACGAGGGAGAAGCTCTCCCTTCGCGGCTCTGAAAGCCGAAGCGGAGAACTGGCAGGCAAGCAGGAAGGGATCTGCCGGGTGGGGGGGGAGCCCGCGGGACTTGCGATATTGCTGCTATTGCCGGCCACGGCAGCGGCGGCAGCAGCAGCAGAAGCCGGTTTTTTTTTTAAGTTTAATTTTCCCGGGGGGGGGGGGAGGGTGCAGGAAATGTTGTTTGGGTGGGGGGGAGCCGGAATTGATGTGTGGGGTGGGGGGAGCAGGACTTGTTTGGGGGGGGGAGCAGGACTTGATGTAGGGGGGGAGCAGGACTTGATGGGGGCTGGGGGGGTAGTACTGAAAATGGGGTGATGGGGGTTAGGACTGGTAATGGACAGATGGGGGTTAGGACTGGAGGTGGTCTGACTGGGGGCCTAAGACTGAAAATGGGGTTATGGGGGGGCTAAGAATGAAGATGGGGCGATGGAAGGGTTAGGCCTGGAAGTGGGCTGTTGGGGGGCTTAGGACCGATAATGGGCTAGGGGGGGGGCTAGAACTGGTAATGGACTGGGGGGGGTGCTATGACTGGAAATGGGCCGAGTAGAAGGGGGAGCTTGAACTGCAAATAGCTGATGGGGACAGGGTCTTGGAATGGTAATGGGCTGAGTGGAAGGGGGCTTGGAATGGAAATGGGCTGATGGGGAGGGGGGCTTGGAAAGGAAATGGGCTGTGAGGGGAGGGAGCTAGGACTGGAAATGGGCTGATGATGCGGGGACTAGAAGGGAGCGGATGCTGGGTTGGGCAGGAGCTAGAAGGGAGTTGATGTTGGGGGACGATTAGAATGGGATGGGGCTGGGAGAGTGAAATGGAGAGGGGAAATATATTTTGTATGGGAGGGAAGAAAAATCTACAATTGGCCGGGTATTGGGAGAGTAAGTGGGGATTGAGGATGGAGGGGTAAAATTTGAGTGGATGAAATAGGAATGAGGAAAGAGCAAAAGGAGAATGATTAGTATGTTAAAGCAGATGTAGAGAGAATGGAAAAAAACTAGGAAAGAAGAAAGGAGAAATGGACAGCAGACGATGGAGAGTTAGCAGAAGACACAAAGAAACCAGAAGAAAGTGACTGGAACAATTGCAACTGAAAAAAAATGCACAAAAGGTAGAAAAATATCTCTTTATTTTGAATTTATTAACTGAAATATGTCAGCTCTTGGAAATGTGCATCTTTAACGTCTGCACTTTATTTAATACAAGAGGAAATCAATGTATAGTTTTATTTCTACAGTGTTGTACATTCTAAGTTTGGCTTTTGGGGTTCCCAGTTTAATTGTCTTCCTGTTTCTAAATTGTGATTCCTTGTTTGGTGATGGTGTATGTTCTGCATGTGTAACTGAGCTGAGGTATTCTGTTTATGTAATTCCTATTTGACATTGCCACTTGTTCTCTTTCCCGAGTAGGTCATGTATTGTTATTCTCTGAAATGTATTGATTTAATATTTGCAGTGTTGCCTTTTGATAGGTAGGGTATGGTGCTTTGTGAGTCCTGGTAGTGCTGTTAGGATACGGCGGGTTTGCTATGGGTTCTAAATGGGCAGTGTTTCTAGTAGTTCCTAATGTGCCTGGCGGTTGGCACTGGTTTATAGTAATGTAGAAATCTTTTAGTCTTTCTTTATCCATACACTCATTAAGAGGCATGTTTACTAAAAGTTAGTGTATGGTAACATTATGCAAATATTTATGCAAATGATGCCCTTATGCAAATGAGGCCTGCGTCTTGTGCGGCCCCCGGGTTACTCTACAAGTCCTCATTTGGCCCTCAAAGCAATTTGAGTTTGAGACCCCTGGTTTACACTATCAGAGTATAGAAAGACTAGGGGACATGTAATGAAGCTACAGGGTAAACTATTTAAGACAAATAAGAGAAAATATTTTTTCACTCAACGTGTAATCAAACTCTGGAATCTGTTACCGGAGGATGTAGTAAGGGCTGTTAGTATAGCTGGGTTTAAAAAAGGTTTGGACAAGTTCCTGGAGAAAAGGTTCCTAAACCACTATTAAAAAGGGACCCAGGATATCACTGCTTGACCCAGTACAAGCATTGTGGAACCTGTGTCCCTTGGGGAAACTGCTAGGTACGTATGACCTAGATTGGCCACTGTTGGAAACAGGATACTGGGCTTGATGGACCTCGGTCTGACCCAGTATGGCATGTCTTATGTTCTTATGTTCAAGTCTCAGATTCACCTCCCAGAAGACTGGTAATCTTACCGCCGTCCTTCCCACTGGCTGAAGGAGGAGAGCATCCTCCGCTGGCTTCAATCCGACATGAAAGTGTGGGGTTCTGTAATCTTGCAGGACCCATTGGCCTCATAAGAACATAAGATATGCCATACTGGGTCAGACCAAGGTCCATCAAGCCCAGTATCCTGTTTCCAACAAACAGTGACCAATCTAGGTCATACGTACCTAGCAGTTTCCCCAAAAGCCGCAGGCTTGCATATGGTGTTACATCTACAAAATGTTCCGGCATCGGATTGAAGTCAACAGAATGAGGCAAATAGGTAAAAAATGCTGCTGCCCTCCTATTGGTGGGATGGAGTGGGGTTAAGAATCATGCAAAATTTGGCTTGGTATGCCATAAGGATTGAACAAACTCGAACAGTGTACCATAAGATAAAGGTTGGGAAGGACTGTTTTATGTTATCTACTGACCGAATTATAAAGCTCTTTGGTGATGATGTTGCTGCATTCAGGGGTGGAGAAGTTCAGAAATGGGGATGATGGATTCATTAGCGTGGTGGTGATTAACGTCTCCAGGCGTCCAGTCCAAGGTTACCGAACAGCAGCCCCAGCACTGTTGTTCCTTCCGCTCTGAACTGCGATTGCATTCGATTGCTGCATGAAAAGTGCTACACAAATGCCAGAATATGATTAGATGTTGGCTAGAAAAGTAAATAGCCTACAAGTGTGGTGTTTTGTATAAAAATAATTCTTATTAGGCTTAATCATATTAATGCCTTGACACTTGAGTCTGTAGTGTGTCCCACTGCCTGTAACAGGAGGAGCCCAGATAAAATTGGCTTCCTGGTGGATATTTGGTTTCATATTCGAGTCAGATACAGGCAGGCAGTAGCATAATCAAGCACACACTGCCTGACACACAAGTCTATTTGGTGCAACTGTGGCTTCTGCATATGAATACACATGGGCTCAGTTTAAAGGGGAAGCAAAGATTACAGTGCTACACAAATACACATTTTGACAGTAGCCTTGGGTTGTAAACTAGCTATGAATCTAACATCCAGGGCTATTTGATTTAAGTTGGGGCCCCTATGAATCCATGCTGAACTCCGATAGTGACAGCAGAACTAGTTTTCCAGCAAGCATGGAAAATGTGCTTTTTCGGCTGTTTTTGCCAGAATTCAGGATCATTTGCGAAGGACTAAAATCAATTTATCCACATTCTGCGCTTCAAAGAAATGCTGAAAGGTGCATGTTCTTGGGAATGCACAGGATATTGGTTCAAGGTTTCACCATGACCATGAAGAGCTGGAAGGGAAAGGAGAGAGTCCAGTATGGAGCATCAAGACTGAAGCAGCTTTATACAGAGAAGGGACGGGGCTGGACATGTCTGGGGCTGCGGATGGCATGCTGTGGAGATCAAAGACTTAGGAAGGCTTTGTAGTGTCCTGAGTATTTTGAACTAGACGATGGCACAGGCCGTGTGATCAGGTAGAGTCCTGCAGAGAAGTGAAGCTCTGAGTGTCATAGGAAACGTTACAGACATCTCAGGAGGTCTTATACAATTTCTGCAAGTCGTGAGCACAAATAGGAATATGGATATCCTAAAAACTATGGAAATTCTCTTGTGCTGACTGCTAAGTGTTACGCCCCCTGCTGGCTAGGCGGTTGCCTATAGGCAGTGGACGTACCTCCTATTGTCCCTTGGTAGTATGGGTTCCCCGGAGCCAAGGCTTCTGGGGGATGTAGTTGTGAAAAATGAGTAGCCGAGGGTGGAAGGCAAATACAGGAAAAATGTATTCTTTTCTTCTTTTGCCCTTTCAAACATATAGCGACAAAAGTAGGATACTTCTCCAAATAAAGAAAAAGGAACTTTCACAGTAACACCGGTAGCAACTGCTTCACTCAGCTTGTTATACCAGTAGTATATCTTTTCCAGAGTTCAAGAATACAGCTTAAGGGTTCCTTGCTCAGTTCAGCCCAAATAACTGCTCTTCCAAACTGAGCACTATGCAAAGCACAACCCACTTTACTTCTGGCTGTTTATACGTTTAGGTAGTGACTTCTTAAGCATTCAAATCAGCACTTCTGAACCTTCTCTGGAATGAAGTTAATAACATTTTAAAGCTGGCAAACATTTCTAGCAGAACAGGCAAATACAAAGCTTCTGGGGTTTCTCAGTTTTAAACCTTACAGCTTCTTCACCTTTACTTTACACACAAAGAACAGTCCATTTGAGAGTCGGCAGAACTATTATCAGAATCATAGTTATCAACCTGCATGCTCTCATACTCGGAGTCAGTTAGCATCTGGCTGGAATTAGCTTGTGGGATTTCAGGTTTTATTTCTTCTAATAACTTTAAAACCTTCTCCCAATGAGACCTCTTTCTAGGTTGAGGAATGTTGGAAGGGCTGAGGGAATTCTTATCCTTCAATAAACTATGCAAGGTTTCAAATGGGCTCACCTTACTTCTAGTAACACAGCTCTTTACAGACCTTCCTCAAGGTGAAGCTCTTCCCTCAGGTTCTGGCAGGACCACGCCCGTGCCCTGCTCAAAGACAGCACTTTCCTCAGGATAAACCCTCCTGTCTTCAGGGCCTGCTGTAATGCTCCTACAACATGGGCTTCCTTCAGAGCTGTAGTTTCCTGTGTGCTGGCTGCAACGAGAACCTTTCCTGAGGCTGCTTCTAGAACACCTCCCTCTCTCAGCTTCCTTGCAAGAACCTTCCCCTTCTCCTCCTGGTTTCCCGGTTGTCTCCTCACTTCCTGTTTCCTCAGGCTTAAATGACTGGGGCTGCCCTATGGCTTCAAACTCCGCCCCCAGGTGTTCCCCATTACCTACCCTGGTTGCCTTGGAGCTAGGGCGTGGCTTACACTCAGCAACTCTGTGTGTGTGTTTTTTTTCCTTGGCTGGCGTTTCAAAGTCAAAACTCCCTGAACTATTCTTCTGCTTACGGGTAAATGTCTGTTTTCTATCCATTTCCCTGGGCTCCACTACAGTCTCGCCACCACATAAGGTACCACCTTAACTGCTACTTTGTGTTAATTGCAGCATTCATAGGTAACACTGCTTAGTAAATAGGCCACCAAGTGATTGGGAAAGATGGTGGTGCATGTTAGTAAATCCGTCTCCTAATGGACTGTTCAAGGCATGAAGTCCATGGTAGCCAAGTCACGCTAATTTCCAGCAACTGTATTCTACACGCTATCCCTTTATCTGTGAAGCACAGGTCTGTCGTGGTCAATCAGTACTGTCCTTTGACCATAGCACCGTTCACAAATATTATCATTCCTTTAAAACAAGAGAGAAATGCCTGCCTTGGGAACATGTCTACTGGAGCTGGTGTTATATCTACAAAATAGAGCTTAAAAAGATGATAAATATTCAGTAAAACCCATATTAGACATTGATGCAATTTTCCTTCAGCATATTTAAGCTGTTGCTTCCTGTTTTGACAACGTATGTCATACCTGACTGGGGAAAAGTGCACAAACATGATTGCAACCATGTCTAATTAGGCAGAGCAACATAAATTTAGCACTTCGACATGATTACAAATGTCAGGAGAGCCTTAAATAAGATGTAAGAGGATGGAGCATTTCATGGACCCAGTCTAAGATGTCCTCGTTGCTAATCCTGCTCATCTGGAGACGCTTCCTAATTAGACTATTTAAAGGCTAATTGGCAGGTGAATGAGATACTCCAGATCTTTTCTAAAAGGTAAGAGGAAGGCTTTATGGGGCTTATGACCCTAGTTTTGATTACTGTCCAACTAAATTAGCATGTTATTAGAGATTTATTATAGAATTTCCTTTTATATTACTACTGCAAAACACATTCCTATGTCTGAAATACTGGACCTCGAAGAACTCCATACAGTGCAAGCGTAAGTGTGACCATTACTGTGACTGCAGGGATTGCTCATAAGTGCCATGTCTACAGCTGTTTGCCATGATTTTAAGAGTTTTACAATGATGAGATGCTTTGCTTTGCATCGTTGTATAATACATGTTTTGGTAAACTAATGTGAGTTATGGTCAAATGTATAATTTTACAATTTAACACATGTTGGAAGGCAGGATTTGTGTGTTTCTCCCCCTCCCCTCCCCCCCCAACTGTGAGCTCATGATACAAGAAACTGGACGTGACATTTTCTATTATTGCTCATGTCTGGGTGGCAAAGCAGCCAGTTTAATATTTTTAGGGCAACAAACCTTTTCTTTAGAAAGGTAAATAAAGGTAAAAGGCACATGAGGTCGCTATGGTTCTCAAAAGAAGTAGCTGAAAAGGTGAAAAAAAAGAGGGAGGCCTTCATGAAATACAAGAGATCACAGAGAGGGCAAGACAAGCATCCATATTTGGAAAAACTTAGAGAAGCTAGCAAAGTAGTCAGGAAAGCAAAGGTACAAAAAGTAGAAGAAATAGCCAATGCAATAAAATGTGGGGATAAGACATTTTTCAGATATCTTAGTGAGAGGAGGAAGGGCAAAGTGGTCTTGTCAGACTCAAGAGTGCAGGAGAGGAATATGTAGAAATTGATGAGGATAAAACTGAATTGCTTAACTATTTCAGTTCTGTGTTCACAGATGAAGGGCCAGGAGCAGGACCTCAGAAAACACCCACAAATAGAAACAGAAGTGACAGGGATCTCAAACGATTTTCAGAAACCTGTGTTTGGGAGAAACTAGCTAAACTAAATGTATACAAAGCAATAGGACCAGATGGGATACATCTGAGAATACTGAAGGAACTTGGGAACATTCTAGCGGCTCCACTGACTGACCTTTTCAATGCCTCTTTGGAGTCGGGAGTGGTGCCAAAGGACTGGAGAGAGGCTCATGTGGTCCCCTTCACATAAAAGCAGAAGTAAGGATGTGGTTGAAAACTACAGGCCGGTTAGTCTAACCTCTGTGGTGAGTACATTATTGGAAACACTGCTCAAAGAGAAAATAGTGAGGTTTCTGGAGTCCAATGGATTACAGTATAGGAGGCAGGTCTTGTCAGACATATATAATAGATTTCTTTGAGTGGGTGACCAGGGAGTTGGACCAAGGGAGAGCCCTAGATGTCGTATACTTGGAACTTGAGTAAAGCCTTTGATACCGTTCCACACAGGCGACTTATCAACAAACTGAGCACCCTAGGGATGGACCCTAAAGTTACTGATTGAATTAGAAATTGGTTGAGGGGGAGGTAACTAAGGGTACAGGTAAACGGAGCTCACTCTGAGGAGGAGGAGTTTACCAGTGGTGTGCCTCAGGGATCGGTCTGATTCTTTTTAACATCTTTTTTAGTGATATTGTGGAAGGGCTGTCTGGTAAGGTTTGCCTCTTTGTGGATGATGCCAAAATCTGCAATAGAGTAGACACCCAGGAAGGAGTAGATAACATGAGGAGGGATCTAGCTAAGCTTGAATAATGCTCTAGAATTTGGCAGCTGAGATTTAAGGCTAAAAACTCCAGGGTCATGCATTTTGGCTGCAAAAATCCAAGGGAGTGGTACAGAGGAGGGGGTGAAGTACTTTTGCCCACAAAAGAAGTGCGGGACCTGGGCGTGATTGTGTCTGATGATCTTAAAGTAGCTAAACAGGTAGAAAAGGTGACGGCAAAAGCTAGAAGGATGCTTGGGTGCATACGGAGAGGAATGGCTAGCAGAAGAAAGGAGGTGATAGTGCCTCTATATAAGTCTTTGGTGTGACCTCATTTGGAGTATTGTGTGCAATTCTGGAGACTGCACCTTCAAAAGGATATGAACAGGTTAGAGTCGGTACAGAGGGTGGCTACTAAAATGGTTAGTGGTCTTCGTTATAAAGCATATGAGGACAGACTTAAGGATCTTAATATGTACACCTTAGAGGAAAGGCGGGATAGAGGTGATATGATTGAGATGTTTAAATACCTCCATAGCATAAATGCACAGGAGGAGAGCTTCTTTTGATTGAAAGCAAGTTCTGCTATGAGGGGACATGGGATGAGGGTGAAGGGGGATAAATTCAGGAGTGATATGCAGAAATATTTCTTACGGAAAGAGTGGTGGATCCGTGGAATAGTCTCCCAGTGGAGGTGGTAGAGATGAGGACAGTATCAGAATTCAAAAAAGCATGGGACAAACACAGAGGATCCCTAAAGGTAAAAAGGGGACTGTTGTAGTAGATGATATGGAAGGACAGACTAGATAGGCCATGTGGTCTTTTTCTGCTGTCTTGTTTCTATGTTTCTAATGATAAAACCTGAGGGGAAAATGAAAGGTGCCATTACAACAAAATAAATTAAAAGAAATGGATAATGCAAACAGTCTAGATCTGGTGCAACTTTGAGCGGTATAACAAATCAATAACTAAAACAAAACACACACACAGAGAATCCAGACGGCTGCAAAGCAGCTGTCTGGCACAAACGAGCAGTGGGCTAGGAAGGGGTTAACACAGAAGGCAGGGGCAGGCTGGATCTGGGTTTGGCCTCTTGCCCCTCCAGTTCTTGAGCGGGACGGATCAAGCATTTGGATCCAGCCTGCAAGCGTCTTTTTGCCTAGATCCCCTTCTTTTATTTTCCTGCTTTGCCTGTGAGTCCAGCGCATCAGCAGTCATCTCCCCTGTAACTGGGATGCAGGCTAGTGGCACATGGAAGTAAGTGCAAAGCCATCTAGTGGAGGGATAAGTCCCTGGAATCACCATCAACCACGTTGCCTGCCTACTGCATATCTGCGAAAGTGAGACATCATTTGTATTTTCTTTTTCAGTTAGCAAAGCGCAGTGCAGAGCATGGTTGGCAGTGCTCACAGCCCTGAAGCACACTATAAGGGGTTTGCATCGGCTCTGCGCGGCCCCTTCCCCCTACCCCTACCCACCCCCTTGTTTACTCAGGCTGCCAGGGTTGAAAGAAAAAATATACAAATATGTGGCACCAAGAAATAGATAGGCACTGCTGCCCCAGGGGGAGGGGGTGTGGAGTTCACAGAGCGACTAGACAGGCATGCAAGCGGGTTATGGAGACATGGGAAATCAGGCACTTGGTGGGAAGCCCCCAGAACAGTGGTATGGATGGGCATTCAAGGTATGATTTGGGACCAGCTAGTCCTGACTTTATTGCACAAGAGGAGAACCTATGCCTCCCCTTGGACTCTGGTCAGACACCTAGAAGGTAGCAATTTGGCAAGCACACGCAGCATCGGGCTGAGAAAAAAAATTCACAAGGATCTCCTAGTGTTGGCAGACATATTCCCCTGCACGCACCAGGTCTGGTCCCACATCGTACCATGAAGAGTCTGGACGGGAGAGAGATCACAACAGGCTGTGGAAAAATTGAGATGGAAGGTGAATAAATGGATGTCTCGATTTATGGAGGCCATGGGGGGGGGGGGGGCACAGTATCATTCATTGGAGGAGTGGAGTAGCAGCCTAGTGGTTAGAGCTCTGGCTTGGGAACCCAGAGACCAGGGTTCAGTTCCCACTAGCACTCCTTGTGGCCTTGGACAAGTCACTTAACCCTCCGTTGCCTCAGAAAAATCCAAGTTATCAATGTCCCTCTTTAATGTACATTACCAAGTTTAAATTACAATATAAATCGCTTTGATTGAAATGATAAAGCGATATAAAAGACCTGTTAAATAAATAAAATTAATTTATTGCCTTATCGGTGAAAGTTGCCCTGGAATATACTGCGGAGACAGCATGCATTTGTGTGATATAGGCCTGGATATGTTTATCTGCCCGTTACAAGACATGATCAAGATATTTTGGCCAAAGGATGGCTGCAGCTGAGCTTTGGGGGGAGCCTCTCAACAACCGAGATTTTGCTGTCTAGAGGTGTGTCAGGAATTTTGAAAGCCAGAGACTGAGCACACAGCTGTAGGATTGAGCAAGGGGTGGGAGTGACTTTAAACAATTCGGAGTCATCATGTTTGCAGCAAGGCCAGCATACCCTTGTACCCCCTGCCGTTTGGTGGTGGAGGGAGGGCTACGCTCCATCATTGTAAGCAGGGTTGGACAGGAGTTCTGACCTTTTATGGGCAAGACTCAAAGGCAGTAATGATGGAAGTAAGGTTTGCTGCGGACTTGGCAAGAGGGGAGGGGATGGGGGCTTCAACAGCTCTTCACCCGTTCCTCACATATATGCATGTATGGCTGCTGTAAATGATCTAGGTGTCAGAAAAGGGGCTTTTACGGCCCGCCTTTTTATCGGTTTTTGCTGTGACTCGTGGGGCCAGTTAAGTAAGGCTAATCATGTAAAGTTTAATTGTTGAATTATGTTGATAAAGTCGTTAAGTATGAAGATATATTTCTTGGTTATCTGTTATGCTGCAGCCACTTTTTAATAAACTCCAGTGTTTTTTTTACTGAAATATGAGTCTGGTGCCTCTGCTCATTCGGCATAGGAGCACAGCGGGTAGGGGGGGGGGAACGGCTTGAAATAGGCTGGCTAGGACTTGCTCAATTTGTGCCTTATTGAATATATCTTATCTGCCGTGGCCCAGAATCCCCACCCTACAGCCCTATGATTTATGGTCTTCAGGAGCAGCACTGTTGCACTCATAGTTCTTTGGTTTTTAGGTGATGTAAATTTAGTGCAGAAAGGTGGAAGAGGATTGACAGCAGATAAGAATTTTAACAGATTATAAATGAATAAATTAAATTTAAATAGCTGTTCTATCAGTCTGCCTATGCCACCAATTTCTAAGCGGATTACAAGACCTCATCCCATTTTACAATTTTGCAAACAATTTTAACAAAAACTCCTATCAAAATACAAATTAGAATGTCCCGTTTACAAATCCTACCTATTTAAAATTGATAGTCTAAATACTATAAGATTCTATTTATCTCAAAATTTTCTGAACAAAAATGTTTCAGCCACTGCATAAATGTCACATAATTGAAAAGATTTCTAATTTCCCCAGTAATACATTCCTCTCGATTGCAACTCTATAGCCAAATCTATCCAAGTATCATTTGTAAACAAAATTCTTACAAGAACCAACCACAAATATACACTGACTTCAATAAAATGGCCGAGTACCTAAAGGAGGAGTTGGCAGGGTGGGAGGGGATAAGGGAAGTGGAATTGCAATGGGCTAAACTAAAAGGGGCAATAAAAGGGGCAACAGATAAATATGTAAGAAAAGTAAATAAAAACAAAAGGAGAAGGAAACCTATTTGGTTTTCCAAAGAAGTGGCTGCTCAAATAAGGGCAAAAAACACAGCTTTCGCAAAATTCAAAAGCTTGCAAACAGAACAACACAGAAATGAATACAGGATCAAACTCAAGGAGACAAAAAGAGAAATAAGGATAGCAAAATCACAGGCAGAGGAAAAGATGGCTAAAGATGTTAAGTGCGGCGACAAAACTTTCTTCAGGTATATTCGGGAAAGGAAGAACATCAGAGGTGGAATTTCAGGACTCAGAAGTGCTGGAAACGGACTCGTGGAAAATGACATTGATAAAGCGAAATTACTAAACAAATACTTCTGTTCTGTTTTTACTAAAGAAAATCCTGGAGAAGGACCACCTGTGACTCCCAAATATAAAAATGGGAATGAGGTAGATAATACACCATTCAGAGAGGATGAGGTTTTAGAACAACTTGCAAAACTGAAAGTGGACAAGGCCATGGGACCGAATGGGATACATCCCGGGATACTGAAAGAGCTCAGAGAGGTTCTTGCAGGACCGTTAAAGGATGTTTTCAACAGATCCTTGAAAACTAGAGAGGTTCCTCAGGACTGGAGAATGCCTGACGTCGTACCTCTACACAAAAGTGGTGACAGGAAAGAAGTGTCAAACTACAGGCCTGTGAGCCTTACCTCGGTGGCGGGAAAAGTATTGGAGACGCTCCTGAAAGAGCAAATAGTGAACTTTCTCAAAACCAGCGGGTTACAGGATCCGAGGCAACATGGTTTTACCGAGGGACGATCTTGCCAGACAAATCTCATTGAGTTCTTTGACTGGGTGACCAGAGAACTGGATCAAGGACACGCGATGGATGTCATCTACCTGGATTTCAGCAAAGCCTTTGATACTGTCCCTCATAGGAGGCTTAGCAATAAACTCAGTAGTTTGGGGATGGGTCCCAAGGTGGTAAACTGGATCAGAAATTGGTTGACTGACAGACGACAGAAGGTGATGATAAATGGAGCTCACTCGGATGAAAGGAAGGTGATTAGCGGGATGCCTCAGGGTTCGGTCCTAGGCCCGCACTGTTCAATGTATTTGTGAGTGATATTGCTGAAGGACTGAATGGAAAGGTCTATCTTTTTGCAGATGACACAAAAATTTGCAACAGAGTGGACTCCCCCGAGGGAGAGCTTAACATGAGGAGGGATCTGCAAAAGCTGGAGGAATGGTCTGATGCTTGGCAATTAAGATTTAATGCGAAGAAGTGCAGTATCATGCACTTGGGTAACAGAAATCCAAGAGAAATGTACACGATAGTAATATAATAATATAGTTCTCATAAAGATCTACAAGTACAATTCGCCACATTTTATTGGAATCCATGGTGAAGCCGAATAAGGTGAAACAGAAGCTTTTGTTGGGCATTCGAAGCAGGTATTAGAAGATATTTTGTGATAACGGAGATATTCGCTATGTCTCTGGCGGCATACAGCCGAGTGAAGAACTGATGTTGAATTGTCGATGTAGACTGGAGTTTCTACAATATTCAGATAAGTGAATCTTTGCTATTATATTGGTGTATACTATTGTGTTGAAGAGTATTTTGTTTCTCTTTTTCAGGAGGTAATTGACCTTGGGCTCTCCGTTAAAAATAGATGTTGTTGTTGTTAAGTGCCGTCGAGTCGGAGTCAACTCATGGTGACCTTCTGGATAGCTATCCTAAATTGTGTTCGGTCTTGAGTCAGGCGGCTCATTGTTGACAGACTGGTACCCGTAGCTGCTGTTATTGCCTTGATCCATCTCATTGCTGGCCTTCCTCTTCTGCATTGACCTATCTTGCCAAGCATGATGTCTTTCTCTAATGATCTCTCTCTTCGCATGATGTGTCCAGAGTATGAAAGTCGAAGTCTTGTCATCTGAGCTTCTAAAGAAAGCTTAGGTTTGATCTCCTCTAGTACCGACTGGTTTGTTCTTCGGGCAGTCCATGGTATACACAGTATTCGCCGCCAGCACCATAATTCAAAGGCATCAATTTTCTTCCTATCTATCTTTTTCACTGTCCAGCTTTCACATCCATATGAAGTTATTGAAAATACCATGGCTTGAACAAGTCAAATCTTTGTATGGAGAGAGACATCTTCTCTTGAGAATCTTATCTAGGTCTTTCATAGCCATTCTGCCAAGAGCAATGCGTCTGATTTCTTGACTGCTTGTTGCTTCTTTATTGATAGTTGATCCAAGTAGGTTAAAGTTGTTCACAATTTCAATTTCTTCTCCTTCAACGATGAACCTGTTGATTATGCCAGTTGTCATGTTCTTTGTCTTCTTTACATTAAGGTGCAGGCCCATTTTGAGACTATGTTCTTTGATTGTGAGAAACAAATGTTTCAGATCATCTTCACTTTCAGCCAGTAATGTGGTATCATCAGCATAGTGAAGGTTGTTGATGAGTCTTCCACCAATCTTCATGTTGTCTTCATACAATCCTGCTTCTCTGATGATTTGTTCTGCATATAAATTAAACAGGTAGGGGGAAAGTATGCAGCCTTGTCTTACACCTTTTCTTATTTTAAACCATTCTGTTTCTCCTTGTTCCGTTCGCACTGTTGCTTCTTGATCAATGTACAGATTGTGCAAGAGTACGATCATGTGTTCTGGTATACCCATGCTTCTTAATGTGGCCCAGAGTTTCTCATGGTTTACACAGTCAAAAGTCTTGCTATAGATAGCACAAATAGATATCCTTTTGGTATTCTTTAGTCTTTTCAAGGATCCATCTCACATCCGCAATGATGTCTCTCGTTCCTCGCCCTTTCCTAAACCCTGCTTGCACTTCAGGTAGTTCTTGTTCCAGGTATGGTTGTAGTCTCTTTTGAATAATCTTCAGTAGAATCTTGCTGGCATGTGGGATCAGAGCGATTGTGTGATCATTTCCACAGTCAGTTGGATCACCTTTCTTTAGTATTGGTATAAACAGATCTTTTCCAGTCAGTTGGCCATGATGTTGTCTTCCATATTTTTTGGCAGAGCCTTGTAAGTACGGTAACACCTGCATCAGATTGCTGTAATACTTCTATGGGAATGCTATCAATGCCTGGTGCTTTGTTCTTTGATAAGGCTTTCAATGCTGCTTCAGCTTCTTCTTTCATCACCAATGGTTCCCGATCATAAGGTACAGGTTGAAACAGCTGTTGGTCCACTTGATCTTTATCATATAAAAACTCTGTATATTCCTTCCACCTTTTCTTGATCTTCTCAGCATCATTCAACATAGAATCTTGAGCATCTTGTAACATTCCAATTCGAGGCTGGAACTTTTTCTTTAACTCTCGTAGCTTTAGGAAAGCCGATCTTGTTCTTCCTCTAATAGTTTCTGCTTCTATTTCCTTGCATGCGTCATCGTAGTACTTTTCCTTGTTATGTCTTGCTGCACGTTGGAAATCTCTGTTGAGTTCTGTTATTGTCTTTCTTTCTCCTCTGGCTTTAGCTTCTCTGTGTTTCTGGGCAATTTTCAGAGTTTCTTCCGTCATCCTTTTTGGCCGTTTTTGCTTTTTCACCTTTTGTAGAGACTTCTCGCTTTCTTCCAACACAACCTTCTTGATGTCATTCCATAACTCTTCTGGAGCTCTGTCATTTGTATCTAAAGCAGCAAATAGATTTTGCAGGCAGTCTTTAAATTCCAGTGATATATTCTCAAGGTCATATTTTGCTGCATTCATGAGTGGTTTGCTCTTTTTCGACTTTAGCTTGAGTTTGCATACTAGTAGTTGATGATCTGTACCACAGTCAGCTCCAGGTTTTGTCTTTGTTGATGTTATAGAACTTTTGAGAATCCCTAAAAGTACTTTTTCGGGTGTAGGTAATTTGATTGGATTTGGATTAATTTTTTGAAAATTTGAATTAAAATATGTGATGTGAAGTCTGCCATTCGATCCTATGGTGATTCATTTTGCCACATGTAGGGGAAAGGCTATCCTGAGGTCATATATACCTTGTATAGTTGTATGTTAGTTATTTGATAGATCAATTAGAGATATATGTAATCTTGAAAATTGGTGTTTCTAAGGGTATCTACATATAATTTATATAGGAAAGAGTTATTGCCATGAATCCAAGCAACTCCCTTCGCACATCAACCAGATGCCACAGGGGGTACTTTTAAGACCCTTCTCTGAGAAGGAAGGCAAAACGAGTCTGGTTAAGAAGAAAAGAAGAGAGGAGGGTGCACCCTTGAAAGGAAGATGGCATAAAACTTAAGGTTAAAGAAACAGTCAAAAAGACCAGAATGGTTCTCTGCGTGACAGTGGCCACAGCATGGACACCATCTGGCGGATGCGAGCCCCCTGAAATATTTCTACAGTTTATTTATTTATTAGTAGTATTTAGCTCCCCCTTTTCCAGTAGCAGTTCATGGCCAGATACCATCGGCTACAGTTGGTATGTCTCTGTCCCTAGAGGGCTTACAATCTAAATTTGTACTGGGCAATGGCCGGTTAAGTACTTGCCCAAGGTCACAAGGAGTGTCAGTGCTACCAGACATATATATAGTGCTACTAGGCATACATAGCACCCCGAGTGTTTTGAGCAGCAAGCTATGAGACAGAAGATCTGCGTTCTAATTGTGTGTTTGTTGCTCTGTGTGCAGCTACCGGTACCTTGTTGCCTCTCCTCATTAACTTGTACTTTATGCCCTCCCAACCACCCCTCCACCAAATGCAGTACCTACTAACCAGTGCTTTGATCCTAGTTATCTACCTAAGCATGAATAAAAGGCTTAGTTCAGCATGAACAGGCTTTAAGCTGTGAATTCCAGGTCCATACAAAAGGCTACAGGCTGACACTTCAGACAACAAACTATTGATCCTCTTAAATGACCATGTGCTTGCCATTGAATGTGCTGCATTAGTCTTAAATTGGGCTTTTAAAATCAAAGAAAGAAAAAAGTGGTTTTATCTCTAAAGAATCATCCTTGTACAGCTTTCGTTCTTCCGGGAAATAAGAGACCCAGGAAATAGCTGCCTTTAGTCAACGAGCTAGGATTTGTGGAATAATCAGTTAAACCAGGACCCTTACACGACAGAAGTGTTTTTTTCTCTGAAACATTGCAGGGTGTATAATCACACAAAGGAAGATAAATATAGCCTAGTTATACTGATAATGAAAATCATTATCAACTATTGTCAGCACTAATTAATATATTCATAATACACATTTTCATGGAAATGTTCTTGGCGTTAACACTCATACTTCAGATAAGCAGTCGTAGACATTCAGCAGATATGTGATCTATTCTGCCATTGGTACTGTTTCTGCACCAGAAGGAAGGCATTTTGGATAACTCCGTCAGGATTATCCAAAAAACTGAAATGATCGTACTAGCAAATTATTAAACATGTTCCATAATAAATATTTCCACTTCCATCTGCTACAACTGAGAATATTTAAAAATGAGGGTTTCTTTAATTAATGAGGCGTGTATGGTTTGCACCATAATTTGTGTGAACCTTCCTACTTTGGTGCGAAAATGTGGGTTGTGAAAGGCGGGGTGGGGAGACAACTGCATGACCTGAGGCAGCATGCTTTCTGCCTGTCCACTCCAAAAACAAGCTGAGTCAGCACTGTCTCTTTCTAATAAATTACCTTTATTGATGCTTCTCCAAACTAAAGGTCACAAGGTAAAAATAGTCAGTACATGATGTGAAAGTTCAAATGGGAAAACTGAAAAGAGCAGGATCAGTTTGGATGTGACTGTTCTTTCTCTGTTGTAGGTAATCTTCCTCTCTCAGTTGTGTCTGTTGCATTGCCACAGTAAAAACCCGGTCGCTCTCTTCAGTCTGTAAAGCCTCTGCAGGGTCAGCACCCTGCCTCCCCGGCTTCCAAAATGCAAACTCCAGAACAATGATGTTTCTTAGCAGGACTTGGCGGGGCATCTTTGTGTCTGTACTGGCCCCTCTCCCATAACTCCACAAAACAAAGGGGCCCTTAGGGGTGTGGCACTATGTGCGTTTCAGCATGAATACCAACATGTTAAGTGCAAAGCCTCTATAGTAACTGTCTGGTGGTTCACCGCTATGTACCTCATGGACACATATTCTAATGTGCCGTGCAATTAACACACCACCCATAGAAGTGTCATTGCATGCACTCATGATAAAGCACAGTTACTTACTTGTAACAGGTGATCTCTGGGAACAGCAGGAATAAGTCTTCACATATGGGTACGTCGGTACCGACGGAGTCTGCGCGGGAACGCTTCCCAGCGTCCAATCAGAAAGCTTTTGGAAGCATCCCAACACGCCTGCGTGCTGCCTTCCCACCTTCCCAACTGCCTCTCCTCAGTTAAGTTTTAAAGCTGAGACAAAGAGAGAGAGAGAGCAAGGAAGGGAAAGATAGAGATAGAGAAATGCAACTCCTAGGGGAGGTGGGTGGGTTGTGAAGACTTATTCCTGCTGTTCCCAGAGATCACCTGTTACAGGTAAGTAACTGTGCTATCTCCAGGAACAAGCAGGAATGAGTCTTCACATATGGGGACTCCCAAGCTCAGATACACGGAGGGAGTCTTAGCATGTTGCAAGTCTAGAACGAGCCATGCTATTCCTCAGGACCTCAGGCATCCTGGGGATGGAGGGTAGGAGTTGAATATAGAAAAGGAGCTGTGGAACAGCTGGCTAGAACAGGGCTTCAAAGGGGAAAACCCTGTATCGAGGGCATTTGGTAATGAAATATTGTAATCTGGGCCTCCCTTGTTGGCATTGCACAAGTGCACTGAGCTACATCTGGATCTGATAGGAGAGCCAGTGAATGTGCTCAAGGGGTACCTCACTGAGAAGTAGAGGTAATAAGTAGAAGGCAAACAAGTGGAGGTCAGAACCCTTCAGGGTGAGAAATAGCCCCAGGGGAAAACTGGGGTAGCATAAGAGGTAGAGCTTCAGCGGAGACGAAGAAGGTACTATTAAAGAAAGCTTAAGCTTAGAACAACTGAAGCTCCGCAATGTCTTTCCTAAATGGGGTCATTTAGGAAAGAAAAAAGGTACATGGAGAGCTTCAAGAGTACCTAACCTGAAAAGGTTATGGTAAGGAAAATCTTGTTAATTACCACAGGAAGTGGTTATAGCTGTAGCCCCCTAAGTATGCTGGAATAGCATTGATGGGGTAGTGCCCATCTGTCAGGCTCATATAGGAATGTAGGGATACCTGAACCTGACAGACAGATAGATCTGTATCCATCTACTTATCTATCTAAAAATATATCTCATTATATCTATAAATATACATATGTATATATATCTATAAATATATATATATATATATATATATATATACATATATATCTATTTAAATATATACACCTATAGGGTATATAGGCATATAACTATAAGAGATATGTATGGGCAGAAGACACACCGATAGATATAGATAAGTAAATATCTATATATATCTATATATATACCTATATGAATAGGCAGGCATATAGACACATGTCTCCAGGTATAAGGATGGAGAGATGTGCATAAAACCTCATCCACCCTAGGGATATAGGGAGAGAGAAAGATTTATCTGATAGCAAGAAGGTTGATACCTGCTTGAATCGAGACATAGAGAATCCTCTTTTCCTGGTTATGACTGGCAGAGTCAGAGGAGAGGTCTCCCTGACAAGAAGAAGTCTGAATTCCTTGCAGAATTTGAGCTTTTGAATAACCAGGATGGCCTACATGAAAATTGCAGAGGATAACTTCAGTCTGCAGACAGGAAGTCCAGATATCTCCAGAATTGCAGTATGGAGAATGGATAGAGGACGCCTCTAGAGGAAGATACCCTAGTGACCCGCCTATGAGGGCAAGATGGGTATTAGGCGTCCTCTAGCTGCTATTGAAGAAACTTACCTCTGACGAGAAGACCCAAGGAGATATAGGCCAAGCCAGGGAATTGGCCCTCCTTTAGGTTTTCACGTAATGAAAGGCCTGAGGCTTATGCCTCAAAAGAGATTTAAGATGAGATGGTAAGGGTAGGGAATACCTGCCAGACATGAACATGACTGGGGGAACCCCCCCTAATTATCTGGGGTTATCTGCTAGGCAAGATACTATGCTTTCTAGCAAGGGCCCATAGTGCAAAGCTACTCTGTAGAGATGCAGAGAGCATGCTGCAGGTTGGTTAGAAGAAAAAACTGGCTGTGCAAAGCCAACAGGTAACCAGCTATTCTGCCAAGGACAAGGAGGCGAAGAATAGAAGTTAACCAACCAGACTGTGATGATAGGGTTTCCCAAACGAGGTTGATAACCTGTTTGGAACTTAGCACTGAGGCAAGGAGGATTGCTAGTGGAGGGGAATCCCTGGTTGTGTAGTGAACAAAACCAGTGGCTTAACCCCTAGGAATTGCTGTATCTGCAGCAACTACCAGGGCAGCATGGAAAATTTCTTTTCCCTCTTCCCTTTTTAAGACTGGGAAAAAGAAACAGACATGGTAGGACTTCCTATTGTCTGATGATCTTCTGTAAGGTAACAAGGGGGGGAGACAACTCCAGAAGGGAGAATCCCCCGGTAGAACAGGTAGAGGACCATGGGGGCTTACCCGTTTAAAGAGCCACTCTTAAAAAGCAAATGTTGTAGTAAGAGGGAGGTAAGACAGAGTTGCAAGAGACCGACTATGGAGGAGGTCTCGGACAGATGAGATGATACATGCCAGTACAGGGAAACAACTGTCTATTGATAGTTGCTACCTCTCTTTCCTCCAAGAGGAAGAGGAAAATCTATTGATTATGGGCATG
Organism: Ichthyophis bannanicus; assembly: GCA_033557465.1. NCBI lineage: Eukaryota > Metazoa > Chordata > Amphibia > Gymnophiona > Ichthyophiidae > Ichthyophis > Ichthyophis bannanicus. Next base: position 123,951,689 of record CM066049.1, read on the forward strand.
ATCATCATAAAGACTCTTAGAGTTAGAGAAAGATGTCTCATGAAGAGATATCTAGGTAGGTTAGGATAAAAATTAGTGCAGATACTTCAAGTGAAAAGAAGCAGACTGCCATCCTAGCCCCCAACCAAAAGGGACAATGATCTATTTGAAACCCTGCGACTGCTGGGTTTGTTGACCCTGTTAAGGTTGTGGATTCCTCAGACCAGGGCAATGTTTCCCCTGTTTGGGAACATCTGAATGATGGGCAGATGATGGGTAAAACCTTCTCTCCCTAGGAGAAGAAAGTTTGGTAGGACATTTCCTACCTACTGGGAAAGAAGGCGGCGTAGAACAGCCTCTGGAAAAAGGAAAGTCAGTGGATAACTGAGTAATCTGAAGTAAAGACTCCTTGTTGAAGAGATTTTCTCCAGTGCAAGGAGTATTTCCCAGTGTTTCTTGTGCCCATTTGTCCAAGTCTGAGGCTTGAAGCCAGGCTCTACGTCATGCCCTTATAGCTATAGCAGAAGTCCTGCTAACAGACTCAAAGGAGTCTAGGGTAGCACGAGTAAGAAACGTAGAGATATTTTGAGTATGACTAACCAGTGAGGAATAGTCTGTACACCTGGGCTCTTGAAGAAAAGGAGTCAAAAGATGTAATTGCTTTGTGACCTCCTCAAGAGATAGACACATATAAAAAATATATGAGAGAATTCTTGCTGAAAGCATGGATGTCTGGAAGGTTTGACGTCCAAAGGCATCTAGTGTCTTAGACTCACGACCTGGCGGACAAGAAGAGTGCTTTTTATTACTCTTCACTCGCCTCATTGCTGATTCTACCACAATGGAATGATGAGGAAGTTGAGTCTTTTGAAACCCTGGAGAGGGGGGCACCTGATATAGAAGATCAGTTGCTCTAGAAGGTGGGGGGTAGCTTTAAAGGAGCTTCCCACATTCGTAGAAGGAGATCCTGCAAAGAATGATGCAAAGGAAGCATTATGTTCTCCTTTGCTTTGCTAGGAACAGAGAGGTATTCTGTATTCCCATGTGTAGGATCTTGTCCAGGAATAGGAATGGCAAGTGATTTTGCCATATCCAGGAGGAAAGTCTGGAAAGAAGGATCCCTAGAGGGAACTTCCCTTGGATAGGCTAGATCTGATGAAGAACTAGCGTTGGCACCGAGGGATCTATCTAAGTATTCCAGATTCGGCATCGAAAGAAGCGAGTCTATCGATGCACATCTGGAGGGTACCGACATCGGTACTAGTATCGGTGTCAGTACCAATACCGGAAAGTCGGTCTGAAGCATATCCACCGGGCCCGTAGGTACCAAGGACGCCAGACGACGATCCTTGGTGAGGAATGTTTCATCCAACACCAGTGCCGATGCCGGGGTATCGGTACCGCTCGAAGCGGATGCCACCACCGGGCATGGCTCAGGTATGTTCTGTGAGGGGTGAACCTCAGGAACAACCTGAAACCCCACACAGGCTTTGGAGGCCGAAGACTCCCACCGGGGTTTTGAAGTCAGTGGATTCTCGAGGACAAGGCCGGAGGCATCTCTATGCTGTGCATGAGAACTGCCGCTCGAGGACTGGCTAGTCTTAACAGACTGTTTTTGGGTTACCTGATCCTGTGGAAAAGAAGATATGGTCGGTGCCCTGCGTGTCGAGGGGAACTCGATGTTGAAAACTTCTTCTCACAAAACTATTGCCCGAGGGCTCCGAAGGAAAATGGTCAGGACCCAAGCAGGTTAGACACCAATTGTGAGTGTCTAAAAATAAAGTTGTACCGCCACAGTTTGTACATTTCTTGGGGAAAGTGGCTGGCGGTTCCATGAAGGAAATGGAGAGGCCTAGAAGGCCTGAGAAACCGTGAGACACTAAGGAAGAAAAAAATATTCCTTAAAAAGGAAAATTTTACAAGAAAAGAAAAAAGAAACACTGGCGGTACCGGTGGCATCGGGGAAGGCAGCCGCGACCACAAGAAAAATAAAAAATAAAAGAAGAATTTTCTGCGGTGACAGGAGGACGTCCTGCCGGCTCCGCGGAAAAACGAAAACTGAGGAGAGGCAGTTGGTAAGGCGGGAAGGCAGCACGCAGGCGTGGTGGGATGCTTCCAAAAGCTTTCTGATTGGACGCTGGGAAGCATTCCCGCGCAGACTCCGTCGGTACCGACGTACCCATATGTGAAGACTCATTCCTACTTGTTCCTGGAGATTTGTCATATTGATGTTAGCGTGTGCTAAGAGCAATTTGCTCTCCATGCCCATACTCCATTCATCCCCCCCCCCTTCACGCAATAGGTAATTAATGCATGTTTTAGCATCCAGTAGCTGTCATGCCTGTGCGTTAACTGTCACTGCAGGTTGTTACCACCCACCAAAATGTACATTAAGCTTTTAGCGGGCTTTTAGTAAAAGGGCCCCAAAATCTGTCTTCAAAGTAGTCACCTTGGGGCAAAGCACAAGGAAATAAAAAAATTTACCAGAAAGTCCACACTCCTCCTCTGTTTGATGGCATTTGATCCATCATAGATCGCTAGGCTTCCAAGATGATTTGGGAGGATGCACCCTCCAGATCCTCCCAACTCCAAGAAGACCAAAATCACTCATACAGCTTGCGGTTGCCAGGCAAATGGTGATTGGGTTCTTCCAGACTCTGTTCCAGTATCATTACTGAAAAGCAGCTGGATGTCTAAAATCTCCTCCACACCTCTCAAAGGTCTGTTCTCCTCTCAACTCCTCTATAGGAGGTTCAAGAACCCGAAAGGCCATCTTTCTCTCTAGTTCTAGGTGGCGATGTATACAGGCTGCTCTCTCCTGCATCCAAGAGTGTAGACAATGCAATTTTTGGTGGTTCCCAAAGTTAACATGAGAGGGCAATAGACATACAACCCATCCCAGCATGGCATTCGTCCATTCAGGATCAGAAACCTGCCATGCCATCCACACCGCTCTCTCTTCCTCCTTCTAGCTGCTCTCTCTGCTGCATTTTCATTCTGCTCTTGCCTTCCCCCCTCCCAATGGCAATATCCTGCATTATGCTAGCTAAATCAGGCCATTGTGGCCCCTTTAAATGCAACAGCAGAGTAACACCAACATTGCAGCCCCTTTGTCATTTTAGACGCTGCTTACCTAGAGAAGACCCATCCTTTCACTTTCTCTGTCTCTCTGATCCTTCCACCAGTGTGGTGGCCCTGGGTTGATTTTTTTAAATTTCATATTTATGATTTTTATCAATAAATCGAGCAACAACGCTCATACAGAAAAGATACATCCTGGAAATAGTGTACAAAAAACAATTATAATCAAAAAATACAGACAACCAGAAATATCTATAGTCCTCAATAAAGTAGGAGGAGCGGAAAAGAACAGAACAATGGGGGCAGGAGATCCCCATTGTTATACAAAGTAACAATTTTTAAAAAATTAAGTGATAGCTGGGGGGCCTAAGGATACTCTTACATAGATGGGCTAACCTTGCTCAGGAGCTGGAGAGATGGTAACTCGAGCACTAATGAATGAAGAAAGATCCTCAGGTTGAAAAAAGATGTACTTCTGAAATGTATATACTGTAATACATTTACAAGGAAAACGCAACATAAAAGAAGCACCTAATTGCAAAACTCCAGGCTTAAGTAACAAAAACTGTTGACGCCTTTTCTGCATATCCCAAGCAACATCTGGGAAAATCAAAATTAGTTTACCATAAAATTGGTTGGCTCTTTTTTTATAATAAAACTTGAGGAGCCAGTCTCTATCAGACACTAAAGCAAAAGTGATAAGTAATGTGGAAACTAACAATTCATCCTCTTTAGGAGACATAAGAAGGTCCGAGACATTCAAAGAAAGTGTGTCCAAGTTCGTACTAGAAGGTCTAGTTTCTTTTTTCCCTGAAGGTGAATAATACGCTTTTGTCACAAGTGGTATCAAGTCCGACAGAACAGACAGTGACTCTTGTAAATACTTTTTGAAAAGATCAATAGGAGTAACTCCAGGTATCACAGGAAAATTCAAAATATGTAGATTAGCAGAACGAGTTATATTAACTAATGTCTCTATCTTCACCTGGAGGGCTGTATTATCTTTGACTAAAGAGAAGGACAAATCAGAAACCCGATTCAGCTTCTGATCAGCAAGTTTGACTTTAACACGTGTATCCACCATTTCTTTATCCAATTTGACTACAGACTCTTCAAGACTGGACACTCTAGTAGATGTCAAGGAAATCTGCTGACCAACCACTTGAGACAGATTGACAATAGCTTCCCAGATACTGTCCAGAGTCATAGCAGAAGGGCGAAGAATATCGAAGGAAAAGGGGACAGCTCGAAGAGCCAAACCTGCTGGAGGAGCAATCTTCAGACCGTCAGCACTGCTCTGCCTCTGAGCGGGAACCTCCGCCGCAGGAAACTTCAATTCTCCCGGCAAGTCAGTCAAGCACTCCAATGACTGACCTCAGACTCCTTCAACCGGCGGGCCGCGCAATGTGGTCGCAGATACAGCACCAACCAGCTGGTCAGCAGCCCCACCCATTGGGAAGACGTCCGGAGAGCCCGGAAGAGCTAGCGGGGATTGCACATCCGGGGAGAGAGAAACATCGAGGGCACAAGACGCAACGGCCTCCTCCACCGGCACCTCCAAGCCCGCTCTAATCTCCCGTTGCTGATCCTCAGACAGCCGCACAAAATGATCCATTGGCCCAGAAACAGAAGGTAAGGGCTCAGCAGAAAAAGTTTTTAGTCTGCCCTTTTGCTTAGGCATTGCGGCTCAAACACCCTCAGTGGCCACATTCGATAGACCACACCTCTGGTGGCCCTGTTTAAAAATTAACAGCGCCACTGACATGTGCGGGCTTTGCTGTTCCCTCAAACATAGCAATAAATGCTGTTCTCACCCATACACCTCTTCTGGCTCAGCTACTCTAACCATGGCACTCCAAGAGGTAAGCCCTGACTCTTCCTGAACCTGAGTGTTCGCTTCCTGTACATTGCAAACTTGCCCAGCACATGCCCTGTAAGCACACAGGACTCAAGTTGCACAATGAGCCTATCAGCCAAACCATCAGGCACCCAATTTTCCCAATTCTTGGGGGGAGGGGCCTAAGCCAAAAGCAGAAGGGCCTGTGCCACTGCTTGGATTACAGCAGCCTTAAGGGCCCTGGGATCTATCAACTTCTCCTCCTTATGATTCCTAACATTCTATTTGCTTTGTTGGCCACAGCTGCACACGGGGCAGAGGGTCTCAACTTTATTACCCATGACGACATCTAGATCCTTTTCATGGGTGGTGATTCCTAATGTGGAACCTTGCATTGTGCAACTGTACTTTGGGTTGTTCTTCCTTAAATGCATTACTTTGCGCTTGTCCACATTAAATCTCATCTGCCATTTGAATTCCCAGTCTCTCAGTTTTTCAAGATCCTCTTGCAATTTTTTACAATCTTCTTGTGATTTAACACCTTTGAATAATTTGGTGTCAATGGCAAATTTGTTCACCCCATCCAAATGCCTTACAACTACTATTAATCATTTATATAGTGCTACGAGATGTAGACAGCACTGACAAGACATATATAAAGACTGTCCCTGCTTGTTAGCGCTTACAATCCAATTAAGACAGACAAGATAAAAGATAAGAAAAGGGCAAAAGAGTGAAGGGTAAGGAGACACAAGGAAGACCAGGGATCAGAATCCAAAAGCAGCCTCAAAGAGGTGGCCTCTAGCATGGACTTGAAAAGGGGGAGAGATGGAGCCTGACGTACAGACTCGGGGAGTTTGTTCTAGGCATAAGGAGCAGCAAAGTGAAAGGATGGAAGTCTGGAGTTGGTAGAGTAAGAAAATGGCAAAGAGAGAAACAAGCTAGTACAAGAGTGGAGTTCATGAGGAGGTGGGTGTAAGGAGAGAGGAGAGGTATTGAGGAGCAAAAGAATGAATGCACTTATAGGTCAGAAGGAGAAGCTTGAATTGGATACAGCCATCTGGACAGTCTGTTTATATTCTTTTGAAGATATGATCTCCAGAACTGTACACAGTGCTCAAAATGAGATCTCACTAGAGGCTAATTCAAAGGCACTATCACTTCCCTTTTCCTGCTGGCCATTCCTCTCCCTATGTAACCAAGCATCCTATTGGTTTCTGCCCTCACCTTTTCTACCTGCTTGGCCATTTTAAGATCACCCCCATGGCTTCTTATATGCAATGGCTTCACTCCCTATACTGTACCGCTCCCTTGGGTTTTTACAGCCAAAATGCATGAACATAAGAACTGCCATACGGGGTCAAACCAAGATCCATCAAGCCCAGTATCCCATTTCCAACAGGTCACAAGTATCTGTCAGGTTCCCAAAAAGGTACACAGATTCCACAGTGCTTATCCCAGGGTAAGCAATGGATTTTCCTGGTCCTCTTTCTTAAATGTTTTTTAAACCCAGCTACACTAACGGCTTTTATTACATCCTCTGGTAACGAATTCAAATTTGATTACTCACTGAGTGAAAAATCATTTTCTCTGATTATTTATTTAACAGGTTTTTTTATACTGCTTTATCATTTCAGTCAAAGCAGTTTACACTCTAACTTAAACTTGGTAATGTACATTAAACAGGGACATTGATAACTTGGATTTTTCTGAGGCAATGGAGGATTAAGTAACTTACCCAAGACCACAAGGAGTGCTAGTGGAAATCAAACCCTAGTTTCTTGGTTCTCAAGCCAGCGCTCTAACCACCAGGCTACTCCTCCACTCTGGTGCTAAATGGGCTACATTGTATCTTCATTGAGTGTGCCCTACTCTTTCTACTTTGTGAAGAAGTAAAAAACTGATCTAAGTTTACCCAGTCTACTCCATTCATTAATTTATAGACCTCTATTATACCTCCCTTCAGCCGTCTCTTTTCTAGTTGAAGAGCCCCAACCTTTTAAGCTTCTCCTCCTTCTTCCATCCCCTTTACCATTTTGGTGGTTCTTCTCTGTGCCTTTTCTAATTCTGCTATGTCCTTTTTAAGATACGGTGACCAGAATTGCAGACAATATTCAAGGTGCAGTCGCACCACGGAACGATACAGAGGTATTATAATATCCTTGGGTTTTATTCTCCATTCCTTTCCTTATGATTCCTAGTATTCTATTTGCTCTCTTGGCCGCCGCTGCACACTGGGCAAAGGGTTCCATGATGATACCTAAATCCGTTTCCTGAGTGGTGATGGAACCTCGCATCATGTAACCATACTTTGGGTTGTTCTTCCACAAGTGCATAACTTTGCATTTGTTCACATTAAATTTCCTCTGCCATTTTGATGTCCAGTCTTCATTTTAAGGTCCTCTTGCAATTTTTCACAATGCTCTGGTATTTTTTTTTTTTATTTTATATTTTTGAATTTCAATAACATAATCAAGCAACCAGCTTGTACAGAAAAGATGCTCATAAGAAAAAGAAATTACATTGAAACAATATAGTAACGAAGAAAACAAATATCAAATGAGACATCACTAGTCCTCAAAGAGGGGGGAGAAGCATTTGAACATAATACAGGAGGAAGGAGAACCCCCTGAATAAATCATGAAAATGGTAAAAAAGCAAAGATAACAACGGAGGTGAAGGAACATTACATATGATGAACGCTATACGCCGTGAGGTGGAGACGATATCACAATATGAGAGCTGAGATAATTAGAAAGATCCCCAGGTTGAAAAAATATAAACCGCTGAGAATTATGAACCACAATACATTTGCAGGGAAATCTTAACAAAAAAGAAGCTCCCAACTGTAGAACCCCAGGTGTTAATAACAAAAAGGCTTTACGCCTACCCTGGGTGTCCCTGGAAACATCAGGGAAGACAGACACCCTCTTCCCCATGAACAAATTACATCTCCAGGAACAAGCAGGAATGAGTCTTCACATATGGGTAACGTCGGCGCCGACGGAGCCCGCACGGGAATGCTCCCCAGCATCCAAACAGAAGGCTTTTGGGAGCATCCCTCGCGCCTGCGCTGTAGCTTCCCGCCCTTCCTACTGCCTCTCCCCAGTTTTCGTTTTTCCGCGGAGCCGGCAGGACGTACCTCCTGCCACCGCAGAAACTTTTTTCTTCTTTTCTTCTTTTTTCTGTTTCTTGTGGTCGCGGGGTTCTTCTTTTTTCCCGCCGACACTGGCACCGCTGGTGCCTTATGTTCCTTACTTCCATATTTTTCCTTCGAGGAGTTTTTCGTCGAGCCCTCTGAGGCCTACCGGGCTTTCCAGCATGGAGCCTTCTTCCCCTAAGAAGTGCCCCCACTGTGGAGACTTCGTTTTCTTCTTAGACTCCAACGCCTGGTGTCTCTCCTGTTTGGGCCCTGATCCTTTTTCCCCCGGTTCTCCGGGCTTCAGCGTCGGGAGGAGACCCTCCCTTTTTCGAGTGTCCCTCGATGACGTCTTTCCCCCTGAGGTGCGGTCATCGGTTTTCTCTTCTCTCCAGGATCAGGTAATCCAACAACAGTCTGTTAAGACTAACCAACCCTTGAGGGGTGAGTCTCATGCGCGGCATGACGACGGCTCCGGCCTTCCCCTCAAGCCCCATAAACCCTGGTGGGAGTCTTCGGGCTCCAGAGCCTCCACGGGGTTTCGGGTTGTTCCTGGGGTTCGCTCCTCACAGAACATTCCCGAGCCATGCTCGAGGGTGGTACCCGCTTCGGGCGGTGCCGACTCCTCGGCATCGGCGCCGGCGTCGAGTGTTCCACTCTTCGCCAGGGACTGTCAGCTGGTGTCCTCGGTACCTTCGGGGCCGATTGACTCGACCCAGTCTGGCTTTCCTGTCTCCCAGCCGTGCGCGGCTGGGAATCGTCGGCTGGTGTCATCGGTGCCTTCGGGGCTTAACGACTCGACCCGGTCTGGCGTGCCTACATCCCTGCCATGCGCGGAGGTAGTGCCCGCTTCAAGCGGTACCGATTCCTCGGCATCGGCGTCGGCGTCGAGTGTTCCACTCTTCGCCGGGGATCGGCATCAGGTGTCCTCGGTTCCTTCAGGGCCGACCGACTCGGTCCAGGCTTCCGCGGGGGCGGTACTGGCCTTGAGTGGCCCCGCCCCCCTGGTGGCGGCTTCAGGGTCGAGTACCCCATTCTTCATCGGGGGTCGTCATCTGGCTCCACCTTCAGAGCCGATCGATCTGTCCCAGACAGGCGGTTCGGCACCCCAACATTGCGCGGGGCCGGGGCCGACCCCGGACAGCGCCGACCTCCCGGCGTCGCTGCGGGCGCCGAGTGCCCCACTCGTCACTAGAGTCTGCCCGCGGGAGGCCTCGGGACCTTCGGTCACTCTGGCCCAGAGAAGCGCCGCTGCCACGGCACCGGGGCGGTGCGTCTCTCTCCCCACCGGGGCTCATCGGCGGGTTACCTGGGTACCCTCGAGACCCGTCCCGCAAGGTTTTCCCGCTTGGTAAAACGGGCATGGGGAAAACCCCGGGGTCTAGAAGGGCCTCTCTCCCGATGGCGGAGGCAGCTTCGGGTATTTCCCTCTTCGCCGAGTTTCGGCCTGGGAGGCCCTCGATGCCCGCGGCGCCGATCGACGTGATCCCGATCCGCTTTCCAGGATCGGCAGCGCCGCCGCCGGGGCCCTCTAGGGAGGCGTCGCTGGCTTCGCTCGGTTCGATGCCCAGTCTCGAATCGATCTCCTGTCTTGAAGGCTCGGCTACGACGTGTTTTGGAGCCGACCCCGGTCCCTTCCGATGGCGCAGTGCAGAGCTTGCCGGCTCTCCGGCTGCCTCGGCGCCACTCCAGCCGCCTTCGCTGGCTGTTTCGGGGGCAGTCCCGCCCCCGAAGTCGGGGCCGAGGCCGCTCCCTTCGATGCCCAGCTTGGAATCAATCCCGGGCTCTGACGATACAGTACCAACCGCCTCGAGTCGGGACTGTCAGTATCCTCCTCTGTTTAGAGCGATTCCTCCTGCGCACCAGCACAGAGGGTCCCCTGGTGGCCAAGCGGGCCCTTCAACCTCGGCCTCCCCCGGAATAGCTCCGCTGGGAGAACCGTCTTTGCGTCAGGTTGCTCAGTTCTCCGCTGACCTCTCTAGCGCTGGCCGTCCGGGCCCCGGGGGTAGGAAATGTCCTTCCCGACCTTCCTTTCCGAGGAAGAGGAAGTGTCATCCCTCCGCCCACCTGCCAGGTGCGTCTCATATCGGTCGGAAGTGCCAGGGCCCACGCCAGGATACTCATGCCAAGCAGCCTTAGGCTCCTGTATGCGGCAGTTGCGCTTAACTTCTCTTTCCAGAGGTTTATTTCCAGCTCTACACTGGGGTCCTTTTTAGTAGGTCAAGTGGTTCGGATGCTCGTTCAGGAATTTAAGGAGCTCCCTCCCTCGTTGTGGAGGGGGACCTCCACTACACTAGGATAGCCTGGCTCCACATGGCTATTCTATCCTTCATCTGACTTACCCTTCGGGGCGTCCTTCGAAATCTCCTCTCCCGGGGTTCTCACGCTTGAGGGGATCACGCACCGACTCTTCCTTCTTCCAGTGTAGACCCTCGCCGCTACCCCCCCCCCCCCCCGAGCATGGTCTGGACAAATCCTCGACAGGGCCTGACCATCCCCGCCCTATTGTCTGTCTTCTCTGTTCTTACAGGGAGACCACCTAGTTCTGTCCAGTTGCTGCGCGAGCGCGAGTCCCAGTGTGCTATTAATGCTCCCACGTGCCACTTCGGCTATCTGGCGCACTAACGCTCCCCGAAGGCCCGCGTCCTAGCTCCTGGGACGTGGCGGCATGTCTGACTCCTGTCAGTCTCCTACACCGCTCCCTGCCTTCTTCAGAGCGGCGAAGGGCATTGGCCCCGGTCCCTGTAGGTCCTTTTCCTATATGACGGGGGTGACGTACACAGTCACACCGTGGCTATATGGCTATTCTGTCCCCTTGCCTTCCTTGTGGGACGGAGGACAAGTTTTTTTCTGCGTGACTGCCAGGGAGTCGCATCGGAGGCCTACTGCTCCTGGTGTGCTTTTTCCTCAACTGCTTGGCCTTTCACGCAACCATACTGCTCCTCTCTCCAATCTGCCCCTGTACCACGCAAATAGGCTCATCACTTGGATGGCCCTTCTCCCGCCACCCTCCAGGTGGGCGCTCTCCTGTGGATCAGGGGCAGGTCCGAGCTCGCAGTATTGTTCTCACGTGTGCATGTTCCCCTGCGTACACGTTAGTACCTGGGTGGGCGTTCCCGGGCCCGCCTATAGTCCGATATACATCTATACAGGTTGTTGGATATATATCGGTACAGGTGGGCGCTTTTGGGAGATGTTATAGCGCCCTGTGTCTTGCCGACTATCTCCCCAATTGTCGGTACTGCCGTTTGTTGTTCTACGGGGTCCGGCCAGCCCGCTTGCCTGCGTTCTGCGGCTCGGGTTCTGGGACCGGTTCTGTTTAAACTTGCTGCTGTGAAGTCAACAGCCCCCCCTTTTTTTGTTTACGCCTCCTTGTCTGGAGGTTTCCAAACCGAATGTCTTCCTATCCCGTGTCAGCTAGGGAAGACGGTGTATCCCTCGGTATCCCGGGGTACACTCCTTTCTTCTCCGGGCTGGGTTCTCCCAGATCGGCCAGTCATCTGCTTAGTCCTCAAGGTTGGGGACTCTGCTCCTCCGGAGTTCTCAGCTTCTCATAGAGCTCCTCGTGAAGACCTGCCGTCCTCTCCAGTGCCAGTCGACGCCTGCGTCTCCAGCCCGCCCGGACTGGGAACTTCGTCCTCACTGCGGTGCAGTTCCCTTGCAGACTTCGCATCTACAGTACCCGTCGCAGCTCTGCCTCCTACAATCCAGTAGGTAAGCTCTAGATTGTCTGGATCATTAACTGCTTAATGAGACTTGACGTGGGTTTGAATACTCCCTCTGTCGTCTTTAGGTTGCTGTGCCTTGGCATCTATTCTCAACTCCTACCCCCCATCCCTCAGGGGATGCCGGGGATCCAGGTTGGGCGATGCCACCCTGTCTAGGGACGCGCATTCTGGGATCTCCCCTGGCACCCTCAGCTAGGGAGTCCCCATATGTGAAGACTCATTCCTGCTTGTTCCTGGAGATAGCACAGTTACTTACCTGTAACAGGTGATCTCCGGAACAGCAGGAATTAGTCTTCACAACCCACCCACCTCCCTAGGAGTTGTATCTCTTTCTCTCTTCCTTCCTCTTCCTCTCCTTCTGTCTCAGCTATGAAACTCAACTGGGGAGAGGCAGTAGGAAGGGTGGGAAGCTACCGCGCAGGCGCGAGGGATGCTCCCAAAAGCCTTCTGTTTGGATGCTGGGGAGCATTCCCGTGCGGGCGCCGACGTTACCCATATGTGAAGACTAATTCCTGCTGTTCCGGAGATCACCTGTTACAGGTAAGGAACCCGAGGTTTGCCTTTGCGTTTAGGCATTCTGCTCGACCATCTCCACCGCCATCTTGGACAAGCCACTCCCCAGTCCGAGCTGCTCTGGTATTTTTATAGCTTTGAATAATTTTGTGTTATCTGCCAATTTGATCACCTTGCTCATTATTCATATTTTCAGGTCATTTATGAAGACGTTAAAAAGCAGCAAGCCCAGCACAGATCTCTGGGGTACTCCATTGTACACCTTTCTCCATTGAGAAACTTGGCCAGTTAGCTCTACTCTCTGCTTTCTATTTTTTAACCAGTTCCTGATTAACAATAGTACACTGCCTCCTATCCTATGAATTTTTAATTTTGCCAAGAATCTCTCATGAGGGACCTTGTGAAAAACTTTCTGAAAATCCAGATATACCATATTTAATGCCTCACCTCTGTCTACCTGTTCATTCACACCTTCAAAAAAATTAAAAAACAGATTAGTAAAACAAGACTTTCCTTGGCTAAATCCATGGTGGCTTTCTCCCATTAAACCATGACTATCTACTGTTCAGTAATTTCTTTCTTTATAATGGTTTCTTCCATTTTGCCTGGTACTAATGTCAGGCTCATCAGCCTGTAATTTCCCAGATAGATGAACCTGATGTCACCCCTGGAACCCTTTTTAAAAATTGGCATTACATTTGCCAATCTTCTTGTACTACAGATGATTTTAATGATATTTCACAGATTAGTAATAGTAAGTCTGCAATCTCATTTTTTCAGTTCTTTCAACACCCTTGGATGTATACTATCTGGTCCAGGTGATTTGCTACTCTTCAGTTTATCAAATAATTGTAATACATCTTTCCAGTTTATTGATATTTATTTCAATTCTTCCGATACCCATGCCTGAAATGGTATTTACAGGTGATGTAACCTCCCTATATCTTCTTAAGTAAAGACTTGAAACAAAGCATTCATTCAGTCTCTCCGCTATGGCTTTTTGCTATGAATGTACTTGGAAAAAGGTTTTATTATGCATTTTTGTTTCCATGGCAAGCTTTTTTCAAATTCTCTCTTTGCCTGCCTTATCAATGCCTTGCATCTAACTTCCCAGCAGCACAGTACCTAGCTCTGTGCGGGCGGTGCAGCTGTACTGTGTGCAAAAGGATTAAGGGCGCATGTCGAGCTGCTGCCCCAGCCCGCCCCCCTTCCCCCGCATTGTCCTGCTGCCACTGCCACTTTTTTTGTTTTCTCGGAGGCACGACGGCGGCAGCAGTGAGGCAGACCCGTGTTTGTAGGCAGGCCGGGTCCCTCCTTTCTTTCTCTGATGTAGGTTGCATCAGGTGGAAATAGCACAGTGCACAATTATGGCTTGGTACAGCCCTGCTTGCCACTGCTTATGTTTCCCATTTTCATCATTTAGCTGCTTTTTCCGTTTCCTGAAAGATGCTTTATTGGCTCTCTCTGATCTCCCCTTTAAACCATGCTGGCAGTTTTTTGGCCTTCACACTTTTCTTAAAGCATGGACCACATCTGGTCTTGGCTTCCAAGATAATATTTTTAAATAACACCCATGCTTGATGAAAATCTTTTACCTTTGCAGCTGCTCTTTTTATTTTTTTCTTAACTATTTTCTTCATTTTATCATAGTCTCCCTTTTGAAAGTTAAAAGGTAGTATTGTGGATTTCCTTGTTGTCCTTCCTCCATTTATTAAATCAAATGCAATAATGCTATTCACTGTTGCCAAGTGGCCCCAACACCCTTATCGCTTGCATCAGCTGCTGTGTTCCACTAGGTCCAAAATAGTTTCATAAGAACATAAGATATGCCATACTGAGTCAGACCAAGGTCCATCAAGCCCAGTATCCTGTTTCCCCTCTTGTCTGTTCATGAACAAGCTGCTCCAAGAAGCAGTCATTTATTTCATCTAGAAACTATCTCCCTAGCATATCCTGCCATGACATTGACCCAGCACCAATTATTACTGTATTGTAACTTTTGTTAGCTTCCCTGATTTATTTTAGCATTTCATTATCCATCTGTTACTCCTGGCCAGACAGGCAGTAGTACACCCCCACTGTCATTGCCTCCCCTTTTTACATGGAATTTCTATCCATAGAGATTTTACAGTGTATTTTGATTCCTGCAGAACTTTTATCCTTTGTGGCTCAATGCCCTTTCTAACAGAGCGCAACCCTTCCACCAATTTGATCTACCCTATCATTGCAATATAGTTTGTACTCAGGTATCACAGTGTTCTATTGGCTGTCCTCCTTCCACCAGATCTCAGATGTCAATTATATCTAACCTTTCATTTAGTGCTATATATTTTAACTAGTGTGGAGCTGTCCTCATAACATATGACAGCAAGTTATCTTGTACATAGTTACCCTGTTAACCCTGTATATAATCCTCTGTTTATTGTAAGTCCAGTGTAGGCCTGCCTGCCTGCACTGCACTGCACAAATCTGTTACCTGTAAACTGCACTGATTTTTAAAGAGCACGGTATAGAAGAGACATTAAATAAATAACTCTCCCATCTTATTTTTAGACTTCCAGCATTTGCATACAAGCATTTTAGAGGCTGTATTTTATTCATATTATTCTGGTTATCGGTTGATTGGGGTAATTTGGAATCTTTCAGCTCTGTCTGCTCTGTACTTAAGGGCATCTGGGTTACTTTTATCTTTATTGTAACTTCTCTGTTGGGATTCCTTAACTTTCCTCTTTTATTAGTATCCTTTCAAGGATGCTTCCTTCCAAACCATGCACTCTTGGACAACTGTCGGCTCTCCCCTATTATCTAGTTTAAAAGCTGCTCTATCTCCTTTTTAAGGGTTAATACCAGCAGCCTGATTCTATTCTGATAAAGGTGGAGGCCATCCTTTTGAAAAAGCCCCTCCCTTCCCCCAGAATGTTGCCCACTTCCTAACAAATCCAAAACCGTCTTCCTTTCACTATCTTTTCATCCATGCATTGAGACTCCGAAGCACTGCCTGCCTTTTGGGTCCTGCATGTGGAACGGGAAGCATTTCAGAGAATGTTACCCTGGAAGTTCTGGATTTCAACTTTCTACCTAAAAATCTAAATGTGGCCTCCAGAACCTCCCCTCCCACACTTTCTTATGTCATTGGTACCAACATGTACCAAGATAGCAGGCTCCTCCCCAGCACTATCTAAAATCTTGTCTAGGTGACGCATGAGGTCCGCTACTTTCACACCAGGCAGACATGTTACGAGGTGATCCTCACCTTGCATTTTTCAGTATTAAATCTTAGCTGCCAAATTCTCAACTTCGTCATGTTATCCATACCTTCCTGGGTATCTACTCTGTTGCAGATTTTGGTATCTTCCGCAGAGAGACATACCTTTTCCGAAAGCCCTTCCATAATATGGCTTAAAAAGGACAGAAGCAAAGAGGAGTTTCAAGATGGCATCAGCTGAACTTGCTTGAAGTGCACTCTTGGCTTAATGGGCAAGAAGCATAAGAATGGGGGGGGGGGGTTCTTTGCCTTCCAGATCCCCTGATACCTCCATGCCGATTTCTGTTGAGGTCTGTGGGCCTCTGAGCTCTTACCTGGTCCGTGCACCTTGGTATCTGGTGGTTACGGTGGAGAGGTTTTTCTGTACTGCTTTGGCATCATGTCTCTCCCCCGTCAAAGACTCTGCATTTCCCAGGAATTTCCCTGAGCCCAGAACTCTCCTCCTTGGTGGTCAATACTCCAGGGCTGCAAAGACCAGGTCCAGAGGTTGAGCGAACAGGGGGGTTTCTGTCCCAGAAACAACGGTACTTTGAGAAGCGTGAGGCACCTCTGTCTGGAAGCTCAGCAGAGAGGGTGATCAATGGTTTGAGAGGAGAAGAATCACCAGCTTGAATGGAAGTTGTACAAGCTATCCCAACTATCTCAGGAGATCAGACGGTATTTTCTTTGGTACGTCCAACAAATTTCACATTGGAGGCTATATTGGTTGATGTATTGAATGTGACAGATCTGTTGGAGACCTCTCATGAAGAGTTGCCTGTTCCATCTACTTTGATGTTAACGTTTATCCGATAAAGAATTGCTTCTTAAGTTGTTGTTGTTTTGCAAACAGTTTGTTGTTTCGTGGTTTGTTAGTACAAATGTATCCAGATTTAGCTGGGGATACCCAGAGGACACTGCAGGGAGGTTTTACTGCTGCGCCCTGGGGTTCTTCAGTGGGGGGGGGGGCTCTTTTTTCTGAAGCATCCTTGGTAAATGCTTAGTTAAGTATCGTTCAGTTTCTTATATTTTCCTAATTGATTACTTTCATTAATGCTAGATGTTTAGAATCCTCTATTGAGCTTCCATTTGATCCCTCATGAATGTTATATGGATGTATACACTGCTGTATTTCTTTCTCCTCTTATTGTGAGCAGACCTTTTGTGCTATTACATAGCATTACTTCAATGCCTGATTATGGCTATTAGTTTTGTTTATTTTTCTTGTGTTCTGCTCTTTTCTATACAAGATTAATTATCAAGAAAGTTAACAAAACAATGTATAAGTGCATAAATTTAAAATAAAAAAATGGACAGGACCAAGGGTCAATCCCTGGGGCACACCACTGGTGATAATGTCCCTATCTTCAGAGTGAACTACATTTCTAACTACCCTCTGTCTCCTCACACTTAACCAGTTTCTAATCCATTCAGTCACTTTAGGGTCCATCCCAAGAGCACTGTTTATTTGTAAATCACAGAAAGCCTTTGACAAGGTCCCTCATCAGAGACTTTTGGCAAAACTAAAGAGTCATGGGATAGGAGGCAGTGTACTATTGTGGATCAGGAACTGGTTAAAAGATAGAAAGCAGAGAGTAGGGCTAAATGGACAATTTTTCCAGTGGAGAAAGGTGAATAGTGGTGTACCCCAGGGATCTGTGCTGGGTCTGCTGCTTTTTGACATATTCATAAATGACCTGGAAAAGGGAATAACGGCTGAGGTTATCCAATTTGCAGATGACACAAAACTATTTAAAGTTGTTAAAACCCAAGAGGATTGTGGAAAATTGCAAGAGGATCTTGATAAATTGGATGACTGGGCATCAAAATGGCAGATGAAATTTAATGTGGACAAGTGCAAAGTTATGCACCTAGGGAAGAACAACCCAAACTATGGTTACACAATGCAAGGTTCCACATTAGGAACCACCACCCAGGAAAAAGATTTAGGCATCATTGTGGATAACATGTTAAAACCCTCGGCCCAGTGTGCAGTGGCAGCCAAGAGAGCAAATAGAATGCTAGGTATGATAAGGAAAGGAATGGAAAATAAAACAAAAGATGTTATAATGCCTCTATATCGTTCCATGGTGCGACTGCACCTTGAATATTGTCTGCAATTCTGGTCGCCATATCTTAAAAAGGATATAGCAGTATTAGAAAAGGTTCAGAGAAGAGCCACCAAAATGGTAAAGGGGATGGAAGGATACTCCTATGAAGAAAGGCTAAAAAGGTTAGGGTTCTTTAACCTGGAAAAGAGACGGGTGAGGGGAGATATGATAGAAGTCTATAAATTAATGAACAGAGTGGAACGGGTAAACGTAGATCGATTGTTTACGTTATCAGAACATAGTAAGACTAGGGGACATGCAATGAAGCTACAGGTAAACTATTTAAGACTAATAAAATAAAATATTTTTTCACTCAACGTGTAATCAAACTCTGGAATTTGTTACCAGAGGATGTAGTAAAGGCTGTTAGTGTAGCTGGGTTTAAAAAAGGTTTGGACAAGTTCCTGGAGGAAAGGTCCATAAACCATTATTAAGAAGGGACCCAGGATATCAATGCTTGACCCAGTACAAGCATGGTGGAACCTGTGTCTATTGGGGAAACTGCTAGGTACTTGTGACCTGGATTGGCCACTGTTGGAAACAGGATACTGGGCTTGATGTTTGTGTTGGGGGGGGGGGGGGGACTAAAAAGGGGTCATGGAAGTGCAAGCTTTAGTTTTTTCTTGGGGAGGGGCAAGCTTGTATGGGGATGTAGAGATTGCGGTGGGTGTTCCACAAGTCTCTTCACTATGAGCTTTATTATTTAACATCTACCTCCAGCCACTCTGCTCAATCATAAAAGCCAACAACGAATTATTTCACATAATGTATACGCCAATGATATCTTGCTATATACACCCTTCTCCACCATAAAACCCGTACACACCACTCTCATAAAACTGCCTAAACAATAATAACTTGTTCATAAACTATAAAAAACAGAAGTCCTCTATATAACGAGAGACAAAACCTTTAATCCACCAACCACACTGAAAGCTATGGATATCGATCTGGAGGTTAAAACTGAAGATTTGTTACCTAGGAATTACCCTAAACCACCAACTATTACTACAGACACATCAACAAAACCGCCAAGCTCATATGCCACAAAATAAAACTATTACAGCACCTACAAGCACTGCTTGACGAAAATAACTTCTGTACAGTGTTACAAGCTATGATAACCTCTCATATAGATTTCTGCAATATAATATATCATGGCTTGCCAACCTACACCACTCGCCTACTACAAATGGCACAGAGCACGGCAGCGTGCACCCTACACAGAACAGCAAGATCAGAGCACATAACCCCCAACGCTGAAGCACCTCCACTGGCTTCCGATTACAACACGGATAAAATACAAAGCCCTACTCACTGTATTCAAAATAACACAAAACCTTTCTGCTGACCACCTGCAATCTCTGTTACACAAGACACAAAACAACTGAACCAGGAGATCAAATGCCCAACACACATTCACTATACCTACATCACAAGCAAAAGGTTTGGGGCGGATCAAAGATAGCTGTGACCAGCAAGTAGCACGCAATTCTGATGGGGAGAATGGCGAAGTATCCCTTGGCTAGCCGAGACACCCTCCCCCCCAAAGGCAATACCTACAGGTCCTTTAGATTGTTTTCTTCTTCCGCTTGCTCAGCCAGGCAGTCCAGAGTTGAAGGAGCAGTAATCCCTGATCAGGGGCCGTCTGAGTATATGAGCTCAGCATCCTTTTCGGGGTTAGAACTTATCCCTCCAGAGGTGTGGCACCCTTTGAAGTTTGACACCTTATTTCCTCCAGAGTGGATTCCTCTACCTGGCAGGGCCGAAGTGGGTGTGCCACATGAGGAATAAGGGCCGGAACCGGGTACAAAGGTGTCTGGTTCTCAGATGCCATCCTTGGTTTTTACATCGGATGCCTGCTTGGCAGCTGAGGACAGACAGTGGCGTGGTAAGTCTGGAGAGGCACAGAGAGCTATGACTGAAGATGAGGGAGTTGCAGGAGGAACGACTTTGGACATTTTCCTTTCTCCCCCTGGCCAGATAACCTTAGAGTCAATATGGAATGCATTAAAAACAATTGACAGCTTTACTACCAACAAGTCCAGGATTTAAAAACTGACTTGCAGGGTGTATGTCGGGAGTGTACCATGAACTTGCAGGATATATCAAAGATTGTAGGACAGTGTGGAAATTTATCCGTTAAGAACATGAGATATGCTATACTGGGTCAGACCAAGGTCCATCAAGCCCAGCATCCTGCCTCCAACAGTGGCCAATCTAGGTCATACATACCTAGCAGTTTGTGTAGATCGTATGGAAGGTTGCATGGGCACTTTGGTGAAGGACGCTACATTTATGAAAACTAAGATTGAACAGCTGGAAAACGCCTCTGGAGTTGATAGTGTTACTCCTGCAACGTGTCTTGTTCAGTTTGCGTTAGTAGCTGATAAAGATTGCTTTATGAGAATGTTTTTCCGTAGGAAGAATGTAAGTTTTCATGGGTTGCTTGTAAGGGTTGTTCCTTACCTGGCAAGGGAGATCCAGCGTCGTAGAAAGGAGTTTCTCCTCCTCTGACCAAGGGCAGGGTGCAATTTTTTTCCTTAAATATCCTTGTCAGTGTTTGTTTAGTGAAATATCATCAAATTCTTATGCCTTCCGGTACCCTTCCCAGCTTATATCTTTCTTGAATTCCCATCCTCTTCCCAGTGCTTCTAGAGAGATGTCCATTCCACCTCCTGTTTAATATGGTCTGCCTGACTTACTAGTCTATTTCTTGGGACTAAGTTAATTATTTTTTCTTTGCTTTCGCCCTTTTGTGGGCTAGGGATATGGGTTGGTTTTTGTTTGACTGGATTGAGTCTGATCTGTTTGTTTTAATTTCCTTGACTGTTTTCAACTAACCACATTTTAACAAATTTGTTGTTTCAAATCGTATTTTGAAACTTGATAAAGAACATATTTTAAAAAAAAAAAGGCAAAAAGCTAACAAGTGGCATGTAAGAGCATTCTCGCTATATGCACCGTCCATTTGGAACTCACTCCCGGTAGACATAAGAGCAACAGACTTTAAAGACTTCAGAAGAAAACTGAAGGCACGCCTCTTCAGAGAGCACTTTGGTGACAAAACCTAGCAGTTACGACAACACCATCTCCCAAGTAATGACTCTCAACTAATATACATGTTTGATCCAAGTTCTTTAATGTTAAATGTTCAAATGCCTTACATCCTACATTCCCATGTTTAATTTATCTTCGTTAACTGTACACAGATTGCATGCTGAATGTTCCAGTGATTCCGCGTAAGACTTTATTGAGTTCTCTATAATTAGCTTTGACTGAAGGATAAAGTGGTATATAAATAAATGTGCTTTGGCACACAGGACTTGCTGCTTCTGACCTCCCTCTGGCACAACTTTTGGGGGGGAGGGGTCAAAAGCAGCAAGTCATGTGTGCTGAAGCAGATGGCCAGCCACTGCCACCAAGTCGCCCTCGCCGCTGAAATCAACAGCAGCAGGGGGCGGCAGTGTGGCAGCTCCCTAGTGGACGGGAAGGCCCTGAGTGCGGGCTGCTTAGTATGAGGGATTTCAAGTTAATATGCAGAAAAAATTTAACAGCTGGACTAAGGCAGGCGTTAAATTAGAAACAGAGAAAAATGGCGGCAGAAAAAGACCACATGGCCAATCTAATCTAGTCTGCTCTTCCATATTAACCAATACAACAGTCCCTTTTTTTCCTTTAGAGATCCTCTGTGTCTGTCCCATGCTTCTTTGAATTCAGATACTGTCCTCATTTCTACCACCTCCACTGGGAGACTATTCCATGAATCCACCATTCTTTCTGTAAAGAAATATTTCCACATATTACTCCTGAGTCTATCCCCTTCCACCCTCATCCCCTACCACCCTCGTTGCAGAGCTTGCTTTCATGCGAAAGAGGCTGTGCATTTATGCTATGGAGGTATTTAAACATCTCCATCATATCTCCTTTATCCCGCCTTTAACATACACATTAAGATTTTTAAGTCTTTCCCCATATGGTTTATAACAGAGAGCATTAACATAGTAGCCACCATCTGCACCGACTCCATCCTGTTCACATCCTTTTGAAGGTGCGGTCTCCAGAATTGCACACTATACTCCAAATGAGGTCGCACCAAAGATTTATACAGAGGCATTATCACCTCCTTTTTTCTGCTGGCCATTCCTCTCCCTTTGCACCCAAGCATCCTTCTGACTTTTGCTGTCATCTTTTCTACCTGTTTAGCCACTTTAAGATTGTCAGACAATCACACCCAGGTCCAGCTCTTCTTTCGTGGACAGAAGTACTTCGCCCCCTTGGATTTGTGCAGCCCAAATGCATGACCCTGCATTTTTTAGCATAAAATCTCAGCTGCCAAATTCTCAACCATTCTTCAAGCTTAGCTAGATCCCTCCTTACGTTATCTACACCTTAGGTTTTCAACCCAGTCCTCGGGGAACCCTAGGCCAGTCAGGTTTTCAGGATTCCCACAATGAATATGCATAAGATACAGATTTGCATGTTCTGCCTTCATTGTATGTAAATCTATCTTATGCATATTCATTGTGGGAATCCTGAAAACCTGACTGACGTAGGGTTCCCCAAGGACTGGGTTGAAAACCCCTGGTATCATTCGCAAAGAGGTAAACGTTACCCAGTAAACCTACCTGCCTTGCTGCATGGCTTACACAGATTGCATTTCCAACTCTACATGCATTGTATTCCATGAAAAAAGTGCCCAAGGAAAGCTGGTGGTACAGATTGTGAAAGTACAGGTAAACGTACACTTTGAAAATCAGTACAAAGTTTACAGACTTTGCCCCGATGCAGTTTGAAAGGTGCCATATGCCCTAAAGCATGATAGATCTGAAATCTGCGGTGGCTACAGCTACAATTACACATTCTTCCACAATGCACCACATTATAGCCTTATTGAAGGAAGGGAGTTTTCAGAGAGTGTTAGTTTGGGTAAACACTTTCCACCTGCATAAATCACTTTGAAAACCAACCTCAAAATGCTGTTGTCAGGACTCTGCCTTCACTGATCTGGTGTTTCACAATATACAGCAGCAGCTTATAGTTCTTGAGGGGACTTCAGTACAATCAAAGCATCAAGATTTCAATTTGGTGGCAGTAAGTAATGTGTCTTCATAGCACTCATCTCTTAATTTGACAAACATCTCTCTAAGACTTGTAACTCAAGTAAACATAGCTCATCGAGGTTCATGATTCAAAAGACAGTGCATCCAATGGCTTCAAATTGGCCATGATGAACCAGAACATCCGCACAATCTCTGCAGGAACTCAAAAAACAGAGGATCAAATTTAGCGTTAGGCCATGTGGGCTATGATCCAGAAGAGGAGGAGCAGACACCCTGCCAGAAATAGCACGGAGTTGCCCGTCAGTCAAATGAAAGCTTTGGAATTCTTGGATTCTGAACTGGGTTAAAGTAGGGCAAGAAAAACTAGGAGGTTGCACATGAAACCGGCTCTGTGGTTCTGAACCTCCTGCTGTAGCCAGTGTGCAGCAGTCCTGTCCTATCTCTCTGATGAAAGTAGAAGACTTCTTAAAGGAAGAGAAAAAGGATTTAGTATTCTTCTCCTTGGACTGTTGTCACAAAGCCCCCTGTTATGTCTGGCTTTGTAATAGGCAATTAATGCAGCACAGTACCTGATCAGACTGCAAGGATCAGGCAAAAAGAAATGTTTAGCTATTTTTAGTTGCAGTGCGCTAGTATTCAGTTCATTAGGAGATAGACTGATGAAAAACAACAGTATTTAACCTCTCGCTTCAGGAGGCCTCATCGGTAATACAGAACCTCATTAGCTACAGGCTGAGATTCTTTGTTTAATAATACAGTCAAAGTCTACCTCCTCCCGAAAACAAGGAGAAGGGAATCTTTACATTATCCATTCATCCCCTCGCTCAGTGTTTAATTCTCATGCTAAGCTGCTCATCTCTGTTCCTTTGATTGTGGTGCAGAAACCAAGGCCAAAGGTGTTACTGTGCACTTGGGGGTATGCTTATTAAAATGCGGTACTTTACCATATGTTCAAGCCCAGAAATTAGCACGAGGTGATGCTGGACTCATGCTAATGAATTGGGGGCATGCAGTTAGCACAGGTCGAGCACCACCCCTACGCTAATCCAGTTACTGTTACTGTGGGTGCAGTTACCCTCCCCCCATTGAGATACCCATGCTAGCCGCAATACCCAGTCACCGCCCCCACTCTGCCCCTAACCCATCCAGCCTCTCTCCCCCAGCCTGCACTGAGCAGTTACATTATTTTTAAAGCACAATAAACTCAGTGTTAACCATTAGCAGAGTTTAGTAAACATGTCCCTTTATGTCTTGGTGAACACTGAAAGCCTGGTGCTGTGAATCCGAGAACTGCTCCGACTCTTGGCTTCCCTTCTCAGTTCCTATGCAGACGTTTGCCATTTTTCAAAAGGTTTAGATGCCCAACTTGGGTAATTAGAAGTCTAAATCAGCCTCTTTGAAAACTGAGTAGGGCACCTAAATGTAAAGCCCCATTTTAGATAGAATGTAGAGATGAGAATTGAGAGAAACATTCAGGTCGTGATGTGCACAATTCCAGCAGTATTTTACAAAAGGCTCTATTGAATGCAACGCTTATTGTAACATATGCATAAGAAGGCACAGGAGCATCCTTGTATTTGCCGGCATGTACAGTGGGAGGAGCCATTTTAGAAATCTTCATATGCACAAAAAGAGTAAGTTCTAAAACCTGCATTTGGCGACAACGATTTTGCAATTTTCACATGGAAATGTTGGTATCAGTAAGTTTAGGAAGTAATTCTAGGAAAAGCCTTCTAGATGTAAGCATGAACAATGCAAGAAAATCCAGGTATTTTAGTCGTGTGTGTGTGTGTGTATATGTGGGCATTTATATGCATATATCACTTGGTCATGATTCTGGAAGTACATACATCAGGCCAATTGCATGTATTTATATTGTGCATGTGCACAGGGGCAGAGTTTGGATGGAGCATGGGTGGAGAAGGTAATTACTCAGCTGTAGCAGATGTTCTCTGTGGACAGCAGGAATAATTACTCACGTATGGATGACGTCCTCCAACAGAGTCTATGCGGGAATACTCCCCAGCTCCTATTGGAAGCTTTTGGAAAGTCCACTGCGCTTGTGTGCTTCCTTCCCACCTGCCGCCACGGCATCATCTTAAAACCAGTCTAATAGTTTAGCTGTAGCAGAATACAACTCCGTGAGGAGGTGGGAGGGTTGTGAGGAGCTATTCCTGCTGTCCAAGGAAAACACCTACTACAGACGAGTAACTACCTTTTCTCCTTGGACAAGCAGGAATGAGTCCTCACGTATGGGACTCCCCAGCTACAGGCTACTGAAAACCAAAGAATATAGAAAAGCCCAACAGGGGCACGAATTCATTCACTTAATGACTCTGGGCCATAGCAACTGAAACTATGTACAATAGCGGCGATTCCTTCTTCCCTTTTTTTTTTTTTTGTAGCCTGGACATAATAGAATGGGCTTAGGGGAGATGGAGCTAGATTCACAGAAGGGTCGGAGGGTAGGAGTTGCCTAAACCCCAAAAAGGTTATGGAGCACAGTCTGACTGAAGGCACTGTCCCGTCAGTACTCCCTTTCCAGGTAGTAATGGGCTGCGGAGGTATGGACTGAAGACCAGGTGGTAGCCCGGCAGATGTCCACCATCAGAATGGAGCACAGGTTTGCCACAGAGGCCGTCATGGCCCTGACATAGTGTGCGGTGACATGGCTTTCCAGCAGGAGCCCTTCCTGCTCATAGGCGAGAGTGATACAGTCCATCATCCAGGTAGACAATGTACATTTGGTCACCGTCTCCACCAGACGACTGCGGTCATATGAGACGAAAAGCTGAGCAGCTTTGCGGTGGCCCCGAGTACGCTGGATGTAGAAGAACAAGGCCCTCTTACAGTCCAGAATGTGAAGGGACCGTCTCACCCCTACAAGTGTGAGGTCTTGGAAAGAAGGTTGGAAGTACCACTTCCTGGTTGAGATGAAATGATGATACCACCTTCAGAAGGAATTTAGAGTGCATGCAGAGCACCACCCTGCTCTTGTAGAACCTGGTATAGGGCGCCTCTGCCACCATGGCCTGAAACTCGCTAACTCTGCGAGCGGAGGTGAGTACGACCAGGAACAAGACCTTCCACGAGAGGTAGCATAGGTGGCAGGTAGCCAGAGGCTCAAAGGGCAGGCCAGTGAGCTGCCCCATTTCCACATTGAGGTCCCACTCAGTCACTGGAGGGCAAACAGAGGGCTTCAATAAGAGTAGACCCTTTAGGAAACTGGTCACCAGTGGCTGGACAGAGGGATTTGCCATCCTCTGGGTAGTGGTGCGCCATCAGGGCACTGGAGGTGCACCGTGACAGAGTTAGATTTAAGCTCGGATTGCAAGACGTGGATAAGGTACTGTAACAACAGTTCCACCGAGCAGGAGAACGGGTCAGTTTTCCTGCACACCAAATTGAAAACCTGTGCCATTTGAGAGCTTAAACTTTCCTAGTAGAAGTCTTAAGAGAGGTTAACAGGATTTCCTCTACCTCACCCAAGAGGTTGAAATGGGCTAGAGTCACCCTTTCAGCAGCCACGCCACCAGTGACAGGGACCCTAAATTGGGGTGCAGAAGAGAGCCCCCTTCCTGAGACAGGAGTCCTGGAGAGTTCCCCAATGGGATGGAGGTCTCCACCGATAGTCAGAGAAGTAGCAGGAACTTGTTGATGTTGCGCAGGTTGAGGATGGGCCTTAGATCTCCTGTCCTTTTTGGCACCAGGAAGCACCTGGAGTAGAACCTCTTGACCTTGAGGTGGTGGGGCACTGGTTGCACTGCTTTGTCCATGAGAAGACCTGCAAGCTCCTTCAGTAGAAGGTCCTAGTGAAGGGGAGACCTGAGGGGCTGTCCCAGAAAATAAGGGGGTTGTGTCTGAGTCAGATGAAGGAGGTAACACTCCTTGACCACGTGAAGTGCTCAGGAATCGGTGGTGACGGTTAGCCACCTCTGGGCATAGTGGATCAGATGTCCCCCTGTGAGCTGCTGACCTCCTTGGAGTGGAGAGGCTAAGCCTAAGGAGTCAAAAGCTCCCCCCTGGCTGGGCCAGGGCTGGCACCTAGGGTTTGGGAGCCTTCTGCTTACGAGGGCCATGCCCCTTGGCCTGCTGACCCTGTTGGGGAGCCAGGGAGGCCTGAAAGGATTGGTAGTTTCTGTAAGCAGCCCCTTTCCTCGGGTAGAAGGACTTTTTACCTGAACTCTTCCCTCGGGGAGGGGCAGTGGTCTTCTTAGAGAGCCTGGTCCTCATCATGAACTCAGTCTCCAGCTTGGCAGCTTTGTCGGTCATGGGCTTGCCAAAGAGGTTCTCTCCTTGGCATGGGAAATCAATCATTTTTTCCTGAACGAATTGCTTGAGGTTGGATGACTGTAGCCAAGCCTAGCGTCAGGCACTAATGCCTGTCACCGCTACTCGAGCCGCCGATTCAAATCTGTCATAGGCTGCCTGGGACATAAACTTGGAGCACTCACGAATGGCCTTGGCCAGGTTCTTGAACTGCTACAGAGGTTCCTCAGACAGACCAGCTGAGAACCCAGTGAGTTCCTTCACCAGGTCTCTCAGGTACATGCCCATGTACAGCTGGTAAGCCTGGATGCAGCTGATGAGCATTGAGCTCTGGTAACACTTTCTGCTGAGGGCATCCAAGGTGTGTGCCTCCCTGCCAGGGGGCACTGAGGAGTGCATCTTATGACTCTTCATTCGACACATGGCCGACTCCACCACCATGGAGTTGTGCAGCAGATGTGACTTCTGGAAGCCTGGGCTCCGGCGGACTCGATACTCCGGCGAGTGCATTGGCTGGGGATGATCTCAGCCCTGTCGAATGGGAACTGGATTGAGACCTCGGCTGAGGATCGACTTGAAGCCGAAGGACCTCGAAGATTGGCTTGGCCTCTGGGGACATCTTCGACATTGAGGGCCCGGTGGTTGGGGCAGATGAATTGGTAATACCAGACATCAGCACCCACTGCTGGTCCATGAAGGCAGACAAACTGCACTCCAAGGCTGCCATTGGGGGGTCTTCGATGAGGATGGTGTCTGGTGACCGAGGCCGGTCAGAGGTTGAGTCCTTTCAGGGGACCTTTGCAGGCAGCTCCCTCTCTGATCCCTCGGACGAGCATCTCAGACTGTGGGACCTGGTTTGGGACGTGCCTAGCCTGTCTGATCCATCCAGGGATGCCGCCTTCGAGGTTTTCTTCTTCTTGAGTTCCCTTGAGGGAGACCTCCTCTTTGAAGAACCACGGTGCTGTTCTGGTTTGGAGGGGCCCACCCGAGATGTCGTGGCTTCAGATGAGACCCTGGCCTTCGGAGGTACCGAGGACTCAGGGGAAAAAATGCTGCTGCTGGTGGCTCTTGAGGGCCTTGCTGGACATCTTTTTGCAGAGACCACATGCTATAGGATCGTGGTCCGGTCCAAGGCAGCGAAGGCAGCAGTCATGTGTGTCGGTCAAAGACATAATTTTGGTACGCCAATCACACTTCTTGGAGCCATGTGGGGGGGAAAAAAGTACCCCAGCAAGGTCGAAGACCCGCCAATCGGCCAGTTGGAAAAAAGGCACGAAGGCACCAAAAATGAAAAACTACAAAAAGGGACCCAAAATCGATGCTGAGACAGTAAGGTCAGGTGGCAGGAAGAGTACCAGTGCAGTTCCGGAGGCGAGTATGAAACTCAGGCAGAAAAAACAACTTTTTCCGGGGACAAGCCAGACGGATCTCTGAAGGGCTTTGCGGAAAAAAGGTGACTGAGCAAGATGGCACCCTTGGGCGGGAAGAGGACCTCGCATGCAAGGTGGCATCTCCCAAAGGCTTTCTTTGAAAGCTGGGGGATGCTTCTGCGAGGGCTCTGTCAGATTGAGAGGGCTGACTTCCTGCTTGTTCCCGGAGAAATGTCTTATCCCCCCATTTTATTACATTGGCCATTTCTTCTTTTTTTTGTAGCTTTGCTTTCTTAACTACATTCCAAATATAGATGCCTGTCTTCCTCTTTCTGTGATCTCTTGTATTTCATGAAGGCCTCCCTCTTTTCTTCACTTTTTCAGCTACTTCTTTTGAGAACCATAGTGCCCTCCTTATCCTTTTACCCTTATTTACCATTCTAACAAAAAGGATGGTTGCCCTTAAAATATCCCCTTTCAGTTTTGCCCACTGTTTTTCTACATCCCACAGCTGTTCCCATCCTGCTAACGACTCCGTGAGGTATTGGTCCATCTTGGTAAAGTTAGTCTTCCTAAAGTCTAAGACCCTCACCTTTGAATGGATTCTAACAGCCCTAGTCCTAATACTGAACCACACCATCTGGTGATCACTGGATGCGAGAATCTCCCAATGTAACATCAGCAACACTTTCACCATTGGTAAGCACTAAGTCCAGTGTGGCCCCATCACGTGTGGGTTCTGTTACCAGTTGCCTGAATAGTTTTCCCTGTAAAGGATCCAGGATCTCCTTACTTCTAGATGATACTGCAGCAGGAATGTGCCAATCCACATGCGGCATATTGAAATCCCCTATCAGTAGCATTTCCCCTTTCCTGGCAATGCTGCGTATGTCTTCTATTAAATCTCCCTCCACTTCTTCTCCTTGTGAGGGAGACCTGTGTATCACTCATTTGCTGTTTATGCACGCGTTAGTCTCTTTTCTGCATTTGATGTTAGCTTAAACGTGCTTAAAGTGTGCTTAAACATGCTGTTTTCTGTGCTTAAAGGCCATGCTAGTTTTCTGCATTGGCCTGTTTGTGCTTCCATTTATACAGCTGTTAATTGAGTCGTAATGATCGCGAAATTGAAATCTGGCACGGTTATAGAAAAAGTGGACCTGATATTCAGACAGCGTAGTTAAATGAAACACTGTTCAGATGGAGTTTTGGCCTAATATTATCTGTATAAATGCCAAAAATTTACAAACAAGGAAGTTTTATGTTCGCCAGCCCTCAGTGAGTGTATCATTTCTTTTGAACATGCACTCAAAAGTTTGACCCCTGCAATGCCTAAATTATTCAGAGCAGAGAAAGGACAGTGTGTAAAGTAATGATGGGAACTTTCTAAGTGTGCTATGGTAGTTGCCTCAATTATTAAATTATTTTTACACACTCATAAGAAATACCTTTGAAGATTAGAGCACAAATGAGACAACTAGATAATTTTTCTTAGAGTATGGTCCTTAATGAATATACAGAGTGATGTCTAAGTCCAAAATAATTTTGTTTTGTAAATGTTCTGATGGGAGCAGGTGGGGCTTAAGGGAGGGTTGTTTTTTTTTGGGGGGGGGAGCATTAGCAGAATTGTTCTCATTCTTTCCTTGATATAACTTATGCTTCTTCTTAGTTTTCCCGATCCCTCATAGGCCATGTACAGAGTTGTCTGGGAAAGGTGGCCGCAGTCCATCAGCGCAAGCAAACACAAAGGGAGCGGGAGGGCTTGCTTGCATAAGGTTCCTCCAGCGCGGGTAAACACAAAGAGAGCAGGAGGGCTTGCTTGCATAAGGTTCCTCCAGCGCGGGTAAACACAAAGGGAGCGGGAGGGCTTGCTTGCGTAAGGTTCCTCCAGCGCGGGTAAACACAAAGGGAGCGGGAGGGCTTGCTTGCGTAAGGTTCCTCTAGCGCGGGTAAACACAAAGGGAGCGGGAGGGCTTGCTTGCGTAAGGTTCCTCCAGCGCGGGTAAACACAAAGAGAGCGGGAGGGCTTGCTTGCGTAAGGTTCCTCTAGCGCGGGTAAACACAAAGAGAGCGGGAGGGCTTGCTTGCGTAAGGTTCCTCTAGCGCGGGTAAACACAAAGAGAGCGGGAGGGCTTGCTTGCGTAAGGTTCCTCTAGCGCGGGTAAACACAAAGAGAGCGGGAGGGCTTGCTTGCGTAAGGTTCCTCTAGCGCGGGTAAACACAAAGAGAGCGGGAGGGCTTGCTTGCGTAAGGTTCCTCTAGCACGGGTAAACACAAAGAGAGCGGGAGGGCTTGCTTGCGTAAGGTTCCTCCGGCGCGGGTAAACACAAAGAGAGCGGGAGGGCTTGCTTGCGTAAGGTTCCTCTGGCGCGGGTAAACACAAAGAGAGCGGGAGGGCTTGCTTGCGTAAGGTTCCTCCAGCGCGGGTAAACACAAAGGGAGCAGGAGGGCTTGCTTGCGTAAGGTTCCTCCAGCGCGGGTAAACACAAAGGGAGCAGGAGGGCTTGCTTGCGTAAGGTTCCTCTAGCGCGGGTAAACACAAAGAGAGCGGGAGGGCTTGCTTGCGTAAGGTTCCTCCAGTGCAGGCGCAAACAAAGGGAGCAGGAGGGCTTGCTTGCATAAGGTTCCTCCAGCGCAGGCGCAAACAAAGGGAGCGGGAGGGCTTGCTTGCGTAAGGTTCCTCTTGCAGTTGGGTTTGCTTTTCTGCCAGAACTGATAAAAGGATTGCAGATGGATGGGCCTATTTCAATCTGGAATAAAGTTGTTTTATGCATCTTGTATCAGGTTAAATTCCAGCTTTGATGACAAAATATGCCTTACCTGTTGGTGCTGGCATAGAAAGTGGTGGACTGGTAGCATTACAGAAGCTGGGTTATTTTTCTTTAGTTTTAATTAAAATGTGGTATTTTTAATACAGGATTCTTTCCTCTTAATGGAAGCTAGAACCAGAGAAATGTTGTGATGCAACCAGTAGAAAAAAAGAAAGAAAGATGGTCTCACCAGTGGCTTGCACAGAGGTGTTATTGTGTCCAGTTCTGGAGACCACTGTGGATCCAAAGGGATCTCGACTAAAATAGTCGTCCAGAGAATGGTTCCCAAAATGGTACAGAGTCTATAACAAACGCTGAGATGAGACTTAGGAACCTAACCAGGCACACTGTAGATGGAAGCTCAAGAACAAGAGAGAATGCCACGAGACTGAAAGGCGACAGATTCAGAAGAAAGATTAGAAAATATTTCTCCAGCCTTGTCTGGAGGCACACTTCCACGCCGAGGATTCTCATTGCCACTTCTGTTCAAGCAATACACTGCTGCACTGCACTGCACTCCTCCACAGTGGATCGCTGTACTCTTCTCCACTCCACTCCTCCACAGTGGATCGCTGTACTCTGCTCCACTCCACTCCTCCACAGTGGATCGCTGTACTCTGCTCCACTCCACTCCTCCACAGTGGATCGCTGTACTCTGCTCCACTCCACTCCTCCACAGTGGATCGCTGTACTCTGCTCCACTCCACTTCTCCACAGTGCACTGTTGTACTCTGCTGCACTCCACGCCACTCCTCCACAGTGCACTGTTGTATTCTGCTGCACTCCACTCCTCCACCGTGGATCTCTGTATTCTGCTGCACTCCACTCCTCCACAGTGGATCGCTGTATTCTGCTACACTCCACTGCTCCATACTGGATCGCTGTATTCTGCTACACTCCACTCCACTCCTCCACAGTGGATCGCTATATTCTACCCCACTCCTCCACAGTGGATCGCTGTTTTCTGCTGCACTCCACTCCACTCCTCCACAGTGGATCGCTGTATTCCGCTGCACCCCACTCCTCCACAGTGGATCGCTGTATTCTGCTACACTCCACTGCTCCATACTGGATCGCTGTATTCTGCTATATTCCACCACACTCCTCCACAGTGGATCGCTGTATTCTGCTACACTCCACTCCACTGCTCCATAGTGGATCGCTGTATTCTGCTATATTCCACCCCACACCTCCACAGTGGATCGCTGTATTCTGCTGCACTCCACTCCTCCACAGTGGATCGCTGTATTCTGCTGCACTCCACTCCACTCCTCCATAGTGGATCGCTGTATTCTGCTATATTCCACCCCACTCCTCCACAGTGGATCGCTGTTTTCTGCTGCACCCCACTCCTCCACAGTGGATCGCTGTATTCTGCTGCACTCCACTCCTCCACAGTGGATCGCTGTATTCTGCTGCACCCCACTCCTCCACAGTGGATCGCTGTATTCTGCTGCACTCCACTCCTCCACAGTGGATCGCTGTATTCTGCTGCACTCCACTCCTCCACAGTGGATCGCTGCACTCCACTCCACTCCTCCACAGTGGATCGCTGTATTCTGCTGTACTCCACTCCTCCACCTTGGATCTTTGTATTCTGCTATACTCCACTCCTCCACAGTGGATCGCTGTATTCTGCTGCACTCCACTCCTCCACAGTGGATCGCTGTATTCTGCTGCACTCCACTCCTCCACAGTGGATCGCTGTATTCTGCTATATTCCACCCCACTCCTCCACAGTGGATCGCTGTATTCTGCTACACTCCACTCCACTGCTCCATAGTGGATCGCTATATTCTGCTATATTCCACCCCACTCCTCCACAGTGGATCGCTGTATTCTGCTGCACCCCACTCCTCCACAGTGGATCGCTGTATTCTGCTGCACTCCACTCCTCCACAGTGGATCGCTGTATTCTGCTGCACTTGCAGATTCCGTGCCATACTGCATTATCATTACTCAACTGAACGGAATCTGCAAGTGTAGCAGAAAACAGCGATCCACTGTGGAGGAGTGGAGTGCAGCAGAATACAGCGATCCACTGTGGAGGAGTGGAGTGCAGCAGAATACAGCGATCCACTGTGGAGGAGTGGAGTGCAGCAGTATTCAGTGATCTGTTGTGAAAGAGTGGCACTAATATACAGCGATCCACTGTGGAGGAGTGATGTGCAATAGGATACAGCTATCCACTTGTTCACTGTAGAGTGGTTTTTGAACTTGTATTGGATGGATATTGAAGTCATTTTTAAGCAAAGAAAGCAATTTTTTTGCTAGAGTTTGAGATATTCCCTTGTTCAGAGTCTGGACCTCTACGTTTTACAGCAGAAGGGGGAGGGGTTTTGGGGACTCTTTTTTGAAAGTGACGAGGGAGGTTTCATTTTGTCCAACTCGTTTGGTTCCCTTATTTTTTTTATTTAGGAGAAGAGAGTAGTCAAGAGATGTTTTCTCTGGATTAAGAGTTGTGTGTATATTATTGTAGACATTTGAATCTGATTGAAACAGTGCAGTATGTAACAGTTGTCACCAGCTCTCCTTAAACCCCCGTGTATCAGTGGGTAGAGGTTAAGTTGAGTGGATTTTCCCCACTGAAGCAGCTACTTTATAAATCCTGAAGCTAGGCTTTTTGGGAAATGTAGTCCCTTCACCGGATCAATGAGGAGCAGTTGTGGAAAAGTGGTTTAAGCAACCAAAGGATTTTATTTCCCCTCCCGGGGTGGATTTCACCATGACCAAAGTAACACAAACCAGGTATTTACTGGCATAAGGACAAATCAAAGGTTCTTTAACAGAAAAAGCTTACTTCAGCAATAAACAGGTTGATATCTAGCATTCCAACGTAACAATGCTGTTTCTTCACAGCTCTCTGCTTCCCAATGCTAGTAGTGCTGTACTTTCTCTTTCAAAACATGCCTTCAGCGTAATGAGATTATTTCATTAGCAAGCGATATCGTACAGTCCATGATATCTTCATCAATATTCACACACTCAGGTTCAAAGTCCATTAACTCTTCCTGGCTAGAAGGAAATGTTTGTAACGGCAATCCTGGTGCCACGCCCTTTCTAACTGCTTCAGGTTTCACCTGATATTCCTGAGTTAAATACTGGCTTTTACAAACTTATCAGCACAGGTATTCTCTTCCCAGCTCCAACCCTCTGGGTAAATACAGTCACTGTAACTATTTTTATACCAGCCTTTTGGCTTACCTTTTAGCCTAGCTGGTGGAGGTTTTCTTTGTGGCTTTGGACTGGCTGTAAGTTCCCAACCTAAGCCTTGCACAGAAGATTTCACTTGTCTTTCTGGCTTCCTTTCACTTCTGTGTTCCCCTGGATACTGCAGGTAATCCACTCTGCCCTTATTATATCCTTCCCTTGGGGTTTCTTTTCTTTTCCTGAAGAAAGACTCTGTCTCACCCTTCCACAGAGACTCTGGCTGTTTCCTGGCACTGCTGTCTTCACCGCAGCTCTCATTAGCTTCCTTATCCAGCACACATGCCTCATCCACTTCTCCTTCTTCTTCTTCCTCCCCTTCTTCTCTTTCTAACCCCATAAGCTCAACTGAACTCTCTTTATCAGGGTGAATTCTAGGGCAGTGCTCAACTCCACCCCCTAGCAGGTGTCTCATTCCCTGAATGGTAGCACCGGCGTTTCTCTTGCCTCTGTGCTTGGTTTCTAAGGTAACCAGGAGCCATGTGCTTTTGTTTACAACTCAGTCCTACTCCTGTTCCTGGCTTTTTAGCCTCTTTTACCGGGCTGGAAGAACCCACTATGTCACACAGTGTAACATGGTACTGCTATTGAGTTTCTTACGAGAGATGTTATCAAATTCCTTATGAAAGAGGTTCAATATGAATCAGTGTAGTTCTGATGGTGGGATTTTGGATTTTATGTATGTATGGCTGGTATGACTGTAGACAGGATAGGAGGTAAATGGATATTATGAGAGGTTATGTGAGCTGTTTTAATGGATATTTTGTATGGGTAATGTTATAAAACAATGTTATAAATATTGTGGGTGTACAATATAAGGATTTACTAAAATGATCTTTACATGGATATGTATGTATTGAGAATGTATATTAAATTATTTTGACTTATTTAGAGTCCAAGTTGGTTTAGGTATTAGTAGGTGACTAGAATCAGCCTTTAAAGGCTAGAAGTTACATTGTATATTGCTCGTGTTTTCAATGTTTTGTAAGTTTATTGATGATTTGTTTTAGTTAGCTCTTCTACTCCCCAGGTCACCTTGGCAAGAAATACTTGGGGGGGGGGGGAATCATTTGCAGCCCCTGGAAGAGAGAAAGGGATTAGGGTTGTCCTCTATGTTACTGCCTTTGGATGACTAGTGAATTCTCTGCCTGGTGTGAAACCATGCATTAAGAAACTTTATTTTGATCAGAGGTGTCGAACGTAGGGGCAGAGGTGGGATTAGCTCTAGTGCTCTACGACTGAGTCACCTACTCTGCCCTCAATATTCCACCAGATGAAAGTTTTAAAGAAAATATGGGCTGCAATCAGAAATGTCTATGGTGAATGTAGGAGGCTCCCACTTTATTTATTTATTTATTTATTTATTTAACAATTCTTATATACCGCACTATTTATGATCAGCGCGGTTTACATATAACAACAACATCCGACACTATACAATGTCTGGTCATTACATTTGAACAGGGAATGAAACTTGGAGAGAGGGGGCAACTATATACATATGAAGTTAATAGGGGAGGAACCTGTTTGGTGTTTACATATTTGAGGACGAGCTATACGAGGGTTCAGAGCCGTCAGTAAGATATTTGACAAAAAGGAAGTGTTTCAGGGCTTTCCTGAACTGGCTCAGTTTAGGGATTGCTCTTATGTGTGGTGGTAGGGTGTTCCATAGCGCTGGAGCGCAGAGACTGAAGGCTCGGTTGGATGTTGTTTTGGTGCAGTTTGTCGTTTCTTTTGGTATTGCTAACATATTGGTCTCTGCGGTTCTTCTTTGTCTGGTGGTGGCACGTGGTTGTATGAATTCAGATAAAGAGGAGGAGGAGAGCCTGTTGATGGCCTTGAACGTCAACAACAAGGTCTTGAAACTGATCCGGGCTTGAATGGGGAGCCAGTGCAGCTGATTCAGGAGGGGTGTGATATGTTCCCTTCTGGAGGCTCCAAACAGTATCCGCGCTGCGTTATTACGTTATTACATGTAATCTGATGGTTATTACGTTATTACGTTATTACATGTAATCTGATGGTTATTACGTTATTACATGTAATCTGATGGTCCAGTCAAAAAATCATTATAGGAGGGCAGCAGAGCACATGACAAACAAACCAATCTCTGACTCTACCCATAAACTCTGTTAATTGCTAATGCTCTGTTGGACAAAATATTGGTTGGACCATGGTCTCAGTAGTCCATCCCATTCCATTGCCTGTGGAGAACATAGCAAGTTTAGGACAATAGTTACTCTTTATTATTATTTAACATACAAGGATAAAAATAAAAAATGACCTTCTCCTGTCCTCACTAGGAAGTAACATACATATAGGTAAAAATGAAAAGTGACCTTCTCCTGTCCTCACTAGGAAGTAACATACATATAGGTAAAAATGAAAAGTGACCTTCTCCTGTCCTCACTAGGAAGTAACATAGTTAGTTCTGAGCAAAGTGCAACGAGGGAACATTACCTCGATTTTTGTGACATATTCTCTTGGATTCGAACAGTCTCCACCCACAGATTGTCACATATTTAGTGCAGTAAAACTTTTAGCTGGACCACAGTCTGGACAGAATTAGCACAGGTCTGGCAAGTTCCTGTGGTATCAGAACTTTGATGGCTCTGCTTTCATGCTTAGCAAGATATACTACTTCTCTTCTGCATATCATAGGTGCTGATGTCTCTTCTTCCCATGTCCTCTGCCTGGGCAAGTCAGTATAGTAGCTCCTTCTGTCTTGGAAAAAAAAATTATTGCAAACCCTTGCGTGGGTTCCCGATCCAGAACTGCAACTTTCTGAAGCTGAAGCATGTAAGTCTCTCATTATCTGAAAGCAAATTCTGAGTAACAGCTTTGTCCCCTCCTGGGAAACCACTTTTCCTCGGTACTCAATCCTAGGACTTTAAAGATAAGCGAAATGCAAAACTTTGGACTTCCTTTCCCCTCCTTCAACACTGGAGTAGCTGCAGATCCCGGCCTTGGATCATACACCTTTCAGACTTCTGTATCAAATGGAGCAGCAGACACCTTTGCATTGCTATCCTTTTCTATGTTAATAGATTTTCTGATCTACTGTGTTACCACTATTGACTGATCTTTGCTTTTTATAAGATTGCTTTGTATAAAATAGCTTCTTGGGAAAATATATCTATTTCATCCTCACATCCACAGACCAAAATTGGATGGCAACTGGGCAAAAAGATTGTACAGATCAGTATTAGTGTGTTCTGAAAGTAAGCACTCAAGGACTTCTGTGCCTTGACATGCCGGCTTGTATGGCAAAGCTCCGAGTGTGGTGGTTGAATTGCTTTTGACACAAGACCTAACCGCCTTTGTTGTGCATTAGCTGAAGGCAAGATATAGACGAGAGTGACAGTCCCAAGTTGTTCCATTGAATAAACCTGGAATTGAAACCTTTTGATACAAAACTACTGAAGTAAAAGGCTAACAAAGGAGGTAAGAGAGACAATTGCAAGGTACTAGAAGGAAGAGCAGGGAGCCTGTGATGGACAGGAAGGAACATGTCACTTCTCTCTCCAGTTACTGGGGCCGCCACACCTTTTCTAATGGTGTATGACAGCTGAAGTATGGAACTAGTGTCCCTTCAAACCGTCAGCTTCACATAACTCTGAAGCATATTGGTGGCGTCTGTGTCATTTAAATAAGACTATTATTGAAGCATATGCTTTGATTGTAAAGCAGAAGTACTCAGCCCTTCATAAACTGGAGAGCCCTTATGTAGACAGACAGATGGCGAAGAAAGAATCATCAAATAGTTTTGTTTTAATCCACAAAAAAACCCACCAGCTCTTTTGGAATCTCTGCATATTTTAAAGCATAGTAGAAAGTTAAAATGCAGACTGACTGACTTGGAAGCAAGACTCCATGAACCAGTGGAACCGATGTGAGCTGAGCATGTCCTTCAGCTCTGGTGAGAGGAAGGGGTCACCCTCATGGGAGGACAGTCTTCCCTTTCAACCCCCACCCAGCTAAGCCATTTGGGTTTGCCCAACTTCACCCTTTAGGAGTCTGGAGCTGGAGGAATTGAGACCACCAAGATCCCAAAAAAATTCATTTAAGACTCCCAAACCTCAGGGTGGCTAGCAGTCCTTTGGGTTTTCAGTTCATTGTTCAGTCTGCTAAACCTCTGCTACCTCCCTGCATATGCATCTTGTAAGAGAATAATTGTATACCCCAGGAATTTTCACTCTGATATTAACCCAATTTTAGGTGGTTTCTTGAAATGGTCTAATTTATTTTTTTTTTTTATTTTTTTTTTTATACCGCGCTCTTTAGAATTGGTGCGGTTTACATGTATACTAACAGGTACTTTTTATTCCCTTGTCCCCGAAGGGCTCACAATCTAAATGTACCTGAGGCAATGGAGGGTTAAGTGGCTTGCCCAAGGCCACAAGGAGTGGCCATGGGACTAGAGACCCCAGTCCCTCCGGCCTGAGGTTGCTGGTCCCCATGTGGGAATTGAACCCCCGGCATTCCGGCCTGAGGTAACCTGTCCCAACCACTGAGCCACTCCTCCCTTCTTGTCTTGTGCTTGATAACACAAGATTTAGGTGACATTTAAGTATTCTAACGTAAATAACAGTTGAGTGTGACTTTTATCCCATGCTTAATTCTAATATTGAAAGACATTTTCATAATGTGACAAAAGAATGCTGTAGAATTAAAAACCATGGATAATAAATGTAGTATAAATGAAATATTACAGCTTCATATCTGAAACATCTCTCAGGGCATAGACTGGAGGTCAGCACGAAACTGAGCAGTCCTTTGGAAGCTCCTCACTGTATGTTCTCTAAGACTACACTGAGGATTTTCCCTGGCTCAGGAAATTCGAAACAGGAGGCCCTGGCTTAGGTATTAGTTGAATGCTTTCACGTGACATGATATGAGTGCTGATGTGTTAGTCACTCACAACTGGTATTCATAAGATCATTTAGAATCAGGGTGGGCAATCCTGTCACCGCTTACCACAAATGGCAAATTAGCCATGAGTATATTGCGAATTTGACCTTGCCATGTTTGTTTATTTAAATTTGATATACCGCCATTTGTTACATCAGGGCGGTTTACATGTACAAAGTCAAACTGGGATGGGCACAAGACCCCGTAGCAAGAAAAGAACTACAAAATTCTGACTCTAAGCAATAAAATGTAACAAACCCTTTTCTTGACAGTGTGATGTTCTGTGTAGAATCAACACATTCTAATGCAACCTCTGACTGTCTCACTGATGCAATGCTACCAGCTGATTTGCTTCTCCACAGTCCATGGAATGACGAATTTTACTTTTCTCAATACAGCCACCTGTGCACTGAATAAAGGGTTGCCCATCTCTGATTTGGAAGAAGGTGGTCCTCTATTCAGCTATCTGTCTTATATACCATCACAAACTTGTCTAACAAGTTCTTATAATCTCTTGGATACAGTGTGGAGAAGGGATGGCGTCTGAGCTGACCCATCTAAATCTCTGTTCTTACCTGGACCAGGGTTGCTGTTGTGGCCCTTAATCTGGACAGGTTTTCAGATTATCCACCATGAATATTCATAAGCTATATTTACATGCGTCTCATCTAACTACCCACGCAGAGAGTAAATTTATAAAACATTGCCTAGGAGAGGTCAAGTAGACATCAGTTGTCTTCATGATATTGCCCAAGAAAAGCTGCAGAAATCATGGCTAAAATGAAGCATGGATGCTTACAGCTCTTTGGAGGCAGGTGTAAATGTGTAGATTTATATAGTATGCATGTAAATTATGACTCTACCCTGAACATGCCTATTACAGAGTCATGTACAAGCACAAGCAAGATAATTTTATACATGTATACTGGCATATATGTGCAAAAAAGCCCTTTCTAAAATTGCCTTCCATATGTGTA
Organism: Ichthyophis bannanicus; assembly: GCA_033557465.1. NCBI lineage: Eukaryota > Metazoa > Chordata > Amphibia > Gymnophiona > Ichthyophiidae > Ichthyophis > Ichthyophis bannanicus. The sequence goes on from CM066049.1 coordinate 123,991,925, forward strand.
TATTTTGGTTATCCTGGTTAAGATGCCCCAGCACAGAGTTCGGAAAACCCTAACCTCAGCTGCTGTGCCCACATCTTCACTCATGTACATGTTTTCTGTCTTCCCTCCTTCCCATGCTTCTAGAAAGTTCAGCAGTACACAGTCATTATACAAGCAACGGATACAGAAGGAAATCTTAATCACGGCCTCTCAAACACGGCAACTGCAATCATCACTGTGACCGACGTGAACGACAACCCTCCGGAATTCACTAGCAGCATCGTAAGTATCAGCACAATGATGCATGGACAGCCATGGTGTGTGGAATTCACGGCTCTTTGATAGTGCCTGTCTTCATATGTGGGGGTCTGACAGATGGAAGGCATTTGATAGATAACTGTAGGACCAAGACCTTCAGGAAGGCAAAATACTGCATCAAGCAGAATGATATCTCCAGGAACAAGCAGCAATGTAGTCTTCAAATATGGTATCATCGGTACCGACGGAGCCTGCGCGGGAACTCTTCTCAGCATCCAAAAGGAAAGCTTTTGGGAGCATCCCACAGTGTATGCGTGCTGCCTTCCCGCCTCACTGCCTCTCTCCCTTCAGTTCTTCATTTTCCGCGGAGCTGACAGGACGTCTCTCCTGTCACCTCAGAAAACTTTTATCTTCTTTCTTGTTTTTTTGTGGTCGAGTCTACCGGTACCGCCGGTTCTCTTTTTCTTTTTTTTTTTTTGTTGAAGAAAATAAGAAAAGAAAAACTTTTCTTCTTTTCTTCGGTGCTTCACCCCTCCTGGGGTTGGGCGCCGTTTTGGGTACTAGGCCCAAAAATCTCCAGACATGGAGAAGCCAACTAGTGGTTTTAAAAAATGTTCAAACTGTGGCGGTACTATTTCCGTCAGACACCCACGAATGGTGTCTCAAATGTTTAAGTCCTGAACATTGTCCAGCGGAGTGTCTCTCCTGTAGAAAGATGACCAAAAGGGGCCTGCAGAACGGAGCTGCAAAGGCCGGTTCTCTTTCACGGTTGATACGATGTCAGTTGCATCGATGTCCTCCAGGGCTTCATCTTCCTCTCATGGATCTCAGGTAACTAAATAAAAGTCTGTAAAGACTAGCCGGTCCTTGAAGGGTAAATCTCCTGCAAAGCATCGAGATGCCACTGACACTACCCTCGAGGAAAGTACACCGGCAAAATTGCCCCTGCAGGAGTCTTTGGTCTCCAAAGCACAAACGGGGTCTCAGAATGTTCCAGAGGCCTCCACCTTTGCAGAACTTCTGCTGCCATGTTCTGGAGTCGTAGCCGCTTCCACCGGTACCGACCAGGCATCAGCACTAGCAATGGATAAGAGAGAATCCTTGCTATTGAACGCAGTCTAGCGTCCCTCTTAGCTGCCTTGGTACCGCTAAGACCGCTACAGATGGTTCATATGAGCTTGGTACCAACACCGGTACCAGCTCCAGTGGCACCCACTCAGGTGGAACGGCTTCCTCCCATGCCGAGCCTCGAGAGTTTCTCCGGCATAGAGGGGTTGGAAACGAAACGCCACGGTACCAATATTCATCGGTACCAGCATCGACCGATGCAAAGCTCTGATGAGGATTCTGATGACTCTACAGATACAAGAGCAGTTCTGTTGAAGGATCCATCTCCTTCTCCTGAGCGCAGAATGTCTCCTCCAGAAGACATGTCTTTTCAGGATTTCATACATGATGTAGCTAAAGGGCTTTCAATCACGGTTACTCCTGAGAAGGAACCTAGGGCAGAAGAACTAAGAGTTCTGCAATACCCTATGGCTCACAAAGAGGCAGCGATGCTGCCCATTCATCAGATCCTTCAAGATCTTATGTTCAGAATGTGGGAAACTCCCTTAACGGTGTCACCACATTCTCGACACCTCGATACTATGTACCGAATCCCACCTTCTCCAGGGTTTCAGAAGACTCAGTTACCACACCATTCCATGGTAGTGGAATCAGCCATGCGGAGAATAAAGAGTGCTAAAACGCATTCTTCCAACCCGCCAGGCCGTGAATTGAGGACACTCAATGCCTTTGGGCGTCAATGCTTTCAATCTTCCATGCTAGCAGCTAGGATTAGCTCATATTCCCTTTACATGGGAATGTTTCTTGAGGAGGTTACAGCGGATCTGGAACTCATGAGCCCTCTTCTTCCCGAAGATAAATGGGGTCAGTATCTCACTCTGCTCAAGCACGCTCAAAATGTCTCCAAATTTGTGAACCGTGCAGCTTTTGACTACTTTGAAGCTATTAGCAGAACCTCTGCTATTGCTATTGGAGCACAGCGCATTGCCTGGCTCCAATCATCAGATTTAGAGGAGTGGGTGCAAGAGAAGTTAGGAAACATTCCTTGCACAGGTGAAAACTTATTTGGGAAGGATTGGCAGACCAAGGCTAATCAGATTGAATCTGACACTATCACCTTGAATAAACTATCGAAGTCTACAGCCAACCCATCAAAGAAAAAAACAGGCAAGAAGTTTTTCTTTAACAAAAAGAAAAAATCTTACCATTCTTATTCCCATCCAATTCACTGTCCAGTTCATGCTCCCCAGAAGGGGCAGCAACCTAGACAACAAAGAAAGCAGCAAACTCAGAACTCAACCGGCTCAGCAAGTACAGCCTCCGCAGGGGCTTTGACTTCTACCTAGAGAACTTAACCATTTTGCCTCTGAAGGGTCCAGAACCCTTGACCATTCCAGGCAGATTATGCATTTTGCCAAAAGATGGCAACAAATAACATCAGAAAACTGGACTCTGTCCATTGTAGGACAGGGGTACAAACTTCACTTTCTCAGCATGCCCCTGCCTACAATCATAAAACAATTCAATTCTCAAGGCCCTGTCACCGACATCCTGTGTCAGGAGGTCTCTTCACTTCTTGCTCAGGGAGCAACAGAAGAGGTATCCATATCCCAACGTGGGAGGGGGTTCTACTCCCCCTATTTTCTTATCCCAAAGAAGACAGGGGGATACAGACGTATCCTGGACCTCAGAGAAATGAACAAATTTCTGTTCTGAGAAAAGTTCAAGATGATCTCCCTCAGAACACTTTTACCATACCTTCAGAATCAGGATTGGTTATGTTCTCTAGATCTAAGAGATGCATACACGCATATCCTCATCCATATAAATCACAGGAAGTACCTTTGATTTCTCTTTCAAGGAATCCACTTCCAATACAGAGTCCTTCCATTCGGGCTGGCCTCTGCCCCAGGAGTCTTCACAAAATGCATGGCTATAGTAACAGCATTCCTGAGAACTCTGGGGATATTCGTCTTCCCCTACTTAGACAATTGACTCATCAGAGCACCAACAGCTCCAGAAACAGAACGAGCTGTTTCTCCTGCCATGAGAATTCTCAAATATTTGGGTCTGGTAGTCAACCACCCAAAGTCTCACCTCACCCCTTCTCAATCCCTAGAGTTCATAGGGGCTCGCTTAGACATGCAGCAATCAAAGGCATTCCTGCCACAGCCGCGCTGTCTACGAATAATATAATTGGCTTCCCAAGTAGTAAAGAAAACCCTACTAACTGCCCGGGAAATGCTTCAACTGCTGGGGCATATGGCATCCACGGTACATGTGGTCCCTTATGCCCGCCTACACATGCGAGCGGCTCAGTGGACCCTCTTTTCACAGTGGACACAAGCCACAGGTCGCTTAACGGACAAAATCAAGAATTTGACACATCTCGTTTTGTCCCTACAGTGGTGGCAGTCCCTCAAAAACCTCCTGGTAGGTTCCCCCCTTCCAGCAACCACTGCCCCAGATCACCCTGACAACAGATGCCTCCAAGCTGGGTTGGGGAGCCCACTTGCACGATCTTTCCACTCAGGGTCTCTGGACCTCACAAGAGGCCTCCCTTCAAATAAACCTCTTAGAGCTAAGAGCCATTTACAATGCTATGATAGCATTTCAGGCCCAGCTCAGTCAAAAGACAGTTCTGGTCCAAACTGACAATCAGGTTGCCATGTTTTACATAAACAAACAAGGCGGAACAGGCTCTCTGTCGCAATGCAATGAAACTTTGAGACTATGGGCCCTCGCCAGAGAGCTCCAAATTCACCTTCTAGCGGTATACCTTCCAGGCATTCAAAACTTGTAGGCAGACAAGCTCAGTCGAATACTGCTGCCACACAAGTGGTTTCTCCAGTCAGACCAACTGGCTCGAGTGTTCCAAACCTGGGGAACACCAGATATAGACCTCTTTGCAAGTCCACAGAATGCCAAACTTCCCCGGTGCTGTTCCAGAATTCCGGCTCAGTATTGTCTAGCAAACGATGCTTTCCAGCTCCATTGGGGTCAGGACTTCCTCTATGTCTTCCCACTCTTTCCCCTAATTCCCAAAACTCTTTTCAAGCTTCAGAGATACAGGGCTTATATGATTCTCATAGCTCTACGTTGGCCAAGGCAGTCGTGGTACCCTCTGCTTCTGCGTCTCTCTCAAGAAACTCCTCTAGAGTTGGGATATGCTCCAGATCTCCTTTCCCAGGAGAACGGGAAGCTTCTGCATCCCAATCCTCAGTCCCTGCACCTCTGGGCCTGGCTGCTGAAGGCATAGAACCTTTAGATATCCACCTCTCTCAGCAAGTGAAGGATATCCTTCAAGCTTCGAGAAAACCTTCCACAAGGCGTTCCTACGCTTTCAAATGGAAAAGGTTTTCTATGTGGTGTTCAAAAAAGGGGCTTAACCCCCCTTTCCGTGCCCATGGAGTCGCTTCTAGATTATCTCCTCCGTCTTTCAAATTCCGGTCTTAAGACAAATTCAGTGCGAGTCCATCTCAGTGCTATTGCGGCTTTTCATAAGCTCCAGGATGGACAACCAATCTCTTCTCATTCACTTGTGTCAAGATTCGTGAGAGGTCTACTATTGACAAAGCCCCCCATAAAGCCGCCACCGGTGGCATGATACCTGAATCTGGTTCTTGGGCAGCTTATGAAGCCGCCTTTTGAACCTCTAGCCACTACAGCTTTAAAATTCCTTTCCTGGAAGGTCATTTTCCTAATTGCAATAACTAATGCTAGACGCATTAGTAGCTGACCCTCCTTATACCATGATAAAGTAGTCCTCAGGACTCATCCACACTTTATGCCAAAGGTGGTTTCGTCTTTTCATTTAAACCAGTCGGTTTACCTTCCTGTATTCTTCCCTAGGCCTCATGCCTCCAGTGCAGAAAGGAACCTTTATACCTTAGATTGTAAAAGAGTTTTAGCTTTTTACCTTCAAAGAACTGAGCAACATAGGAAGTATTCTCAACTCTTTGTTGCTTTTGATTCTAGTCATTTGGGACTTCAAGTTTCCAAATGAACCCTATCTAAGTGGATTGCAAACTGCATATCCTTCACTTATGATAGTAAAGGTCTTTCCCTCGAGGGCCATGTTACAGCTCATAATGTCAGAGCAATGGCAGCCTCGGTTGCTAATCTCCGCTCTGTGTCTATAGATGATATCTGTAGAGCGGCTACTTGGGCTTCAGTACATACCTTCACAGCCCACTACTGTCTGGACAAGGACTCCTGTCGGGATGCCTCATTTGGCCAGGCTGTCCTACAGCATCTCTTTCAGACTTAATGCAACTCCTACCCTCCATCCCGGTAGGATGCCAGGGATCCATGGGAGGAAGTATGACCCTGTTCACACGGGTTCACAGCTCACTGGAGTCATTCCTCTGGCATCTTTCAGCTAGGGAGTCCCCATATGTGAAGACTACATTCCTGCTTGTTCCTGGAGATAGCGCAGTTACTCACCTGTAACAGGTGATCTCCGGGAACAGCAGGAATTAAGTCTTCACAACCCACCCACCTCCCCTAGGAGTTGTCTCTCTCTCTCTCTCTGTCTCTCTCCTTGGCTCAGCTTTAAACTCAACTGAAGTGAGAGGCAGTGAGGCGGGAAGGCAGCACGCATGCGCTGTAGGATGCTCACAAAAGCTTTCCTTTTGGACGCTGGGGAGCGTTCCCGCTCGGGCTCCGTCGGTACCGACGATACCATATGTGAAGACTTAATTCCTGCTGTTCCCGGAGATCATCTGTTACTTTATGTGCTAAAAAGAAATGGTTTGGCCACCATTTTTACGGAACCAATTAGAAGCCTTAGGAGGAGAATACCCAGTCTAGGGCAACTACAGGTACAGTGCAGTTGGCTTTATTTGTTTTTCCTCTAGTAATTAACTTGACAATAAATTTTGAATTGGGCTCGGATGAATTTAGAACAATTAGAAATTTAAGAACAAGCGTGCTGTGGCTTCCAATAAAGTTGGAACCTTTGGTCCCAAGGCAGCAGGAAATATCACGGGCCCTTAGGTTGCTCGGATTACTCAAGGATGTTGTTGTCAGTACCATACTGCTGGGTTTTCAGGAACACAGCAACTCCAATTCCCATGGGCTGCGCACAGGAGGCATTACTGACATTAAGAAGATTGGCCTACCAATGTGCATTGAAATATTTGCTTCTTTTATTCATTTCCCCGCTTTAACAATCTCATTGGATCCTTCTCTAATTACGTTTCTGCCTAAAATCGATCACTTCCCTCTCTCAAATGTCTGCATTACCCTTTATTTCTCACCGCCTCTGCTACCAAGTCCAAATGCTAATGTTTATCTTGTCTGCCTCTTCACTGATCTTTCTCCTCAAACCTTTGCAGACTCAAAAACCTGCTAGTTAAAAGATTTGCTCCAATGGTATATACCGGCATAGGGGGAATCTTAATTGTCCCAGATTTGAAAGTAATGAGAAGTATGCGGAGAGGAAGGGCATTTGGAAAGAGCACCAGTGAAATGACATAAGCTCCTAGAAGAGATTTGGGATGGTATTGATTTGGGATGGTATTGATTTGTTGGGGTTTAGGAAGGTATGTTAAGTGTAGGGAGAAGAGTGATGTAAAGAAGGACTGGTTTGGGATTTTTGTTATTTAGTTGGTTTTTATTAGTCTTAGGGGCTAGTTATTAAAGTGCGCTAACATTAATGCCCATTAATTCACAGTTCCACATGTTTTAGTGCAGGTCTCCTGTTATTCAATTGGACCCAGTTACTAAACTCACATTAACAGTGAATTAATGGATGTTAACATTAGCAAACCTTAGTCACCCTTTATTCTGTTATGCTCTATTTTTTTATTAATTCATTCTAAATCATTTTGATGATTTGTCAAAAAGATGGTACAAAATTTTATAAATATATTAAATCCCGTCCCTCATTCTGAGAAGTTCTGCCTCAGCTTTCCTACTCCTCCTTTTACTAGCTGTTGTGCCTTTGTGATTTCTTATTCAGCAGTACAAAAAAAATCAAGGTTTCCCATACTCTTTTTCCAAAGTATTTACCAATGTGCTCAACTCTACACCCTTACCTTCTTAGTTCAATTTATTTATTCTTTCAGGCTTCTACTGGGCTTCAGGGCTATGATTCTTTGTTCACAGCTATCCAGGCATTTACCCCTTTTATCATATTCCTCTCCCGAATTCAACCCAAAGGAGTCTCCAGAAACTGACTACCATGGACCCTCCAGCTTTTAGGTGTCATCGTTGAGCAGTAGTTAAGTCGTCTTCCCCCCCAAGGGTTGTAAATGATATCTCTATAAGCAAATGTTCAGCTTGGGACAGGGACAGGGGGCTTCTGCAGATTGCCTTGCAACACTTGCCACAGAGCTACTGGGCCAGCTTCAGTCTATCATTTTAAAGCAGGCCTCTCACAACAACCGTCACTTCATGACATGAAATCCTCCACTTGCCCACCTTCATTTTATTGTATTTTATGGTTGTGTGATGTATGAATGGTGTTTTTTTACAATTTATGATTGTAATACTACTTATGTGATTTCTTAATTACCTGGGATATTAACATGGGAGAGTATGTCATAGATCAAAATAAATAAGGGTGCTCTAGCATTTCAAGCCCTCATTCTACTCTTCCTGTTCCCTGTGTTAAATCTACTTTATTTTTTGTTTTCACACTTGTATAGTGAAAAAATTGTTTACATCTCTTGTTCGACATTCAGTTTTCTACTGCTGTGCTTCTTCTAAAGTCTTACCTCTCCTGTCTCTATTCCAGTTTTGAATGGATTCATAGATCCTATAATAATACTTAAGGATTTGAAGTTAAGGTGTTTGATGTTTATATCTTGTGTTGAATTGCTTTGGCAGAAAACCTTTCATGGATAAACAGAAAATTTTCTGTAAGCATCGGAAAATAGAAAGAAGTAGCAGCAAAGGGAACCCAACGCACGAGTCTAACAGCTTCTTAGAATGCGAGTGGAAACCCAGTTCTCCAGGAACAAACAGGAAGGTCAGTCCTCAAATATGGGTGACAGTGGTGTTAATGAAACCTTCATGGTATCCTCTCCCCAGCTTTCAAAGAAAGACTTTGGGAATCTACCACGCATATGTGAAGCCCATCTTGCTTCAGTATCCTTTTTTCCGTGGAGCCCACTGGACGTGGGTTTGTTCCCCACCCCCCGAAAAAGTTGATTTTTTTTGTCTGTGTTTTTCCTCTGTTTTCGGATCGATTCCCTTCTCCGGTTTGCATACTGGTATCCTCCTCGTCTCCCAGGTCTGCTCACCTTCAGTGATGCAGTTTTCCTTGGGTTCCTGTATTCCCTCGGGCTTTTCGTTCGCACCCTTTCTGGCCAGGCCAAAAGAGTTTGACCTCGTGGGGGCCATATTCCCTGCTCTGGCCTCGGTCAATGGTACGACAGTTGTGCACATAACATGCCAAGCATGCATCCACATGATTGTTGCCTCCAGTGCCTCAGGGCAGACCATGACACCTCGGCTATAAGAAGCAGCATGAGTTGATTTTCCATAAGATCGACTGAGCCCTGGAGTCATCCTCGTCAAGGACACTCTCTCGATGGTGCCGGCACAGGCCAGAGGTCCCTCTGTGCCCGCACCAATGACTGCAGAGCCTTCTGGCCTCAAGGATGGTGGCCTTGGAATGCAGCTTGTCTGCCTTCATGGCCCAGCAGCGGGCTCTGATGCCCAGTTCCTCCAGGTCATCAATCCCAACCACCAATCCATCCACAGCAAGGGAGTCCCCAGAGGTGGAGCTGATCCTCAAGCAACACCGACCTCGAGACACTCCTCTGCACAGGACCCAGTCTTGGTCAGGGCAGAGGACTTCCCTGGCCAGCACACCTGGCTCAGAGCGCAGGGGCATCGGGGGCTCCCAGGCCATCCGGGCTGGGGTGCAAGCCCGAGGGCCCTGAGTACTCTCGAGATCTCCTCCGATTCCAGGTCAGAGTGGGAGACCGAGGATGTTGAGTCTCCCAACACTAGTCTTCACTGGGACATGCCCTAAGACCCTTCTTTTCCTGAGGCTCGGTGCAGATCCCCACTCAAGGACCTGGCTTTCCTGAACGTCATCTGAGATATGGCAAAGGCTTCTGGCTTCACTACAGTGTCCGAGGAGGAGCCTCAAGCATAGGACCTAGAGATCGTCCAATATGAGGCTTCCCCTAAGGAGGTACTCATGGTGTCCATTTCCCCCCCCCCCCCCAATCCTGGAACAGCTGCTCTTCCATACGTGAGAGACCCCAGCTTTGGTGCCCATTGTGAACAGGCGGTAGGACTCTATGTACCCAGTCCGCTGGAGCCCTGGCTTCCAAAAAGCTCAACTGCATCACAACGCTATGGTGGTGGAGTCAACCATGCGTAAGCTCAAAAGCCAGGAGAGACATTCCTCGGTGGCCCCTGGCAGGGAGGCCCGCGCCATAGATGCCCTGGGCACGAAATGCTTCTAGGGCTTAATCATCATCTGCTGGATCCAGGTTTACCAGCTGTACAAGGGCATGTACTTATGGGACATGGCGAGGGAACTCGTCGGGTTCTCAGTTGGTCCAGCAGTTCCGGACCCTGACCTCCATGATCAAAGAGTGCTCCAAGTTTATGACTCGAGCAGTCCATGATGGCTTTGAGTCGGTGGCTAGAGTGCCATGGTGGGCATTAGTGCCTGCCACCAGGCCTGGATTTCCAACTTGGGGCAATGGGTGCAAGACAAGTTGGTCAATGTCCCTTACCAGAGAGAGAACCTCTTCGGCAACCCATGATTGGCAAGGCTGCCGAGCTAGAGTCCGAAGTCATGACCCAGTCCCAGGCTCTCCAAAAAGACCGCTGACCTTTCCCAAAGGAAGGCTTTGGGTAAAAATCCCCTGTACCCAAAGAAGAGGAAGGCTTTTGGAAACCACCTTCGGTACTCTGCCTTCCCAGCTCCCCAACTGGGCCAGCAAGCCAAGGGACAAGGGCACAGCCTTCATAAGCCTAAGGCCCCCCCCCCCTCCAAGCGCCAGACTACACCCCCAGCACAACCTGGAGGGGGCTTTTGACTCCTTGGGCATATCCTCTCCTCTCCCTCCTCCCGAGAGACCCAGCCCCCAGCACATGGGGTGGCGGCGGTGTCTGGTGTTTATGCTGCCTGATGGTCCCCTCGTAACCACTGATGCCTGGGCCCTAAAGGTGGTGAAGGAGGCTTACTTCCTAGACTTCAAACAGATGCTCCTACTGTTCTTTCCAGGGGGAGCCCCTGTGACGACTCTTCACTAGGGCCTGCTTCAGTAGAAGCTCGGCAGACAGGGTGATGGAACCAGTCCCCTCCCACCTCAGGGACAAGGGGTTCTACTCCCACTAATTCCTGGTGAGGGAAAAGTTGAAGATGCTCTCCCTTGGAACATTGCTGCATTACCTCTGGCAGGGAGAATAGCTATGCTTCTTGGATCTAAAGGATGCATATACACACATCCTCATCACAGGCAGTACCTTGCTTTGCAGTAGGAGGCTGCCATTACCAGTACAGAATCTAGGGTCCTAGACTTTGGTCTGGCCTCCACCCCGAGGGTGTTCACCAAGTGCCTGGTGGTTGTCACTGCCTTCCTTCATCTCCAGGGGGTGTTTGTCTTTCTCTACCTAGACTGGTTCATCAAGGGCAGCACCGCCACTGAAGCTCATCAGGCAACGGCCCACACCATCCTTGTTGTGGAGCATTTGGGGTTCGTCAAACTACTTCAAGTTCCATCTCCATCCATCACAATACCTGAAGTTTATAGGACTACTGCTGGACAGGCTAAGACCTTCCTCCCTCTGGACAGGGCCCGGCGCCTCATGGCACTTGCAGAGAAAATCCAGGGTCACCCTTCAGAGTCAACCCACCTTCTGCTTTGCCTGATGGGCAACTTGGCCTCCATGGTGCATGTCACCCCTAATGCCTGCCTACACGTGTGGCCGGCTCAATGGGCCTTCCGCTTCCAGTGGTCTCAAGTGACAGGGCACCTGTGGGACAGAGAGGTCGTGATCCATCCTCTGGCTGACTCCCTTGGCTGGTGGCAACAGCCCCAGCACCTACAGGCCAGGATGCCCTTCCAAGCCCCCACTCCCAGAGGATCCTCACCACAGATGCCTCCAAGCTGGGCTGGGGAGCCCATAGCGATGACCTCCATGCTCAGGGCTGTTAGTTGCAGGCAAAGAGCCTCCAGCAGATCAACATCCTAGAGCTTCGAGCCATAGCACTGGCCCTCCGGGCCTTTCATCACCACCTACAGCACCAAGTGCTACTGATCCAAACCAACAACCAGGTGGCAGTGTTTTCTAGAAACAGAAACATGATGGCAGGAAAAGGCCACTTGGCCTATCTAGTCTGCCCTTACATATCAACTATTACAATAGTCCCCTTTTTCCCCTTAGAGATCATCTCTGTTTGTCCCATGTCTTTTTGACTTCAGATAGATAATGTCCTCATCTCTACCACCTCCATTGGCAGACTATTCCACACAGCTACCACTCTTTCTGTAAAGAAATATTTCCATATATAACTCCTGAGTCTATCCCCTTTCACCCTCATCCTATGACCCCTCATAGCAGAGCTTGCATTCAATCAAAAGAGGCTCTCCTCCTGTGCATTTATGCACAAAGGTATTTAAACATCTCTATCATATCTCTTCCATCCTGCCTTTCCTCTAAAGTATACATGTTAAGATCCTTAAGTCTGTCCTCATATGCTTTATAACGAAGACCACTAACCGTTTTAGTAGCCAGCATCTGCACCAACTTGAACCTGTTTATATCTTTGTAAAGATGTGGTCTCCAGAATTGCACACAGTACTCCAAATGAGGTTGCACTAGAGACTTATACAGAGGCACTATCGCCTCCTTTTTTCTGCTGGCCATTCCTCTCTCTATACACCCAAGCATCTTTCTAGCTTTTGCCATCGCCTTTTCTACCTGTTTAGCTACTTTAAGATAGTCAGACACCATCATGCCCAGGTCCCGCTCTTCTTTTATTTTATTTATTTTATTTTTATTTATTTATTTACATTCTCTTATATACCGCGCTATTCTGCATCAGTGCGGTTTACATTGAACAAACTGAAATTACATTGAACAGGGCATTATAACTTGGAGATAACTATTTTACAGGGAACATGGGCTATGGAGGGTTAAGTGGCTTGCCCAAGACCACAAGGAGCACCTGTGGGACTAGAAACCCCAGTCCTTCCGGCCCAAGGTTGCTGTTCTCTAGTGGGATTTGAACCCCCGACCTTCCGGCCTGAAGTACCTTGCCCCAACCACTAGGCCACTCCACTCCACTTTTATGGACAGAAGTACTTCACTCCCTGCACTGTACCGCTCCCTTGGATTTTTGCATTCCAAATGCATGATCCTGCATTTTTTAGCATTAAATCTCAGCTGCCAAATTCTAGACCATCCTTCAAGCTTAGTTAGATCCCTCCTTATTTATCTACTGCTTACTGGGTGTCTATGCTATTACAAATTTTGGTATCATCTGCAAAGAGGCAAACCTTACCAAACAGCCCAACCTTACCCAACAGCCCTTCCGCAATATCACTAACATCTTTGCAAATGATACAAAAATCTATTGGTGTTAAAAAGAATCAGACCAAGGACAGATCCCTGCAGCATACCACTGATAACATCCTCCTCCTCAGTGTGTGTGTCATTTACCTGTATCCTTTGGGTTAGAAATTGGTTGAGGGGGAGGTAACAATCATTAACTTTAGGGTCCATCCCTATGGTGCTCATTTTCTTTGTACATCGTCTGTGCAGAACGGTTTCAAAGGCTTTACTGAAATATAGGTACGCCACATCTAGACCTCTCCCTCAGTCCAACTCCCTAGTCACCCAGTCAAAGAAATCACTCAAATTTGTCCGACAAGACCTGCCTCTGGTGAATCCATGCTTCCTCGAATCCGGTAATCCATTAGACTCCAGAAACCTCACTATTTTCTCTTTCAGCAGTGTTTCCAATAATTTACACACCAGAGGTTAGACTAACCGGCCTGTAGTTTTCAACCACATCCTTACTTCTGCTTTTGTGTAAAAGGGACCACGTATCTTTCTCCAGTCCTTTGGCACCACGCCTGACTCCAAAGATGCATTGAAAAGATCAGTCAGTGGAGCTGCTAGAACGTCACCAAGTTCCTTCAGTATTCTCAGGAGGCAAAGGGTCAGTGCTCCTATGCCAGAAGGAGGTGAGCATCTGCTGCTTTGCCAGCGAGAACGGGATGCTCCTGTGGGCAGTCTATCTCCCGTACCAGGATAATGTCCTAGCAGACTGGCTCAGCTGGGTCCTTCAATCGCACGAGTGGCGGCTGGACCCCCCCCCCCATTGGCTAGCTGGCTGTTCTACCTCTGGGGGCTCCCACAGATGGGCCTCTTTGTCAGCCTAGTCAATGCTCAGCTGCTCTGTTTCTGCTACATGAGTCACATCCTTCTTGGGTGGCAGCAGATGTTTCTCATCCCATGGATGGGGTGCCTCCTCTATACCTTCCCACCCATGCTGCTGATCACCAAGACCCTGTTCAAGGTCCAGCTTGACAGAGCCACCTTGATACTGATGGCTCCTCGGTGGCCCCAGCAACCGTGTTGCTCCCTGCTCCTCTGCCTTTCTCAGGCACCCTTGGTTCCTCTGGGGTGCGCCCCAGACCTGCTCTTACAGGAGGACAGCTCTCTCCTGTAGCCCAATCTGGAGTCCCTGACAGATGGCCTGGCTGCTGAAAAGGCAGCCTTGGCACACTTCAGTCTATCAAATGAGGTGGAGGAGGTCCTCTGGCCTCCTGCAAGGTTTCCACCCATCAGGCCTACAGTCTTCAAGTGGAGGAGATTCTCTATATGATGTGTGGAGAAGGGGATCAACCCCCTTTTCCTGTCCTGTCCTGTCCAGCTGGTGCTGCAGTACCTGCTTCACCTGTGTCAGGCAGGGCTGAAGTCCAACTCTGTTAGAGTACACCTTAATGCACTCTCGGTGCACCACCATCTGGTCGAGGCTAAGCCCCTCGTGACTCATTTCCTGTGGGGTCTGCTGCTCTCATGGCTGCCCAGCTGCCCTGTCAACGGCAGAGTGGGATCTCAATGTGGTTCTCTCAAAGCTTACAGACCACCTTTCAAGCCTCTCAGCTCTCAACACCAAGTATCTCTCTTGGAAGGTGGTCATCTTTGGGGCTCTCATTTCTTCTCGCAGGCTTAGCAAGCTCCAGGCTCTGATGGCTCACTTACCTTATATGAGGTTCCACAAGAACAGGGTCATGCTCTGCACACACCCCAAGTTTCTGCCTAAGGTGGTGTTCCCTGTTTTACCTCAACTAAGAGGTGGTGCTCCCTACCTTCTTCCCTCATGCTAATAGGTTGGAGGCTGCTCTCCACACTCTGGACTATAAGTGGGCCCTGGCCTACTACCTGGAGCATCCCAAGGCCCACCGCCGCTCCTCATAGCTCTTCATCTCCTATGACCCAAATCAGCTGGGGACAGCAGTCTCCAAGTGTACCATGTCCATTTGGGTGGCGGATTGCATTGCCTTCGCCTATGAGCAGGCCAGCCTCTTGCTGGAGTGACAAGTCATGGCACACAGCATCCAGGCCACGGCAGCTTCTGTGGTGAAGCTGCGCTCCTTTTCCTTATCTGAGATCTGCCGGGCCTCCACCTGGTCCTCAGTCCATACCTTCACAGCTGCCTGGAGAGGGAGTCTCACTGGGACAGCACCTTTGGCCAGGCAGTACTCTGTCATCTGTTTGGGGTGTAAGGCAACGCCTGCCCTCCGGCTCATCAGTGTGTTCAGGCTACCGGAGAACTGGTTCCTCGCTTTATACTCTGGGTCGCTCGTGGATCTTGCTGTTCCTTGACTCCATTGCTGCTTCTCACGGTTCACCTTTTCCGGTCACCCATGGTTTTTACAGGTTTTTTCAGTAGCCTGTAGCTGGGGAGTCCCATATGTGAGGACTGACTTTCTGCTTGTTCCTGGAGAAAGCGTAGTTACTCACCTGTTACAGGTGCTCTCTGGGGACAACAGGAATCAGTCCTCACAACTCTCCCTCCTTTCCTTGGCGTTGCTTTTTTGTCATTTTGCCTTTTGAGCAATGTCATCATACTGAGGCAAGATGATATCCTTAGATGAGGTGGTGACCATGCATGTATGGTAGATCTTCCAAAGGCTTTCTTTGAAAACTGGGGATATGTTACCACGTGGCTCCATCGGTGCCAATGTCACTCATATGTGAGGACCGATTCCTGCTGTCCCCGGAGAACACCCGTTAAAGGTGAGTAATTACACTTTCTTTGCTTTTATTTATTTATTTATTTAACAATTTTTCTATACCGCGCTATTTCAATCAGTGCGGTGTACATTGAAACAAGAACATACTACAATGCATACAAGTAACATTATCATAGAAACATAATGACAGAAAAAAGACCACATGGCCTATCTAGTCTGTTCTTCCATATCAACAACTACAACAGTCCCCTTTTATTCCTTTAGAGATCCTCTGTGTTTGTCCCATGCTTTTTTTGAATTCAGTTACTGTCCTCATCTCTACCACCTCCACTGGGAGACTATTCCACAGATCCACCACTCTTTCCGTAAAGAAATATTTCCACAAATCACTTCTGAATCTATCTCCCTTCACCCTCATCCTATGTCCCCTCGTAGCAGAACTTGCTTTCAATTGAAAGAGGCTCTCCCCCTGAACATTTATGCCATGGAGGTATTTAAACATCTCAATCATATAGTATCATAGGAATAGAGTAGCAGCCTAGTGGTTGGGCAGCAGCCTGGAACCGGAAAGACCAGGGTTCAAATCCCATTGACACGCCTTGTGGCCTTGGGCAAGACACTTAACCCTCCACTGCCTCAGGTACAAAACTTAAACTGTAAACCCTCTGGGGACAGGGAAATGCCTACGTACCTGAATGCAGCCCACTTTGAACTACTATTAGAAAGGCCTGAGCTACATACTAATAAATAATTATCAAGTGTTCAGTAAGCTGAATACAGATAAGGTCCTTCCATAAGGCAGACCATGGCATTTACCCATATAGTTGTCCCACAGAAAGTTGTAGAGTAACATAACATGTGCATTTTCTCAAGCTTTTCAAAACCCATTTCTTTCTTAGCAGCCCTCTCCAGTAAGCTGTAACAATTCCAGATCATCCTCTTCCTTTGTTTAAAATTAAAAATTTGCTCTTTAATATTACAGTTTGTCTACCCTTGGCCATGAGATCAATACTGGAGTGACCCTTAAGTACTATCCATAGTCAGAGCTAGATTCACTAAGCTTTTTAGCCGCCTTTCCAAAGGAATAGAGGTTTATAAAATCCTTATGACCACTATGTTTATCCCAGTTGCTGTTTCCCCCAATCCCTTATATTATAACCCATCCCAACAAACCCAGTTCAGTGTATATCAGCTCCATATAAAGCAGCTCTCCGCTGTCAATGTTTCATGTAAACCCCTTTGGCTAAAAGAGAAAGCGGTATATAGACCTTGTTAAATAAATGAATAAATACATACCATTCAATAACTACTTACAGTGTGTCTATCCACACTAACCTTTCAGGAGATAACGGGAAGCCATGATCACTCTGACAGGCGGGGGGGTTTCACATCATGCACCTCCGCACCCTGGAAAGTTTGCTGCTATAGTTCAGGGAAAGGGACCTTAGTTCTGATGCACATAGTTACTGTTGTACATAGTTATCCCTGTTACACTGTTCAATGTACCCTTGAAGTTCAATGTAAACTGCTTTCATAATATGAAAGGCGGTATATAAAAACTGTTAAATAAAATAAATAAATCAAGCACTTGCCTTGATGTTTCTAGGTATAGAAAGATTCATGTCTCCCCAATTCAGTAGCAAAGTGGAACCGCTCTAAGTGCCTTGAAGATTCTAACTTAAAGTAGGCCTCTTGGCTGATTTTTTAAAAAACCAGGAAGCCTTGCAACCAGTTCAGTTTTTCATTAACTGTTCCATTACCTCTTATGCTTTGTGAAATGGATAGTCCATGAAATACTACTTTTGTATGCAAAAGGTGTTCATGTTATCGCTTCAATAGCTTTGAGCTCAGAGCTCACCAGGTCACTAATGGGCAAACTCCTAGATGGTAGTAGAAAAATGAAATAAAGAGGTTGTAAAATGATTTATGGTGAAAGAAAATGATAAATAGCACAGCACGGCAGTTAAAAAAAATCATACAAGTATTTCTTTTAGAAGAAAAATAGCATTTTAGAAATAAACAGATTAGCATATATTCTCAGGCCCACCATGGTTACAGCACATATCCTAACACTAGGATACAAATGTTCCAAAGGATTTTCACAGAGGTAAATGAGGATGTACTAAATGAAAGACTCTGCTAGCCTTTGCCTCGGTCTGTGTGCAGTGCAAGTAAAACAGAAGGTGTTACAAGGAAAAGGAAGACAAAAATGTGAAGGATGTGGAGAATGACAACAGTATTTTACAAGAGGTTTTGCAAAATAGGTACATGATAGCACAGGTATGCCTTCTCCACACCTGGCAGGAGCAGTGATTTTAACAAGCTGCATGGGGATGATGGGGGGGGCACTGAAACCACCCCCCACCTAGGCATGGCAGCAGCCTTTTAAAATTGCTGAGCAGTACAGATGACATCCTCAATTCAGCACCACAGGTTGGGTGTCTCCCCCCCCCCCCCATGATACCTCCAGAACCTACCTCCCTTCCCAACCCAGTGTACAAGCTGCCCTTCTCCTTAAAAGGCTCCATCCCCCCCCCCCCCGATTATCTTTAAGCCCCCACCTTCTCCTCAAAAGCATAACCAACAGAGAAGCCATAGGAGTTGCCTGGGGAGGGGGCCTTGGTTATGCTTTTGAGGAGAAGGTGGGGGGATTAAAGATAATCTGGGGTGGGTGACTGGGAGGGATGGAGGCTTGTGAGCATCCCTTAAGGGTTCCAAGCAATTGGATATAAATACCGCGATGGAAGCAGGAAAAGAGCATTATGATTCCACAGAATTTTACGGATATTACAGGGTACCTCAACCTGAAGCAAAGCTGGAAAACAGCTAGCCTTGTGAACAGAAATTTAAACCTTGGCCAAGAAGGGTAGAATTGCCACTCTCTCACTTGCACATAACCCTCCGTCACTCTTCTTTTCATTTCATGGGTCATCCTCTGTCCCCTGTCGTTCGTTTTCACACTCTCCTTCCCCTCTGCCTGTGCCCGGGTGCACATACTGCAATCTGTCTTATTCATGTTTAAAATGGTTTCCATGCTTTCCTGCACCAGAGTGTGACCAACAAGACACAATTATTTATAGGGCTGATGTACATTTAGCTGATGGCAGCCCATCATCAAGGTGATTTTCAGAACATTTTTCAGATCTTTATTTAAGTAGGCATGCATTAGAGGTTTATGAAGGCTTTGTGTTTGCTCTGAAGGATATTAAGTCAGATTGAACATCACTAAGCAAAAACAACAAGATGGAACTGTAAAGGAGGGATCAGTAGACAGGAAAGTGATTTTGCTCGAGAAAATAGCTTTTGGTTACTGGTCTTTTTCTCTAGATTTTACTGCAGTATTTGCTATTGTCTCTTTTTGCAAGGTGAAGGCTGCAGTAAATTGGTTAGGCTATGTTACTTCTGAATGGAGAGTAAATTCTAAGCGTTTCAACGGCAGAAGTGCTTTAGGCTTTAAAGGTCAGAGAAGATAAAAGGATATTGTTGTTTAAACACTCTGGCTAGATGCAGTGATGCAAGCAGAAGACAGGGCTGCCTAAGTGAAATAACAGGCAGCATTTGGAAAGTCACCAACAAAGAGGCGATGAGGTGCAGGTCAGCCTTCCAAAATTATATGTCATTCAAGTGCCTGTGTTTTGTGTTTCACGCTGAATAGATCCCAGATAAGCAAAGACTGGGGTGGAAATGTCCTGACAGACCTGGAGCTCAGGGCTTCTGCAGAAGCATTTAGCACAAATGTAAAATTAAAGACCCCGACATTCCCTTGAGCCGTCTGCGATCTGGCAGTTTACAGACTTAGCAAGGATGATTTCTTTATGGTAGAGGTCAAGCAAAGGTGAGCACACAAGTGACTGTTTTACAATATTTCTACTGTCAAAGCCAGTCTGGGTCCAACATTATAGACCGAGATGATGAACCATTAAAACTAATGGGAGCTAAATGTGTAGCTAGTTCTTTAAGAAAACTGATGTAGATGGAGTGGAAGATGATGGAAAGACGAAGAGATGGGTACTGCTTTCCTCCTTGGCACGATGCTGTCGTGGGCATACGTGACCAGATCAGCAGGGCACTGCAATGAAGATGGTGCCTTTTCAACTGTACCATAAAGGAAACAATTCCCTA
The DNA here is from genome assembly GCA_033557465.1 of Ichthyophis bannanicus. Taxonomy (NCBI): domain Eukaryota; kingdom Metazoa; phylum Chordata; class Amphibia; order Gymnophiona; family Ichthyophiidae; genus Ichthyophis; species Ichthyophis bannanicus. The sequence continues at coordinate 124,011,538 of CM066049.1, forward strand.
TAGCCAGTGGCAACACAAGTGCCCGAGGAAAGGACAGAATTGTGCTTATCAGGTCCACTGATCCACTGTACGAGTAACGTCTCATCTTTCGACACTGGAAAAATATATGTAACATAGTATATAATGGCAGATAAAGACCAGCATGGTCCATCTAGTCTGCCCAGTAAGGTGGCTAGAGTGATTGTACTGCTGCTCCATGCAGGTCAGCCCCCTTCTATTTATTTAAGTATAAAAGATATTTAAACTTGCTTTGATTTCATCCTCTTGCTATAAAGGGATCCACTGTGTCTCTCCCATGCCATTTTGAATTCTGTCACTGTATTTGCCCCCACCACTTCCATCAGAAGGGCATTCCAAACATCCACTAGCCTTTCAGTAATAAAGTATTTCCTGATGTTGCTTTTAAGTTTACTGCCTTGCAGCTTTATGTTATACCCCTTCTTTGAAAAAGCTTACTTTGTTCATTGAAACCCTTTAAGTATTTAAAGGTCTGTATCATATCCCCTGTGTCCCTCCTCTCCTGTCCTCAGGGTATGTTTTCAAGTCTCTTCTCATACGTCTTCTGGCGCAGGCTCCAAATAATGTTGGTCGTCTTCCTCTGAACCATTTTAAGTCTTTTTATATCCTTTGTGAGATATGGTCTCCAAAATGGAACATAATACTCCAAGTGAGGCCTCACTAATGACCTGTTTAGGGGCATTAATACCTCCTTTTTGCTGATTAAACAGGTACACTACCAAAAAACTGCCTCCAGTTTTGCAACTGATTCCTATAGATTTTTGGGTGCTGAATCCAGGAAAAATAGCCAAAATGTTCCATCACGTCACGTTTTCTTGCAAAATTAGATTTCTTACCCATATAAGGAATGTTCACATAATTTCTTTTTAGCCGACTGCAGTTTATTTTCTTGGCCCAAAATAGAGGTTGTAATGGCTAACTAACTAGAAACACTCCCTCATGATATTTTAGAGTGTTTTGTATTCATTTTATACATTAACAGGACAATTGGGAGGCGGGGGGGCTAAATCCAGTACTCGCGCTGGCGCATGTTCTTTCCTGTTCACCTCGCCTCGTTCGCTCGCTCAAACACGGTGGTTGCGACATGAACGTTCCTGTCAAATTTCAGTTTCTTGCAAGTTCATTATTACCTTTTGTTTGCTCAGTCGTAATCCAGCTTTATTCCGAAGTGGTTCACTACAGTTGTAGTTTGCAGTGCTGTGTATTTGTGATGGCTCACAGAGCCAGAGGTTGCGTCAACTCTCCGGACAGTTTTTGTTTTATTTGTGGGGAATATACCGTGAAAAAGCGGCAGAGTAACATTTCTGCATTTATTAAAAAAGTATATTTCGCCTATTTCGGTTTGAAGTTAGGCGATCAAGACAAACCGTGGGCTCCTCACAAAGTGTGCAAGACATGTGAGGAAGATCTACGCTTATGGATGAAAGGTAAAAAACAAGCATTTCGTTTCGGAATACCTATGATGTGGCGTGAACAAAGAGACCACAGCAGTGACTGCTATTTTTGCTCTTGCATTGTGAAGGGATACAACTTAAAAAATAAGAACGTAATAAGTTACCCCAACCTTCCCTCAGCAATTAGGCCTATGCCTCATAGCAACGAAGTACCTGTGCCTGAACCACCAAAATCTTTGGATCATATTTGTGTGGACGGTTCTGATCATGATGAGACTCATCAGATGGCTTTTCCCGATGAGTCCAGTACTTCCAAGTTTGAAACTGAACCAGATCCGAAACCTGAACTTTTCTCTCAAGCTGAATTGAATGATTTAGTCCGGGATTTAGGACTCCCAAAAGATGCTGCCCAACTGCTAGGTTCTCGGCTTAAACAGAAAAATCTATTGTCACCAGGAACAACTTTTTATTAGTACCGCAACCGCGAGACACAATTTTTGAAGTATTTCAGCAAAGAGGAAGATTTGGTATTTTGCAACGATATATACGGAGTGATGGAAAAGTTTAAACTCAAGTATGATCCTGCTGAATGGCAGCTGTTCATTGATTCGTCAAAAGACAGCATAAAAGGTGTTCTTCTTCATAATGGCAACACATTTGCTTCAGTTCCTATTGCTCACTCTGTTATTCTCCAAGAAAAATATGAGAATTTGGCCCTGATTCTTCAGAAGATTCGTTATGATGAGCATAAGTGGATGATTTGTGGAGACTTTAAAATTCTATCCATGCTATTAGGGCAGCAATCCAGTTTCACCAAATATCCCTGCTTCCTTTGCTTGTGGGATAGCCGGGCCCGCGACCTACACTGGGGGAAAAAAGACTGGCCAATTCGGGAGTATTTGAGACCCGGTGAGAAAAATGTTCTTCATGAGAGCTTGGTACCTCGTGATAAAATTCTATTACCACCTCTCCACATTAAGTTGGGTCTCATTAAGCAATTCATCAAGTCCCTTCCAAAAGATGGTGAGTGCTTTCGGTACCTTTGCTCAAAGTTCCCCTGACTTTCTGAAGCAAAGCTAAAGGAAGGAGTGTTTGTTGGCCCTGATATAAGGAAACTCATTTCAGATGGAGCATTCGCTGAAACGATGTCTGAGAAGGAAAAAGAAGCCTGGGATTCCTTCAAGGATGTTGTTCTCAAATTCTTGGGGAACAGGTGGGATGAGAACTATAAGGATATTGTTGCCAGGATGCTCAGTGCCTTCAAAGAACAAGGCTGTAACATGAGCCTGAAAGTCCATTTCTTGCACTCCCATGTGAACTACTTTCCCGAAAACTTGGGGGCGTACAGTGAAGAACAAGGTGAAAGGTTTCACCAGGACATCAAGGACGCAGAGAGAAGGTACCAAGGAAGATGGAACACCACTATGATGGCTGATTTCTGCTGGTTGCTGCTGCGGGAAACCCCAGATGAAAAATACGCCAAGCAGCGCACCAAGAGAAGCATTCGGGGGAAGAAGAAACGGGCCCACCAGGAGATTGATTGACCCAAGAATGACTTTAAAATCTAAACTGTGTTGACAAATATTGTGTTTTTACTAAACTTTGAAATAAAAATTTGCTAGTTATTACCACAGTGTCGGATCTCATTTCTTAGAATTTTATTTTCACACCATCGGGTGTTTGTCTTCATGTATTGCAATGGTGCGGTTTGCGTTTTCTATTCTTACATACATACCTGTACAACATTTTTTGCACATTTCTTTGCTTTGCTTTGTGTCTAACCTCGCTCTTATATGCTCAATGTTTGTGCACATGTATGTGGCTGTTTTAAGTGCAGACAATTTTGCTACCATCACAGTGTGTTTTGTTGACATTACTCTATTCTTATGTGCTGCCTTGTTACAATTTTCTTTATTCTTATTTGAATAACTACTAAACAATTAGTATAAAGAATTCATCCCATAAACTTTTATCTCGATCGCACTCAATCTGAAACGTTCACCTCAAACTGCTAACCCAATGTAGCAAAAAATCTGTACATGATGGAGCAAATTGGTTACCAGATTTGGATTCAGCGCACCAAAAAACGTAAAAATCAATCGAAACATTAGAGGCAGTTTAAAAAAAAATTTTTTTAGTGTACCTGTGTTATTCCTCTCTGTATGCATCCCAGCATTCTTCTGGCCTTGTCGCATTGTTTCACCACTAACATTCCGAGGTCCCTCTCCTGGTTTGTGCACACCAACCTTTCACCCCCATCACATACAATTCCTTTGGATTTCTGCATCCCAAGTGCATGACTCTGCACTTTTTTGCATTAAATCTTAACCGCCAAGCATTAGACCATTCTTCCAGTGTTTGTAGATCTTTCCTCGTGTTGTCTGCTCCCTCAAAAGTGTCTGCTCTATTGAAAATTTTGGGGTCATCTGCAAAAAGGCAGACTTTTCTATTTAATCCTTCCACAATATCACTCACAAATACATTGAGCAATATCTGTCCCAAGACCGATCCCTGAGGCACGCCACTATGCACCTTCCTTTCTTCCAAGTGGGTTCTGTTTCCATTACCATCTGTCAGTCAACCAATTTCTGATCCACTTCACCACCTTGGAACCTATCTCTAGGCTGCTCAGTTTATTGATAAGCCTCCTATGAGGAACAGTATCAAAGGCTTTGCTGAAATCTAGGTACATTGCATGCTCTTGATCTAGTTCTCTGGTCACCCAGTCAAATAACTCGATCAAATTTGTTTGGTATGATCTTCCTCAGGTAAAACTATGTTGCCTTGGAACATGCAATGCTTTGGTTTCCAGAAAGTCCACTATTCTTTCTATTTTAACAGAAATAGGAGGTGCTCCCCTATTGGAGAGACCTGTGTGCTACTTCCTATGGTTTAAAAAGGCAACGTCAGATGGACTTAGAGTCAAAGGGAAGCCAAAGGTAATAGTAAGAAGAAAGGAGAAAAAGATGGGCCTTCTGCCCTGTGTTCTTCCATTTGGAAGCAAAGTAAAGGTAGAAGTGAGTTCAGGGTGAAGGAATAAGGGCAGGCATCCGTCTGTTTCTAATCCAGAGAAGGGAGATTCTCGTCTATGGTTTTATTTATTTCCAAAGATCAGGCGCGGTTTACATCAGCCATAACAAGAAACTTTATATTGAAACTTTAAAGACACTCAGGCACATTTTTAAAATGCTAACAACTATATTATAAAAACTATATACAATTTTGCAGTAAGTAGAACATTTATTATATATACGGTGACATTAGCAGGAGCCTAATGGTTTTGGATGTAACTCAGTTGGTTACAATTGGGGTATCTCAGGGGTGTTATCATAGAAATCAATAAACAGGTGTGTCTTTAGTTCCTTGCGGAACTGTTGGAGATCCCTTATCGCTCTTAAATTGTCAGGAAGAGCATTCAATGAAACTGGGGCAATGTTTTATTTGGAAGCTGTAGCACTGGTAGATTGATTGGTGTTATGGAAGTGGTCAGGTATGGTATAAGTTTTTTGGGAGCAGTTTCTTCTGGTTCTAGTGTTTGAGGGATGAGAGAGGATAGGAATTTTGGGGCTATTTTATTGTGAAGCTAAAACACAATCATTATGTATTTATATTTTATTCTTGTAGCAATGGGTAACCAATGAAGATTATAGAGAAGCAGGGTAATATGATCAGAGTAATGTGCCATGTGTATTAGGCGTGCAGCAAGATTTTGTGCTATGGAGTTGATGGATGGTTTTCTTGGGGAGACTTTGTAGAATACTGTTACAATAATCAAAATGTGGAGTTATTAGGGCTTTAAGTACTGTTCTGAAGTCATGGCTTTCTAGAAGGGGTCTGAGGTGCTGCACCAACTGTAGTTTGAAGTATGTGACTGTAGTGATTGATTTTATGTGAGATACTATATTTAGTGTCTGGTCTAAGATGATGCCGAGATATTTAACTTCCTTTTTGACCTCTAGTTCCGACCCTTGTATTTTGAATTTAGTTGGGGGGGGGTTGAAATTTAGATTTCGAGAAACAGAGGACTTCTGTTTTTTTATTGTTAATTTTTAGGTTGTGTGCTTTTAGCCATTTGATTACATCATCTAAGCAGGATAGGATTTGAGGTATCTACGGGAATGATACATCATTATATCATCAGCATAGTTTACCTTGTGCTTTTTGAAGATATTGCATATAGGTTGAATATAAAGATTAAATAGGAGAACAGAGAGGGAAGAACCTTGTGGAATGCCTTGTTCTTGTTTGAAAGTTGCAGAAGCTAATTGCCAGTCTGAACCTGTTGCGTGCGGTTGGTCAAGTATAACTTGAACCAATGGATAACCATACCTTGGATACCAATTTGCTGTAGCCTTGTAATGAGAATTTTATGGCTATAATACTATCGAATGCTGAGGCAATGTCTAGAAATATTAAGATAAATGCTTGTTTGCTGCTGTTCAAGCCACATATGAGCCTGTCCAAAAGAGTTAACATGAGTGTCTCTACACTGTAATGAGATCTAAACCAACGTTGCTGTTCATCAAGGGGAGCATTTAGTTCAATAAAATCTTGTAGCTGGAGCTGTATGACTTTTTCAATAACCTTAGCTAGAAACAGCAGGCTTGAGATGGGTCTGTAAGAATTAGGATTGTCTTTGTCAGCCGTAGCTGATTTTAGTATAGGGCGGATTATAGCTTGTTTTAATGCAGAGGGCATGTGTCCTTGTCTTAATAAGCAGTTTACTATCTCTAAAATAGTTGGGGAGAACTCATCTTTCGTTGATTTTAACCAACTGACTGGGCAGGGGTCAGTAGGCAAAGTGGTCGTATTAATACTCGTGATTATATTTTTGAGATGTTTTAGATCTAAAAGTGGAAGTCGGTCCATTTGTCCTGCTAATCAAGGTTGCAGTCAGTGGACTGAAAGTTGAAGGATATGTTGAAGTTATCATCATTAATCAAGGGTTTAAGTTTTTCCATATAATGATTAGCTAATGATTGTGGATGGATGATTTGACTTTCATTTAGATTAGGTGTTTTTGTTAAGGATTTGACAATAGGAAATAGTTCCCTTGGTCTATTGAAGTATTTGGTGAGCAGCGTAGTGTGTTACTCTTTCTTCCTATTATTTATGACTTCTTTATATATTTTTAAGGTATACATGTATAGTCTTATTTTCTGATCTTGTGCATCTCCATTTGTCTTCTAGCTTTCGCAGTTTTTGTTTTAAATTCCTTAATTCTACCATGTACCATATTTTAGAGTTTGTCAGTCTTGTTTTGTTGAGTGTGGGTGGGGCTTGAGCAGCCTTAGAAATAGTTGTGTTCCAGTTATCTAGGATCTCATCTAGGTCTCTAAGTGAAAGGTCAATCTGCAGGAGGGACTCATTCAAAAAAGTTTCCTTATCCAAAGGTCTTGAATTTCCTTTGGTATGAGTTGGAATTGTTAGTCACAGGTAAAGGGGGAATGCGGGTAGCATGCATTCTATTAAGTGGTCTGTTCATGGTAGAGGGAGTGATTTAGGTGGGGAATAGAGCATGTCCTGCAAGATATTTTTCTGGAGAAATATAAGATATAATATATTTCCTTTTCTGTGCGTTCGTATCTGCACTACTTGCTGGAATCCTATGACTGATATGGCATTTATGAAGTGGGATGTATGCATGCTGTGAAGGGCTGTCAGGTGGAAGTCTCCAAGAATAATGTGGGATTTGTTTAGAGATGTAGTACATGCTGTTTCTAATATGGATGAGAGATTGTTGGGAGTGGAAGAAGGGGGTCTGTATATTAGAATGAAAAGTATTTCTTTTCGATGATTAGGACATCCATATCTTCTATGTCTTTACTTAAGTGAAGTGTGGTATTTAGTTCCTTGTTTACAAAAATTAGTACATCTCCTCCACATTTGGCTGTCCTAGGACAAAGGAATAGATATAGTCAGAGAGCATTAGTTTATTAATTAGTACTGAATCTGATTCTAATAACCAGGATTCAGTTAAGCATGGTATGTCAGGGTTTCTATCCTTAAGATCCAATATTACTGGGATTTTATTTCTGATCGATCTTGTATTAAGGAGGAGACATTTTATGGGGTATGTTGAGAGGGTGTGAGATTGAGGGGAATAGGTTTTTAGAGGTTTAATGTAAATTAGCCTGTGATGATGGTGTTTGATAGTTGAGTGGGTGTGGGTGGAGGTGGATCGATGGATTGTAGTACACCTGGAGTGATATTGGATGATAGGGATCCGATGGCGTTGTGTTGAAACTAGTAGGAGAGAATGAGTGAGAAGTGTTAGAAGGAGGAGGAGGTAATAAAGCAGACTACGCTCCGCCATTTTAGATGTATATGGCACCAAGGAGAAACAAGAAAATAATTCAGTAATGAATGGACTGATGGAACTGATATATACAAAGGTTAAACTAGAAATTTCTTTGCTAAGCACTAAAGTAGACCCACAAAAGAGTGAGGAAGAATACAATCTTCACAATTTTCCTTAAAGAAAGAGCCAATAAAAGTTTAAACTCTGGTGCAGTTTTTTTGTCGGACTGTATAATACCCTGTGGCAGTTAAGTATAAATGGTTATGGTTTACTGCTGGTTTGAATAAAAGGGACTGTTACCTACCGACGTCTGGGAGTCTGCTGTGGTGACCCCAGTACAGGGTATTATACAGTCCGACAAAAAAACTGCACCAGAGTTTAAACTTTTATTGGCTCTTTCTTTAAGGAAAATTGTGAAGACTGTATTCTTCCTCACTCTTTTGTGGGTCTACTGTTAGGAGCTGGGTGAGGTTTGGCTCCTGGGCTTGGCGTTTTTGCCCTTTTGTGTTTGAAGCACTAAAGTAGAGCATTACATAGATGTAAATGACAGTGAAGACTGGTTATAAAATCAGTTTCGCCTTAGATTAAAACAAATTAAATGTGAATTGTATAACATAGAAGTATTCAAGAGGAATATTTGGTCTTCAAAATAGCTGATTCAGATTAGGAATTAACAAAGCTTGAAAAGCCAAGAAAACAATACACTTGTTAAATTTGAAATGCGCAACCTGTCTGAAAATATATTAACAAGCAGAAAAGGAGCAGTATTATCTTAGTGCATGACCAGTGAATTGTCGAATTTTTACAGTATTGTTGGCAAATCTGACACCATGAATTAGTAGTAACACTGACAAAGCATCTATCAGAGTTTAATTAAACAATAATGAAACATAAGAGTCTTTAAATTTTTGGTGGAGATGTGATCTTTTGTTTCATTACTTACAGTTCTTATGTTCTGTGTTATCAGTTGTTCATTGGGTGCTTCTTTTTATGAGCATATCCTATTGGTGCTATTGTGGCTAGGGGTGTGAGCCGGATCAGAACTAGTAGATGCAACGAGGGAGGGACTGTCCTTCACGCTCACCACTCTTATCTCCGAATAGGCTGCCAGAGGAGAGGAAATTACTTTGGTTAGAAGGTTGGGTTTCAATCTGTGGAATATGCTCAATATGAAGTGGGGGTTGGCAATGTCGCATTTTTCTCCAGCCTAGAGTTCCTCACCTAAGGGCCTCAGGCGCAGGCACACCTGCAACTTGCTGCAATTTAAGGTGTCCTGGCCTCCCGATTGGGCATTGATGGGGGAGCGGGAGGGGCCTGGAGCTCCCGCTTCCACCCCCGATGCTGTAATCGGGTCCCGGAGGTCTGATGAGGCCAGTGCAGTTAGAGGACTTGAGCCTGCAATGTACTGCAATTTAGGGTGTCCTCCTGGCCTCCCGATTGGGGCCTTGGTGGGGAGAGCAGGAGGGGCCTGGAGCTCCCTCTTCCACCCCCAATGCTGCAATCAGGTCTCAGAGGTCTGATAAGGCTGGCGCTGGTTAGGTGTTCAGGAAAGAAGAGCCACTGGTGGAGTTTTGGATCCCCATCTGGGATCCTGAGGTAGCAGCCCAATGAAGCCAATATCAAAATTTGAGGAAAGAACGAAGGAGAAAGACAAGAGAACCAAGAACCCTGAGAAATGGAATCTGGACCAAAGAGATGCCATTTGCCCCTAGATTAACCAGGGAGAGGAAGAGAGGACCAGGAGGTATGTGAGGACCCAGGGGCACAAAGTTGTTCATAACTGTTTGTCATTGCTGGAGTTTTCCCAAGAATGACTATGAACTATATTACTGAAGAAGTAGGATGAACTGTTTTGGAATACGATCAACTTTCTAAAATAATTTTACTTTGCTGTTTGGACCACCACTTGTGGGTAAGTGAGAGTTTGAGAAGTGTAGTTGCTCCCAGGTCCTTGAGGAGGTGGATCTATTAGCTCTTCTCAGAGAATCCACATCAAGTTTTTCAAAAGGGATGTAAAGGATTGGAAACGGAACTAGTGGTGCATTTCAAAACTAAGTAATATCTGTCTGTAATCTAGGAAAATAAAAGAGTGGATGCTATTAGGTTAAACTAAGCTAGAAGAATTGCACTGCACATGAAGCCCCTTATCCCCTACCAGGAGGGCAAGGCAACATTTCAGGCTGATATTCTGGCACCATATAGCCAAATGCAGTGGACCATGGTCCCTGCTGCTGCTGCTGCTGTTGTAGGAGAGCTCAGTACCTCCTATCCCTTGCTGAAATTAAGCAACAAATTAAATCCTACAAAATCTGTTCATGTGCACAGAATGGAATGAGGTGATTAATCCAGAAGGAAATTGCTGCCAGATTCAGAGCTATATTGAAAAAGCAACTAATGATTCCATTTCTGAGCCTATCGATGAAGCAATCTCCCCTCTGCTTTAGACATTCCCACTCTTTCCATTTCACATCCTGTAAGGTGCACCATAGCTCAGCCTTGGTTGATTTCCAGAATCTGCTACCTTCATTCCTATCCTATGCCCACGCTCCAGAGTGCCTTTGGCCAAACTCCCATGTCCATGCTGACTCCATACATTTCATATTCTTGCTAACCTCCTTCCAAATCTGCAATTGCACTTTGTGACACAGTAGCTCCCCAGGAACCGATGGACACAGATAAGCATCCGGTGGGTGGTAGAAGCCGGTATACTGCAGGAGAAAGCAGGAATTTCTCTGCAGAAAGAAAAAAACTCAGAACTAATCAAGCAGAACAGCTCACCTCGGGGGAGGGGAGTAGTAAAGCTCTTGATTGGGCACGCCCTAAGAGGAGGCGGGCAGTGCAAGCTAGAAGCACCTGGTTAAATAGTCAGAAGCCAGGAAGTGAACTAGAGCAACGGAAGCAAAGAGAGCAACAAGGGCAACAGGAGCAAAGAAAACAAAGAGAGCAACAAGAGCAAGGGCAAGAACAGAGACGGAGAGAATTTCCAGAAGGAGAAATAAGAGTTTCAGAGGGGAAGTCTGGAAGGAAGCATCTTTGCTGCTGTGATTCCTCAAATAGTCTGCAACTAGCAGGTAGCGTGGTGGAAGGCTCAGAGGCTGAAAGAAACTGCTGGGGGCAGAAGACTTTCAAAACACAGAGATCCAAGGCTGCAGGACCAGGCAGAGCTATGGAATAAAAGGCAGAAGGACAAAGAATTCTCCAAAGGAAAACTTCTATCTAAGGTACCCAGTGGGGGAGAAATAGTTGATAAGTTTTATGCTCTAAAGCCAGAGGGAGTGTGCCCTAGTTTTAAAAGCCAAGTCAGACAAAATGGTGGCAGCTGCTTTCAGCAAGGAGAGGGTTTGAATAACAGTGAATATTCTTACAAGCTAGCTGAAGTACCTAGCCAGGAAGGGGCTGACGTCCATGCTTTTAAATCTCTCTTTAAAGACTCTCCCCGTACTGCCAAATATCTAAGCACAGCACCCACATGTAGAGAGAGGTGGAGAGATAACGTTAGCAGCACGTTGAATGTTTGTTTTCCTGATACAAACAAGTATGTTAATCAGCCTGAGATAAAGAGCCTCAGCAAACAATTGCTCACGGGAGAAAAGGGACATCAGCTAAGTGAAGGGAAGTCACCAGCTGAATCACTTCTCCAAGAGTTTAGAGAGTTTTTGGAACGTAAGGCAAGTTTTAATTACAGTGCCCCAGAACCAGTTGCTGGCTGTGAGGAAAGAATGCCTTTTCCTAATTCTCTGCCATCTGCAGAGGAGGAGACATCAATGGACTGCTCAACCTGCTTAATTGAGAAAGACAATTAAGAGGAAAAAGCTTTACCTGTTGTATGAGGTAATATAGCAGAGGTACTTGTCTCTTCCTATACAAAGAAGCTGGTAAAAAGTGAATGAGTTAAAGCTCCACTGATTTGTATAGCAGGAGCACTACTGTTGAATGAACCTTTCTGTTCTTCAGTTCATGATTGGATCACATGAGGTGAATGTGAATTCCTGAAGATAGCACAGCATTGCAAGCCTGTTTATCTAGTTTCTTTTACTCTTGTTTTGGATTTATAACTTCTGCACCGTCTGTTGCATTTGAACTGCACAACTGGCAAATAAACCTCATGAAAATAAAATTTCTCTTTGCCATGCCTTACTGCTCGAAGCACTAACACAACTACAACTAATTGCCTCAAGGGCATCACAAGGCAACCCCTCCTTAACCCTCAAGGTTAGGGAGCGGGAGGCGTGATAACTTGCAAGCAAGAGTACTATGTCCATCTGATGAACTCCCTTGCCTCCAATCCTCGTCATCTCTTTGCTGTGCTCATCTCTCACATCAGACTGCCTCTCCATTGCATTCTGCCCAGATTATTACTGACAAATGTTGTGAACCTTGTCATGGAAGTAGTCTTGAGTTCTCTATCAAGTCACCTCTTTCTTCTCTCCTCCCTCTTCATTCTTGCATCCTTTCTTCAACCCCTGCCATAGTTTCTTCCATTTCTAAAGTCAATGAAGCGGAAACTGCACATCTCTCCTCCTCCAAACTCACTACCAGCTACCCTAAATCTTATTCCCTTCCAGCTACTCAGTTCTGTCTCTCCTGTTGTCATCACTTCCATTGTCATATCCTCAACCTTTCACTTTCCATTGCAATGGTTCCTGCTGCCTTCAAACATGCTGTGGTTACACCACCACTCAAAAATCCTTCACTAGACCCTACCTGCCCATACAATTTTTGTTCCATCTCCCTTCTCCCCTTTTGCATCCAAACTACTTGAACATGCTGTTCACTGCCACTGTCTTGACTTTTCCATTTCAAGCCATCCTGGATCCACTCCAGTCTTACTTTTGTCTTCTGCATTGTACAGAAACAGCCCTTGCCAGTCTCCAGTGACATTTCCTGACCAAAACCAAGGGCCTTTACTCGATCCTCATTCTTTTTTACCCATCTGCTGCTTTGATACCATCAGTCACCACCTTCTGCTTGATATGCTATTCTTACTTGGATTTTGGGGCTTTGTTCTGTCCTAGTTATCTTATCTCTCCTGTTGCACCTTTAGTGCATGCTCTAGTGCAGGGATCTCTAGCTCCAGTCCTGGAGGGCCGCAAACCAGTCAAATTTTCAGGATATCGCCAATGAATAAGCATGAGATAAATGTGAATACAACGGGGCCGTGCATGCAGATATATCTCATGCTTATTCATTAGGGATATCCTGAAAATCTGACTGGTTTGCGGTCCTCCAGGACCGAGTTGGTCCCTGCTCTAGTGGATTTTCCTCCAATGCTATCCCACTATGTTAGTGTACCTCAGGGCTTTGTCTTGGGATCTCTTTTCTCTCTAACCTTGTTCCCTTGGTATCCTGATCTCCTCCCATGATCTGTATGCTGATGATTCCCAGAAATACCACTCTGCAATAAAAATCACTCAAGCATCCAGGCCGGAATCTCAGCCTGCTTGCCTAACATTGCTTCCTGGATATCCCACCACTATCCTAAACTAAACATGGCCAAGAGAGAGCTTCTTACTTTCCCCCTAAACACATCTCACCCTTCCTCCTTTCTCTATTTCTGCGAGTATCACTGCCATCCTCCCCGTCTCGTCAGCTCGTAACCTTGGAAGTAATCTTTGACTCCTCTCTCTTTCTCTGCACATATCCAACAGATAGCTAAAACCTATTGCTTCCTTCTCTATATCAGCAGCAAAATGTGTCCCTTCCTTTCTAAACACACTACCAAAACCATTTATCTTTATTAAGTTTCTTGCTTTACTGCACCTTTGGAGACCAGCAGGGCAGTATACAATAAGTTCAAAAAATAGAGAGAGGCCAGAACTTGGCTAGGAAACTGAAAGGAACTATAATTCAGCATAGAAAAGTAACAAGCTTACCCAGGATAGAGGAGAGGGAGAAACAAGAGAAGAGTAGGAGGGGTAAGGGAAAGATTAGCCAGGAAGGTCAGATGAGAGGTCATAGCTAGGCAAAAGAGGCGAGTTTTAAGGAGTGTTTTGAACTTGGAGTATGATGGTTCCTGGCGGAGGAGGGGAGAGAGTTCCATAGGGACAGTGCCAGGAAGAAAACGCTGAGTTGTGGGTGTGCTCTAGGTGGGTGCGGGCTAGGAAAGAGAGCTTGAGAGAATTAGTGTGAATAGACCGGAGGCTGCGGAGCACCAGATGGAACTGCAAAGAATCAGCTAGGTATTGTGGGGTGTGGGTGTAAAGGGCTCTGTGGGTCAGGGTTAGGATTTTGAAGAATATATGCTGAGGGACCGGTAACCTCTGAAGCTGGATTAGGTGAGGTGTAATATGGCTGTAGCAGGTGGAGTGGGATATGATCCGGGCAGCAGTGTTTTTAACTAATTGCAGACGATGGATCTGGTGCTGGGTAAGACCAGCAAAAATAATATCATAGTAGTCAATTCAGGAGATTACCAGCGTGAGGAGAAGAGTTGTGAGCGCAGAGGGGGACAGAATGTTGCTAACTGCTCTTAATTAATGGAGAAAAAAGAAGGAACGGCGTGTAATGGTAGAGATATGATCGTGGAAGGACAGCTCTGAGTCAAGGATGCTTTTTTCTTTTCTTTTTTTTTTTGTATATGCTATGTAAACCGCTTTGATGTTCTCATTTAGCGGTATATAAAGTTAATAAACAAACTCCTAGGTAGCGGAAGGAAGATACCAGAGGTACTAGATTGTCAGGGAGTATAGGAGCCAGAAAGGGGGAGGAATTTCCAAAGATGAACCACATTGCTGATGTCTTTGAAGGATTGAGGTGGAGGAGATTAACTCATGTTGCAAGCTTGCTCTCCACTAAACAGGCGTTGAGTAGTGAAATATCCGGGAACGTCGGGGAGGTGTGGTACAGGAGGATGACATCATCAGTGTAGTAATTGCTGAAACTCTGGATTGCTGCACCAAGAGAGTGAGGGGGATGGGGAAGATGTTAAACGGTGCAAGAACCGAGCCCTGGGGGACTCCGCAGGGCACGGGTAGGGAAGTGGAGATGTTCAGTGGAGAAAGGAGTGGAACCAGCCATGCAGACCCGTATCGCTAAGATGAGAGAGGAGAATAACGGTCAACGAGATTAAAGGCAGCTGAAAGATCCAAAGAGACGTCACCCCGGTCGTGTGCAATGTGAAGCTCGTTGAGGAAGGAGAGGAAGATAGATTCAGTACTATGACCAGGATGGAAACCAGACTGGCGTGGGTGCAGGAAGTGTTTAGAGCCAAGGTGAGAAGACAGCTAAGAGAAAACTGCTTTCTCAAGGATTTTAGAAATTAAGGGGAAATTAGAAACTGGGCGATAGTGGTCAGGGTCAGTGGAGTCGAGAGAAGGGTTCTTAATCAGAGGGTGAACCAACGCATGCTTCCAGGGGGTAGGGAAAGTGCCAGAGGCCAGACAGGAGTTCAGCAAGGAAAGCAAGAAAGGAGTCAGAGCAAGGGATGGCTCTAGGAACCACTTTGAGGAAATGGGATCAAGAGCACAGTATGTTTTACACGAGGTGGCAATGATTCTGTGGGAAAGAGGCTGGAAAGAGAATCAGTTGTGCGAGGTAGTAGGAGATGGGGAGGTGAAGGGGGGGGTGACCCCAGCAGGGAGGTGCTGACTAGGAGGGAGGAGCACAGACGCTGGATCTTAGTGGCAAAGGAGGCCAAGGCAGAGGAGCTAGGGATAGAAGGCTGATTACTGCTAATGGAGGGAGCATGGAGCGAGGTAAGGAACCTGAAGGAAGAGGAGTGCTGGTGGGTGGAGTTCGATGAAGGGGAGATTAGATCAGAGAAGTAAGAACGTTTGGTTCTGGTAATGAGGGAGCAATAGTGATGGTGATAGTCGTTGAAGGGATTCCGAGGACCTATCTTTCCTCCATCGTCTCTCCACCCGGCAAAGCTGTTGACGCTGCAGCCATAGGCCGGGATGGTACCATGGATGGTGGGAGGCGGACCAGGACAAGGAGGAGCAAGAAAGTCGAGGGCAGTGGACAGACGAGAATGCCAGAGGGACACCTGGACCTCAGTCTCAAGGGCAGAGAAATCCACAGGAAAAATCTGGTCAGCGGAGGGGGGAAGGATGCTGAGGGAAGCAAGAGAGTGAAGGGCCAGGCACAGCAGAGGAAGGTTTGCCTTTCAGACCTAAGGCTCCGTAAGGAGACACATGTGGGGATGGAATTGTGAAGGTGATACAGAAGTGATCGGTCCATGGCAGAGCGTTAGTGTGAATATGGAAGGGAGCATATGGAGAGTCAGATGAGGAGCTCCAAGGTGTGATTGCATGTGGGTAGGGAAGGTGATGTGCTGTGCTGTGTGAGGCTGAGGTCTCCGAGGAGGGCAATAAAGGTCCAATCACAGGTTGAGGAAGGAGAGTGGAAATGTATATTGAAATCCCCGAGGAGAAAGAGGTTCGGGAATTAGAAAGAAGAGTCAGAGATAGTGAGGATGAGAGCATCCCAGAGGTGAGGGCAAAGAGCAGGGGAGGAGCGTAAGAAGGAAGTGGATAGGCAGGGAGGAATTCAGACATAAGAGAAGGGATTCAGGATAGTGAAGGGCAGGGGAGGAAAGCTGAGCAAGAGCCAGGGCAGAACAAAAGAGAACAGACACCCCACCTCCGAAGCACCCCATGTGGTGGTAGCCAATGCTGAGAAGCCTGGAGGGAGGCAGTGGGCTGGGGATAGGGTCCTCTCCCTCCCGTAACCAAGTTTCTGTCAGGAAGCGGAGGTCAAGACAAGACTGTAAAAACAGGTCCTGGACCAGGGTCATTTTATTTCTGAGTACCCTACAATTTAGGAGACTGGCATGAAAGTCTTGCCTGGCCGCAGGGGCTGAGGGATGAACAGGAGCACAGAGAGAAGGCAGGAGGCAACAGATGATAATTTGGAAGCTACCCTGGTAGATATCCAGGGAGGGCTGGGGCACGGGAGGGGCGCCTCCCCCAGAAGGATGGAATGAATGCCATCACCAAGGGTAAGATAGCCCCGGGCAGACGACTAAAGTAGAGAGCGACTGTCCGCTAAGCATATCCGAGGAGTAGATAGAATTCAGAGGAGAAATTGCAAAGTGCCATTCAATGGGATGAGAGGAATTTACCTGGAATAATCAAACGTTTAGTTGGGACCCTGTGTTGCTGGAGTTGCCCCACTTTCTCATCACCTCCTGCTTAGATTACTGCAAACTGCTCTTCACTGGTCTCTCTTTGATACATCTCTCTCCCCTTCAGTGTATTCAAAACACTGTTGCATGGCTCAACTTCTGACGGTCTCTCTATGCTCACATAACTCCTCTTCTGAAGACACTTCACTGGCTCCCTGTTTCTGCATACAATTGTAACTTCTTATACTCATCTACAAGTGCATTCATTCTGCAGCTCTTATTAGCCCTCCCACTTATCTCTCCGTACACCTCTCCTTGAGGTAAATTGCTGTCTGTGCCCTTCTGGTCCACTGTCAACTCTATCTTTATCTTTATCTTTATCTTTATTCGGTTTCTTGATAAACCGCCTAAACCATAAGGCATCAAAGCGTCTGTTCCTTCCATCTTGCTGTGCTGTATGCCTGGAACAGACTTCCTGAGTCACATCAGGCTCCATCTCTGGTCTTATTCAAATCCAAGCTAGCAGCCCTCCTTTTCGAAGCTGCTTTTGGAATCCTGACCGCCTTATTCTCCCTTGAAACTCCCTAGCAGAGCTGATGCAAGGGCATTAATTGCCCTAAGCAAACCTTCAACTTTACATGCCCCCTCCCCCAAGATTTCGATAATTAAACTCAACAATTGTGATCATTGAACCACCTGTAAAATGCATAATTGGACATCATAGTTTTTAAATTTTAAACTCTGCTTTGTATGTGCGCCGATCTCCCTGCAGCTAAAAGAATGTGCTGATGGCTCTTAGAGTTGATCTATTGTTTTATTTTGATGGCTGCTGCTCTTTGCTGCTGCTGTAGGCGGCCACCTAGTCTTGCCTAATGGTGGGACCAGCCCTGCTCCCTGGTCCATTATCTGTTCTGTCAGTCTGTCTTGAATAGATTGTAAGATCTTTTGAGCAAGGACTGTCTCTTATGTGCAGCGCTGCCTATGCCTAGTGGTGCCATAAAAATAGTAAGTAGTAGTGGAAGCAGCATGGCTTATCCCCGGGGATGCCAAGGAGACAGCGTGTCCTGCTGTTACATGCGTGCATGCATGTTTAAAAAAGAGTTGCCACAGCTAATGCTGCAACAAAGTAAACGTGTGTAACGACATGGCGTGTGCTAATTAAGTTCATAAATAAGACGATGTCTCTGCATGACGTCTCGCAAGAGATCACTTCTTCTAGAGCACCGACATGCTTCCTTAGTTATCCTGGGCTGTGGCCATCTACGTCTGCATGTTGTCTATATATAGGAGCTGAGACAAGCTCTTCCCATGGAAAGATATTTCGTTTCCATGGCGAGGGAGGGGAATCACTTGTGCTGCTGTTTCTGCATTTTATAATACTGCAAAAAAAAAAGTAGGTTCTCTATAGCCATTTTAAAGAACATTTTTTCAGTATATAACAGATGACGCTATTCAGTCTGAGCAGGGATACTCATTCAGAGGAAATCTGAGCAGTTTGCAGGGCAAATCTAAGGGGGCCATATACGACCTACGGCAAAGGAGCCTGTGTAGCTGGGGTGAGCCATGGCCCCTCCACTTTGGAATCAGGCCCACTGAGTCAGAGGCAGCAACACAGGCCAGTGATAGGAGACGTGGAGACAGTGTCAACATCTGCACTGCTGTATGCCCACCTGTACTAATCTCAGGCCCTACTGAAAAAGCAGTCCTGACTATTTCACTGCTATGCTGGGTCCCACAACCCTGTACATTTCCTCTGCCCCTTTCTTCATATTCACCTTCACAGAAGGAAAAGTCTTCTTCAATGTGGCTTCTACCTCCTCTGCTGACTTCAGTCTAAAGTCTGAACCATACAGGGCCCTATGGTTTCAAGGGACCAACTTAACCCACCTGATTCAAACTTCAGATCAAAGCTAGCAGAAAGAGTACAAAGCTTCAGGTAAGAAATGCTCCTTCTGCTGCTATAGGAACAGGATCGAAGGTTGGGGTTCCCCAACTGCAAGGCTAAGGGCAACCACCCTAATTCTTCAAACCCCAAACCAACTTATATAGTAAATGCATAAATAAGGACCAAATGGCCCACCCTGACTGCTCGTGTATATTGCTTTAGCTAAGGATATTTCCCAGCTGTCAGGGTGCAAGCTTGTCTCCTGCAGGATATCATTCTTTATCCAAGTCAGTTTTGTCATGTTATTTCTTTGGTCCTCTACCATTTTGGGTAGATGAACATGCTTAAGCTCCACCCTGGCCCCCTCACTTACAAAGGTTCCTTCTAATTTTTCCTGGCGTGGGTGGTAGCCGCCTCCTACTTTGTACTGTTTCTATAACAGCACCAGTTGACACCAGCACCCCCAGGGACATCAGTTTTGCCATTTTCCTCCTTTTTCCCTTGTTTTCTCCACCCTTCTCAGTTTCTGTTCCTTTATCGCTCTCTCTTTCACTACTCTGTAACTTTCCCCACATCTGTCAGCTGTCTCCTCTTCCTCCCCCACTCAATTTTCTTATAGAAAGGACAAGCATAAAATTCATTATTGCATGGTGCTTTTTAGGAAGAGAGTGATACTTGAATACCGGGCTTCTCACTCTTGTCCTGGTGACACTCACTAGCAGCAGTCAGGTTTTCAGTGAATATGCATGAAATACATTTTTGCATAGCCTGAGTCTAAGGCAGTACAAAAATTTATCTCTGCATATTAATTGTGTTCATCTTGGAAAGAAGCTGATATAATACTTACAAGGCTCTACCAGGAAATTTAGAAGACATCATCATGGCCAAGTGACTGAAAAAGATCTGTATTCATACCAATCCTGAAGAAAGGTGGTCCGACTAACTATGGAAATTATCGCATAATCGTTCTCATCCTACAGCCAGCAAGATTTTCTCAAATCATTCAGTGGAGACTACAACTATACCAGAAATGAGAACCGCCTGAAGTACAAGCAGGGTTCAGGAAAGGGTGAAGAACAAGGGACATCATTGTGGATGTGAGATGGATCCTTGGAAAGGCAAAAGAATACTAAAAGGATACCTGTGTTTTACTGACTACAGCAAAGCCTTTGGGTAAATGATGAAAAATTCTGCATCTCATAAAGCAGCATGGGTATACCCTGGGCCAGCATTACTATTAGACAAACTAAGTGGCTACCTAGAGTTCCGACCCTCCAGGGGCACCTATTGCCATTGCTGTTGCCCCTCACTGGGACCTACAGCGGCAACAATGGATTGAAACAACCCATGGCACTTACCTGCAAACTTCAGCGCCGAGGGGCTGTCTGTTTCTGCCCCCTCCGATGGCAAACGTCCACCCCCATGCAAACAGGAAGTCAGCCATCAGAGGGGGTGGAAGCAGGCAGCTCCGCCAAAGTTTGCAAGTAAGTGCTGTAGTACTGTTGCAATCCATCGATACCGCTGTAGGTCCCGGCGAGAGGTGACAGTGGTGGCAATGAGAGGTAGGTAGCTGGGGGGCGGGCACAAGAAATGAGGTTCACCTAGGGCACCTCATCTTGTGCCGGCCCTGGGTATACTAGAATACCTGATAGTAATTACATGCACAGCCTTTACATTGATCAAGAAGCAACAGTTCATACAGAACCAGGAGAAACAGAATGGCTTAAAAATCAGCAAAGGTGTACAGCAAGGCTGCATAGCTTTCCCCATACGAGTATCTGTTTAATTTATATGTAGAACAAATTACAGAAGCAGGACTACATGAAGACAACCTGAGACACGAAGACTCAACCTTTGCTATGCTGACACTATCATGTTACTGACAAAGTGAAGATGATCTGAAGCATCTGCTTATCAAGATCAAGGAACATACATAATTTTCAAATTGTAATTGCACCTTAACATGAAGAAGACAGAGCCTGACCACTGACTAAATCAATTTTATTATTGATGGAGAAGAAATAGATCAATAAAGAAACGACAAGCAATCAAAAAATCCAATGATACATTGTTCATGGCAGAAGGGCTATGAAGGACCTAGACAAGATTCTCAAGTGCAGAGACATATCTCTGCATACAAAAGTTAGACTTGTCCAAGCCATGATAATTTCAATAGTGTCGTATGGGTGTGAAAGTTGAACAGTGAAGAAAAGACAGGAAAAATGGTGCTGGTGAAGAATACGGTGTATACTATGGACTGCACAAAGAATAAATCAGTCAGTACTAGCGGATATCTTTAGAAGCTCAAATGACAAGACTTCAACAAGACTTAAAAGAGATCATTGGAGAAAGGCATTCTGCTTGGCACAGTTTAAGGTCCATGCGAAAAAGGAAGGCCAGTAATGTGATGGATCAATGCAACAGCAACTATGAATGCTACTCTAGCAACAATTAGCCACCTGACTGAAGACCAAACAGTTTAAGATAACTATCCAGAGGGTCTCAATGAGTCAACATCAACTTGACGGCAGTTAACATCCTGAAAAGCCAACGGACTGGCAGGACAGGTTTGGGAAAACCTGCTTTAATATTTGATTTCTTTTACGAGTTGACTAGGCAAGATGCCTAAACAATATTGTATGTAATCATATACTAAAGAGTGAATCCTTTTTTCAACCATATTTAAAGAGAAATTTATATGCATTTTATCAACAATATGGGCGTATTGAGAGGTGGAGATTCTGTAATCGCATAATAGAGTAACTTTGGAATATAATTTGCCCTTATGCAATCCTTTTTGCAAAGGGCAGCTACTGAAGTGTTTCCTCTTTTATCTATAGTCAGAAAGAAGGTGGGTGGCAAGAGGGACTTTAAGGCCAGATCCACACAGATTCCAATTTTGTCATTTTCAATCAAGTACAATCAGCCACAACTGAAAACTGGAAGCACGTTTGCATAATCAGGTTTCTCTTTCCAAATTTTTGATTAAAAATTATCTTTAAAATTTTGTAGTTTGTCAACCTTGTTATAGCAAGGAAAATACTGAAACTTTCTCCCTAAACTACTCTGAAGAAACTAACTTGGTATACCCAAGTTCTTAAGTGCATGCTGAGAGCACGCCACTCTGCAAGGCAAGGAGTCCTTTTTAAAAGTAAGATTGCCTGTTCTTTTCAGGACCTTGGATTGGACCATATTGTAACTTTGGAAGATGCCATCCATAGCTTAGCATGTGAACTTCCCAAACCAAACACATCTCTCAGGGCCGGTACAAGGATATGAAGTACCTAGGTGATCATCATCCCTTGTGCCTCCTGCTCCTGGCCCCCATTGCCACTCTGCTGCCCCTCTCTGAGACCTATAGCACAGCAGTAGTTTCAAACAATTCCACACACTTACCTAAGCCTCTGGCGCTGCGAGGCTCTTTGTACTTCCACCCCTTCAGATGTCGGAGGGGGCGGAAGTGCAAACAGCCTCGCAGCACCGGAGGCTTAGATAAGTGCTGTGGGGCTGATTGAAGCCATTGCCACCGCTACAGGTCCCATAGAAGGGTGGCAACAATGGGCCATTCCTGGAACACTGGCACTCTAGGTGTCTGCCTATTTTGTCAAGTAGTCGCACCAGCCACGATGTCTGAGCAGCTTCACATACTGTATGCTGGGGATGCACAGACGACTGTAAGCTCTTATGAGCAGGGACGGTCTCTTACATGTCTCTCTACAGTGCTGCATATGCCTTGTAGCGCTATACAGATAAGTAGTAGAAGGCTCACTGACGCTCATTCCTGCAGTCCATAGCCCACCACCCCAGCAGCACAGTTGCTGACTCTCGTACCTGTATTTCACAGCCACTTTTTTTTTTTTAGTTTATATTTATCGAATTCGTGGTTGTTATAAAACAAGCAAACAGCTTTGCGATGAAAATACAGCATAATTACATATCTTCCAAAGAAATCAGAAACTAAAAAGAAATGCAAAATAATTAAGCTGAGAGTCAACATGGAGGACAACTACAATACTGTGGAATAATCATAAGAAATTAATTCCAGGAAATTAAAGAGCCATCACCTATTTAAATCACATGCCTGTGTTTCTGATGGAGAGAGCAGGGAAATAGCAGGGGGTGTGGAGTTGGTAAACATCTGAACAGGCTCAAAAAACATATCTGTGACCCTGAAAAACAAACAATTACTACACATTTGCAAGCAAAATGTAGTAGAAGCGAAGCGCTTAACTGAAGAACTCGTGGTCTTAAAATAAGAAAATGTGTCTGCTTTTTCCAAGTCTTGAGATAGATCTGAATAAATCTTAATTTTACAATTCAAAAACACAATACATCATGAAACTTGAACGTGTCGATCATTGAACCAATAACATTGAAGGTGGTGTTTCTTCCTCCTTAGTTTAAGGAAATTAGTTCATGCCAAACTATCCAGCTCTGGTTCCAGAGCAAGTTTGGAAGTTTTTAGCACATTCAACACTTTCAACAAATTCTTCTTTAAACATTTCATAAGCAGAAATCATTAAGCATGTAGATTCCTTCATCAATGGATCATGTTCTTGGGAAATTCTATCTTCCTAGACTTGGTGAGATTACCTTGTTCATCTCAGCCTTAGAACTCTCTCATCCAGAGTCAGGACCCATGATTGCAAGGTTCAGAAGGAGCCTTCGTGCACAGCCCCCCCCCCCCCCTCGTCAGGGACTGTTGCTGCAATGATACAAAATGAGGATAATACCCAGGCAGTTGAGCCTTAATTCCAGTTAAGCTGGAAGGCCAGAGCAGCAAGAGGAGATTGTCAGGAAAAAGAAAGGCCCTCCACACTGGCAGTTTTGACTTGCTTAAAGAAAAACTTAAGTTTGGTTTATGTACTTAAGACTTTTTCATTTTAAAGTGGCATATCTTTGTCCTCTTACTTTTGGTCTTCAAGTAGTAACCCCTTTATTGGTAGCTGATTAGGTAGCCATATTTTCCTCTTTTATACTAAAGGCACACTTTTTAAACTATAGCTACCTTAAGTACCCAGGGGCCTGGATTTTACCTTTGAAAATTCTGAGCTGGCTAGCATTGCAGATACTGGGCCATGCCGGAAGGGCCCAAGCAGGGATTTCAAAATGCAGTCTTCGCATGTTATCAGCTCGGTCTGCCCTCCTTCTGCCTCTTCCCCCCCCCCCCCCATCTTTTGGCCCAGAGATCCTTGTAGTATGTCAGCATTTGAAACATGATCTGTAAGTACTGAGCGTAAGAGGCCTGTGAGTCATAGGGGAGATCTCCAGGAACAAGCAGGAATGAGTCCTCACATATGGGTACGTCGGAACCGACGGAGCCTGCGCGGGAAAGCTCCCCAGCTTCCCAGAAAGGAAAGCTTTTGGGGCCTCCCACAGCGCATGCGCGCTGCCTTCCCGCCTTCCTGACCAACTCTCCTCAGTTCTTCTTTTTCCGCGGAGCCAGCAGGTCGTGTTCCTGTCACCGCTGAAGAAATTGTTATTTTAATTTGTTTCTTTGACCGCGTGTCTGCCTTCCCCGATTCCGGACCGGTACCGCCGGTCTTTTTTCCTTTATTTAAAAAAAAAAAATAATAATAATTACTTTTTCCCCACTTGGTGTGTTTGTTCTGTGAGGCCTCTAGGCCTTCTCAGATTCTCCCTCATGGAGAAACCAGCCTCTGGTTTTAAAAAATGCACCAAGTGTACCAGTACTTTTTCAGTCACAGATACCCATGAATGGTGTCTTAAATGTTTGGGGCCTGACCATTCCATTCCGGATTGTCCATCCTGCTCTCTGATGTCCAAACGTGGCTTACAGAACAGAGCAGCCAAGTTTCATATGCTGTTTTCTACGGATACTCCAGCATCAACATCCTCCAGGTCTTCCTCTCCTGATGGATCTCAGGTAACCAAACATTCTTCAGGCAGGTCCTCAAAGGGCAAATCTCCCTCTAAGCAGCGAGAGGCCCTTGAGTTTGACCCTGAGGACCCTGCCCCAGCCAAACAACCCCGGCAGGAAGCTCCGGCTTCCAAAGCTCCTCCTATGGGGTTACAGGTTGACATCGATGGCACGGCCTCGACCGATCACCTGTTAGACTGCTCTGGGGTACCGGCCAACACCGGTACCGACATCCAGGCAGTTGTGGCGTCTATGGGTACTACTGTACAATCCATGCAGCAAGCCATACTGGCTTTCATTAACGCTGCAACGCCCTCGGTACCGACTCCGGTTCCGGTACCACAACCGATACCAGTACCCAGAGCATCTACTTCCAGTAGCATGCCGGTTCCGGTCTCCGGTTCCGGAGGTTTTCTCGATACCGATCCGGTTCCCGGTACGCCCGATGTCGATACCGGTCGGTATGCGTATCGATCTCTGGAAGTTAATAAGCGGTACTTTGAATCTTCTGAGGATTCTGATACCTCAGATGATTCTGCTGATGTCTCTTTTACTCTTCCTGAGGAGCCCTCTTCTCCAAAAAGGAGAATGTCTCCTCCAGAGGATTTGTCCTTTCAAGACTTCATTATTGAAGTAGCCATTTCTGTAACCTCTGAAAAGGAACCTAGAGCAAAAAAATTAGATATTTTAGGATACTCTAAGGTTCCCAAAGAGGCAGCCACCTTACCCATACATGAAATTCTTCAAGAACACATGATGGACTTGTGGGAGGCTCCTCTCACCCTATCTCCACATTCTCGACGTTTGGACACCATGTATCGGGTTCCTCCTTCTCCTGGTTTTCAAAAAACTCAGCTCCCTCACCACTCTATTGTGGTGAAGTCTGCTATGAAAAAGATAAAGAGTACCAAAAGGCACTCTTCTACCCCTCCAGGAAGATAATGTAGGACTCTGGATGCTTTTGGTAGAAAAATCTTCCAAGCTAGCATGCTTATTGCCAGAATCAATTCATACAGCCTCTATATGGGCATGTTTTTGAAAGAGATTGCACTGAAGATACGTCATTTTCTCCCCTTTATCCCAGAGGATAGAAAGGAGGAGTTCCTTCTTTTGCTAAAGCATACTCAAGATGTTTCAAAGTTCTCCAACAGAGCAGCCTTTGACTCTTTTGAGGGAGCTAGCAGAGCCTCGGGCATTGCCATAGCTGCTCGCAGACTTGCTTGGCTCCAGGCCTCTGATTTGGAACCCTGGGTACAAGATGGCTTGGGCAATCTGCCCTGTACAGGTGAAAATCTGTTTGGCAAGGAGTGGCAAATCAAAGCCACTCAAATGGATGCAGAGAATGCTGCTTTAGATAGACTTTCTAAGTCTACCTCTACCCCTGCCAAGAAAAAACCTTTTAAGAAGCCTTTCTATAAAAAGACCAGATTTTCCACAAATACTGGCCAGCAATCTTCCCAAGTTCGCTTTGCTCCTAAGCGTCAGCAATCTAAACAGGCCAGAACAAAGTCTACAGGGGCTGCTACAGTCCAGCAGTCCCAACCCCCTCAGAGTTTTTGACTTGATTCTAGAGAACTTAACCTTTCTGGCTCTGCAACAACCAGAGCCTCTCACCATTCCAGGAAGGTTAACTCATTTTGCTCCCAGATGGGAACAAATCACATCAGAACAGTGGACCCTCTCTATCATCAGAGAGGGCTACAAACTACATTTTTCCAGCCTTCCTCCCCATACCATGGTGAGAAAATTCAATTCTCCCCCATCTCTCCTGTACCTATTGGGTCAGGAGGTGACCACCCTTCTTGCCCAAAGGGCAATAGAAGAGGTTCCTCTTCTTCAACAGGGGTCAGGGTTTTACTCCCCTTATTTTCTCATCCCCAAGAAAACATGAGGGCACAGACCCATTCTAGATCTGAGAGAATTGAACAAATTTCTATACAAGGAGAAATTCAAGATGCTCTCTTTAGGTACTCTCCTTCCATACCTACAGAGTCAGGATTGGCTTTGTTCTCTAGATCTAAAGGATGCGTACACACATATACTCATCCATCCATCCCACAGAAAATTTCTACGATTTCTGTTCCAGGGAAAACATTTCCAATACAGAGTACTCCCCTTCGGTCTAGCCTCTGCTCCAAGAGTGTTCACCAAATGCATGTCAATAGTGGCTGCATTTCTACGCACTCTGGGAATATTTGTCTTCCCATACCTGGACGACTGGCTCATCCGAGCTCCATCTCAGTCCGAAGCTCAGACTTCCCTGGACCACACCAGACGCATACTGCACTATCTGGGACTCGTCATCAATCTGCCAAAGTCTCAACTCACCCCTACTCAGTCCCTAGAATTCATAGGGGCCTGGCTAGATACCACCACTGCAAGGGCCTATCTTCCTCAGGCCCGTTGCCACCGTCTAGTGCACTTGGCCTCTCAAATTCAGTCCAGAAGCCACTTGACTGCCAGGGAGATGCTACAACTGCTAGGCCACATGGCATCCACAGTTCATGTGGTGCCTTATGCTCGCCTACATATGAGAGCAGCTCAATGGACTTTGTCCACCCAG
The DNA here is from genome assembly GCA_033557465.1 of Ichthyophis bannanicus. Lineage (NCBI taxonomy): Eukaryota > Metazoa > Chordata > Amphibia > Gymnophiona > Ichthyophiidae > Ichthyophis > Ichthyophis bannanicus. The sequence continues at coordinate 124,038,644 of CM066049.1, forward strand.
TGGACCCAAGCATCAGGAGCTCTCTCAGACCAAATAGCAACCTCAAAACGTCTTTTTTGTCTCTCCAATGGTGGATATCCACTCAAAATCTGTTGTTGGGGGCCCCCTTCCAACCTTTGTTACCCCAAGCAACTCTCACTACAGATGCCTCCCAAACAGGTTGGGGAGCTCATCTCCAAGACCTCTCCACTCAGGGCACTTGGTCTCCACAGGAGACCACCCTTCATATCAACCTTTTGGAGCTGCGAGCAATTTTCCTTGCTCTCAAGGTCTTTCATACCCTCGTCATCAACATGACAGTCCTTGTTCATACCGACAATCAAGTAGCCATGTTCTACATAAACAAACAAGGAGGGACTGGCTCTCTGTCGCTCTGTCAAGAGGTATATCTACCTGTCTTTTTTCCAGCTCCTCATGCATCCAGTGCAGAGAGGAACCTACATAAGTTAGATTGTAAAAGAGCTCTTGCCTTTTACATCCACAGGACACAGCAACATCGAAAGTCTTCTCAACTTTTTGTTGCTTTTGATCCTTCTCATTTAGGACTTCGTCTCAAAAAGAACACTATCCAATTGGATTGCTCAGTGTATTTCTTTTGCTTACCAGAGTAAGAACCTTTCTCTGGAAGGCCATGTCACAGCTCACAATGTGAGAGCCATGGCCACATCTATGGCTCATCTTCATTCTGTATCCATCGATCAGATCTGTCGAGCAGCCACCTGGGCCTCGGTTCATACCTTCACAGCCCATTACTGCTTGGACAAGGACTCCCGCTGGGATGCCTTGTTTGGTCAGGCTGTCCTCAGACACCTGTTCCATTCTTAAACAACTCCTGCCCACCTTCCCTGAATGGATGCCTGAGATCCATAGGAAGATGAGGAACCCTTGGAGGGGGATCTCCCCGGCATCTTAGCTAGGGAGTCCCCATATGTGAGGACTCATTCCTGCTTGTTCCTGGAGATAGCACAGTTACTTACCTGTAACAGGTGATCTCTGGGAACAGCAGGAATTAGTCCTCACAACCCACCCACCTCCCCTGGGAGTTATATCTCTCTCTCTCTTTCCTTTCCTCTCTCTATTGTCTCAGCTTTAAACTCGAACTGAGGAGAGTTGGTCAGGAAGGCGGGAAGGCAGCGCGCATGCGCTGTGGGAGGCCCCAAAAGCTTTCCTTTCTGGGAAGCTGGGGAGCTTTCCCGCGCAGGCTCCGTCGGTTCCGACGTACCCATAAGTGAGGACTAATTCCTGCTGTTCCCAGAGATCACCTGTTACAGGTAAGTAACTGTGCTTTATGCTATGAGCACACATTTCTTTGTAAGTGTATTGTCTGTTCTCTTTAAAGTTCAATCACTCTCCATTAGTGATGGGATTCAGACAGAATTAATACCAGAACTGAAAACCAAGGAACCAGCATTTGCAATTTCACACTTCCTATTTCCTTGCAATGTTGTTTTAGTTCTGCATTGCAGAGTAGTGCCTCAGAAGGTGATATTTTACTTACCAGTTAATGTCTTTTCCTTGAGTCCTCCTAGACCAGGCCAGACAAGTGAGTTGTGTTCCCCTACCAGCCGATTGGTGGAAACAAAGAGTCAATGAAAAGCCCAGGTTTCAATGACATCACCACCATGCCTCTATTCGCCTCAGCCACCAGAGGTCCCTTTAGTATTCATCCCAAAGCATATGGAAGAAACACGGCAAGCCTTACACAGCCTCAAAAGTGCGCAAGGAATAATCAACAATCTAGAACTATGTACAGGTAAGCATACACAGAAGACTATCAGTAGAAGATGAACCTGCAGACCCAAAGGCACCGTAGCAGAAAAACAGAACAATACCATTTCAGAGGCAAGCCCTAGACTTATCTAGCAGGACTCGAGGAAAGGACATCATCTGGTAAGTAAAATGTCACCTTCCATATTGTCCTGTTTCACCAGTTCAGACAAGTTGGATGTACCAAAGCTACAACTCCACTGAGCAGAAAGACACAGCAGCTCACAAAACCCTTGAGCCAAAGGCCGTGTCTGCCTGCACGTGAACATCCAAGAAATAATGCTTGACAAAAGTGGAATATGATTTCCATGTTGCTGCCCGACAAATGTCTGCAGGGGCTAAATAGCTCTGCCCCGCCCATGAAGACGCATATGCTCGGGTAGAAGGCGGTGCACAAACCCTCCAGAAACCAGCCAGTTCCACAACAGATATGCAGAGGTAATGGCCTCCTTAATCCAGCTCCCCAAAATCAATGACCACTGCATCACCCTTGCGCGGGCCAGCAAACAGCACAAAAAAGATGGTCGGACTTATGAAAAGAATTTTTAACCTCCCAGTACCGGAGAAGCACCCTCCAGACATCCACAAGGCAAAGATCCTTATCCTCCCCCCTGACACTGCTTAGAGAAGGAGGGCAGGCAGAAATCACCTGGTTAATGTGAAAGGGAGAAAGCACCTTAGGCAAGAAGAAAGGCACAGGCCGAATGGGTATGGCCTCCTCTGAAAAGGACAGATAAGGATCTCGGCAATACAGAGCCTGCAGCTCAGAAATCTGCCTTGCGGAACAAATCGGGACTAAGACTACCGTCTTGAGAATCAAAGGCTCAAAGGGCACCGCCATCAGGGCATGAGCACCAGACCCAGATCCCAGGAAGGGATCACAGACCAGAGAGGAGGATGCAGACATCAAACCCCTAGGAGAAAGCACAAGAAATCTAGGTGCAAGCTAGAGACCTACCAGCCACTGGACCTCCAAAACAGGACAAAGCTTCCACCTGAACCGTCAGGGAGCTAAGGGAAAGACCCTTCTCCAGGCCATCCTGTAGAAAGGCCAACAGAGACGGCATCTTGGCCACCGTAGGAGCCAACTGCTGAGCACCACACCATCACTCTAAGAGGCACCAGATCCACCCATATGCTAGTCTGGTACACCTCAGGCTCCGAGCAGAGTGGGGACCACCATCGGAGAGTAGTCCTTATGCACTAGCTGTCTCCTTTCAAGAACCAAGCCATAAGTGAGAAGGGAACCAGGTCCTCCAAGATGATTGGTCCCTGCTGCAGTAGCCCCTTAGATGAGGCAATCAAAGAGTTGGCATCTGCAGGAGCCACATCAGGTCTACGAACCATGCTCTCCTTGGCCAATCTGGCGCCACCAGAACAATCCTGCCAAGTGGCATTCTACACACCGATTTGCCCCACCAGGTACAGCAGGTGCTGACTTGGCCAAGGCTGGGTAAAGGCATCGACAACCTCTGACCCCATCTTCGTGTGGCAACTGAAGAAGCGGCAAACTTTGGCATTGGATTGGGTTGCCATCAGATGCATTTTGGGGCAACCCCAGGGGTGCAGTCAACTAAAATGCCTCCTGACATGACAGGGTCCAGAGAGTGATGGCTGAGGAAGTCTGTTCCAGCAGTGTGCTGAGCCAGTAATGCTAGGAGGTGGTTCTCTGCTCAGGTAAATAGAGCCATCTCCAGAGCTATGCCAGCACTCCTTGTGCTACCTTGCCAATTGACATAAGCTACTGCTGTGGCATTGTCTAAAAACACTAATTGCCTGGCTCTCGACTTTGGGCTGGAAATGCAGAAGAGCCAACCTGATGGTTCTCACCTTGCGTTGGTTGATGGACTACCTCTTCCATACGATTCCAATGGCCCTGGACTGTGTACAGTCTTAGGAATGGGCTCCACAGCCTGAGAGATTGGCCTCTGTCAGCAGCAGGATCCAGGAAAAATCATCCAGCAGCACGCCCTTCCTCAGATGACAGAGCTGGTGCCACCACTGTAGGCTGGTCTTCACCAACAGCAGGAGCAGGAGCCTGCACGCGAACTCCTGAGAAATCAGGGACAACAGTCAGCAAGGACCGCTGGAGAAGCCTCAGGTGAGCACATGCCCAGGCACCATCTCCATGGTTGCCGCTATCAATCCAAGGATCTAAAGATAATACCAGACTCTGGGAATCTGTGCACACAGAATAGCACCAGGCAATCCAACAGTCTTGTGACCTCCTCTGGCAGAAAAGCTCTGCTCACTCACGTGTCTAAATGTGCTCCCAGAAACTTCAGGGACTGGGAAGGCAATAGCTGGCTCTTTTTGTGATTGATCACCCAGCCGAGGCTTTCCAAAGAGGACACCACTCAGGACGCCACCCGAGATACCTCTGAAAGGTAAAGGGGCCAGATGAGCCAGTCTCTTGGTGCAACAGTGCTGCTGCCATCACCACCATGACCTTGGAGAACATTCTTGGGATGGTGGATAGCCCGAAGGGAAGGGCGGTAAACTGATAATGAGAGCCAAGCATGGCAAAATGCAGATACTCAGTTGTAATTCTTCTCAACGGAATCGGGAGCCCCAAACAAGGACAATGACTAGGTCAAGCCTTGGTACTCATCCCCTGAGAGCTCCAGGCAGAGAATCCATGCCAGACTCAGGCCTGCTCCCCTGAAACTATTTTTACTGGCTTTGCAGCGCTGTGTTTAGGGTATCTGGTAGGCAGATCCTTTGAGAGCCTTCTGTGATCTTTGGGAGAGAGCAGAGGAGATGAGAGGGGGTGCTGAGTTTGTGTGAGGCTGCTGTACTCTTCCAGATCCTTCCAATGTCTGGTTGCTCATCAGGCTGTTATGATAAGAGCACGGAGCTGAACTTATTTTCCCTTCTCCTATGGCTACGAAAAAGACCGCAGTCTAGTGAAGCCTCCCACGTTGCACTCAAGTGAGAAAGCCACCCTCAAGGTGGTCATTCACAAGCATTTAATCACTCTGTTCCTTTCAGTCCTCAAATTTTCTTCAGAGAGGAGAAAATCCATCCACCATCTGCTGGAGACAAAGAAATACTGAAGGGACCTCTGGTGGCTGAAGCGGATAGAAGCATGGGAGTGATGTCATTAGTACCTGAGATGATGTGAAACACATTCCTACTATTAGGAAAAAAATCAGAGGGACCAGGGAGCAGTGGCATTTCTAGACAGAGGGACTGATGCAATCACCTTGTGTCAGGCTTCTGTTAAAAAAACGTGTGCTGAGCTTTAGCACTGAAAGTTAGCTCCCCAAGGCTATAAACAAGCATGCAAATGGGCTGTGCGCAAAAAAATATGCGCTAACATGGGAGAGCTTTTGCAGATCAATGCACATGCACATGGTTCTGTTCTAGCAGCAGCTGTACAGGCACCACATGATTGGATATTCTTTTGCACATGCAACTCCGAAGCTCTACATGAAATTCAGCATTTCAGGAGGTACTTGCGCATAATATCCACACACATGATGGAATATTATTCTGCAGATAAATAATATTGCAAAATTGCTATGCACAGAATATCCCATCATATGCACGCAGGAGAAACGAGCATAAACTTTGCATTGGCCCTGACTGCAGAGCAACAAGTTACTCTTTACATCTCCTCAGACCTTGCATTGACACACACGTGTTCTACTTAGCCTTCTGGTCACCTCCCTGCATGAACAATTGCTCCATTGCCATCCATTTAAATGGATGTAAAAGCACTGTATGCTGCTGTCTGCTCAAGGCTGTGTACACAGTTAGCTCATGTGCAAAACTTGTTTTTGCAGTGGTAGCACAGAAAGGGACCGATGGACCACGTGCTGCACTAAGCTCCAGCATTCTAATACAAGCACTAAAACAAACTTTTACTCCCGATGCAGTAAACTAATGGCATGCAAATGACCTCTGCGCTGAAAGTCTGTGATGTCAGGAAAAAACTGCGCACACTGCAGTGGTAAGATGCAGCCATTTGTTGCATCACGAGTAATCATCTCCCTTCTGTTGGTAGGTTTGCAGAGATGGACTCACACACTGAGAGACTAGCCATTTTGTTTTTTTTGTTTTTTAATCTCCTATCCTGTCAATCCTCTCCCACCTGATTTTCTCTTCCCCCTCCCCAACTCTGTGGATAACCCCCACAAACATTCATCAGTGGCCTGTGGGACCCGCCCCCCTATACTCCTGAACCTCGAAAAATTAGTAGTCTGTGGTTCTGGGTCTCTCCATATCCAGAAGCACACACATGCCCTGGGTACCTGCAGTGTTATCTGGTAGGAGCGATGCACACATGCTTTTTCCTCCAAGTCGCCATCTAGAGAACTGACTGCACCTGGCCCAGCACGGGACTTTACAGGATGCACTGCACAGAGTCAGTCTGCCAGAAGGGCTACCAAGCGTTCTATATTCACTAGTCAGGCTGACCCAGTCTTTGTTTTACTCTCCTGGCAAATATGCTGATGGAGTTTCTGCTTTATTTGAAGGAATTCAAACCTATAAGTCCATGCATATATTAGGGCAAAACCAGGCCTGCAGAAATGGAGGCAGCGGACGTTGTACATTTCAGTGCCCTGGAGGTTCTATCAGGAATCTCCCTGCTCCTTCAGTACATCTCGGAGGGGCTGTACATAAGATTAGAGCGCAGATGTCAGCAAAGGCATGGCACCAAGCTTCAAATTTGCTAAGAGCCTGAGAAGTTCTTTGCTGGGTCAGAGCAGTGGTCCATGAATCCAGTATCCTGTCTGCTAATCCAGGTCACTTGGAAGAAATTCAGCAGTTCCTAAAGGGCAGGTCCATTTTCCATTTTCACTTCCAGCTCCCAATAGAGATTTTGCCTCCCCCTAAGCCTACCTAACTAAACGTTTTTCATAGAACCATCTTCCAGAAACCTGCCTAAGTCTAGGAATTTACTTTTATTTTAAGTGGCGATTTATGCCTTGAGGACATACAGTTCTGGTCAACATTATTGGCACCCTTGCAGTTCAACCCCTTAATGTCCACTATCGCCTAAAAAAAGTGGCCAGTGAAATGCCTTTGAACTATATACGCACACATATTTGACATACAAAAGAATCAAATCAAACAAAACCAATTAAAAAGGAAATAGTAGAAAATAATATAAAAACTGGGACATTGCCGGGACATGACTATTGTCACCCTTATAAACAATTCAAACAGGTTGAACAGAAGAACCACATTTCCAATTGCAGTAAAATTAGACACACCTGTGATCAATTGTCAGTATACACATGACTTGAATCAACCAATGAATGATGGCTCTAATGTTTAAAATGGCCACATTCACTCCCTGTTCCATTTTCACAATGGTGAAGACAAGAGATCTGCCCGAGACAGTCAGAAAAGCAATCATCAAATTTCAAAGCGGTACAAGGCCATCTCCAAAGACCTTGGGATTCCTGTGTCTATAGTTCGCAATGTTATTAAGAAGTTTTCTGCTCATGGCACTGTCAAGAACCTCCCAGGACATAGCAGAAAGAGGAAAATTAATCCAAGTAGTCTTCAAAGGTTAGTGCGAACTGTTGGCAAAACACCACATACAACATCCAAAGAATTAAAGGTTGATCTGGAGTGATGGTTTCAACCCACACCATATGCCACGCACTAAACAAAGGACGACTTCATGGCCGAAGGCCAAGGAGGACTCCACTGCTCAAAGACAAACATAATAACCCATCTTGAGAAACCACAATCCTTCTGGGAAAATGTTCTGTGGTCAGATGAAACCAAACTTGGGCTCTTTAACAATGCAGACCAGCGATACATTTACAGGCGAAGATATGAAGCTTATAAGCAAAAAAAACCCCTTCCTACAGTTAAATATGATGGAGGTTCCATAATGTTGTGGGGCTGTTTTGGTGCCTCAGGAACTAGAGGCCTGGAACGTATTAAAGGAATCATGAAGTCAGAGGACTACCAAGGTATTTTAGAGTAAAAATTGCTACCTAGTGTCAGAAAGCTAGATCTGGGTCAAAGATCATGGGTCCTCCAGCAGGAAAATGACCCAAAAGTACAAACGAATGGTTAAAAAAGAACAAATGGACTGCTTTAAACTGGCCAGCAATGAGTCCTGATCTCAATCCAATTGAGAATCTTTGGAAACAGCTGAAATCTGCCATTGGTAAAAGAAATCCTGGAAACATTCATAAGCTCAAACAAATTGCAGTTGAAGAGTGGGAGAAACTACCAGCAGACAGATGTACGAAACTTGTAGAAGACTACAAGAAACGTTTGGAGGCTGTCATCACTGCCAAGGGTTGTGCAGCCAAATATTAACGAAGGGTGCCATTAATCCTGTTCAGGTCATATTCCATTTTTTTCTCAGAAATTACTATGTCTATGTTGCACAGACATATCTTTTTTGTTGTACAGACATATCTTTTTTGTTGTATACCTTTGAACATACTATTAAAATATTATGATAACATACAGTTGGAATATTTCCAATTATTTCTAAAGATATTGTACATAACATACCTAAAATGCAAGGATGCCAATGTTGACCGCAACTGTAACATGGTATATGATGGCAGGTAAAGACCAACATGGTCCATCTAGTCTGCCCAGAAAGGAGGCTACAGTGGTACTCGCCACGCCATGCAGATTATCTCCCTCTATTTGTTGAAGTGTAACATAACAGATTATATTGGTCTTTATCTGCCATCATATATCTGTTTTTCCCAGTAAGGTGGCTAGAATAGTTGTAACTGCTGCTCTGTGCAGGTAACCCCCCCCCCCCCCGAATGCATTTTTTTAGGGTTGTACCTGCCGCTTCATGCAGGTCACCCCCCTATACATAAAAATTAAGTTTGCTTTGATTCTTATCCACTTGCTGTACAGGGATCCTCTGTGTCTGTCCCATGCCTTTTTGAATTTGGTCACTGTGTTTGTTCCTACCATCTCCATTGGGAGGTTATTCCAAGTATCCACCAACCTTTGAGAAAAAGTATTTCCTGAAGCTGCTTTTAAGTTTAATTTCATGACCTCTAGTTCTACAGCTTCCCCATTAATACCCTTGAAGTATTTAAATGTCTGTATCATATCTTCCCTGTCCCTTCTCTGTTCAGGTCTTCAAGTCTCGTCTCCTATCTTCTACCGCAGTCTCCAAATCATTTTGGTCGCCTTCCTCTGACCCATTTCTAGTCTTTGTATCCTTTACGAAGAGCAATCTCCAAAACTGAACACAAAATACTTGAGGTCTGACCGTTGACTTGCACCTCTTCCTTTCTGCTGGTTATTCCTCTTTGTATGCAACCTATCATAACTTCTGGTTTTGTCATGTCATTTTCTTTTGCCACTTTGAGATTCTCAGACACTATCACCCCGAGAGCCTTCTCTTGATCTTTACATACCAACCTCTCACCCACTATCGTATGCAGTTCCTTTGGATTTCTGTGTCCCAAGTGCATCAGTCTGCACGTCTTAACTTTAAAAACAATAGACCATTCGTCTAATTTTTGAAGATCCTTTCTCATGCTGTCTAGTCTCTCTTTGCGTCATCCACAAAAAGGCAAGCTTTTTCTTTCAACCCCTCAGCAGTATCACTCATAAAGACAATGAATAGTCCTGGTCCCAGGACCAATCCCTGAGGCACTCCACTACTCACTTCCCTTTCTTCTGAGTGAATTCCATCACCCATTACCCTCTGTCATCTGTCAGTCAACCAGTTTCTGATCCTGTTCACTACCTTCGGACCCATCCCCAAACTATTGAGTTTATTGATAAGCCTCCTATGAAGAACAATATCAAAGGCTTTGCTGACATCCAGGTAGATCACATCAATCATATGCCCTCTATATGGTCACTCAGTCAAAGAAATAAATCAGATTAGTTTATCATGAAAGTCCTTTGGTAAAAAAAAAAAAACACAACAAAAACATACAACCTGGGGGACACTTTCTTAACTTGATTTTTGTGGTGAGAGGAGAGTTAACCTGAGAAATAGGACTGGTAAATGTTCCCTTCACTCCACCTCTGTTCATTGCAGGTTAAACATATGCAGCCGTCTATTTAAGTGCATAGTTCAGAATTTCTATAAGACAGCCACACGCCACACTGGTAGTATTGTACTATGACAGGTGCACATGCATGCAGGCTTCTTAATTGTACTAATGATGCTTAAGTGCAATTATATTGAATTCTTGGTGGCTGGTAATCAAACCTTAGAAACCCATAGAAAATGTTCCCTGTAAAATAGTTATCTCCAAGTTATAATGCCCTGTTCAATTTAATTTCAGTTTGTTCAATTTAAACCGCCTTGATATTATGAAAGGCAGTATATAAGAAATGTTAAATAAATAAATAAAATTAGGATCATGGGATAGGAGGCCTTGTCCTTTTGTGGATTACACATTGTCTAAAAGACAGAAAACAGAGTAAGACTGACTGGTCAATTATCCACATGGAAAAAAGGGTCACTGGTGGAATGTCTTAAATGTCTGTATTGGGACTTCTGCTGCTCAACATATTCAAAGATGAGCTGGAGATAGGAGTGACAAGTGAGGTGATCAAATTTGCAGATGACAAACTTATTCTGTCATAAAGACAGCAGAGGATTGTGAGGATTTGCAGAACAGTTTTGTGAGACTGGGGGTCTAAATGGCAGATGAAATTTAATGTGGACAAGTGCAAAGTGATGCACAAAGAAGAATAATCCCAATTGCAGGTAAAACAACAAAAATAAAATACTGGGTTCCAAGTTAGTCACCACCCAAGAAAAAGATCTTGGCATCATTATGGATAACGTTGAAATTGAGCCCAGTGTGCCATGGCTGCTGAAAAGCACATACAAATGTTAGAGATTATTCAGAAAGGGCTGGAGGACAAAACAGAGTATCATTGTGTGTCTGTATAGGTCCTTGTGATCACACTTTGGGTATTGTGTGCAGTTCTGGTCACCCCAGCTAGAAAAGATTCAGAGACTAAACATGTTAGGGCATTTCATCTTAGAGAAAAGATAACAGAGGGGATATGATAGGTTAATCCTTCTGCCCCATTCATGATTACATAGACGACTGTTTTCTATTTAACCAATCAAAACACAAAAACAAGAGGACAGTCCATGAACCTTATGACCAGCAGAAAAAAAACAAAAAAAAGCTTTTTTATACAGTGTATTGGCTCATTTTACATTTAATTTCATGTCCTCTAGCTCTAGAAAATTCAAGAGCAAACACCACACGTGCATGGTATTTAATACGCTATTTAATATGACAATTAGCTAAGTAATATAACAATATGTTAGTGACATTACAATGACAACCGACAGTAGAACAATGCATCACCAACTCTGCCATCATCGCAGCCCCTTTATCATCAGCTGGGAGAGCAACAGTGAAGGCTGGAGAAAAGTCTGGGACCCCTCACACGCTGGCCAGGCAAACATCAGCTCTCTGCCTGACCTGGATATTCTAGCTCTTTTTATAGGCTGTAACAAATGTGTCACAGCTGGACATCATGACTCCTCACGTGAGGTTTTCCCTACAAATATTCTCCATACACATTTGATAAACAGTAATTTCTGACCAGTCCTTCTCCAGCATGTTTGTTCTCAGAGTTAATAAACAATTCTGGTCAGTCATTCACTACATCTTTGGTCTCCGGGCTGGTAAACAATTTGGATACAGCTGACTCAGCATGATTCCTCACATACAGGATGGTTCAAAAGTTTAATATTCCTTGCCGATTCTAAGAAATATTTCATTTTTATTACACACAGCATATAATTAAGTTGTGGAATCTGTTGCCAGGTAATATGTTCAAGGCAACCAACATAGTAGATTTCAAAAGAGAACTGGACAAGTTCCTGGAGGGAAAGTTCATAAGAAACTATTAGTCAGGTAGATTTGAGAGAGCCTTTGCTCATCTCTGGCAATGAACTATGGAAAATAGATCAACATTTTGGGATGTTCTTGGTACTTACAACCCAGCCTGGCCATTGCAGTAGAAAGGATACTAAGCATGATGGATCTTGGTCCGATTCACCACAACTTTTCTTATGTTCCTATGTACTGGTTAGGAAGAAGCTATGTAAAAATTCCAAAGGGACGTGCCAATGTCATAGTAGGAGTGTGGCCTGGGCAAGGCAAAAATCTATACTTTGTTCCCTATTTGAAACGGGGAATACAACATATGTATGACTAAAACGGTGCATATCAGGAGCTACACCTGGTCCCTGGCATGTGTAGCTGAAAGTACATGTCTCAGCCAGCCCTTTACAGGACAGATTAAGGGGATTATCCTCCTTAATCCCCCCTTGTTTATTTCTCCCTCTATATTTAAATTCAGATGGAAATTTCAACCTCTGTAGTTACTGGCCGCCTTTGCTACATGTGTAAAAGTGCGGGCATTTACAGGTGGAAGTTGTGAAACAGCAACCTTCACATGAGTGTCATCACTTACATGTGGCAGGTACTGAGTCGCTGCTGTTGATTTTTCTGGCTGCAAATATCGGTACATACATATGCACTCATCGAATTTTAGAAAAAGGCTCTGTCTCCAGAAGAGTCTTCTAAAATACTGCCAGAATAGTGAATGCCTTAGTCTTAATTCTGATCTTCACTTATTTTGTAAAAAGTGCCTTCGCATTATAAGGTTTCTGAATGCATCTGCTAAGCACTGGCATGATTTGAGGCTTGCCTACTTAAGGGGGGGGTCAAGGTGACTGAAAGATCAACTTTGTTTTGCTGCTGTACTTAGGGATCCTTTTACTAAAGGCTTTAACATGCCTTAATGAAGTTAACACACGTTAAGTGCCCACTGCTCTTTTATTTCGACATACTACTAGCAGTGTCTTCCAAGATAATACCTGATTTTATTGATGTCAGAAGGAATTTCCCCATATGAGTGAACTGTGATTGGGGCGAGGCATTCAGCTTCGGATTTAGCCTGATGAAGGGTCGAGAGAAAGCAGGACCTGAAACATGGCGCTATGTAGCTTACGTTTAGCTCATGTTTAAGTGCATGTTTAAGTTCCCTGTAAAATTGTTATCTCCAAGTTATAATGCCCTGTTCAATGTAATTTCAGTTTGTTCAATGTAAACCGCACTGATGCAGAATAGCGCGGTATATAAGAGAATGTAAATAAATAAATAAACTTGCCGTTCTAGTGAAAGTAATTGACGGCTTTAAAGAATTTTGATGGAATATGCTGCTAGTTATAATTTGTGAGAAGAAAGCAGTGATTCTTTTTCCTTGCATGAACATTGGAGATTGACGATTCGCCTTGAAAGCTAAGTTGGCGTTTTTTACTATTAAATTAGGGGTTCACAGGAAGTGGAGTTCCCTATTTGCTCACTGGTTTGGTGAAGTTGAGTTTGATATTTGCTACAAGAGGGGGTTACCTCTCATGGAAAATTGTCCGACAAAAATAGAGTATATTTGTTTATGTGGAGATAGGGGGTAATAATAGGGAATTTGGCAGTATATATATATATATATATATATATTTGATGTATTTCCCTGGGTAATCTTGATATAGCATTGACTCAATGGCACACGCACACATGAGGAAGAGTGAGAGGCCTGGGAAGAAGGGAGGGATTTTGGATGTAGCTCACAGCGAGATAGTCAGGAATCCTGAATGAGAGAGAGGCTTGGATTAGCTGCTAGTTGACACAGACTATGAAGGACTGAAGCAATGGCTGGCAGAGCCCCAGGAAAAAAAACAACCTTTCACATGCTGAAGTTCTGGTTGCTATGGAAACCGCATCCTTTTCCACCGATACGTTGAGGATGCTAGGCTCACTGTGCTGGGAAACCAGAGGCAGACATAGCATGGTGCAGTGCCAGAAACATAGGGGCAAAATCTCCAGACATTTTCAGAAATTTAAAAAAAAATTAGAAGATTTCATGGCACAGGCAAAAAAATAAATTCCCCATTAACTTATGTGACTGTTCTTTAGCCCTCCCTTGGAGAGAAAGGAATTAATCAAAAATAAGACGTGCATTTTAAGTCTTTGTTAGACAGGATGCTGAACATCACAGCATTTCCTCTGTCGTTCAAATCTGTGGGGGAGAACAATTTCTTTATAAACTCCTGGAGTTTGCAATCATATTACAATTCGGCAGTGGCATGACTTCTCTACTTTAATTAGGTTGTAATGTCATGAGGGTTTTGTTTAATAGTATATAGTACAGAGGGGAATTTCATTTGCAGAAACAAGAACTGGGGGAGGGGCTGGTCAGACAGCCCATTGGTCAGAGCTTGGCTTCCACCTAGGAGACGGAGGGTTCGGTTCCCCACTTGTGTACTTGGAGAGTAACAGATAGTCCCTACCTACTGAAATCTCACCTAGACGTGATTATGGTTATCACAGACCAAGCCTGACGCAGTTTAAGGTTATGGCTGGCGTGCAGAAGAGGTACTGCCATCCTCCAAATGAGAGGAGAGGATAAAGTGTGGATGGCAGGGGACCGCAGACTGAAGATTTCAGTTCCAAACTTTGCTCATGGGGTAATACCACTTGAACTACTGCACAAAGCAAGTCTGCTAATTCGTCAGTTCTCGCCCATTAGCTATATTTAATTTTGACTTAATAAATTATGCTGTCCATTCAAACATTCATGGTAATTTATAGGGTCAGTTGCATCATAGCGCCAGGACCAGCCCGTCCATTGAGCAAGAATGTTTTTTGCACAGGGCCCCACGTTTCAGGGGGCCCCACGCAAAAAACATCTTGCATCAGCAATCAGCCCAGCTAGATTTAAAAAAAAAAACACAAACTGGCTGCCGCTGCGGCAGCAGCAGAATCGAGCACCCCGCGGGCCCCCCCCCCCCTGCCCTGCAGAATCCTCCTCTCAGCATCAACTCCCTCAGCGTCAGCTGCCAGAGCCGCGAAGGGAGAGCTTCTCCTCTCGCAGCTCTATTAATCCCGCCGCGGGGCTGATGGGAAGGGGGACTTGAACTGCAAATAGCTGATGGGGATGGGGGCTTGGAATGGAAATGGGCTGAGTGGAAGGGGGGCTTGAACTGCAAATAGCTGATGGGGAGGGGGCTTGGAATGGAAATGGGCTGTGAGGGGAGGGAGCTAGGACTGGAAATTGGCGGAGTGGGGGGGGGGGCTAGGACAGTAAATGGGCGGATGGAGGGGCTAGGATAGGTTTGGAAATGGGCTGTTGGGGGGTGCTAAGATTGGAAATGGGCTGTAGTGGGGGCTTGAATTGAAATGGACTCATGGAGGGGCTAGAACGAAGTAGGCTCATGGGGGGCTTGGATTGGAAATGGGTTGAGTGGAGGGGAGCTAGGATTTGACATGGGCTGATGTGGGGCTAGGAAAGGACTAGAAATGGACTGATGGGGGGCTGGGATTGGAAATGAGCTGATGGAGGGACTTGGATAGGACTGGAAATGGATGGGGGAGCTAGGACTGGAAATGGGCTGATGGTGGGGCTAAGATAGGATTGGAAATGGGCTGATGGGGGGGCTAGGACTGGAAATGGGCTGATGCGGGGACTAGAAGGGAGCGGATGCTGGGTGGGGCTGGAACTAGAAGGGAGCTGATGTTGGGGGAGGATTAGAATGGGATGGAGCTGGGAGAGTGAAATGGAGAGGGAAAAATATTTTGTGTGGGAGGGAAGACAAATCTACAATTGGCCGGATATTGGGAGAGTAAGTGGGGATTGAGGATGGAGTGGTAAAATTTGAGTGGATGAAATAGGAATGAGGAAAGAGCAAAAGGAGAAAGATTAGTATGTTAAAGCAGATGTAGAGAGAGGATGGAAAAAAACTAGAAGAGAGAAGAAAGGACAAATGGACAGCAGACGATGGAGAGTTAGCAGAAGACACAAAGAAACCAGTAGCTGGAGCAATTGCAACAAAAAAAATGCACAAAAGGTAGAAAAATATCTCTATTTTGAATTTATTAACTGGAATATGTCAGCTCTAGGAAATGTGCATCATTAACGTCTGCGCTTTGTTTAGTACAAGAGGAAATTAATTTATAGTTTTATTTCTACAGTGTTGTACATTCCAAGTTTGGCTTTTGGGGTTCCTAGTTTAATTGTCTTCCTGTTTCTAAATTGTGATTCCTTGTTTGGTGATGGTCTATGTTCTGCATGTGTAACTGAGCTGAGGTATTCTGTTTATGTAATTCCTATTTGACATTGCCACTTGTTCTCTTTCCCCAGTAGGTCATGTATTGTTATTCTCTGAAATGTATTGGTTTAATATTTGCAGTGTTGCCTTTTGATAGGTAGGGTATGGTGCTTTGTGAGTCCTGGTCGTGCTGTTAGGATACGGCGGGTTTGCTATGGGTTCTAAATGGGCAGTGTTTGTAGTAGTTCCTAATGTGCCTGGCGGTTGGCACTGGATTATAGTAATGTAGAAATCTTTTAGTCTTTCTTTATCCATACACTCATTAAGAGGCATGTTTACTAAAAGTTAGTGTATGGTAACATTATGCAAATATTTATGCAAATGAGGCACCTTATGCAAATAAGGTCCCACACTGAGTCTCCGCACATGGCCCCGCACCCCCCTTGGGCCGCCCCCCTGCATAGCGCTGCCTAGAATGATTACTGAATACTGAAGTACAGCAAATTAATCTAGTTTCAGGTTTCGAGTAATACTCCAAAAGAATTCAAAACTTCATTATCTTGGCCTGTATTTAAATCTTTGATCCTGTTTGGAAGCTCCTCAGTAATTACTAGGAATATTAACATTGGACTTTTTAAGATAAAGATGTGGGCAAATGGGGGATTTGTATCCAAGCCTGCAGCACACCTTAAACTCTTGATAATGACTCAATAGCTTCTGCTCTCCAAAAATTGGCACTTTAAGGAGAAAATCAAATCACAGCTACCTTAATTAACATGATATTCACAGTAAGGTGAACGTTTGCTGAGAAATACAATTAGAAGCAAAACAAATCTTTTTTTAAGTGCTCATTTTTTGTGCTCTCTCTTAATTCAATATTTAAAACAATTCATTAAATTACGGCTGAAAAGGGCAACTCTCGTGTATCTCTATTTTGCAAGAGATCATTAGTTCTATTAAATTAACTGGTATGGTATAGACCCCAGAATAACTGTAGTCTAGAAGTGAGACCTCATGAGACTGATTCATCAATGGCTTTTGCTGTACATGGAGAATGAGAGATTGATGTCAACTGAACACTTCATCACATGCACAAGAATAGATGCTGCCAGCCTGCAACAGTGACTAAGTTATTTCGTGCTGTGCCTACTCATGGTCTACATTTGGTACATCTTCCCGGCTTATTTCCCTGCCTTGGCCTTTGGTCTCCATTCCCAGTCCGAGGGACACCAAATGGGTCAGGTTTTCAGGATAACACTAATGAATATGCTGTATGGGAGAGATAGAACTTGTGCAAGGAATGGAGGCACCCTAGACAGGCCATCCATCCTGGCACCTTCCTTGCCACTGCTGAAAGTCTGCGGCAGAGAGCAGAAGTGGCAAATAGTAGAAGGCAGAAACTGCAGTGCAGCACTAGAGAGTTTAGGTGAGCACTGCTGCCACTGTAGGCCATGGAGAGAGGGGCCGCAGCGGTGGAAATGGAGGGCTAGCACTCTAGGTGACCACCTAGTTTGTCTGCTGGCCCTGGGGAGAGATCACTAGCCGTTTACTACCTACATTTATGCAGCTCTCTCATATATATTCATTAGGAATATCTTGAAAACCTGACTCTTTGCTAGCCCTCAAGGACTAGAAGTGGAGGCCACTGAACTCTATACCACCATTCTGCCTTTGTAGGCTAAACAATTAAGAATTCATTTGTGGTCAGCTAAAGTTAGCTGATGCAATACTTTCCCAACAATCATTTTTGGTTGGTCCACAGATGAGCAGCTAGCCCAAGGTTGGTCAGCCCTCCCCAGATAGCCACCAAGGAACCAGCTGTGTAGAAAGTGAATTCTTCCTATACATTTTCCACTGATGTATAGTAAACCTGATATCATCATAGTCGGTTACACCTGAGACACCATAAGGGTTTAGTATGGAAACAAATGGAAAACTGAACTACTGGGTAGCTCATAAAAGCCCAGACAGACACCATGAGCTAAAATGGAGCTAGAGAGACGTGCTTTGCCAGTCTGCATTGGTCTGTTAGTTTCCACTCTGGGTTTTAGACAGAAAGCTGTTTGTTGCCAGTGCTCTAAACCCTGTGACTTTACAAGCACAGAATTCATCATGAAAATGCAGCTTTTCTACTAGAGAAATTCCAAACAGATGGTATTTCATCTGTTAAATATGTCCCCTTTTAATGAAGTTGGACCAAAATTTCCTCAACTGAACACACATGGTTGCCCTCAGCTGGCATGAATAGGCAGCTTCAGATAATTAAGCAACTGTGGCCCTTAATATTGAAGGCTAGAAGTTACACATTCTGTTAGTTTTCTAGTTGGGGAATATAATTTAGTTATTAAAGAAAATGAACGTAAATCATTGAGGAGGGAATGCTCAGTAGTAGTTCAGCACCGGCATGCATAAAGCTAACATATGAGGGAATAAGTATGAGGTCGCCCTCAGTTTCCTGCTCTGTTCCTTCCCGTCTCCATTCTAGTGCATGTACAAGTGCCGTCCCCGAGTCACAGCAACCACTTTGAACACTACCTTAAATCCTCATTAGACAAAGAATAATGCAGCAAAATATGACCTTGAGAATATATCACTGGAATTTAAAGACTGCCTACAAAATCGATTTGCTGCTTTAGATACAAATGACAGAGCTCCGGAAGAGTTATGGAATGACATCAAGAAGGTTGTGTTGGAAGAAAGCGAGAAGTCTCTACAAAAAGGTGAAAAAGCAAAAGCGGCCAAAATGGATGACGGAAGAAACTCTGAAAATTGCCCAGAAACGCAGAGAAGCTAAAGCCAGAGGAGAAAGAAAGACAATCGCAGAACTCAGAGATTTCCAATGTGCAGCAAGACAGGACAAGGAAAAGTACTACAATGACACTTGCAAGGAAATAGAAGCAGAAACTATTAAAGGAAGAAAAAGATCGGCTTTCCTAAAGCTACGAGAGTTAAAGAAAAAGTTCCAGCCTCGAATTGGAATGTTACAAGATGCTCAAGGTTCTATGTTGAATGATGCTAAGAAGATCAAGAAAAGGTGGAAGGAATATACAGAGTTTTTATATGATAAAGATCAAATGGACCAACAGCCGTTTCAACCTGTACCTTATGATCGGGAACCATTGGTGATGAAAGAAGAGGTTGAAGCAGCATTGAAAGCCTTATCAAAGAACAAAGCACCAGGCATTGATAGCATTCCTATTGAAGTATTGCAGCAATCTGATGCAGTTGTTACCATACTTACAAGGCTCTGCCAAGAAATATGGAAGACAACATCATGGCCAACTGACTGGAAAAGATCTGTGTTTATACCAATACTAAAGAAAGGTGATCCAACTGACTGTGGAAATTATCGAACAATCGCTCTGATCCCTCATGCCAGCAAGATTCTACTGAAGATTATTCAAAAGAGACTACAATCATACCTGGAACAAGAACTACCTGAAGTGCAAGCAGGGTTCAGGAAAGGGCGAGGAACGAGAGACATCATTGCAGATGTGAGATGGATCCTTGAAAAGACTAAAGAATACCAAAAGGATATCTATTTGTGCTTTATCGACTATAGCAAGGCTTTTGACTGTGTAAACCGTGAGAAACTCTGGGCCACATTAAGAAGCATGGGTATACCAGAACACCTGATAGTTCTCTTGCGCAATCTGTACATTGATCAAGAAGCAACAGTTCGAACGGAACAAGGAGAAACAGAATGGTTTAAAATAAGCAAAGGTGTAAGACAAGGCTGCATACTTTCCCCCTGCCTGTTTAATTTATATGCAGAACAAATCATCAGAGAAGCAGGATTGTATGAAGACAACAGAGGTGTGAAGATTGGTGGAAGACTCATCAACAACCTTCGCTATGCTGATGATACTACATTACTGGCTGAAAGTGAAGATGATCTGAAACATTTGCTTCTCACAGTCAAAGAACATAGTCTCAAAATGGGCCTGCACCTTAATGTAAAGAAGACAAAGATCATGACAACTGGCATAATCAACAGGTTCATCGTTGAAGGAGAAGAAATTGAAATTGTGAACAACTTTAACCTACTTGGATCAACTATCAATAAAGAAGCAACAAGCAGTCAAGAAATCAAACGATGCATTGCTCTTGGCAGAATGGCTATGAAAGACCTAGATAAGATTCTCAAGAGCAGAGATGTCTCTCTCCATACAAAGATTCGACTTGTTCAAGCCATGGTATTTTCAATAACATCATATGGATGTGAAAGCTGGACAGTGAAAAAGACAGACAGGAAGAAAATTTATGCCTTTGAATTATGGTGCTGGTGGCGAATACTGTGTATACCATGGACTGCCCGAAGAACAAACCAGTCGGTACTAGAGGAGATCAAACCTAAGCTTTCTTTAGAAGCTCAGATGACAAGACTTCGACTTTCATACTTTGGACACATCATGCGAAGAGAGAGATCATTAGAGAAAGACATCATGTTTGGCAAGATAGAAGGTCAATGCAAAAGAGGCAGGCCAGCAATGAGATGGATCAATACAATAACAGCAGCTACGGGTACCAGTCTGTCAACAATGAGCCGCCTGACTGAAGACCGAACACAATTTAGGATAGCTATCCAGAGGGTCGCCATGAGTTGACTCCGACTCGACCGCACTTAACAACAACAACAACATCCCATTAGCTGATGGTGGAAGCCTTTATCATTCATTCTCTTTAGTGTCTGTCAATCTCTAGTGCTCTCTCTTGATATATATGTGGGTATGTGATGTCATATGGTTGAAAACCAAGGAACGAGAGGAGAAGTTGGGCCATTTCTAAGTATGGAATCTTTTAAACTGCCTGAAGCAGGACAGTAAGACCAATGTGTTTGGTCCAAAACACAGCACTGTGTCAGGGAATTCTCTGTTTGAAACTGGACATTGATTAGCCTAAACAATTCATTTTTATGTCTAAAAAGATTAAATTCTTTAAGACTGGATAGATTAAAATGGGCTCAGGTGTTTAAAAACTGTGCTTGTTACATTGGTAGAGGTAAGCAGGGCCTGCAAAAAAAAAAAAATAAGAACTTCATATAATCAGCGGAGCCACTGGCAACAGTGAGAGTTTGTTTTTGAACATACAGTGGCATTCCACGGCACAGGCAGTGTGGCAAACTTACCTTAAAGCCGCGGGTGGCTTGCCACGTTGCCTCTGCTCAAAGACCGGCAGCTGTTCTCTTCCAAGACATAGCCGTGCAATTCCCGAGACTTCAGGCCAGGAAAGTGTAAGAACTTTGCCTATAAAGTCTGTTTATTTATACAAGCAAACTCCATAAGCACAGGAAAAGATCTGTCTTAGGGATCTGAGGACGGGTAACCCTCCCCCTCCTCATCGGAGAGAGAAGGCCCCCGCGCCGAGCTCTGCAATTGCCTCTCTTATATACCTGTTCTCTGTCCCAAACCTCTGTCCCAAAGTTCCAGTGAATTCTGCTTGAATTACTGACGTCATTTGCAGAACTTGCAAAAACCTGCAAAGCCAGAGAGCTTCTGCCAGTGCAACCTTCAGACCCCTCCTATGTTTGTCACCAAGCAACAGATTACTAAACAACAGTTGGTATTTCAAGGTTTGCTTAAGGTCAGCTTATCAGTTGGTCACAATCCCCCTTGTACATGCCTTTCCATTTCCTGGAACTCCATATCATGGCTCTGTCTGTTATCTTCAGGGCTCAGAGTATGCTTCCTGGTTGGCCTGTATTTGGTTGGCCTGTATTTCTTCTGTATTTCTCTGGGCCTATACACTTTGCATGTTCCCGTCCAAGGTGTCTAGTTCCCTAGGCTCTCTCATACAAGGCCACAAAATAAATACTCTGCTTCGCTAGCCCACAAGCGTATCTTCTTGAGCCAATCATATGTTACTGTGTATATTTTTCAGGCAAGTAAGGGCAGGCAGGCAAGGGTGCAATCATACAAAGCAAACCTATAGAGCAGGCTTGAAATCCAGACTTGGACTGATTATTCCTTCAAAAGCACAGCTGCTGGGTCTGGAGTGGAGGCAGTGTGGCCAGCCACCCACGGCTTTAAGGGAAGTTTGCTGCACCAGCAGGGGTGCAGTACCTGGGATGGAGAGCGTTCACCACACACATTTCTAGAGGACTGGATCATAAAAACTGGTTAGCCAGAAAGGAAATGCAGACACTCCTACTGCTAGGCAGGAGCGTTAGGGAATAAACTTCCTTATGGCATCTGAGTTCCTCCAGGTGATGCAGACAGTCACTGACTGGGACAGCATGTTCGGCTGAGTAGATCACTGGTCTCTCTCAGCATTGAATATCCTGGGTGTAGTTTTGGGGGGGGGAACACAGGGGAGAGCATTACCCCCCCTCCCAAAATAAGTTGCCCCGGTGGCCCCAACGCTGCTTCTGCCTGCAGGGATCCGATCTTCCGTGGACAGAGAAGGGGGGGATCCCTTCACTTCTGCCCATGGAGGATGGCATCCCCACAAGCAGGCAGCTTGCCTCTGGGCCACGATCACTACCTACCCCTTCTCTTCTGCCTGTGGGGATCCCATCCCCCATGGACATAAGAGAAGGGGATGGCTGCAATCGTGGCAAAAACCTCTTCTATCTGCCCACGGGAGATCAGATCCCCATGCACAGAAGAGAAAGGGGAGGCTGCGATCGTGGTCCAGAGGCAAGAGGTCTGCTTGCAGGGATCCAATTCTCTATGGTCAGAAAAAAAGAAAGATGGTCTTTTATCATCGGATCCCAGCGGACAGAGGAGAAGAGGGAGGTCGCGTGCTGCAGCAGTAAAGGTGTTTGGGGGGGGGGAGGAAGTGAGATAAAGCCAGGGACAATTTAAAGGGGCAGTGGCCTATTTAGAAAAGGAGGATAGGGGGAGGGAATTTTAGGGCAGGGGATGGGCGTGCTAGGGTGGTTAGTCTGAAGGGTAATAGAGGGGGGCCAGCAGGAGAGGGGTTGGAAGGGGAGGGAAGAGTCCAAGGTGTTGCAAAAAGGTACATTACCCTCCCCCACCCCCCCACACACAGGCACCTCACCTCCAGACCACACAGAGAACCTCCCCAGCTCTGCAGCACATACACTGCAGCCCACTCCCACAGACAGGCACACCAGTGTTACAGCACACACACATGCACTTAATATCTGAAGCTATAACTACTGTGATCTGTATTCTTGTCTAGTGATGCCGCGCAGTATAGGAAATCTGGCGCTGGTCTTGTGAGACAAGAACATGAGACCAGCGCAAGAGACAAGGGGGGGGGGGCGAGGAGGTCACAAGCACTGGCTTCTAAGATGCCCACTGCAGTATTTATGGTGCTGCTCTTTTTTGGGTAGGTTCCTTTATTGTGTTAATTTTAGAAGCTGGTGTCGTTATGGTAGATTTGCATTACAGGACTTCAGTGACTTTTGTAGGATTTTGTTAGTTCACAGTCTGCCTGGTACTGGAGAGGTGGTTAATGAGATGACACCGGAATCTGATTTTTTTCCCCCCTTGTATGTTGGGTTCTATGATGAAATGTCATATCTGCTCTGTTGGAAGATGAGTTTTTCTGCATGCGGATGGTATACATCCAAGGGTGTTGAAAGAACTGAAATACGAGATTTCAGACCTGCTATCAGTAATCTGTGAACTATCATTAAAATCATCTCTAATACCTGAAGATTGGAGGATTGCCAATGTAACACCAATTTTTAAAAAGGATTCCAGGGGTGATCCGGGAAACTACAGACCGGTGAGCCTCATGTCAGTACCAGGAAAAATGGTAGAAACCATCATAAAGAATAAAATTACTCAGCATGTAGATAGTCATGGCCTAATGGGAGACAGCCAACATGGCTTTAGACAAGGAAGATCTTGTCTTACTAATCTGTTATGTTTTTTTGAAGGAGTGAATAAACAGGTGGACAAAGGTGAGTCGGTTGATATTGTGTATCTGGACTTTCAGAAAGCTTTTGACAAGGTCCCTCATCAGAGACTTTTGGCAAAACTAAAGAGTCATGGGATAGGAGGCAGTGTACTATTGTGGATCAGGAACTGGTTAAAAGATAGAAAGCAGAGGGTAGGGCTAAATGGCCAATTTTCCCAATGGAGAAAGGTGAATAGTGGTGTACCCCAGGGATCTGTGCTGGGTCCGCTGCTTTTTGACATATTCATAAATGACCTGGAAAGTGGAATAACGAGTGAGGTTATCAAATTTGAAGATGACACAAAGCTATTTAAAGTTGTTAAAACCCAAGAGGATTGTGAAAAATTGCAAGAGGATCTTGATAAATTGGAAGACTGGGCATCAAAATGGCAGATGAAATTTAATGTGGACAAGTGCAAGGTTATGCACCTAGGGAAGAACAACCCAAACTATGGTTACACGATGCAAGGTTCCACATTAGGAACCACCACCCAGGAAAAAGATTTAGGCGTCATTGTGGATACCATGTTAAAATCCTCGGCCCAGTGTGCAGCAGCGGCCAAGAGAGCAAATAGAATGCTAGGTATGATAAGGAAAGGAATGGAAAATAAAACAAAAGATATTATAATGCCTCTATATCGTTCCATGGTGAGACCGCACCTTGAATATTGTGTGCAATTCTGGTCGCCGTATCTTAAAAAGGATATAGTGATTTTAGAAAAGGTTCAGAGAACAGCCACCAAAATGGTAAAGGGGATGGAAGGATACTCCTATGAAGATAGGCTAAAAAGGTTAGGGCTCTTTAACCTGGAAAAGAGACGGCTGAGGGGAGATATGATAGAAGTCTATAAATTAATGAACGGAGTGGAACGGGTAAACGTAGATCGATTGTTTACGTTATCAGAATATAGAAAGACTAGGGGACATGCAATGAAGCTACAGGGTAAACTATTTAAGACTAATAAAGAAAATATTTTTTCACTCAACGTGTAATCAAACTCTGGAATTTGTTACCGGAGGATGTAGTAAAGGCTGTTAGTGTAGCTGGGTTTAAAAAAGGTTTGGACAAGTTCCTGGAGGAAAGGTCCATAAACCATTATTAAGAAGTGACCGAAGATATCAATGCTTGAACCAATACAAGCATTGTGGAACCTGTGTCTTTTGGAGATACTGCTAGGTACATATGACCTAGATTGGCCACTGTTGGAAACAGAATACTGGGCTTGATGGACCTTGGTCTGACCCAGTATGGCATATCTTATGTTCTTAATAGATGTTCAAAAAGAAAAAGAACTGTAGCACAGTTTCCAACACACAAATAAAATTAGTTATAGTTTATTTTGGTGTTAGAAACTGCGCTGTGGTTCTCTTTCTTTTTGTCCCTTGGCATGTGAGCACCTTACATCTCCACTGTTTTTTGGAGACTATATATTTATAGGTGTCAGTAGTTTTTAATCTTAGAGTGCCAGGCTAAATACTTCAACAGCTACAATTTTTTCTGTATTTTCATTATATAGCCTGGGAATATGTTCCTTTTGTTTCCTTTTTTTCTTTTCTTTTGGCAAAGCCACCGAATGAGAACCTCTGCTCCCTCTGAGTACCTTAGGGGTGCCAGCTCATCCTTCGCCTGTTTGGTATACTGGCTGGCTTCCTATCCATCTTAATTTTTTTTTTTTAAGATAACCATAATGAATATGCAAAGGATGTGCAGATATGCAAATAATATGCAAATGTATCACTCACCCTTTGTCCTTCCCCCCCCAAATGAAGCCATCAAACCACACCCATGGGAACATCTTACATACACAGGCACACATGGAGCGATATTGAACCCATAGCAGTCAGCATTTTTTTCAAATGAGATACCGTGGGCAAAATGAATCCAGATAGTCAGCAAAAGTCGCCAGTTAGAGGCTTTCACTGAACATCTGGTTTCAGTGGTGATTACTGCAATCTTCTGGATAGCTGCAATATTCAACCACTTTCTGGATAGCCAACCGCATAAGGTTAGGCCACAAAAATAGCAGGTCTGACTTTATGTGGCTTTTTATCCAGTTGGTGGACTGAAAATCACTGCTAACCAGATAACACCTGGGACCACCCTCATTCTATCCATGAACCAGGCCTGCACTCTATCTATTTAGCATTTATATAGCGCTGCAAACTATCTGGAGAGTGTTGCTGAAGATCGAGCTTAGCAGGATTTATCCAGTTCACAGGCTCTACTAACTGGTTGCAGTCTTGAAGATCAGGCCTGTTATTTCTCTGGCTACTCCCTGTGATGTTGGGCAAGTCACTTAATCCTCCATTGCCTCAGGCATAAACTTAGATTGTGAGACTTTGAGGAATAGGAAAATATGTACTGTACCTAAATGTAGCTCACCTTGAACTGGAGACAAGGTTTGAGCTAAATCCAGTTCCCTTCCCTCTGTGCGCACATTTCCAGCCACTAAAGTCATGCACACAGTTTTTCAACACATTTGTGCAAAGTCCAAATTCCATCCCTGGTACCACATCTGCTTCTTCTGGCTAAATGCACGGGATAAATGGTATAATGTGCATATATGTTTACTCCTGTATGCCAGAGAATTTTATAAGCAGCCTTTTCTGGGCATAAACATGCTCACAAATGTTTTTTAAAATAAAGCCCAGTATTTCAGGGAGTGCGCCGCCCTGGTGGAATGGCCACCCAGAGGCACTGCATTTGGCACAGAATTGCGTGCTTAGAAAATGTTGAAAACCTGGCTTTTTGAAGAGCTTCTAAAATCACTGTTAATGGGTTGAATATGCTACAATAATTGAGATTTTTAGTTTGTTTTAGTATTTCTTCTTATGGAAAATATGATATATTCTGATTTGTACTGATGATGTGATTTAAAATATATTAAAATTTTGTTAGATTTTAATGCAGTGTAAATTGTTTGTAGTTTTTAGTAATTTATGTAGGGTCTAATTGTTTTATTTTATATTAGGAAGATGACAGCAGAAAAAGACAATATGGCCTATCTAGCCTGCCCCTTTTTTTGCTTTAGAGATAGTCTGTGTTTATGCTATGATTTCTTGAATTCAGATACTGTCCCCTACTACCTCCACTGGGAGACTATTCCACGCATCTACCACTCTTTCTGTAAAGAAATATTTCTGCATATTACTCCTGAGTTTATCCCCTTTCATCCTCATTCCATGTCCCCTCGTTGCAGAGCTTGCTTTCAATCGAAAGAGACTCTCCTCTTGTGCATTTATGCCACGGAGGTATTTGAATTTATTTATTTAACAATTCTTATATACCGCACTATTTGTTATCAGTGCGGTTTACATTTAAACAAAGAGTTTTCAGATCAGAGAAGACTGATTGAATTTACATTATAACAAGGAATAAAACTTGGAGAACATGGGAAACTATTTACATATTGACATGTATCAGGATGGTTGAGGAATGTGTTTGTCATATCTCCTCTATCCCACCTTTCCTCTAAAGTATACATATTAAGATCCTTAAGTCAGTCCTCATATGGTTTATAATGAAGATCACTAACCATTTTAGTAGCCACCCTCTGCATCAACTCCATTCTGTTAATATCTTTGTGAAGGTGCGGTCTCTAGAATTGCACACTATACTCCAAATGAGGCCGCACCAGACTTATACAGAGGCACTATCACCTCCTGCTGGCCATTCCTCTCCCTATGCACCCAAGCATCCTTCTGGCTTTAGTTGTCATCTTTTCTACCTGTTTAGCCACTTTAAGATCATCAGAAACAATCACGCCCAGGTCCCGCTCTTCTTTCACAGACAGAAGTACTTCCCCCCCCCCCCCATTGTACCACTCCCTCGGATTTTTGCAGCCAAAATACATAACTCTGCATTTTCTTTAGCATTACATCTCAGCAGCCAAATTCTTGGCCATTCGTCAAGCTTAGCTAGATCCCTCCTCATGTTATCTACTCCTTCCCAGGAGTTATGCATATTGCAGATTTTAGGTATCATCCGTAAAGAGGCAAACCTTACCCGAAGGCCCTTCTGCAATATCACTAACAAAGATGTTAAAAAGAATTGGATCAAGGACAGATCCTTGTAGCACACCACTGGTAACATCCTTCTCCTCAGAGTGTGCGCCATTTACCTGTACACTTTGTCGTTCATCTTTCTCCATCTCTATTGATATTATACATACATATATATATACATAAATACACACACACACACAATACACCCATACCAACAGCTTTTCTAGTAATATTCACATTATCTTACCATATGGTATCAATCATTTACAGTCAAACCTCGGTTTTCATGATTAATCCGTTCGAAAAAGTCTGACTAAAACCGAAACGTATGAAAACTGAAGCAATATTTCCCATAAGAAATAATGTAAATCCAATTAATCCGTTCCAGACACCCAAAAATATTCACAAAAAATACATTTTATAGAGAATAACTATATTTTTACATACAGAAAACAATGAGAAATAAATATAAATGACTAATGAAATGGATAAATGAACATTTAACATCACTGAAAGCAAGCTAAGTACAGTATTGTACAGTACAGTATGTTAACATCTGGCCTTAGCCACCCCTGACAAGCTGCTGTGCCCAGCTCTCTTCGGAATCACATTGAATTCAGTCCATTAAAATACCTTTACATTATCTGCTCAATGCTTCAGAATGGCAGAAAATCTTAATGATATAGCTTCAGACGTACCCTGCAAGAGAAAGAATTGCCTCCCACATTCATGCAACATCTCCTGCTTACGTTGACAGCTTTTCTTCCCTGCTACCGGGACAAAATCTCAGTCAAAAGACGTTGAAAACCGAAGCAATGCATGAAAACCGGGACAAAATCTCAGTCAGAAAAGACGTTGAAAACCGAAGCGTATGAAAACCGGGGCAAATGAAAACCGAGGTTTGACTGTATAGGTATCTAAAGAAGAACATGTAGCCAAGATAGGAGGCACATTTAGCATTTCACCACTAGTTTTATTCCACTGAATTTCCAGGGAATGACAACTTTATCCAAATCCCCAAGAATGAAACAGTTCTGAACTGATTGGGGTTTAATGGCCTCATGGTACAAGGAAATCAGTGAGCTCTCCCCGCTGAAGCCCTCTCACTTACCCCATAAAGCCCTTTAATCAGAAGTGAATGTTGCAGGCGGTGGGGGGGGGGGGGGGTCTTCTTAGCTTTTGGCTTGTGCCTAAATTAGAGATCAAAGCACCTCAAAGTACTTGTCATCCTAGTCATGTAACTTCAGTCCATTAATATACCTGCTGAGCTGGTCAAGTTTTCCGTTAGCCTAGTTTGCCCTGCATCCAATTAGAATCAAACTGATTACTCTAGTAAATGGGCCACTCACACAGAAAAAGAAAATATCACAGATCTAATCTAGAGATTGCAAGAAAAAAAAAGCAGATTATTCAATGTCATTTCATTTATAGCTGCTCTGCGTTTAAGAGGAAAATTAAACTTTCCGTGCCGACAAAGCCCAGACCTTTGCTGAATTATAATTAATCAAATGTAAAAAGTGAAGCAACTCTGAATGAGTCTAACTTATCATTACAGAATATTTAATTATGTCAACAGCAGTCTTCAGGGAAAGAAATAACAGCAACAGTTATTTTGGAAACAGTTCAAAAAGAAAGTTATTCAGAATTAGATTTGCTCAAAGAACCAAATTTGGTTGCTAGAAGTAATTTAGTTCTTTGAAACACCCTTGATGAAAGTTGTAAATATATTTTTCATGCTCCTGAGTATGAAATTGTAAAAGGACTGATTTGTTCTTTTTATTTCTGCTTACTGTTGACAGGAACTCTATCAACACTTTCTATTTTAGCCTCTGTCCCAGGCCCCTCTGATCCATTTCTCAGCCACACCCTCCTACGTTAAGTCTGAAGATCTGACTCTTAAGCAGCAAGGACAGTCATTCATGTTTCTTAGTTGCTCAACGTTTCTCAAGGTTGATACAATATATGTGACCAAGGGACACAGCTCAGATGTTGCTCAAATCTAGAGGAGCCCATCCAAGGTATCTTGAGAATCAAATTCAAGAGTTTCAAGTAGGCATCACTGCAGAACCTAATTCCTGAAATCTGTCTCCCTCAAGCCCAAGACACAGTTGCTGGGTGCAGTAATACAGCACACTAAGGGGGATGTTTACTAAAGTGCGGTAAGCGTGACTAACGCGCGTTATACGACGTTAACGATCGTAAGTGCCGTATAACGCGCGTACCGACGCACTAACGACCGTTAACGTCATTCTACGCGCATTAACCTTAGTTAACGATCGTAAAGCTCCGCGGCGCGTTAAAACAGCGCAGAAGGTGGAGAGTGGGCGGAGAGAAGGGGTCAGTGGGCGGGGAGAGGCTCCCCTCATACTAACGCGCTGAATTTCAGAGCTCAATTCCAACGCGAATGAAAACCTGTCGTTAAAGGCATTTAAAGGGAAGAGAAACCATTTCCGTCAGCAATGTACAGAAAAACCGGGGAAACCCACAAAACGTGAGCAGTGTGATACATGTGCACAGAACAAAATTTCACATAAAACATTAAAAATGACCACAAGAAACATTTTAAAAAGCATAATTCAGCTGGGCAACAGTGATAGCAATGGGCAACAAGGAACAACACTCCCTGGAAAGCACCAAAATAAAAAGAAATGATGTGTGGAAGGGTCTACGCTCCGCAGACCCTTTCAAAGAGCATTACATTGTAATGGAGCTGTCCTGGGCGTGTGGTGTAATGTTTCCCAATGATATCATTGTTGCCCAGCTTGGTTATGGGTGTGTGCCCCTTTTCTGAGGTCCTTTCTGAGGTTTATTTGCACCTTTGTCTGCATACAAGGTAAATGAGGCCACAGTAAACCTGTTGCAGAGCAGGGTTTCTGACTCGTCAGGCCGGTTTAACTAACTCCAGGGACTGCACTGTCTCTGTGGCCACAATGTGGTGCAACAGACACAGCCAGTGCCTGTAAGACCAGAGGGTCACAGGTTCAAATCCCAGCTGGGGCTCCTGCCAACCCAGTCCCCATAGTTTTACCCACCACTAAACAGTGATAGTAAAGACACTCCTTTATTGCAGAGAACATACGCATGGCCTATATTTTACCACACCAAACACAGACACCAGAAACAGGCACATTACCTATAGCAGAGTCCCGCAAATGCAGTCCTGGAGGGCCCCACAACATTCCGGTGTCATGCTGCCTCTAATAAAGATGCCTGTGCTGCATAGCTATGCACCACCCCCATGGTATGCAGATGTAGCTCATGCATATTTATGAGGGACAGCATGAAAACCCGAACAGTGTTTGGAACACCAGGACTGGAGTTGGGGAACTCTGCCATAAAGCAGCAGCCAACAGGGACACACACACCCACCCACAGGCCCCATTGGCCAATGCCACCTGGAGAGGCAAGACATTGGGCCCTGCCTGTATCTCCCAACACTAGCAGTTGCATACCTTAGCAATGCCACCCTACACCTGGGTATATGGTACACAGCTATCAAACGTTTCCTATGATAACTGGCAGATATCAATTCCTATGTTAAGCACATTTTGCTCATTGAGCTCCACCATAACAATCATTCTGATGTCTGCGGTGTGTGCTGCAGGTCTGGTCTCTGACAGTGTTCACCACCCTGGGGAGTGACCCCCAACAGTATTGCGTACCATATCCATGCCTGTACTGTGCCCAGGACTGGTGTGGTGGGTATGGCTGCTGAACACCTCTATAGTAGCACAATGCTGGCATAGGTGTGGGGGTGGCTGTCTGTCTATCCAGTGTGTGGAGGCTGCAAACACCTTCCACAGCCCACACTGCCAGCAATGTTGCCAGTATTGGGCTGCCAATGTGTATAATGAGGAGCAAGGTACCATGGGTATAGGCCGGACAGGGTGGCCTGGCCAGGGTGCATCTGCACAGGGCATAGGGCAGTGACAGGCACATTGCAGTGCCCGGCCACCACCTACACAGACAAGGTGACCTCAGTATATCCTGCTGAGAGATCACTCTCACCCTGACTGTGCAGTGACCACAGCATGGCTAGGCACTTCCATAGTGCTATCTAGTATTTCTCTCATGTGATAAATATGGGTTTCCTTTTGGGGCCCAGTCACTGATGTATCTGCTTGCTGTGTATGCTGGCCTCCCAGTTCTGGGTGCAGGCATCTCCACTGGGCACTAGCAGACTGTTTGCAGCTGGTAGGTGTTGTGATGGAGTGGCTGATGGCTTGCACCAGGGGAATATCAGATAGTGGTGGGGTGCAGCCTAATGTCTGTCTGCTATTGTGTTATGGCTGTGTACAGAGCTGCATTGACTGCCCTGTGGGGTGTCTGTTCCTCAGCAGGACTAGGGTTAATGTTCCCCTCTACTGCCACCTTTGCAGGGAGGTAGACTGTGGATCTTTTGATGGGAGACCCTGCTTGCCACCCTCAGCCCTGGGGGAGGGGGGTGGTGGTGCATGGGGGCTACACCTGACTGAAACAGACAGAGATGTCCAAGGTGGTCCTGCAGAACCTACCTATCTCACACATTAACACTGCTTTGGACCTGCGCCATGGACGGTGCTGTGGACCTGGTGCTGGGCGCCTCACTGCACCCTCAGGTTGAGCACAGTACCCGCACAATGTGACGGTGTGTAGCTACTCTGTGCCAGTACAACACACGGTCAGTCCCCCCTACCAGGCCGAGGTGCTGTGGGGGTGCATTCCCCATGGTGTGTATCTGTGGACAGCTGATTTGCATGTGCAGTGCATCATGGGTGTGACTGTCACAATCCAACCCTGTGAAACCCCAGCACCTGCTCACAGGCTCTGATAAACCATAGGCCATCACACGTACATCTGCTAGCATAATGCATAGGTGCAAGACACCCTACAGAGTCTGTAAAATAAGATGCCCACACTGGTAAAAACACACGTACCCACGCACGATTGTACGCGCGCAGCTACGCACGGAGCTACGCACGTACCAATGCACGCAACCTCGCACGCACCAATGTACGTGGCTAGGCACACTCCGAGGGTGTTTTTCTGACACCAATACTCAGCGTAACGAAAAACATGCCTCCTCTTTCCCTCTGTAATGTACAGGGTGATGCCTGGGACAGCCTTCTGCGTTAGGCACACTGGGGACTCGAACCCATGCTGCCTGTAACAGCGGTCAGTACCGTAACCATTGTGCTACAGCTCTGTTTCAGTGCTTTGTGTCTGTACGTCTTCTTACGATTAACGCGCAGTAACGCGGCACGGCGCCCGGTAACGCTCGTTAATTTTTCTAACGTGCGGTAGTGGTGATGATGTACCGCCCATGTCCTTATTTGGGGTTTCTTTCACTACCGCGGCTCCTAACGCGAATTGCACTAACGCAGTTTAGTAAACATACCCCTAAGACACTAAAGTGCTTTTACTAAAGCCTGTTAAGTGGTTAACATGCATTTTGATGCACAGAAACTGCCCATGCAATGGTTACCATGCAGGCATGATAGTAACGGTGCGCTATTTCCTATGGTAACTTACATCGCACGATGCGGCGGGTTGGGGCGCACACTGCATTAGCCCGGGGGCAATGGCCACACACTGTTCATGTACCATTAAGTGCACCTTTAGGGTACCTGCCAGGAACATGCTGGCTACACCCCTCACAGTACCAAGGTGGTTCTGTACTTACCGCATGTAAGTTTTAGCAGTCAATGTGCATTAAATGCAAAACCTACCAGGATTTGGTAAAAAGGTCCTTAAGCCATTCAAATCAGTAGTCTCTTAAGGAATATGTTGAGCCATTACAAAAATCTCAGCTTCCAAAATGACTCTCTTTTCTAGCATAAAGAATAAAGGCATTTCATGATTTCTATAAAACACAGAAATAAAGACATACCTAGGCAACAAGCTCAAACAATGAAGAAATCATTAACTGTAACATTTAAGCTAGTGTGGTAAAATTTGAATTACTGAGGCAGACCATATATGCGTGCTTAGGTTTCCATTTTAGTTTTGAGCTGGTTGCAGTTCAAGTGATACAATCGGTGCGTCGGAACCAGAAGACCCGGTCCATCCCACGGGATAGGTCCCTCCATGCGTTAAAGCTGAGAAATTCTAGAATTGGAGGGGAAAAAATCTTTAAGAAAACCATTAACTATTTTGTAACTATAAATCTGTTTTTAACATCCCCCACCCCCTTCACCATTGTAAAGTTATATTAATGTTGATGGTGGGTTGGGGATCACATTTTAATGCAGGGGTTCTCAACCCAGTCCTCGGGGGAACACCTAGCCAGCCACGTTTTCAGGATAACCACAATGAATATTCATAAGAGAGATTTGCATATAACGTAGGTAGTGCCTGCAAATCTTTCATAAAGTGGACCATTTGTTATCAATTGGCAAATTATTAAATTCATCTGAAGATGTCTCTAGCAATAAGTTCAATTCAATTGTTTCGTCAAACAATGAATCTTTCATGGCAATGAAAAAGAAAACCTTATAATTAATGTTTCGTCCCTCCATTTTTTGTACAATTAATGAATAAAAATAACTTCATTTGTATTATAATCTGTCAAAATTTCACAGAAATTCAGGACAAAATCAGGATATTTTTAAAATCAGGACAAGCTTCCAAAAATCAGTACAATCCTGATAAAATCAGGACTTCTGGAAATCCTAACCAAAAGCTAAGAAGCATAGAATTTGAGATGACAGCTAAGACACAAATGACCCTAGGAGGTTTCTCATCATTTCTTTTTATATAACCAAAAGAACTACCATATTTCACAAATTTTCCCAGCTTTGTATGTTTATTTCCTTTCACACATTTTAAATGCATTGTATATGCGCTAAAATGTTGTTGCATGTGTAAATCGACATCTGCACATTAATTCATAAGTATGGACATGTACAAGCAATTTGAGCGCACACAAATATTTTGGTCATTCGAATCAAATGTGCGCTACACAGTTTTCCTTACTAGTTGAGACAAGCTGACTGTAATGTTACATGTTCAACTGGTTCCACTCCTACCTTGAACACAGGACTCTACAGGTACGAATTGGCGAAAAAGCCTGCCAGCCATTCACACTAACACAAGGAGTTCCGCAAGCATCGGGCTTATCTGTACTCCTCTTCAACATCTTCCTCCAGCCCATATGTAAAATCTTTCAAGACCACAATATCCAATACCAATTATATGCAGACGATATAATGTTCTTCACCCTCTTCAATATATCAATGGCAAACTTCACCAATATTAGCAACTGCTTTACCAAGCTAAGACACTGGCTCCACCAACACAACCTTATTAACCAAGCTAAAACAGAAGCTCTCCATATTTTTTCCAGTCCATCCTTTGCCGCCCCCCCCCCCCCCCCGACATCCATTGTACTCGGTAATTACACTGTCCCTGTCAAGAATGAAGTTAAATATCTTGGCTTAATAATCGACCAAAACCTTGCATTCCAAGAACAGATAAGAAAAATAGCGATAACAATTTACACTAAAATAAGAATCCTGAGAAACCTCCGACCCTTACTAAACCCAGACTCCTTTTGTACTGTCTGCCAAGCCGTTACCACCCCCACCCTTGACTGTTGCAACCTCATTTATCATGGTCTCCTAAACAGTATCTACCCCCTCCACATGGCCCAGAATACAATAGCATGCCTAATCACCAACACATCCAGACGAGCCCACATCACCCCTGTTCTTCAGGACCTCCACTAGCTCCCCATGATGACCAGAATAAAATGCAAAACCACCACACTGATACACAGTCATACACAATGAATCTGCCCTCTGTCTACTCTCCCTTCTCTCTAAACCAGACAGCACCAGATCACGTAGACCTAACATTGCAAACATCCTAAACATACCATTAGAAACACAGAAACATGAGAACAGAAAAAGACCACATGGCCTATCTAGTCTGTCCTTCCATATCAACAACTACAACAGTCCCCTTTTTACCTTTAGAGATCCTCTGTGTTTGTCCCATGCTTTTTTGAATTCAGTTACAGTCATCTCTGCCACCTCCACTGGGAGACTATTCCACGGATCCACTACTCTTTCCGTAAAGAAATATTTCCACATATCACTCCTGAATCTATCTCCAAGATCATCAGAAGTAAAAGACCAAACAGTCCACCTGCAACTGAGCCTTCTCCCTATACGCCCCCTCTGTATGGAACGCCCTCCCTTCTGACCTAAGAAGTTGCTCCGACCACTCCAAATTAATTAATTAATTTGACAGGTTTTATATACCACTTTATCATTTCAATTAAAGCAGTTTACACTGAAACTTAAACTTGGTAATGTACATTAAACAGGGACATTGAAAACTTGGATTTTGCTGAGGCAATGGAGGGTTAAGTGACTTGCCCAAGGTCACAAGGAGTGCCAGTTGGAATCAAACCCAAATCTCCTGTGTGCTAGGCTATTGCTGCAATCACTAGACTACTTCAACACTTCTCTTTTCTAACTCCCAAAAACTAAATGATAGCACAAGGGATTTTGACTGTGGTGAAGACACTAGCTTAAGGAGACAGCCCAGAATCTGAACCAGATACCATGTTCCTCTTCATTTTTTGCACTGGAAAATGAATCTTTCTATTTGTGGAACAGCTAGCCCTTGGGGCAACTGTACGCCCATGCTGCCTTGCCAAGCCCAGATATATATAAGCAGTAGTATATTCAAGTCTCTAGAGCAAGTTAGTCTTTGGTGCCTTTGCATAAACTAGGGTGTGAATGAGAGACAGCTGCAGTATTGTTAACTGAATCCAAAGAGCAGATTGACAGTAATGACTTTCAGTCACCAGTGACCTGAGGTGGATTTGAACTGGCAAGTTAGAGGTCATTGGCCATGTGCCAATCCATTTTGCCATCCAGTCTACACAAGCTCATCCCCCTCATAAATAGCCGAGGTTCCTGATCCTTAACCTTCAGATCCTGAATGACAGGCAACCAGGTCTCTAGTGTAAACTCAAAGAAATGCAATTAGACTTTCATTACTAGTGCAAGGAGAAAGGTCAATATGAAAATCCTCAGTCTGACTTATTTGCTTAAGGCTCTTCTCTATGAAACTTTATTAAACCAGAATGAATTCATATTTTATTCTTTGTGCTAAAGAATATAATGTCAGCAGAAAATAGTGAATGAAAGTCAAAAACATGCCATTCAGGAAAGCACTTTTCCAAAAGATATCAACGAAGCTCCATCAGGAGTATCAGAGGTCAGAGTCTTTTATGAAAGACCCTTTAAATAAGCACACACCAATTTCCTACACTGAACTACCTTTGCACTTTGAAGGAGAAATATAAAGCTGAAATTAATCAGGGTCAGCAAATTGGGCATTTGTGGAATTTCATGTTCATTCGTCAGGTGGACTTCATAAAGACATCCATTTACACTGTCTTCAAACCCTACCTGCCTTTGACCAGCAGTGCTCACAAATCAAGATGACTATAGTGATGGACACAAGGCAAAAGGTTTAGGTTCAGCTGGGCTTCCCCCCAATTTTCAGACTTTTTAAAATCCATTTTACACATTCGTTTTAATGAAAAAAAAATACGTTAACACATGTTAACATACAGTATGTTAGATTGATTTAGGGGAAGGTTTACTAAATGCACTACTGGTAACCTAGCGTTTAGCATGTGATAAGCGTGATATGCTAAAAGGCAGCACAGATCCCGTGCTAAAAATCCCAAGCTAACTAGGCAGCGCACGATGGGGCGGGACTGGGTGGGGAGAGGGACAGAATGGAGGAATTGACAGCAGTTCACAGCACGAGCATTAGTAGCTCGCACTAATTTTGCTTGCTGCCCATAGCATGGGTGCACTTAATGCCTCCCAATGGGGTGGCATTAAGTGCACTCCCATGCCAGCTTGCATGGTGCTGCATCTTTGTACCACATTAAATGCAGGGGGATGGACGCACTCTCCCCCACACGCTGATAATGACCCAAATGCACATTACTGGTGAGGCTTGAGGAAACCTGCCCTTGGTGCACTAAAGCACCAGGCATTTGGCCGGTGGGCATTGAAACGCTCTCCCTTTGGAGTTGTGGGTCCAGGTCTTGCTGCTGACCTGGTGGTTTGCCGGTGCCTGAGTGGGCCGCATAGTCAGAGGGTGGGGGTATTCCCTATGTGCCTCTGATTTCTGAAATAATTGTTCCTTTTTGTTGCCTTTACAATTGTATTTTTTGTGTGTTCTTTTCTTTTTGTAAGCCCTTTTGATTGAGTTGGTCTCTCAGAAAAGTGGTTAAAACCCTTGTAAATAAATAAATAAGTGTGCTTACGAATGTACATCCTTAGAAGGCCGTCACAGTCACTAAATAGTACCGTGATACCCAGTTATATAATATATGAAGCAGGTCATTTTAGAAGGCTTCTGGACAATTTGCACATGG
Organism: Ichthyophis bannanicus; assembly: GCA_033557465.1. Lineage (NCBI taxonomy): Eukaryota > Metazoa > Chordata > Amphibia > Gymnophiona > Ichthyophiidae > Ichthyophis > Ichthyophis bannanicus. The sequence goes on from CM066049.1 coordinate 124,076,728, forward strand.
AGATAGCCCTATGGTCTAAGTAGCAATTTTAAAACAGCCGCTACTTACAGGTTATACCCACGTTAGAGTTTTGAAGAGGGGGGCTTGTTTTGGGTGGGTCTAGAAGTATGCATATATTTCCTATTTTGCACCTGCAATTCCAATACTCAGAAATCTGGTATTTGAGTGTACAACCCCAAGTGATGCTGTTCTTTATTTTGAATAGTTTTGTGAAGTGACTTTTCCTCCTCTACGTACTACCCACACCTCTGTAGGCACTTTACAAACCTTTTATAGAATAGCTTGCACATTTTGAACATACGGACTTGTACGTCTCTTTTCCTAACTCGATGGGTGGCTTCACGTGTTCCTCATGTCTGTCCAGACAGAGGTGTTACTCCTGATGGCCCAGTAATTATGAGTATCAGCAATTCATGTAAGAACGTAAACTAAGCTTAACTGGTACCTTATGGTTAAACCAATGTAACAGGTGTACAAAAAAGTCTCCCTGTCTTCTGTTTGCTGAAGAATAAAATCAGTGAGCTGGATATTTATAACAGCTCCTGCAAACTGCTTATGCGGTGCCGACTGGGGCCACTGGATAACCTTGCAGACTGCCCCAGCAGTATCTGATAATTCCAGGGCAAAGCAGCACAATCTGCACACTGGCAGTTTCAGCACCACTATGCAGATAACTTTCTGCATAACTTAGGACAGCAAAATATCGGCTATAGTGGAGGCAGTCACCATCACACCTGGATATCCAGCGCCAACATCTGGTTACCAGCCAGGGCTGAATATCTGGGCATGTCTTTAAACACCACAGCCTGTGTTTAAAGGGAATGCTGACTACAATGTCTAAAAATCAGCCCAAACCGTTCTCTTAGGAAAAGGTTTTACCTGAGGAATAGTGGAGAGTAGAGGGACAGCCTAGTGGTTAGGGCAGGGGTCTGGAAGCTAGAGAGACCAAGGTTCAAATCCCACAGCTGCTTTTTGTGACCTGGGCAAGTCATTTAACTCTCCATTGTCTCAGGTACAGACTTAGACTGTCAGCCCTCCATGGCGAGGGAAATACCTGCTGTATCTGAATGTACTGGTAAGGCAGGAGCTACAATGCAAATATTTAAACAGTAATAAAAAGGTTGCATAGGCCCAGCCTGATAGCTCAGTGGATATAATCCTGAGCTGGTTTTCTATTCCTAGGGCCACTTGTGAACAAATGTTCACAGCCCCCAGAAAGAAAGGAGCCTTCATTATCTCCTAACACCAAGTGGTCGTATCCAGAGTGAGCGTACTGCAGGTTCCAGATGGAATGACGACATTTAGCAGTCCATGGCTTCCATGTTTAGGACTTATTTTATTTATTTTTTTAAAAATACAAATCGGCTTCAACTGATACAGAACACTGCGGCCTGGATCATTACTTATACTTCACGTCGAGAACATATCACAATTCTTATTCAGCTTCACTGGCTTCCTCTTGCCTACCACATCCATTATAAAATTCTCACCTTGACCCATCACATCATACACACAAATGTTTCTCAATATCTGGCCAACCTCCTCCAGTTTCATACCCCCCACCCGCAGCCTCCATTCAATTCACATTAACCGGTTGGTTCTCCTGTCACCCTCTCATGCTAACCTTCAGTCTACCCGTCACTCTGCCTTTTTCTTCCTAGCCCCCTCCCTCTGGAACTCCCTCCCTTCTGAGGTACATCAAGAACACTCCTATCTCAAGTTCAAGAGCCTCCTGAAGACCCACCTCTTTCAAACTGCATTTGATCTGCCTCTCACAACTCCCTAACCTTTTTATGACCCTTCCCAAGCCTCATGTCTCTAATGGTTCCTTTCCCTTTCTCTCCGATTGTACTGTCGCTATCCTGTCATACATTGGAGTTCCCTTTCCTTTCCTGGCCTTTGGCCAATGCCTTTTATTGTATTCTATATTTGTAAACCGCCCTGGTGTTATGAAGGAGCGGTATATCAAGAAATCTAATAAACATAAACAAAGGAAAAACTTTGGGTTAACTGTGAGTGAAGCCCAGCAGAGACAGTTTTGACTGGGCATTAGCGAAGATGAGTTTGGTTCAGAAGGGATCTGCATGGCCATCACAAAAGGCTGATCAAACACTTTACCACAATGACCAAAAATCACTGAATCAAAGAAAATAGGGCTAGAATTAATATGAAGGGGTCACCTACTTCAACATTCTAAACTGTTCGTCATCCCAGTTGTGTTTGTCTATTCTCCAAAAGAGAGACTGTTCTAGTGCCTTCCCCCTCATGTATATATGACTCTGCGGGTCATTTAATTTTGAAAAATAAAGTAAAAGAGGGCATAAGGAACAGAATAAGAGCCCAGTACAAGATTGTCCTGGTTAAACTTGAAAGTGAGTTTCTCGCTTCAACATTTTGAACATATCCTGCTATACAGGGCACCATGATAAGATCTTAGCTTAGTGCAGTGCAGCAGCTACTAAAGGTCGTTACTGCAAGGTCGTTACATCAGTCAAGATAGCAGGGAAAAGACCCAAGGCTGAATAATTTCACGATTTTTCCTTCCCACCAACCTGATGCTCTCAGGATCAGGTTGCAAATTAAAAACCTTTTCTGTCAAGGAAGCTAAGCATTAGTGGACAGTCAGATAGCAATATATTTGCTATGGTACGCCCCTTTGTAATCTTCTAAGACTAATGAATTGAAACTTTCCTGTATAGACCTCATGTTGGAATATGTTTTTCTGCCAAAGCTGAATGAATGCCTTTCCAAGGACAATTTAAATCTCTTTTCAGACTCTCTACGGTGGATAAAAGCTCCTTTTGTATTGTCATGGATTTTCATCAAGTGCCCGTAAAGTGAACCTCATTCAGTTGCAGAGTAGAGGGGTGAGGAATGGAACATGAGAAACTGGTATATACCAAGAATATACATATGGAAAGTAATTTTATAAATTCTAGTGGAGCTGATGCTCGTTAGTGCGCATATTATTTGAGGCCTGTTTTACATAAAAACATGAAAGCAGAAAGACCATATGGCCTATCTAGTCTGTCCTTCCGTATCAACTACTATAGTCTCTTTTTTTTCCTTTAGAGATATTCTGTGTTTGTCCCATGCTTTCTTGAACTCAGATACTGTCCTCATCACTACTTCCACTGCGAGACTATTCCACGCATCTACCATGATTTTTATTAAGAAATATTTCCATATATTACTCCTGAGTCTATTTCCCTTTCACCCTCATCTTAAGCCCCCTGGTTGCAAAGCTTACTTTCAATTGAAAGAGGCTCACCTCCATGGCATAAATGCATAGGAGGAATTTAAATATCTCTATCATATCTCCTGTATCCCGCCTTTAACGTATACATATTAAGATCTTTAAGTCTGTCTCCATATGGTTTATAATGAAAACCTCTAACCATTTTAGTAGCCACCATTTGCACTGACTCCATCCTGTTTATATCATTTTGAAGGTGCAGTCTCCAGAATTGCACACAATACTCCAAATGAGGTCGCACCAGAGACTTATATAGAGGCACTATCACCTCTTTTCTTCTGCTGGCCATTCCTCTCCCTATGCACCCAAGCATCCTTCTGGCTTTCACAGTCACCTTTTCTACCAGTTCAGCCAGTTTAAGATCATCAGAAACAATCACGCCCAGGTATCGTTCTACTGTCATGGATAGAAATACTTTATCCCCTACACTGTAGCACTCTCTTGGATTTTTACAGCTCAAATGCATGACCCTGCATTTTTTAGCTTTAAATCTCAGCTGCCAAATTCTTGACTATTCTTCAAGCTTAGCTAAATCCCTTCCTCATGTTATCTACACCTTCCTGGGAGTCAAGTGTATTGCAGATTTTAGGTATCATCCGCAAAGAGGCAATCCTTACCCAACATTCCTTCCGCAATATCACTAACAAAGATGAATCGGACCAAGGACAGATTCTTGTGGCACACCACTGGTAACATCCTTCTCCTTAGAGTGAGCTCCATTTACCTCTACCCTTTGTCACCTCCAACTCAACCAGTTTCTAATCCAGGCAATCACTTTAGGGTCCATCCCTAGGGTGCTCAGTTTTATAAAGTGAATGACGTGCTTATTATATTTTATAGAAAGGGCGCCCGAGTGATGTAAAAATGCCTAGCAAACTAGTCACGAGCCCTCTTGCCTGCTCTAGGGGCTGCTGTAAATGCCTGTGTGTAAATTTTGCAGGAATGTGCACGAGTTATACTATTTTAGAACTTGTGCATGTAAATTTGCTCTGTACCTGAACTCCATTCCCTGTGCACGCCCACACTAAAAGGACCCGTGGTCGATCTTACAGAATAGCAACCGGCTAAAGTGGCCATTTAGGTGCCCATTTATGCACATAAGTCCCTGAAAATAGTGGCTTACACACATAAATGGCATTTATCTTTACAGGACAAAATTATCACCTTGCATTATACATACTTTTATTTCAGGTGTTCTGAATAGCTAGTCTTTCCAAATGTATGAGGTAAAAAGAGAAATTTGGCAGTAATGTTTTCTTTATCTCATATACCAGAAGTGGTGAGGTTGTAGATGGCCCTTGACTTGTAAAATTCATGACTTGCTCTGCACGTCTTGGGTCAGTAGAGCATGAAGGCAGGTGAAAGGCCATCAGCACCATCTCAGCTGCCTGGTTTTGCTAAAACTATTTCCTTTATATTATTGCAGATTGCACATACATCCTTACTCCATTGCGGACTACACCTCAACTTAAACAAAGTCTGTTGCAATCTGGTTCTCTAGGAAAGAGCACCTCTCCAAGCTAGTACCACAAATCCTTCGCTACTCCCTTAACTCTGCCTAATACAGTTTCTATATTTGGACTAGAACGAGACTTAGGTTTGACCTTTGACTAGCACATATCTGCTTTGGTTTGCTCCTTTTATATACTAAAGAGAATAAGGACGGTAAGTTTTTTAGTTTGATGCTAAAGACTTGCAGTGTTTGATACACTCTAATTATAAAGCGACTCAATTACTGTAATTTATTCTCAGGCTTGAGTTCACAAACAAGGCTGCAAATGATTCAATAAAAAGGTTTCTCTCTAAGGCTAGGAAATGCCATCCCATGACGCCTCCCTTATTTAAATACCGTTTCCCATTTCAGAACCCTGCTACTGACTCGTGCCCCCGCTTATCTCGCTTCTTCGCTCACACTCCTCCGCTTTCTCTTCCTTCCTTCGGTGCCAGTGTTAGACGGCGCTTCTTTGTCTTGCTCCGCTGACTTTACGCTCCAGCATTTCTTATAACTAGTGGTCGAGTCCCTAATTCCAGGGTGATTACTGTTGGCTTGATTTCCGGAGGCTTCTGCCTTTTCTGCCTCAATCCTCCCCTCCGATTTGTGTCTGTTCATGAATAGGATTTCCTGCTTTATTAGCTATGCTTTTGGGTCTTAGCCTTTGTTATTGTGTCTTATTCAAATTAAATCCTCCCTTAATATCAGAATTGTACACTGCTTCAATGTGCTACAAGAAAGGTGGTTAATCAAGTTTAATAAAATTTGCCACCGTCTCCTAAGAAAAAAAATTTTCATTTTTATTTTAAGTTCATGGAATATGCTCTGGTATGTTTCAGAAGAACAGCAGCGATAAACTAGAGCAGAGGTTCTCAACCCAGTCCTCAGGCACACCCATCCAGTCAGGTTTTCAGGATATCCACAACTAATATGCATATGAGAGATTTGCATACAATGGGGCAGTGCATGAAAATCTCTCTCATGCATAGTCATTGTGGATATCCTGAAGACGGACTGGATGGGTGTGCCCAGAGGGCTCTGTTGAGAACCACTAGAGAACCTTGGCAAAATATCATCCCCTCTTTTTCCTTTTACAATGTAATTATTGGGGGGGGGGGGGGGGGGGATTTGTAACTAGCAGTGTTTACATTCATTACGCCAGTGGAATTCTGATGGCCCATGTGCCTGCTGAACCACCCCATTGTTGGGACTGTGCGATTGATTTCCTATCCAGGATACTATAAAGGATTTAGGCAAGGCGGGTTACAATTAAAATATGAAATAAAAGAACTCCATTATGTGCCCAGCAAAGGCCAGAATTGATGGGGTTATTAGAAGTAACGTTTCAGTCTTTCATGTATTAAACTAATGATGGTGAGAAAATATACCCAAGTTAAGAAAAAGAAAACTGATATGGGCGACAGAGGCGGCAAAAAAAATAATCACGTAACTGCTGATCAACTGGACGCCGAGAAATCTAATTGCCAAATTGATAAAGAAAGGAAAGACTGGCTTATGCTTTCATCCTTCTGAAATTGGAGCAGACAGACTGAACAAAACAAAATTAAAAACTGAAAAAAAGAAAATAAAACAGCCAAATTAAGGGAGAAATCTATTAGCTGCTGTACATAGAATTACTAGGTAGCGAACATCTCATGTACCTCATCCATCTGCTCTGAAGAAAGAGTTGCTCTGGTTTCTTTTTCTAGAGAGCTAGCGAAATCCGTCTTGAGGCAAAGGCAGAAGAAAAAGACTGGCCTGGCTAGGGGCGGGCCGGGGAGGTGGGACCACATCGCACATGCTCAGAGAAATCTGAGCTCTAGAGAGCACTTCCGCCATGGCGCCGTCGGATGACGTCACCAGGTGCGGCTGACACATCCTGCTTGTCCAAGGAGAAGAAAGAGTTGCTCCGGTATGCTTATCTTCATCACCTTCTAACCTGCTTTGTAGCAACCCACTCTGGAAGTGAATTTGGATAGCTTTGATCAAAAAGGGCTAAATTTGGATCAGCCCATCTAGTTTCAGAGTATATTAGCACATTTTTTTCCAGTCTTGTTAGCAGTGGTCATGGACTGGCCTCAAACCAGTGCCCCTTGGTCTTCCAGGAGGAGCTATTGTGTACTTAATTTTCAGAAGAAGACTACACAGGCTGTTTCCCTTTGAAAATGAGTTTCCACCATGTAAAAATGGCACATGGAATTTACACCTCTTGTTTCTGCAGGCAGCTGCATGCACCTGCAAATAGCCAGCGCATGCGCGTTACCCGCCTGACATGAACACACTTCCAGGAACACCTCTCTGCAGGGTCAGCGCAAGGATTGGAGCTGTCCTAGGCAAGCCTCATTCTCCAGGAGGTGCAGCAGTGGCAATGCTTTAACAGCAGCACCACAGTGCTTACCATCACCTGCGGTGCTCTTCCTGCTTCCACCCCCTCAGATTCCACTTGCTTTTGCATGAGGGCGTCTGAGGGGGCAGAAGCAGGAACAGCACTGGAATTACAGCATTCAGGCGTTGTCTTGTTTTCTTCTCACTCTATCTGAACCTGAAGGAGGGCGTGTTAGCTCCTGAAATTCAGACAAATAATATATTGCTAGCTCAGGAAAAAGCTATTATCTGGTATCTTTTTTGTTTTGTTTTGTTTTATTAATTATGTGTTAGCTCTATGTGAAAAATGTGAGGGGGAAGCCATAAATCAGCTTGACTTTATAGAATTTTAACAGGAACTAAATGTCATCCCATTCTACTTCTGCACAGGAGTACCCTGGCTCCAATGCATTTTATTTCATGTCATCCTACAAATATCAGCGTGCACTGTCTGGGATGGGTGTTAGAAAATGAGAAGATGCTCAGTGGCCACAAATGTGTTGGGTGTTCAAGATATCCCTCATAAACATGCATGAATGTGCATAAAATTGAGGCAGTGTGCATAAAGTTCTCTTGCATATTCATGAGGAGTATCCTGAAAACCCTACCTATTTGCATATCACAAGGACCATTGGTGAATAGTACTAAAATAAAGTGCAAAGCATAGGCAGCAGCACAATCTCAAGCTGTCTCCGTTCCTCCACCACTTACATGTTACACACACACACACACACTCTTGGTTTCAGTGATCTTAGGACTGTATTAAACAAAACACGCGCAAACACACACACAAAATAGAAATGTATATTAAGCACTCACTAAAGAAAAATGACTCAACTTCAGACTGGTGAGCTCCAAATAAACAAGAAAGGAACTTATCCAAAATGAGAGAAATAATGAAAAACAAGGTCAGATAAATAATCCAGGTTATAAAAAAAGAAAGATAAATAGAATAATAATATTCTCCAAGAAAAGAAATGCAGAGCATGTCAGTCTCTCACATAGCAGGATTGTGCCGCTTGGGAAGGACCAAGAAAAAAAGCGGCTGCTAAACAATGCCCCAATTAACCGTGAAAGTAAACGCTCTTTGGAGGAAAGCAGGGTCATGCTGAACAGAAATATGTAATGGTGTGAGACGCGCGAGTGAATTTTGAAGAGATGTACAATGTGTGTGTTGCAGCGGAGGCGACAGCAGCAGGAGGTCAGTGAAGGAGAAACAGCATTGTGGGGAAGTGAAGGCCTCGCCGATGAGGATGATAAAATAGCTTCAGAATAGAGTGGATGTTACCTAATCATATAAACACCCACTGTCTGAGTGCACAGTGAAATCTGCTGACACCAGCTGCCTGGCCTTAATCCTGAATTATTTCAAGATCAAAGAGAGAAAGACGTTAAAAAGAGTGGATTGTATATGCCCAAGCTTCCCATATTAGGATCTTGTTCCTCTTTCCACTTTGATTATTCCTTTTTCCTTGCTGAATGACCTTAGTTCCATACAGCTCTTAGTTTTAGGCATGTACCAGAGTGTGAAATTGGGAATTTTTGGATATTAAAAGTACGAAGGATCTCTGAGGGACAGGAAGGGACTATAGATCTTAATAGTTTTTGTACATGGCCAAACAGGATAGGTCGTATGGTCTTTCTCTGCTGTCATTTTCTAAGTTTCATAACATGTATTTTTATGTATTCAATTCAAATAACTATTCTTGACATCACTGCTGTTTACAGTCATATTTGCAGCAGACCAACAATTCTAGGGGTCAGTGATAAACAAGAATTTGGACTTCAGACTAAGACAAGACCCAGAAAGAAAGGGGAAGGTATTGCACAATAATATTAGCCAAACACACCATGAGTACTGTAACTAGGGAAACAGTAGGGCAAGACAAAGAAAAGTTGCCTGAACCTTGAACACCAGCCATTTAGGAGAATATTGATGTACTTGATGAAACAGCCATGTTCTATCCCCTTTCTTAAATCTGGGGAAGTATCTTTCAGAATGATTGTCAAGTGATAGGATGTTCCACAAGGAAGGGGCTCAGAAAGCCAAAGGCTGACGTTCAAGAGAATTCCAGATGAAGTTTAGATAGTGGAGGAAGGACTAAAATTTGCTGGAGAGGATCTACTAGTACTACTATTACACAGGTACACTACCAAAAAACTGCCTCCAGTTTTGCAACTGATTCCTATAGATTTTGGGGTGCTGAATCCAGGAAAAATAGCCAAAATGTTCCATCACGTCACGTTTTCTTGCAAAATTAGATTTCTTACCCATATAAGGAATGTTCACATAATTTCTTTTTAGCCGACTGCAGTTTATTTTCTTGGCCCAAAATAGAGGTTGTAATGGTTAACTAACTAGAAACACTCCTTCATGATATTTTAGAGTGTTTTGTATTCATTTTATACATTAACAGGACAATTGGGAGGCGGGGGGCTAAATCCAGTACTTGCGCTGGCGCATGTTCTTTCCTGTTCGCCTCGCCTCGTTCGCTCGCTCTAACACGGTGGTTGCGACATGAACGTTCCTGTCAAATTTCAGTTTCTTGCAAGTTCATTATTACCTTTTGTTTGCTCAGTCGTAATCCAGCTTTATTCCGAAGTGGATCACTACAGTTGTAGTTTGCAGTGCTGTGTATTTGTGATGGCTCACAGAGCCAGAGGTTGCGTCAACTCTCCGGACAGTTTTTGTTTTATTTGTGGGGAATATACTGTGAAAAAGCGGCAGAGGAACATTTCTGCATTTATTAAAAAAGTATATTTTGCCTATTTCGGTTTGAAGTTAGGCGATCAAGACAAACCGTGGGCTCCTCACAAAGTGTGCAAGACATGTGAGGAAGATCTACGCTTATGGATGAAAGGTAAAAAACAAGCATTTCGTTTCGGAATACCTATGATGTGGCGTGAACAAAGAGACCACAGCAGTGACTGCTATTTTTGCTCTTGCATTGTGAAGGGATACAACTTAAAAAATAAGAACGTAATAAGTTACCCCAACCTTCCCTCAGCAATTAGGCCTATGCCTCATAGCAACGAAGTACCTGTGCCTGAACCACCAAAATCTTTGGATCATATTTGTGTGGATGGTTCTGATCATGATGAGACTCATCAGATGGCTTTTCCCGATGAGTCCAGTACTTCCGAGTTTGAAACTGAACCAGATCCGAAACCTGAACTTTTCTCTCAAGCTGAATTGAATGATTTAGTCCGGGATTTAGGACTCCCAAAAGATGCTGCCCAACTGCTAGGTTCTCGGCTTAAACAGAAAAATCTATTGTCACCAGGAGCAACTTTTTATTGGTACCGCAACCGCGAGACACAATTTTTGAAGTATTTCAGCAAAGAGGAAGATTTGGTATTTTGCAACGATATATACGGAGTGATGGAAAAGTTTAAACTCAAGTATGATCCTGCTGAATGGCGGCTGTTCATTGATTCGTCAAAAGACAGCATAAAAGGTGTTCTTCTTCATAATGCAACACATTCGCTTCAGTTCCTATTGCTCACTCTGTTATTCTCCAAGAAAAATACGAGAATTTGGCCCTGATTCTTCAGAAGATTCATTATGATGAGCATAAGTGGATGATTTGTAGAGACTTTAAAATTCTATCCATGCTATTAGGGCAGCAATCCGGTTTCACCAAATATCCCTGCTTCCTTTGCTTGTGGGATAGCCGGGCCCGCGACCTACACTGGGGGAAAAAGACTGGCCAATTCGGGAGTATTTGAGACCCGGTGAGAAAAATGTTCTTCATGAGAGCTTGGTACCTCGTGAAAAAATTCTATTACCACCTCTCCACATTAAGTTGGGTCTCATTAAGCAATTCATCAAGTCCCTTCCAAAAGATGGTGAGTGCTTTCGGTACCTTTGCTCAAAGTTCCCCCGACTTTCTGAAGCAAAGCTAAAGGAAGGAGTGTTTGTTGGCCCTGATATAAGGAAACTCATTTCAGATGGAGCATTCGCTGAAACGATGTCTGAGAAGGAAAAAGAAGCCTGGGATTCCTTCAAGGATGTTGTTCTCAAATTCTTGGGGAACAGGCGGGATGAGAACTATAAGGATATTGTTGCCAGGATGCTCAATGCCTTCAAAGAACAAGGCTGTAACATGAGCCTGAAAGTCCATTTCTTGCACTCCCATGTGAACTACTTTCCCGAAAACTTGGGGGCGTACAGTGAAGAACAAGGTGAAAGGTTTCACCAGGACATCGAGGACGCAGAGAGAAGGTACCAACGAAGATGGAACACCACTATGATGGCTGATTTCTGCTGGTTGCTGCTGCGGGAAACCCCAGATGAAAAATACGCCAAGCAGCGCACCAAGAGAAGCATTCGGGGGAAGAAGAAACGGGCCCACCAGGAGATTGATTGACCCAAGAATGACTTTAAAATCTAAACTGTGTTGACAAATATCGTGTTTTTACTAAACTTTGAAATAAAAATTTGCTAGTTATTACCACAGTGTCGGATCTCATTTATTAGAATTTTATTTTCACACCATCGGGTGTTTGTCTTCATGTATTGCAATGGTGCGGTTTGCGTTTTCTATTCTTACATACATACCTGTACAACATTTTTTGCACATTTCTTTGCTTTGCTTTGTGTCTAACCTCGCTCTTATATGCTCATTGTTTGTGCACATGTATGTGGCTGTTTTAAGTGCAGACAATTTTGCTACCACCACAGTGTGTTTTGTTGACATTACTTTATTCTTATGTGCTGCCTTGTTACAATTTTCTTTATTCTTATTTGAATAACTACTAAACAATTAGTATAAAGAATTCAGCCAAGAAACTTTTATCTCGATCGCACTCAATCTGAAACGTTCACCTCAAACTGCTAACCCAATGTAGCAAAAAATCTGTACGTGATGGAGCAAATTGGTTACCAGATTTGGATTCAGCGCACCAAAAAACGTAAAAATCAATCGAAACATTAGAGGCAGTTTAAAAAAAATTTTTTTTAGTGTACCTGTGTTATTAATCATTTATATAACACTACAGGGCATACACAGCACTGTACAGGTACATGCAGAAGACGGTCCCTGCTCGTTAGAGCTTACAATCTAATTAAGACAGATAAAGCACAGTTACTTACCTGTAACAGGTGATCTCTGGGAACAGCAGGAATTAGTCCTCACATATGGGTACGTCGGTACCGACGGAGCCTGCGCGGGAAAGCTCCCCAGCTTCCTAGAATGGAAGCTTTTGGGACCTCCCACTGCACATGCGCACTGCCTTCCCGCCTTCCTGAACAGCTCTCCTCAGTTTCGAGTTTATAGCTGAGTCAATAGAGAGAGAGGACAGGAAGATAGATAGATAAAAGATACAACTCCTAGGGGAGGTGGGTGGGTTGTGAGGACTAATTCCTGCTGTTCCCAGAGATCACCTGTTACAGGTAAGTAACTGTGCTATCTCCAGGAACAAGCAGGAATAAGTCCTCACATATGGGGACTCCCTAGCTTAGATGCGTGGGATCCCCTGTCAAGGTTCGCCATCTTCGTATGGATCTCAGGCATCCATCCTGGGAAGGTGGGCAGGAGTTGTCTAAGAATGGAACAGGTGTTTGAGGACAGCCTGGCCAAACAAGGCATCCCGGCGGGAGTCTTTGTCCAAACAGTAATGGGCTGTGAAGGTATGAACCGAGGCCCAGGTAGCGGCTCGACAGATCTGATCAATGGAAACAGAGTGCAGATGAGCCATAGAAGTTGCCATGGCTCTCACATTGTGAGCTGTGACATGGCCTTCCAGAGAAATGTTTTTACTCTGGTAAGCAAAGGAAATACACTGAGCAATCCAATTGGAAAGTGTACGCTTGGAGACTGGAAGTCCCAAATGTGAAGGATCAAAAGCCACGAAAAGTTGAGAAGACTTTCGATGTGGCTGAGTCCTATTAAGGTAAAAGGCTAGAGCTCTTTTACAATCCAGAGTATGAAGGTTCCTCTCTGCACTGGAGGCATGAGGAGCCGGAAAAAATACAGGTAGATATACCTCTTGATTAAGATGAAAAGGCGAGACCACTTTAGGCATAAAGTGGGGATTCGTCCTAAGGACCACCTTGTCATGATGAAATCTTGTATAAGGTGGATTAGCCACTAGAGCCTGCAGTTCGCTGATGCGACGAGCGGAAGTGACTGCAATTAGGAATAATACCTTCCAGGAAAGAAATTTCAAGGAGGTAGAAAATAACGGCTCAAAAGGTGGCTTCATAAGCTGACCAAGCACTAGATTCAAATCCCATGCGACCGGGGGGGGTCTGATGGGAGGTTTAGTGAGGGTCAGGCCTCTCATGAATCTTGCAACAAGAGGATGAGAGGAGATAGGTTGTCCATTTACAGGTTTCAGGGATGCTGAAATAGCACTTAAATGGACTCTTACAGAATTCGTCTTAAGGCCTGCATTGGAAAGATGCAGGAGATAGTCTAAGAGGGAATTCAAAGGAAGTGCCAGAGGGTCAAGGCCCTGCTGAGCACACCAAATGGAAAAACGTTTCCATTTGAAAGCATAAGACCGCCTCGTGGAAGGTTTCCTAGAGGCATGAAGGATATCTTTCACAGGTTGAGAAAGATTAAAGTCTTGAAGACTTAAGCCTTCAGTAACCAAGCTCGGAGATGTAGGGATTTGGGGTTTGGGTGCCACAAAGTCCCGTCCTCCTGAGACAGAAGGTCTGGTGCAGCTCCTAAGTCCAGGGAGGATCCCTGGGAGAGCTGTAGAAGCAGAGGGAACCACACTTGGCGTGGCCAGCGTGGAGCTATGAGGATCATAGAGCCGTGATCTCTCTGGAGTTTGAACAGAGTCTTGGGAATCAGTGGAATGGGTGGAAAGGCATATAGGAACGCCTGACCCCAATGGAGGAGAAAGGCGTCCGTGGCCTGAGCTTCCTGACATGGAGTCCTGGAACAGAACCGGGGAAGTTTGGCATTCCACGGACTTGCAAAGAGGTCTATGTCCGGGGTCCCCCATTCCTGAAAGATTCTGGTTATCTGGTCCACGTGTAGGGACCACTCGTGTGGCAGCAGAACTCGACTGAGCCTGTCTGCTCGAGAGTTTTGAACTCCTGGAAGGTACACTGCTAGCAGATGAATTTGGTGCTCTCTGGCGAAGGCCCTTAATCTGAGAGCTTCGTTGCAAAGCGACAGAGAGCCCGTTCCTCCTTGTTTGTTTATGTAAAACATGGCCACCTGATTGTCTGTCTGAACCAGGACAGTCAGGTTGGCAAGGAGGGTATGGAAGACCTTGAGGGCAAGGTAAATTGCTCGCAGTTCCAGGAGGTTGATATGAAGGGTGGCCTCCTGTGGAGACCAAGTGCCCTGAGTGGAGAGAGTTAGCAGATGGGCTCCCCACCCCAATTGGGAGGCATCTGTTGTGAGGGTTGCTTGGGGTAGCAAGGGCTGAAAGGGAGCCCCCAACAACAGATTCTTGGTGGATATCCACCAATGGAGGGACCAAGACAGACGGTTTGAGGTTTGTATTTGGTCTGAGAGTGCTCCTGACGCCTGAGTCCACTGGGTGGCCAGGGTCCATTGAGCTGCTCTCATATGAAGACGAGCATAGGGCACCACATGTACTGTGGAGGCCATATGGCCCAGGAGGCGTAGCATTTCCCTGGCTGTCAAGTGAGTACTGGACTGGGCTTGGGAGGCCAAGCTCAGCAGACGCTGACCCCGAACCAGTGGAAGGTAGGCTCTTGCAGTGGTGGTGTCCAACCGGGCCCCTATGAATTCTAGAGACTGAGTAGGGCTGAGTTGAGACTTGGGAAGGTTTACCACCAGTCCCAGATACTGCAGAAGGTTCCTTGTGCGGTCTAGGGAAATCTGGGCCTGCGACTGAGTTGGAGCTCGAATGAGCCAGTCGTCCAGATATGGGAATACGAAAATCCCCATGCTTCTGAGAAATGCGGCTACGACTGCCATGCATTTGGTAAAGATTCTTGGGGCAGAGGCGAGACCGAAGGGAAGTACTCTGTATTGGTAATGACTTCCCCTGAACAGAAAGCGAAGATATTTTCTGTGGGAGGGATGGATGAGTAGATGTGTATACGCATCCTGCAGGTCTAGAGAACAAAGCCAGTCCTGACTCTGAAGGTATGGAAGGAGAATGCCCAAAGAGAGCATTTTGAATTTCTCCTTGTACAGAAATTTGTTCAATTCTCTCAGATCTAGGATTGGTCTGAATCCCCCTGTCTTCTTTGGAATGAGAAAATAGGGGGAGTAGAAACCTGACCCCTGTTGATGAAGAGGAACCTCTTCTATGGCCCCTTGGGCAAGCAGAGAAGAGATCTCCTGATCCAACAGGGCTAGGAGAGGAGATGGAGAATTGAAGGGTCTCACCATGTGATGAGGAGGAAGGCTGGAGAAATGAAGTTTGTAACCCTCTCGGATGATAGAGAGGGTCCATTGCTCTGTTGTGATCTGTTCCCATCTGGGAGCAAAGTGAGCTAACCTTCCAGGTATGGTGAGAGGTTCTGGTTGGTCCAGAACCAGGAATGGCAAGTTCTCTAGGGGCAAGTCAAAACCCCTGAGGGGGTGGAGCCTGTTGAGCTGCAGTAGCTGCTGCAGGCTTTGCTCTTGCTTGTTTCGTTTGCTGACGTTTAGCCGCAAAACGAGGTTGAGAAGATTGCTGGCCAGTATTGGAAGCATATCTGGCCTTCTTATAATAAGGCCTCTTGAAAGACTTCTTCTTAGTGGGAGTAGAAGTGGACTTAGAAAGTCTCTCTAAGGTGGCATTTTCAGCGTCCATTTGAGTGGCCTTAACCTGCCACTCTGCACCGAATAAGTTCTCACCTGTACAGGGCAGATTCCGTAAGCCATCTAGAACCCAGGGTTCCAGATCAGAAGCCTGGAGCCAGGCCAGACGTCTGGCTGCGATAGCAATGCCAGAAGCTCTGCTGGCTCCTTCGAAGGAATCAAAGGCAGCTCTGTTGGAGAACTTAGAAACATCTAAAAGTTGTTTCACAACAGAAAGGAAGTCCTCCTGATTATCCTCAGGGATAAGGGAGGCAAAATGCCGTACTTTCTTGGCAAGTTCCCCTAGGAACATGCCCATATAGAGGCTGTAGGAATTAATCCTGGCTATAAGCATACTAGCCTGGAAGATTTTCCTACCAAAAGAGTCTAGTGTCTTACATTCCCTTCCTGGAGGTGTAGAAGAGTGCCTTTTAGTACTCTTGATCTTTTTCATTGCAGACTTTACCACAATGGAGTGGTGAGGCAATTGAGTTTTCTGAAAACCAGGAGAAGGAGGGACCCGATACATGGTGTCCAACCTACGGGAATAAGGAGACAGAGTTAAAGGGTTCTCCCAGAAATCCATCAATTGTTCCTGAAGGATTTCATGGATAGGCAGAGTAACTGCTTCTTTAGGAGACTTAGAGTATCCTAAAATATCCAATCTTTTTGACCTTGGTTCCCTTTCAGAGGAGGTAGTGATAGAAAGGCCTTTAGCCATTTCTAAAATAAAGTCCTGAAAGGACAAATCCTCTGGAGGAGACATTCTCCTGTTTGGAGAGAAGAAGGTTCCTCAGGAAGGTCAAGGGAGAGCTCTGCAGACTCATCAGAGGAGACAAAATCCTCAGAGGAATCGGTGTATTCTCTAGTTTCCTCCAACGCACGATACGCATACCGATCGGTATCGACATCGGGCGTACCGGGTATGGAAGCGGTATGGAGCGAAAGCCCATACGGTACCGATTTGCGTTTAGAAGAGGAAGGCCTGGGTTCCGGCATGGCGGATGATACCGGAACCGGGCCCGGAACCGCTGGAAACGGTACCGATGGCGTTGCAGCTTTAATGAAAGCCATGACGGCCTGCTGCATGGATTGGACAGTATTGCCCATAGACGCCACGGCTGCCTGGATGTCGGTACCGGTATGGGCCGGTACCCCAGAGCAGTCCAACAGGTGATCTGTCGAGGCCGTGCCATCGATGTCAACCTGTAGCCCCTGTATTGGCGTTTTGGAAGGTAGGGCTTCCCGCCGGGGCTGTTTGGCTGGGGCAGGGTCCTCAAAACTAAGAGCCTCTCGATGCTTTGAAGGAGATTTGCTCTTTGAGGACTTGCCCACAGAAGGTTTGGTTACCTGAGATCCATCCGGGGATGATGACCTGGATGACTGTGATGTTGGATTCTCTGAAGCAAACAGCACATGGAATTTGTTGGCCCGGTTCTGCAGCCCACGCTTAGACATTTGGGAGCAGGAAGGGCAGTCCGGAATGGAGTGGTCAGGCCCCAAACATTTAAGACACCATTCATGGGTGTCTGTGACTGATATTACAGCAGTACACTTGGTACACTTCTTAAATCCAGGGGCTGGCTTCTCCATGTGGAGAATTAAAGTAGGCCTGAAGGCCTAACTGAAGTGACCAAGTGCTGAAAAAATAATAAAAGAAAATAATTTTTTTAAGAAAGAAAAAGGAAGACCGGCGATACCGGTATCGGTATGGGAAGGCAGGTACGCGGTCTAAAGAAACAAAACAAAAAACTACAATTTCTTCAGCGGTGACAGGATACACGACCTGCTGGCTCCGCGGAAAAAGAGAAACTGAGGAGAGCTGTTCAGGAAGGCGGGAAGGCAGTGCGCATGTGCAGTGGGAGGTCCCAAAAGCTTCCATTCTAGGAAGCTGGGGAGCTTTCCCGCGCAGGCTCCGTCGGTACCGACGTACCCATATGTGAGGACTTATTCCTGCTTGTTCCTGGAGATTACAATAGCTGAGAACAAGCATACAAATAGGGAAAGGTAAGGAGAGACAAGGAAAACAAGGGGTCAGGATCCAAAAGCAGCCTCAGAGGTGAGCCTTTAGCATGGATTTGAAAAGGGGCAGAGATGAAGTAGTTTTCTTCCAGGCATAAGGAGCAGCAAGATAAAAGGATTGAAGTCTGGAGTTGGCAGTGGAAGAAAAGAGCAAAGAGAGAAGCGAGCCAGTGCAAGAGCGGAGTTCATGAGGAGGGATGTAGAGAGAGAGAAGAGGTAGTGAGGAGCAGTAGAGTGAATGCATTTATAGGTCAGAAGGAGAAGTTTGAATTGGATATGGAAACAAAAGGGGAGCCTTTGAAGTGATTTGAGAAGAGGGGTTATAGGAGTATATCGGGGTTGGCAGAAGATTAGCTGCACAGCAGAATTCTGAATAGAATGAAGGGGAGAGAGGTGACTCAAGAGGGAGACCAGCAAGGAGGAGGTTGCAATAGTCTAGAGGGGAGGTGACTGAAAAGTAGATAAGTGTTTTTAGCAGGGTGTTCAGCAAGAAAGGGGCAAATTTTATTAATGTTATAGAGAAAGAAACAGGTTTTAGCAATCAGTTGGATATATGTGGAGGAGGAGGAGTGAGTGATGACCCCAAGGTTGCAGGCTTGGGAAACACAAAGTATAAGAGTGTTATCTACAGAGGCAGAGGAAGGAGGGGGAGGGTTTAGGGGGAAAAATAAGCAGTTAGGTTTTGGCCATGTTCAGTTTCAAATGGCGGTGAGACATCCAGACATCGATGTCAAAAAGATAGGCAGCAATTCGGGCCTGGAGTGTCTGAGAAATAAACGGTGTAGAGAATATATTTGAGAGTCATCAGCATGAAAATGGTACTGAAAGCCATGGGAGGAGATCCAAGCACAAAGGGACTGTGTATAGAGAGAAAAGGAGAGGGCCCAGAACAGACCCTTGGGGTACATCAACTGAGAGTGAGATAGCAGTAGAGGAGGAATCACCAAAACAAACACTGAAAGCATGATGGGAGAGATGAGATGAGAACCAGGACAGTACAGATCCCCTAAAATCAAGTGAGAACAATGCGTCGAGGAAAAGGTGGTGGTCAACAATGTCAAAAGCAGCAGAAAGGCCAAGAAGAATGAGGACTGAGTAAAGGCCCTTGCATTTAGCCAGAAACAAGTCGCTGGAGACTTTGGCAAGAGCAGTCTCAGTAGAATGTAAGTGACGAAAGCCAGATTTATAGTAGATCCAGCAGGGTTTGAGAGGAGAGAAATTCAAGACAATGGCAGAGAGCTCCACATTCAGGAAGTCTGAAAATGAAGAGAAGGATTGATAAGATGGACAAGTAGGGTCAAGTGAAGGATCTAAGACTGTGAGAGCTCTCATGGGATGACCAAAGAGTGTAAGTACAAAGGCATCCCTCTGCCGATAAGGATGGTCAACTGACAAGAAATCATGGGGGATATTTTTGATATAAAGCCTCTTTCTGGATAAATCTTTACAGGGAAGAGCCTTAGCAGGGTCAATTTAAACTAAAATTTTAGAACTCTCTCTAAATACAAAGCAATTTGCAGATCTCTAAATTTGATTTTTCTTGGGTGGTAATTGTAACAGCAGCAAATGAAATTACATCCTATCATTCCTACTCATTTATTAGAATACTTTTCGTATTTTTTTTCATTTTCTTTGACCAATTGGTGGACAACTTTCTCTCAAATGCATTGCTGAAGGTGATCATAAGAACATAAGATATGCCATACTGGGTCAGACCAAGGTCCATCAAGTCCTGTATCCTGTTTCCAACAGTGGCCAATCCAGGTCACAAGTACCTAGCAGTTTCCCAAAAAGACACTCAGGTTCTACAATGCTTGTACTGTGGCAAGCAGTGAATTTCCCAGGTCCCCTTTAATAATGATTTATGAACCTTTCCTCCAGGAACTTGTCCAAACCTTTTTTTAAATCCAGCTACACTAAACAGCTTTTACTACATCCTCCAGTAACAAATTCCAGAGTTTGATTATGCATTTAGTGAAAAAATATTTTCTATTATTAGTCTTAAATGGGTTACATTGTAGCTTCTTGCGTGTCCCCTAGTCTTTCTACTTTTTGATGGTGTAAACAATCTATCTACTCCATTCATTAATGGAGTAGATCCATTCCACTCCATTCACTAATTTATAGACCTCTATTATATCTCCTCTCAGCCATCTCTTTTCCAGTTTGAAGAGCCCTAATCTTTTTAGCTTCTCCTCATAGGGGTATCCTTACATCCCCTTTACCATTTTGGTGGCTCTTCTCTGTATCTTTTCTAATTCTGCTATATCCTTTTTAAGATACGGTGATTAGAATTGCTCACAATATTCAAGGTGCGGTCGCACCATGGAACAATACAGAGGCATTATAATATCCTTTGTTTTATTCTCCATTCCTTTCCTTATGATTCTTAGCTTTCTATTTACTCTCTTGGCCACCGCTGCACACTGGGTAGAGGGTTTCAACATGCTATCCACGATGACGCCCAAATCTTTTTCCTGGGTGGTGGTTCTTAATATAGAATCTTGCATCGCATAACCAGAGTTTGAGTTGTTCTTTTCTAGGTGCATATTTGCACTTCTCCACATTAAATTTCATCTGCCTTTTGAACATCCAGTCTTCCAATTTATCAAGGTCTTCTTGCAATTTTTCACAATCCTCTTGGGTTTTAACAACTTTGAATAATTTTTTTCATCTGCAAATTTGATTACCTCGTTATTACCATTTCCAGGTTATTTACAAAATATGTTAAAAAGCAGCAGTCCCAGCACAGATCCCTGGGGTATTCCACTATTCACCATTCTCCATTGGGAAAACTGGCCATTTAGCCCTACCTTCTGCTTTATACCTTTTAACCAGTTCCTGATCCACAATAGTACTCTGCCTCCTAGCCCATGACTTTTTAATTTCACCAAGATTCTCTCATGAGGGACCTTGTCGAAGGCTTTCTGAAAATCCAGATGCACTGTATCAACTGACTCACCTTTGTCTGCCTGTTTATTCATACCTGCAAATAGTTGTAATACATCTTCCCGGTGTATCGATATTTCTTTCAATTCTTCTGCAGCATTGTCTGCAGTGTCACCCAGAATTTCAGTCATGGGTAACATCCCTACATCTTCCTCAGTAAAGACGAAGCAAAGAATTCATTCAGTCTCTCCGCTATGACCTTGTCCTCTGTTAGTGCCCCTTTCTACCCCTCTATCATCTAATGGGCCAACTGACTCTCACAGGTTTTTTTGCTATGAATGTACTCAAAAGACTTTATTATGTATTTTTGCTTCCACAGCAAGCTTCTTCTCAAATTCTCTCTTTGCCTGTTTTATCAATGCCTTGCATCTAACTTGCCAGTGCTTATGTTGTTTCCAGTTGTCGTCATTTGGCTCCTTTTTCCATTTCCTGAAAGATGCTTTTTTGGCAACAGCTTCTTTGACCTCACCTTTAAACCATGCTGGCAGTTTTTTGGACTTTTCCACTTTTTTTTTTCAAGCATGGAATACAGCTGGTCTGGGCTTCCAAGATAGTATTTTTAAACACCCATGCTTAATGAAAATCTTTAACCTTTGCAACTGCTCCTTTTAGGGTTTTTTTCTTAACTATTTTCCTCATTTTATCAGTCTCCCTTTTGAAAGTTAAAAGGTAGTACTGTGTATTTCCTTGCTGTCCTTCCTTCATTTATTACATCAAACGAGATCATACTATGATCACTAGTGCCAAGTGGCTCCAACGCCCTTATCACTTGCACCAGATCATTTGTTCCACTAAGGACTAGGTCGAAAATGGCTTCCCCTCTTGTCATTTATTTCATCTAGAAACTATCTCCCTAGCATGTTCTGCTGTGATATCGATGTGGGGTAATTGAAATCACCCATTATAGTGTGCTGTAACTTTTGTTAGCTTTCCTGATTTCTTTGAGCATTTCATCATCCATTTGTTCATTCTGGCCAGGCAGTCAATAGTATACCCCCACTGCCATCGCTTTCCCCTTCCCCTTTTTACATGGAATTTCAATCCATAGAGATTCTACAGAATATTTTGTTTCCTGCAAAACTTTAATCCTTTGTGACTCAATATCCTCTCTAACAGAGCGCAACCCCTCCACCAATTTGATCTGCTCTATCATTACAATATAGTTTGTACCCAGGTATCACAGTGTCCCATTGGTTGTCCTCCTTCCTGCCTTTGTATAACCTTGTAATGTTTTGTGAACCGCTTTGATTGAAGGAAAACATGTTAAATAAAGAAATAAATGTCTCAGATAATCATATCTAACTTCTCATTTAGTGCTATATATTCTAACCCATCTTATTTTTTAGACTTCTAGCATTTGGATACAAGCATTTTAGAGGCTGTATTTTATTTATATTAATCTGGTTATCGGTAGGCAGGGGTAA